>OY728155.1:1428298903-1429548903 GCA_963277665.1 Viscum album | reverse complement strand
TCATTTGCAAATCTAATGTCCTTTGAGATTGAAATTAATATTATGGGTGAATTACATTAATTCTTGGTTTTCAAATTTCTCAAAAACCAGAATGTAATTATATATCTCAACATAGGTATATCAAATACTCACTCAAAAAGTATGTATATTACAACACTAAAGGTATTAATTCTCACATTGGAAACTCTAACACTCTAGATCTTGATAAAGCTGGATGACCAGTTGATCAAACAACATTTAGAGGTATGATTGAAAGTCTACAATACATAACATCAAGTCATCTAGAATTAATGATATCTGAATGCATATGTTCTAGATATCAAGAAAATCCTAAAAACCCATTAAAAATTTTGGAAATGTATTTTCTGATTTTTAAAAGGATAATCGGATTTATCCCAATTCTACTCTTATGGAAATGATTTTGAATTGAAAAATTTTTCAGATGATGACTTTGGTGGATGTAAAATGGATAGAAGAGTACTTATGGAACTTGTTGTTTCCAAGGAGAATTATTAGTTTTTTTTCATGAAAAAAGACTCAATTGCACTCTCTCCTGTTGAAGTTGAATATGCGGCAACAAGTAGTCATTTTTCGCATTTGTTATGAATGAAAAAACACTAATAGAATATGGAATGAGTTAAAAAAACATAAATATTTTCTGATAACATATGTACCATTTCATTATGTAAAAAACCAGCACATCTCTCTTGTAAAAAACACATAGATATTAGGCATCACTTTCAGAGGGACCACACACCAAAAAGAGATATCATTTTACAATTCTTCAGAATGATCGATCAACATGATAATATTTTTATAGTCCCATTATCCTCGTATTTATTTGGATATATTAAAAATAATATGGGAATGATTATAATAAAATAATTACTCACATGTACTACCTATTTTACAATATAATAACTTTAAAACTATCATCTTCAAAGGGATATGACATTAATCTGTTTGTTCAATGTTTTATCAATTTCATATTCTATATTAATTATCATATGTTTTTTATATTTTATTAATTATTTATGTGTATATTTCTATTTATCTGGTTTGATTCATAGTTTTCTTATTTGTATTTGTTATATGACTGTTGGCCTGATTTTTTTAGATTGTTGTTTCTACCTATTGACTTAACATTCTGTCTATTGTCTTGAAAACTCATACTATCAACACTGTCTCTAATCAATATATTACTATCTAGTTTATCATCATGACATACTAAGAAAATGAATTGATTTTTTATTTACTTGACAACCTATGTGAATGAATTTTTTTCCATCAGCTTGAAAACCTATTGTAATGAATATTTTTCTATCATCTTGACAACCTATCGTTATGAATTTGTTTTCGATCGGCTTGGAAACCTATGGTGTTGAATTGTTTTCCATTAGCATGGAAACCTATGGTAATGAATTTATTTCCATCGGATTTACAACCTATTGTATTGAATTTTATTTCCATCGACTTGACAACCATAAATTTTAACCTTATTTCTCGTCGATTTGATATATTGAGAGTATTTACATTATTTCTCATCGGATTGATATCCTGATCATATTCACTATATTTTTTCAACTATTTATTAACATTATTGTATATTGTTTTTATTATCAAAACTGTTCAAAACCAAAAACTCCCTTGAAATATTCATCATGTACATTATCTTTTCCTTATGTATCGCTTTTTTTTATTGTTTTTCGTTTTTATTTTTTCAATGAAATTATTTTCAAAATAAAAATAATTATTTTTGAATATAATTTTATTCCTACTATTGAATTTATTATCTTTAAAACTCACCTGTAAAAGTCCAACGGTCATCCAAATTTTAATATAAATAGAAGACCCCCCCTCATCGAACCCACACTGGTTCTTCAGATTTATCGGCAAAGCACTACTTCCCCTCTTAAGACACTTTATGATCATTTATTTTTTCAATCAACTTTATGTAATGGACAACATCCAATACTTTTTCTGATATGTCTTTGAATAGTTTTTTAGAAATTTATTTCTTCATAGAAAGGTTAGTCACTCGATTTTTATTTGAAATTTATGACTCAAAGATCAAAAGAATTATCTTATCCAAAGTTTGGGAGCATCATTGTGTCGAGAAACACATACCTATGGATCTCATTCTTATTTTAGAGGTAAGAAATTATTTATTAATTTTTTATTTAATAATTATATGATTAAATTTTTTGTGTAGGATATAATTTTTTGTATGATAGTGTAACAAGAAACAAACTTTCTCAATGACTCTAATGAAGGTGACACCTTTTGTCCTTCTCATAAGATACCTGATGAATCTGGTACTTTTAATAAGTAAAGAGCTGAAAAGTCAATATTTCTTATCAATGAAGATAATAGATAATTATCCAATCTCTCTACATACAATCAGTTTATTATATTTTTGATGTAAGGGTTTCTTATTCCAAGGAAATGGTATAGAAGAACTCTTAAGGTTTCTGATATATTTTTGTTAGATTATCTTGTGAATATTAAAAAGGTAAATCTCATGGGTTACATTATCAAAACTATCAAGAATGTGAAGTCTCGAGTAATTAAGTATCATCTTATCATGTATCCAACCATTATTTAAAAATTTATTCTTGAAAGATTGATGTTTTTAAATATTCCTTTGAATAGAGAATTGAAAGAGATGAAGGGTTCATGGATAATAAATAATACAATAATGAAATAGAATGTTTTTTTTGATGAAATGTAAAAAATTTTGTTCAATTATGTAGAAGAATCGATACAAAATCAAATTGCACCACTTTTAACAGAATCATATCTATTAGTTTTTGTTTCTCAAAAATTTGATCCTCAATCCAATGAAAAGTATAGAATGAAAACCAAATATTGTAAATAAGTTGAAGTCATGTGGATAAAGGAGAATGAGCTATGAAAATAGGGGGATCCTGAGTTTGGTATTGATTTAGCTAAATCCCAAGCTGAGAAAATGAGAATAAAAGATACTATATAGGCTGAGAAAAAGAAGACGAATATTTAGAAAATAAAATCTCAGGATTTTTATGTTATGAAAATACAAAAATGTGTTGAGTTAGAAAGTGATAATATGACAGAAGAAATACAACAAGAATCAATCGTACAGACTATTTCACAGAATGTGAAAGGAAAATTTCTAGAAGTAATTCAATTAGCTTCACAACAGGAAGGTGATGAAAAGGTGAAAGATTACTTTTTTTGAAATATATTCAGTGTTCTATGTAATTTAAAGAATAAAATTCTTTTCAAAAAAGTAAAGGGGTTCAACAACATGATGTTCATGTCGATCAAGTACTGGTGCAACATTTGAAAACTCAATCATAAAGATTTATTTATCTGATCAAGAAATGTCTCAAAGATCTTATGTTGAGAGGACCATTATCACTGGTGATAGAGTTGAATAAGAAAGAAAATATAAATACATAGTTGAGAAAAAAAAGAGAAATGAAAAGAAAAATAATCTGATAAAGTCTCAATCCAATCAAATGAACATGAATCGTATGATGAAGATATAGACTGAAGAAACACTATTTATCTCATGAAAAAGGATAATATTGTTTATGTTTTTAGAAGGATTGAGAAGATTATTACTTATTTTCCCATAATAGAAGGAATAATTTAATTTTTTATAGAGATTTAAAGTAAGAAATTTGGTTCAGTAAGATAGCTCATAAAGAAAGAGATAAAATTAGAGGCTAGTATAAAGGTTTTTAGTGATATCTCTATGGATCATAAAAAACGTGTAACAAGATAAATAAGTTGTCATACAGGACATAGTGTTTAGTAAATTAACATGAGGAATCAATTGATGAATAAAATATGATTTCAAATTATCTTGATATTTCTTTTAATAAGCTCGATAATGAAATAATTGATAGGTTGTGTAAATTTCAAAAACCCATGGTGATAATACACATTCAGTGAAAGTGTTTCATGTAAGGATAAATTCTTTCCATTAAGAGTTTTTGAAGGATTAAACATTCAATGATGAAATCATTTTCTTAAAAAACATTCTTTACTGGATGCAGAAAATATGAATATGCAATGAAGAATAGATACTCTCAAAGAAGTAATCAAGATTCAATAAGACACAATCAAAAACCAGGATCATCTTTTTGAAGACCAACAAGATCTTCTAAAATATAAGGGTGTTTCTATCTCATATGACATGAAATAGATAAATATGTTGAGGGATATTATCTATATCTTGATCATGAACGGAAAATAATGAGAACAAAATGATTTTTTTGTATATTTCATTCTTGGTTGTCTTTTAAAATTTAATGAGAAATATTTTTGAATGTAATTTTTTTTATTTTGTTTCTATCTAAAATTTTTAGGAAACTCAAGATTACACCATTAATATTGTAAATCACAATGGGGAAAATGTTTTATAAATTGTGAATTGGTTTTAAAAAGAGGGAGAATTGTTAAATGTTGTACTCAAATATAATATATCTAGATCGAGGAATGTATATAAATAAATTCCTTAGGAAATCTATACATTAGGGGAGTTAGTAAAATTCATTTAATTATTCAGAAGAGTTTTCTTATCTCTAGGGAAGATAAATATTTATTTCTATTTTTACATTTTGTTTTGTGCCTTCTGAAAAGGGATATATTTTTAAGAGAAATGTAATCTTTTATCTTTTATGACTTCTTTTAAAAATAAAATATCTTTTTTGGTCAATTGTCAAATAAAGCAGTAACCTTGAATATTTTTTTGTTCATCGTACTGTCTTTGTCCATCATACCCACTACGTTTAAGCAACTGATTCTGGCCATCGTACTTAAATTTTTTATCGTACTGACTATGTACATTGTACTCACATTGTGCATCGTGCCCACTTTGCAACATATTAGTATTTTTCACAAAGTAATATTAATCACACTCATTTTATACTTTTATCATATGCATGATTTTATTCATTTTCAAAATAATGTTTTACATCAATCGTACGCATGTTATCATTCTCATATACGTATTATTTTAACCAAAATGATGTCATAGATTTATTTAAAAACTAATACAAATGATGTCGTGTTATCTCTTTCAATATGACTATTACAATGACAGGTGTCCATGTCTCTATGATTTCTCTAGAGAAATATGTCTATTGAGTAAAATGTGATAGTTGGAACATGATTCCTTTAAGAGATCATTTAAAGTAGTGATGACAACTTTAGCTACTTACATGTTCTAAAGAGATACTTTGTGACTTCTCTCTTACTTCGTGTGAAATTATTGAAATTACCAACCAATTACAAATAGTTCATAGTTTTTGTATTTAAATAAGTTATTTGTTTTAATTTATGTATCTGATCATGTGATAACGATCGAAGGCTACTAGGGATACGCAGATGTTGTGGTCGATCATCATATCGAGGGATTTCTAGTACTTGAAATACAGAGGTGTAAATTACTTTTAAAATTGAGGGCATGAATGGGTAACAAGACAGGAGTTCCAATCACCATATCGAGGGATTACTGGTGTTGGTAGGGAAAAAATATTATCCTAGGTGAAAGGATACCGTTATCATTGCGAAATATAATTGTAATACCATTTACATTGTTGCTACTAATAATAATAGAAAGGGAATCCTGTTAATTCGTCTTTCTATTTTTATTCCTTTATATTTCAGTTTTTCAGTTACATTATTTAAATTTTATTATAGATTTTATGTGGTATATAGTAGAATAATTTACACTTATTATTACTCTAATATTTTTCTTCAAGCTGAATAAAATTGTTTAATAAACATTGTTATTATATCAATGGACCTAGATTTAGTCAGATTATTTTTTTTATTATAAAAGAGACATTGTGAGTTGTTTTAGATTATGTTTTATTAAACTAAGAACCATACTTAATGGTTTTAATAGAATTTTTAAATATAAAATTCACCCTAATTATATTTGTTCCATCTCATATCCATTTCAATCAAAAAATTACTTTTAATATAAAATATAATTTATCTAAAATTTCATAATTTTTTCCACTAATTTCAACATTGTGTTAAATGTTGAGTTTTATGTTTGGGAGAGATGTCTTAGTTTAGTAATGTACAATATTCATTCAATATGTATCTGAAATACACATAAATGAGGTCATGTTTTTTACTAATTTATTTTTCATATTCAACTATCAAACAAAATTTATTTAAAAAATGTTGTCTTATCACATTTAGTAATTAACATTTTCTATTCAAACATGGTATTAATTAGTTAACATAATTAAATTTCAAATAATTAAATTAAAATATTTTGGTAAAACATTCAGAGAATGTAGTATAATTTAAAATGAATATTATAACGACCCATACTTTACATACATTGTTAATACTTCAAAATTGAAGCACACTTATTACAACATATGACAAAACCACAAAGGAACGTATAGGTATAGTGTCTTTAGAAACTGGGAAACATAAACAACTGGTTCATAAATCTTCTACAGTGTCTCCCATTTATTTTATCATATCTAGGGTCTCTTTTAGCATATTCTACTTAATATCCATCTTCTTGACCTGGGGAAAAGAAAACATACAAAAAGGGTGAGCTCAAATTCTCAGCAAGGGCAAATAAAGGAAATAAAAATCATATCATATCTTTTTGAAAATCATAACCTGCAAAAGAGATCATAATATCTTAACATTGAATAAATCATAAAAGTGAAAATTAGATCCCCATAATCATAACATAAAACTTGAAACTTTGTGGCATGCACACATAATCATGGAAAATCATTTCTTGTTAGTCATGACTCATTGCCAAGACTATCTTAGCGGACAAAGTCCATTTCTGAACTGAGTTCACTCCTCGTTTCAGTCTTGTATCACTGAACCGAAATAACCTTCCGTTCCAGCCATGTCTATCTCATGAGATATAAATCTTTACCCAATGCATTGGAGGGAGATATAGGTCCCACCCATCTTATAATGAATCCTTTCTTATGTGTGCCACGTAATCATAAATCATACATCATCGCATAACACATGTAACAAAAATGGGATTCTTGAAACATCGTGACATCATAAAACAAATCATATAAGGTAAATGACTTCATAAAAATAATTCCCTCACAACATAATCAAATCAATGTAATAATAGGGATAAAAACATAACCCTATATTATCTTAGATGGAAAATAATTTTGATAAAACATTTGAACTCCATTCTTGAGGAAAATATCCTTTCTACTCTAAAAACACTTTTCTTTTCATAACATGTCATACAATTATAAACTAAAAGAATTTGATTAAAAATAAACTTGAAAAATTATAAAGGAATATTCTTGGAAATAATGTTTTAAAAATCCATTCATGCCGTATAAGTTAAAAAAAACATTCTTCTCGTACTTTTGTCGGAAAAGTCAAAAAGTACCTCGCACGAAAAACGACAAAAGATTCCTTTCATATCTTTTAATAAAAACTCACCAAAGGGTAAAATAGGTTTTAAAAAATTTTAGTTGGATGGAAATATTATTACATATTGAGGAAACATGGATGTGGAAAATAAAATACACCCCAGTAAATACCAAAGTATAAACAATCTCGGATAAAAATGAGATTGTGATATTTCCCCTTACCTTAGGTCCGATTTTCTTTGTACGTGTCTGAAGCTCCTGTATAATGGTTTAAATAAATTTATTTACTTATTAAATAATCATACATATTGATATGATATCATATATGGTCATATTCTTAGCTTCTTATTAGTTATATTTCATTGTTACTTGTTACTCGGGTCTTTATTGCCTTTTGTTCTTATGCATGTTTTTCCGAATAAATTCTTGTTCTTCTTTTAAGGTTATAGATAAATTACATCCAGAATGGTATTAGTGTAACATATATCATATTTATTCATTAAATTCATTTATATAATTACTATGTAATGATGATCATGTAGAACGAGTCGCATCACATCATGGAGACGGTATTCCGTACGTACGCACGAGTGATGATATCGTTCCTATGATCGTGGAATTGTATTGGAGTGTATGTATACTATTTCAGAATCAATATCACTTTTTAATAGTCATATATAGTCATTATTTACACCATTATACCCATCCATGTAAGGTGGTGGTGGAAAATAGATTACACCACGGCGTGGAGACGGTATTCCATACGTACGCGCGCGCGGTGATTTCATTTTTTCCGTAGGATGGATAGAAGGTGAATTAGGGTTGTTTCATATTTATAATAACATATCAGTATGTAAGTAATACTGATGTTATTACTTTATCATGAAACAACTAAAGAAGAAGAAGTTGAAGAAGAAAGAAATTGAAAAGATCGGTAATGGATATTACCTCTTCTTTTAAACGCCTCTTTGAATCCTCCACTTAGGGAACTAAGATTGGTATTTGAAAAAGACCAGGACCTCTAGGATTATTCTAGGGAAGTGGAGATGGGATTTTGGCAGGGTTTGGCCGAGCTTGAGTGCTCAAATTGGTGTGAGGAGGAGGGGGAGTAGGTGCCCTTTTATAAGGGAGGAGAGGGGCACCTTAGGAATATCTCAAAATATTATTTTATATTAAAGTCAAAATCGGTTTATAATGGTTCCAAAGGGTCTTATTTCGAAGCTAAAGTGGGTATGGGTCGAAATCCTATCAACCAATAGGATTTATAAAAGTTTAGGTTATTATTTTAACCTTATCAATTAGATTTAACTCTAACTTAAATAATTTTACTTTTTCCGTGTCTTTTTGTTTTCTTACACTATATGGTTAATACACTTACTATAACATGCCAAACAAACCCTAAATTGTTTATTATTAATATATATATCCTTATCTAAGTAATTTGGCAGAACCTTAGATTTTTAGGAATAAAATAACAATTAATAATATAATATTTGATTTAAAAACTATTTTGTGTCAATTTTGACACTATTTGATATATGATTTTTGTGAAAGTCATAACAGAATTATATGTTCTAACCAAGCTGATTAAATCAACACTAATATATAATAGTAACCTATAAAATTAGTGTAATTCATAAAAAGCCTCAAATTACATTTATTTGGGCATTTATAACATCAATTATGTTAACATTTCCTTAAAAGGGTAATTACTGCATCATCGTTGTGTCATAAATTAATTAATTTATTTAAAGTCTAAAAATTATAAATAAAATATAATTATGTAGGAAATCATTTTATATTTCTAATGAATATTTATAATCGAATTTATCTTATGTATAAATCCATATTAAAAATGTTTTATTTATTAAACTTTGATTTTAACTATTTTAACTATTTTAACTATTCATGAAATAAAATAATATTAAATGTCATAATCTAATCCAAGTGGACCTAAATGGTCATATTATATTCATAAGGTTGTTTTTGGTCGAATTACACTTATCCAATAGAATTAGGACATGTGTTAGGGTAATAGTAGTATCATATTTACCCTTAGTTACCCTATTTACTATTAACTGCGGTAAAAAAAAGTAAAAAGTTACTATTCACCAAAAAATTATTTTTATCTCATTGAACCACATTTTACTTACTGATATCAACCGTGTCTGTCGGATTTTCGAAATTCCATTCACAGAAGCGATAAAATTAAGTTTTATGCAAAATTTAGTTTTTAACCTACCACTTAGTGGTTTCACTATTCATCAAAAATTGAAAGTTTTCAGAAAAATACCAAAATTTCACCCTAGGCTAATTTCGGTATTCCGAATCCAAAAATGAAGTCCATTTTGAAAGATAAAATTTCAAAAAGTGGTTATTACTATTCATAACGGCTATTTTAAATAATATTTTAATAGCATATTGTCGTTTAGTGAAACTCGGTATTGCGTACAACGCAAGCTATCGAGGAAGGGCGCGATTGCGTGTAAAGTAAGCCAAGCTAGTGTGTAGTGAAAGATTCCTTTGATGATATATATATAACATAAAAACAAAATATTACTCATAAAAATCTCGGGTGTTACATTCTATCCCCCTTAAAAAGAATTTCGCCCTCGAAATTCATCACTTTGTAACAAACAGATGAGGATACTTCTCCCTCATCATGTCCTCAAGCTCCCATGTAGCTTCTTCAAGTTGGTGGTTCCTCCATAAAACTTTCACCAATCGAGTGGTCTTGTTTCGTAGGACTTTTTCGCTATGATCCAGAATCTCTATCGGTTGTTCTTCATAAGAATGATCTTGCTCCAGCGGTACAACTTCTAAGCAGAGTACATGTGAAGGATCAGGTATGTACTTTCTCAGGAGAGATACATGGAACATATCGTGAACTTGAGAGAGATTCGATGGAAGTGCCAATCGGTAAGCTACCTTCCCAACACGATCCAGTATTTCAAAAGGACTGATATATCTAGGCCTCAACTTCCCCTTCTTTCCAAATCTCATAACCCTATTCCAGGGAGATATTCGTAAGAACACTTTATCTCCCACTTCAAACTCTAGGTCTTTCCTTCGGTTGTCGGCATAACTTTTCTGTCGACTCTGAGATGCTCTTATGTGTTGTTGAATAGATCTGTCCTTTTCTGCCATTTCATCAACGAGATCAGGTCCTAATAGCTTTCTTTCCCCAACTTCATCCCAGAAAGTTGGAGTCCTGCATTTCTTTCCATAGAGAGCTTCATAAGGAGCCATCTGAATACTGGAGTGAAAGCTATTATTATAAGAAAATTCCACCAAAGGTAGGTGTTGATCCCAACCTCCCTTAAAATCCATAGAGCAAGCTCTCAACATATCTTCTAGGGTTTGGATTGTTCTCTCAGACTGACCATCTGTCTGAGGATGATAAGCAGTGCTGAAACTCAACTCTGTATCCAGAGTATGCTGAAGACTTCGCTAGAACTTCGAGGTAAATCTCGGATCCCGATCAGATATAATAGAAAGTGGTACTCCCTGCAATCTTACCACTTCCTTTACATATATCCTGGCAAGCTGATCTAGAGAGAAATCCTCTCTAATAGCAATGAAGTGTGCAGACTTTGTAAGACGATCAACTATGACCCAGATAGCATTATTTTCTTTGGATGTTTTAGGAAGTCCTGTGACAAAGTCCATAGTGATGTTTTCCCATTTCTATTCGGGTATGGGTAATGTTTGTAACATCCCCTTAGACTTCTGTCTCTCATCTTTAACTTGTTGACAAACCAAGAATCGAGAGACATATTCAGCAACATCTCTTTTCATGCCATCCCACCAGAAGTACTCTTTCATGTCCCTATACATCTTCGTGCTTCCAGGATGAATAGAGAATGAAGAACTATGAGCCTCATACAGCAGCTCCTTCTTTAATTCAGGGATGGGAGGAACACAATCCTAATTCCTGAACTTTATTATCCCATCACAATCAAGGTTGAATTCAGGAACATTTCTCACCTTCTTTTGTAACTCAACATCTTCTTTCTGTGCCTCTTTAATATTCACATGTATAGATGGTTGAACATTTATTTGAGAAAGATAAGATTTTTTCCCTTCCATTATAATTCCAAGATCCATCCTTTTTAAGTCCATAAATATTGGATCTTTTGTGATCCTCATCATGGATAAACTAGTATGGTCTTGTCGACATAATGCATCTGCCACCTTGTTTGCTTTCCCAGGGTGGTAATGGATTGAGCAGTCATAATCCTTAATCAGCTCCAACCATCTTCTTTGACGCATATTCAGCTCCTTTTGTGTGAAAATATACTTTAAACTTTTATGATCAGTATAAATATCACACCTTTCACCATAAAGGTAATGCCTCCAAATCTTTAATTCAAAGATTACAGCAGCTAACTCCAAATCATGTGTTGGGTAATTTTGCTCATGGATTTTCAACTTTCGTGAGGCATAAGCTATCACCATATCATTTTGCATAAGAACACACCCCAATCCCTTCTTGGATGCATCACTGTAGATCACAAACCGTTCTCCACTACAAGGTAGTGTGAGCACAGGTGCACTGGATAACCTTCTTTTCAACTCCTTGAAATTCTCTTCACATTCCTCTGTCCAAACAAACTTAACTCCTTTTCGAGTCAACTTGTTGAGTGGATTAGATAATCATGAAAAATCTTTTACAAAACGTCGATAATATCGAGCTAAACCAAGAAAAATTCGGATCTCAGTTACTGTTGTTGGTCTCAACCATCTTTTGATAACCTCTATTTTTGCTAGATCCACAGATATCCCCTCTTTTGAGATTATGTGAACCAAAAATGAAACTTTTTTAAGCCAAAATTCACACTTGGTAAATTTGGCATAAAGCTTCTCCTTTCTCAGGGTCTTCAATATAATTCTCAAGTGATCTTCATTCTCTTCCTTGCTCTTTGAATAGACAAGAATATCGTCTATAAAGACTACCACAAATTGATCAAGATAGTCTCTAAAAACTCTATTCATTAGATCCATGAAGATAGAAGGGGAATTAGTAAGACCAAATGGCATCACTATAAATTCATAGTGTCCATACCTTGTATGGAAAGTCGTCTTTGGTATATCCTCCTTTTTGACCCTTAATTGATGATACCCTGAATGAAGATCAATCCTGGAAAAGTATTGAGCTCCTTGTAGTTGGTCAAATAAGTCATCAATGCGTGGGAGAGGATATTTTTTCTTCATATTGATCTTGTTATGTTCTCGATAATCAATGCAGAGTCTCATTGATCCATCTTTCTTCTTAACAAATAGAACAGGTGCTCCCCAAGGTGACGCACTAGGGTGTATGAATCCCTTATCAAGATTCTCTTGGAGTTTCTTCTTCAATTCCTGCAACTCAATTGGGTCCATTCTATAAGGTGTCTTTGAAATAGGCAAAGCACCCGGTATGAGTTCTATTGAAAACTCAACTTCACGATTTGGTGGAAGACCCAGTAATTCCTCCGGAAAGACATCATCAAACTCTCGTATGATGAGCATATTCTTAATCGTGAGTTTCTCACCAACCATTTGAGATAAATTACCTTCATTTAGTGGAATCAAGACCCATAAGATGGAAGGAATTTCCATTGGAAGGTTATATTCATCCTTGCATCGATAGACGATCGTAGATTGATCTGGAATATGAAATGTGACTTCCCTTCTTTGGAAATTGATATGAGCTCCATGTAGAGAAATCCAATCAATGCCAAGAATCACATTAAATTCCACTATAGGAAGGATCACAAGATTTGCAGGAAGCACTTTCCCACAAACATCAATCGGAGAAGAATTATAAACTTTTGATGCAACTTTTGTGCCATTAGGTGTTGTCACAGCTAACTCAACATCTAATTGTTGAGGTAATACGGTGATACCCTTAGAAAATTCTTCAGAAATAAAAGAGTGGGTGGATCCGGAATCAAATAAAACATTTACTACTTTAGAGTGGATGGTAAGTGTACCTTTCACCACAACGTTATCGTACTCCACATCGCTGATAGAAATTGCATGTGACTTTCCTTTGTCTTTAGCCTTAAGATTTTGTTGACATCGACCATCATCATCAACCATTGGATTTGGGCATTGATTGGCATAATGCCCCATCTCCTTTCACTTGAAACATTGAAGTGTAGTAGGTTCATTCTGTGTATCCCTTCCATTGTTTGCATCATTAGACATCTTCTTCCCATTATCACGGCATTCAAATGCCCTATGACCTTCCTTTCCACATTTGAAACATTTACTTGTCCCTTTAAGACAACTCCCTCCATGTTTCTTTCCACACTTTGAGCATAAGGGAAAGCTCATCTTCTTTTCAGTGTGCTCTTTAGATTTTCCTTTGAATTCCATTTTCCTCTTCTTATCAAACCCATATGACTGATGGGTTACTCCAATATCAATCTCGACTTTGAGAGCACATCGAACGATTTCCTCGTAGCTATTGAAGTCCCTTATGGCTAACGCCCTTCGAAGACTTGGTTTTAAGCCACTAAAGAATCGATCGATCTTACTCTCAGGTTGGATAATAATACCAGAAGCGTACCTTGCAAGTCTTGTAAAATTTGCTTCATAGGTACCAACAGATTCATCATCCCTTTTCTTCAATTCAAGAAACTCTTTCTCCATCTTTGTTCGGAGAATACGAGGGAAGTACTTATTGAAAAATAAGTTCTTTAACTCGTCCCATTCCATGGACTCAATTTCAACCCTCCGACTCGTATTCTTAATAATATTCCACCATTGATCAGCATCTCCTTCCAAACGATACACTACTAGGGTGACTTTATCATGTTCAGAACAGTGAAGAACTGAAAATATCTTTTCATTAGTACTAATCCATTGTTCAGCAACTAATGGATCAGTAGACCCACTGAATGAAGGTGGACACTGTCTCATGAAGGATTCAATAGAATGTTGCTCCTTTCTTTGCTCGTTTGGAAATCCTGTATGATTCATTGCTTGAGAAAGTTGTGTGAGCATGGCTACAAGATTTTGCATTCCATTTCCCATAACGTTTGGTTGCTCAGGGGGACAATTATTGCATTGCCCGTCGCATTCCGTATTAACACGGTTCCTCGGGGTTCCAGCCATTAACTAAAACCAATAAGAATAGTGTGAGAAACACTAATTATAATAGGAAAACCACATAATCAAGAATAAAATTTCACACTTAAGGTCTTATCCTAGGGTATTCATGGCCATTTCTAAAACAGTAAGATTGTGTTCTAGGCTTAGAATTATCCTTAGGGTTCTTACGAAGGCTTTCGCATCCTAGTTTCCAAAGGTTGAAAATACCTTTCCTCTAATACCAACTATAACGACCCATACTTTACATACATTGTTAATACTTCAAAATTGAAGCACACTTATTACAACATATGACAAAACCACAAAGGACCGTATAGGTATAGTGTCTTTAGAAACTGGGAAACATAAACAACTGGTTCATAAATCTTCTACAGTGTATCCAATTTATTTCATCATATCTAGGGTCCCTTTTAGCATATTCTACTTAATATCCATCTTCCTGACCTATGGAAAAGAAAACATACAAAAAGGGTGAGCTCAAATGCTCAGCAAGGGCAAATAAAGGAAATAAAAATCATATCATATCTTTTTGAAAATCATAACCTGTAAAAGAGATCATAATATATTAACATGGAAAAAATCATAGAAGTGAAAATGAGATCCCCATAATCATAACATAAAACTTTAAACTTTGTGGCATTCACACATAATCATGGAAAATCATTTCTTGTTAGTCATGACTCATTTCCAAGACTATCTAAGCGGACAAAGTCCATTTCTGAACCGAGTTCACTCCTCCTTTCAGTCCTGTATCACTGAACCGAAATAACCTTCCATTCTAGACATGTCTATCTCATGAGATATAAATCTTTACCCAATGAATTGGAGGGAGATATAGGTCCCACCCATCTTATAATGAATCCTTTCTTATGTGTGCCACGTAATCATAAATCATACATCATCGCATAACACATGTAACAAAAATGGGATTCTTGAAACATCGTGACACCATAAAACATATCATATAAGGTAAATGACTTCATGAAAATAATTCCCTCGCAACATAATCAAATCAATGTAATAATAGGGATAAAAACAGAACCCTATATTATCTTAGATGGAAAATAATTTTGATAAAACATTTGAACTCCATTCTTGAGGAAAATATCCTTTCTACTTCAAAAACACTTTTCTTTTCTTAACAAGTCATACAATTATAAACTAAAAGAAGTTGATTAAAAATAAACTTGAAATATTATAAAGGAAGATTCTTGGAAATAATGTTTTAAAAATCCATTCATGCCATATAAGTTAAAAAAAACATTCTTCTCATACTTTTGTCGGAAAAGTCAAAAAGTACCTCGTACGAAAAACGACAAAAGATTCCTTTCATATCTTTTAATAAAAACTCACCAAAGGGTAAAATAGGTTTTAAACAATTGTAGGTGGATGGAAATATTATTACATATTGAGGAAACATGGATGTGGAAGATAAAATACACCCCAGTAAATACCAATGTATAAACAATCTCGGATAAAAAATGAGATTGTGATATTTCCCCTTACCTTAGGTCCGATTTGCTTTGTACGTGTCCGAAGCTCCTGTATAATGGTTTAAATAGTGTTATTGAATTATTAAAGAATCATACATATTGATATGATATCATATATGGTCATATTCTTAGCTTCTTATTAGTAATATTTCATTGTTACTTGTTACTCGGGTCTTTATTGCCTTTTGTTCTTATGCATATTTTTCCGAATAAATTCTTATTATTCTTTTAAGGTTATAGATACCTTATATCCAGAATGTTATTAGTGTAACATATATCATATTTATTCATTCAATTCATTTATATAATTACTATGTAATGATGATCATGTAGAACGAGTCGCATCACATCGTGGAGACGGTATTCCGTACGTACGCACGAGTGATGATATCGTTCCTATGATGGAGTAATTGTATTAGAGTGTATGTATACTATTTAAGAATCAATATAACCTTTTAATAGTCATATATAGTAATTATTTACACCATTATACCCATCCAAGTAAGGTGGTGGTGGAAAATAGATTACACCACGGCATGGAGACGGTATTCCGTACGTACTCACGCGCGGTGATTTCATTTTTTCTGTAGGATGGATAGAAGGTGAATTAGGGTTGTTTCATATTTATAATAACATATCAGTATGTAATTAATACTGATGTTATTACTTTATCATGAAACAACTAAAGAAGAAGAAGTTGAAGAAGAAAGAAATTGAAAAGATCGGTAATGGATATTACCTCTTCTTTTAAACGCCTCTTTGAATCCTCCACTTAGAGAACTAAGATTGGTCTTTGAAGAAGACCAGAACCTCTAGGATTATTCTAGGTAAGTGTAGAAGGGATTTTGGCAGGGGTTTGCCGAGCTTTAGTGCTCAAATTGGTGTGAGGAGGAGGGGGAGGAGGTGCCCTTTTATAAGGGAGGAGAGGGGCACCTTAGGAATATCTCAAAATATTATTTTATATTAAAGTCAAAATCGGTTTATAATGGTTCCAAAGGGTCTTATTTCGAAGCTAAAGTGGGGATGGGTCTAAATACTATCAACCAATAGGATTTAGACAAGTTTAGGTTATTATTTTAACCTTATAAATTAGATTTAACTCTAAGTTAAATAATTTAACTTTTACCGTGTCTTTTTGTTTTCTTACACTATATGGTTAATAAACTTACTATAACATGCCAAACGAACCCCAAATTGTTTATTATTAATATATATATCATTATCTAAGTCATTTGGCCTAACCTTAGATTTTTAGGAATAAAATAACAATTAATAATATAATATTTTATTTAAAAACTATTTTGTGTCAATTTTGACACTATTTGATATATGATTTTTGTGAAAGTCATGAACAAATTATATGCTCGAACCAAGATGATTAAATCAACACTAATATATCATAGTAACCTATAAAATAAATGGAATTCATAAGAAGTCTCAAATTACATTTATTTGGGCATTTATAACATCAATTATGTTAACATTTCCTTAAAAGGGTAATTACTGCATCATCGTTGTGTCATAAATAAATTAATTTATTTAAAGTATAAAAATTATAAATAAAATATAATTATGTAGGAAATCTTTTTAGCTTTATAATGAATATTTATAATCTAATTTATCTTATGTATAAACCCATATTAAAAATGTTTTAGTTATTAAACATTGATTTTAACTATTTTAACTATTCATTAAATAAAATAATATTAAATGTCATAATCTAATCGAAGTGGACCTAAATGGTCATATTATAATCATAAGGTTGTTTTTGGTCGAATTACCCTTATCCAATAGAATTAGGACATGTGTTAGGGTAATAGTAATATCATATTTACCCTTAGTTACCCTATTTACTATTAACTGCGGTAAAAAAAAGTAAAAAGCTACTATTCACCAAAAATTTATTTTTATCTCATTGAACCACATTTTACTTACTGATATCAACTGTGTCTGTCGGATTTTCGAAATTCCATTCACAGAAGCGGTAAAATTAAGTTTTATGCAAAATTCAGTTTTTAACCTACCACTTAGTGGTTTCACTATTCATCAAAAATTGAATGTTTTCAGAAAAATACCAAAATTTCACCCTAGGCTAATTTCGGTATTCCAAATCCAAAAATGAAGTCCATTTTGAAAAATAAAATTTCAAAAAGTGGTTATTATTATTCATAATGGCTATTTTAAATAATATTTTAATAGCATATCGTCGTTTAGTGAAACTCGGTATTGCGTACAACGCAAGCTATCGAGGAAGGTGGCGATTGCGTGTAAAGTAAGCCAAGCTAGTGTGTAGTGAAAGATTTCTTTGATGATATATATATAACATAAAATCAAAATATTACTCATAAAAATCTCGGGTGTTACAAATATGAATCACTTGATCAACATTAAACTAACAATCTCTTCATTCATATTATTATCAAATAAAATCTATATACCAGTTGAACTCTTTGATTTTATATTGAAACTAAAGGATAAATAATTATTATTTACATAAAATATGGTAAATACATTATGATAGGTTGGGGTGAATTTTTTATTAATGGACGTAAAATCCATTAAATATATATTGTTTTTTAAGTAAAAAATTAACTTCTTTCTTTACCTCAAAATAATATTTGTATATGTTGATGTGAAAGTATGCAGTATAAAAAATATTATTTATCGGTTCAAACAAAAAATAAAAGTCTAATGAATGAGAATATATTATTTTGATTTTTTAATGGAATTATCTATTATAACACTCAATGAAATTTTATGTATTCCCCTTAAAATAAACATTAGGTATTCGATAAATTTTTTTATATGCAATGCCATATCAATATGTACTATAATATGGTAAACCATTATAACATATCCATTAAATCGATATGTTTGAATAGTAATAAAAAATTTACAAAAATAAATATGTATAAATGTTATACATAATGAAGATTTATTTATTATGTAATTATTAATAAGTTCTCAATTTTGATTAATTCCACATTATGCATCAAAAACATTTTTTCTTAAAAATGGTGTGTATTGCAATTTTCATGTAGACTTTATATATAATTTATTCAATTTTTATAAATTTTTTATAAATAAAATTATATTTTTTTTAAAATATTTTTCCTCTCGGTATTATATTATTCTTCATATTTATTAATTTTTTATAAATATATATTTTATACTGAATGGTGAAAAATAAAAGTTCTTATTTATAACAATAAATCAATTTCAATATAAAGCCTCATATTTATTTTAGTTTTATATTAATATAATATAATTATCATTTAATTACATATAAACTAATTAATTATATATGAATCAATATACTTGATTTCCGTATAAGTTCATTTTAGCTCTCAAACCTCATTTCTCAAAAAACTGATTTTATATATGTATTGAATTTTTATCATAATTAATTAATATAACAACTTTTTATTATTATTATTAATTAAAAATGTGAAATATATTATCAATTAAATATTTTATTAATAATTTTATTTTTTTTTACAAATCATGAAATGGAATTAAATAATATTTATTTGATTAAAATTGCATTCATTAGGAAAAAAAATTTGTTGCTTGTGTGATTATTTAAAGTTAAAATCTATCACTTATTGAAATGGAACATAAAAATATGGATTAAATATTATGAATTAGAATAATTGATATAAATTCGTATCTTATGCTTTATTTTTTGGAAAATTGAATATAAAAAAACAAACATCTTACCATGGTAAAGTTTAAAAAATGCTTACCATATTGTTTAATAAAAAAATAATGATATAAATAGAACCAAAACATTTATTATTATTAGTAATATATTTTATTTCATTCTTATATTGTCATTAATTCATATCCATTTCCATTTGGATCTTATTTTACATGAAGTTCACCTTATATCATATAAAGCCTTTAATAAATTATGTGTTTTCCAATAGATATATTTAGAAAGCAAACATATGACCCTCTATTATTAAAAAAATATGAGGCATTAATATTAAATTATATATATTCTTAAACATTCCCTGATTTATTATCTTCAATATATATAATATTTTCTTTTATTATATATATATATTTTATGGATTAAATTATATGCCAGTGGAGGACTCTCAATAATGTGGTATAAATATTAACTAAACCCATTCAAGTTAATTTCACCTTTTATATAAATTAAAATTTATTTATCAAAAACAAAATAATTTTTAAATTTTCATGATTATAATAATAATTTTTTAAAATTATTAATCTACCAATTCAATTCTCTTCTTCATTAAATGGGCGATAAAATTATCAACCATATATATGTGTCAACTACAACCTTCACCAAATAATACGATTAATTTTCCATAAATATAGCTCTTGGTTTGTTTTTATTATTGATAAAATATATGTGTGTATATATATACATTATTTATGATAAAATAAATATTCTGTATTGGTGAATTTTTTACCATTATTTATTCATTCCATCAAATAAAAGAAACATTACTCTTGAATATGATCATACAACCATCTCCACATAGAAATTAAACAAATTATTCATCACCACATTATATAAATAGTTAGAGTTTTTAATAAAATTATTATAATTTTTTTAATATCATGATTAACATTATTGATATTAAGGAACTACAGTTAATTCCAAATCATCAGAATAGCCAAACCAAAACATTCAAGAAAAAAGAATAATTTTCTCCATGAAATAGTGATGATAATAATTGATTATTAATGAATTAGAGATAAGATGTTATAACTAAACAATATTTGAAAATATATCTATTAAAATTTGGGGTTTTTATAAAATTTTAATAAATTTAAAATAATTACACATAAGCGTAGAGTGGTTAGGAATCATGATGAATATGAGGTAAGGGTTTATGGTCTGAACTTTGTTCAATGTCAATATAATTTTATAAAAAATTTAAATAATGTATTTAATATTATACAACGATCTATTAAATTTATTTTTACCCCTTAATTGCCTTCTATATTTAAATAACAATGACTCCAATAATTTTCCAAATGAGGATCGTTTTTACTTTTTACAAAAATTATTAAAGGATTCATTATTTTAATATACAAACACATGAATAGATTTTTACATATTTATTATTATTTATTAATTTAGACATCCATTATTTGTTTATATTTTTATATTTAAATAAATTTTTTCCTATATATTTTTATAAATTTAGATATTATAAAATTTTTATTTCAAAATGATAGATTTGTTCCCCCATTAATTGCTACAATTATCTTTTAAATAAATTTTCATATTTAACAGCATCCTTTGATGTTTATTATTGAGTATTAGAGATATGGTCCAATGTTAATATATATATTATTTCCCATATCAAATTTTGATTTTGAATATGAAATATTTTTTAATATAAGTTTCATTCCTTGTGATATGTTTTGGAAAAATGATTAACATTTTATGATATTGTAAAACTAATAAACAATGATTATGATTATATAACGGGTGAGCCCGATATAGTTCATGATGATTTCTAGGTCTATTGTACCTCTCTAATATCATGGGTAATGATTATATTGTTTAAAACTCCAAATAGATGGTTATGTTAACAAAAACCAATAAGATAACAGAGTTAACTACATAGAATTTACCCCAAATTTATTTATTCAAATATCTAGGAAACATTTACATTATGTGAATTCTTGTACAATTATAGGGTTTTGAGTGAACCGTAATAGAGGGTGTGATTTTCTATAACATGTGTATTTTATAAACATATATATTCTACTTATGATACGTTCTAACTATTATTGATTTATATTTTATGATAACACACTTATGACTTATTATCTTTTTAGAATGAATTATGCCATCATTTGTTATTAATGGAATTTTACTAATTTTGTTAGATTATTTTATTTTAGTATCATGTTATAATAACAATATTCTTGTATTATCAGCAATTATGGTCATTTAATAATATATATTATGTTTACCCTCAATGAAAATACAATTTTACAAAATGTTAAGATTATGTTTTCCCCAGATATGTAGAAATATTTTAAATATAATTTTCCATTGTAGAGTGATAATCATGACCATCTAATAGGTAGACATTGCAGATACTTTATATTCACGTGTTTTATGTTCCAATGTATCTAAAGACACTAAGACACTATGGTTATATCATTGATTATAATTCTATATAATATATATTCATCTAATATGATGAAATATTAATATATGTATTGTTTGGGCCACTATAGTTAGTGTCAAGAAATAGTTTAGTCACTTTTAAAAAATAATATGAGAATACATTAATAATAACACTTATAATTAGAAATTTTATTAGAGAGAATATTATGTCATGGTAAATAATAGATTGTTGTTTTTCCAGAATACAAATTACTATCTTGAATCTATAATATAGGGTAAAATATGGAATATAAATATATAGACATTAAAATACTGAATTGGGTGGATTGATTACTAACATAATTAGTACAAGTGCATTCTGAGTGGGCATCAGACTACATACCATGTTATAAGCTCTTGAGTTATATTTTTTGATATATTAATATTTTCATTATGGTATATGATGAAGGATTTTAAAATATATTGATGATATATGAGCTTGGATACACAGAAGGATTCATAGATTGAAATGAATATTTTAAGAGTTAGACGTCATATAATTTATATTTACAACTATATATCTTCTCACTCTAGGTAAAAATTATTTATTAATAGGAAAATCGTGCCTTTATTCATATGTTATTGATTTTTAGAACATAAAATTTTTATTATCTCCAATAAACTCAAATAATAAGTTTTGTTATTTTATAACGGTCATATTAATACCATTATACATTAAAAAGTCTATAGGAAGGAAATTAATATCCTCACTGATTAGATATTAAATTATCAGAAAAATATATTTTTTTTAGTGAACCCATATCAGGTCTATTATTTCTCTTTGATTGATGTTTGTGATTATGTGCTTCTTAAAAATGTTGTTATTCTCACTTCAACTGAATTTGATGTAAATTTGGGAATAGAATGAATTTCATTATATAATTTCCATATCAAATTACAATTATTGGATGTCACATTTAATATTTCATTTCAAACAATTCATTTTTCCTTATTTTGATGATAAATAAAAAATATTAATGGATATTACATCCATAGAATGGGTCTTCAGTCCTACTCAAAGAGTTTGAATACCTCATATGGTTAGGGGGAAACTCAAAATCGAATATATAAAACTGTAATGGAGTTTTTTATGTTTATCTAATGAATTCCATATTCTTCCTAAAAATAATGAATTATACTTTTCATTGTGATTCATTTCTGTTGATACACCTATTTCAACATCTCTATATAAAATGTCCCTGAATATGTTGCTAAAATCAAAGAAAAATCCAATTTGACCCTAAAAAAAGGTGACATTCTACAATGTACCTCACCATGGGGTTCATGTGTTCTTTTTGTATGAGTAAACAATGATCAATGATGAACTATTTTGATTATTGGTAATATAACATTATTATGTAAATGAATTAATATCTCATCCCCATATTGAAAATTTTTGTGGTTATCAATGAGTATATTAAATTTTTATATAAGTAATTATTGAATAATAACTTCCATTTAAGGGTCAAAAGTGAATATGATCTAAATAATAAAATTTAATTATGGTATAGACAATATTATTTTATGGTGAATCTATTTGTAGTTATTTATGTGCTCACTATAGTTATGGAATTTATTAATAGAGATCTTATATACTACCTTCATAAATTTGAGGTTTTCTTTATATTTTATATTTTTTATATATTCTTAGTGAAAAGGAGAGCATAAATTTTACATTATGATTTCAATAATTACCATATAGAAGGATATATTTTATCAAAAATTTCCCATGTGTTAATTTTTTCTATATATAGTTTAATTAATTGAACATATAATAGTAATTGAGGGTACACTGGGGAACCCATAAATGATGGATGTTATTTTATGTTGACCATGATCAAATAAAGTCAAATAGATATATTTTTTTCTTGTAATTTATTGATATTATTGATGATCTATAAAAAAATTATCTGGTTTGTAAAAAACTCTTTTCATTATAAGGTATAATGGAGTGAAGTTACTTAGGATTGATGAATGTGATGAATATTTCAAGGAATTGAGGATTAGGTTGGTTAATGAATCTTTGGTTATAGTACACTACAATATATAATTTTTTGTAATTTATAGTGATGCATAAAATAAGGGGAAGATATTTTCTCTTATTTATATTGATTTAGTGATATCTTTTTTCTCTCAAAAATTGAGGGTTCATTAGATAAATTATATTTCTAATTATTTAGATTTATTAGTGGTAATAATTACATTAACTATATGGATGAGTTATATTTCTAGAGAAATGTGTGTCATATATACTAGTCATAAATGTATAATGTATATATTCAAATAGAAGAAGTAGAATATACACCACATATGATGTTTGAAGATGACTAAATATTTTGGATACTCAACAAATTAACCTCTTAAGAAAGAGAACAACATGGATGACTTTTTGAGTCAAATGGATCATAATAGTAATTTAATATAAGTATCTCATGAGATCAAATATATTTGGATACTCAAGGGATAGAAAATGAGATGTTGATGGAAGGGGATAATAAATTTATTGGTCAATCAAGTGTTCAACCATCTATTCATGTGAAGATTAATGGGGCATATAATGGTGATGTGGGTCAAAAAATGATGATATTGTTCAACATTATTTCTGATATAATGATACGAAATGTATTTATTGTATGTTTATATTAAAATCTATATTTTAATGAAGTGATATTGGATTAAGAAAAAATGTCATCATTCTCTCAATAGTATTGAAGTACAATGATGCGTAGAGGAAAAAAGTGTATTTTGAATGGGGAAATATGAAGTGGTATATAACAAAATTTGAAAATATATTCATTGTATGACACCATGTTATGTATAGAGGAGATATTACTATAGGTATGTTACTACCATCAACCTTTCATGAATGGAAATGGGAAAACATTACCCTGGATTTCATTATCGTACTCCAGAAAATGTCTATGGGTCAAAATGGTATTGGGTTATTAATAAATCACCTAAAAAATATAGAATAATTATCTATTATCATTTATGATTTACAATTACATCATTATTCCCAAATATAAATTTATAAAGTGGTAAAACTACATCAATTACCACATTTTATTTTATATGATTGAGATTCGAGAATAACCTCAATATTCATGTGTAGTCTTCACCACAATATAGATATAGAGATATGTAATAGTAATACATATTATTCATATATAACTGGTATTTTGAGATGAAAATTCAAAAATATAGTATTTATCGATATTTATTTACTTATATTTAAATTGTGTTTGTAGTCATCACGTTCTAGTAGTCATGTTTTTATACAACAATATCTTTAATTAAGGAATTTAAATTTCACATTTTAAAGAACTCTATATAAAGAAGTAAAAAATTATAATGTTCTAGGATAACGTTCGAGAAATAAAAAATTGGACATTATTTTATAGATAAAATTTTATATAAAGGTAGATCTATTCTATACAAAAATAATGAATCTCATATTTTATAGAAGAGTTATTTGTACAATCTTCTGTGAGGTCTAGAATTATATATTAGAGATATGGTACTCCTATGTATTTATCAACATAAAATTGTTCTGATATTCATATATAATTTAATTTGAGATCTATGTATATTGGCCCATATTATAATAATAATCAGAATGGTATGTTCTATTATTTATTATCACTTGTACCCATCCTCTCTCAAGGTCACAAGTTGTTCCATGTATCTCTCAAAAGAATGTATGCACCTGGTCCTTCATATGTAATCAAACCAGATGTTCTACTATTATATCCTAAAAATTCTTATGAATAAATATTTTAATAAATTATTAACACTTTTTAAATAAATATTTCAATAGTTCTTTATTGTTAATTTTTAGTACTTTTCTAAAAATAATTTTTTTTATCGAATGGGGAAATGTACTGATTTAATAAAAAAAATTCTATTGTTTGGATTTAAATTTCCACACATGATATCAATTTGATAATGAATAACACATATATAAATTAAATAAAACTGATTTATGGAATCATATTGTAATAATAATTACACTTCATTTTGTTAAATGGTCATTTTTGTTGATAAATACACATTTTCAAAAAACAGTTCTCATGCATATTATTTGTTTTTATCATAAAAAATAAATTAATAAATATTATTTTTATGGTTTTAAGGAAATAAATATATTAATTATTAAGATATTTTTTATCATTAACTAGATGGATTATACAAGGAATTTAATTTATTTTAACTTTATTTTATGTTAAAAAATACAATATTTTAAAAAGTTTTTATATTTTGATTCTAATTATAATTTCATGTAATATTATTCCACTTATATAAGTTGAATCTATTTAAATGAAAAAAACATTTAGATTCAGATTAAATAATATCATATTAATGGGATAACATAGTTTTATGCCATAATTAATTGTCAAAATAGTAAAAACAAATTACCACGGTTAATGTTTATCTAGTTTACTGAGGGAAAACCAATAGAGAATTGTATGAATGAAAGCCACACCTATATAACTCATATTGGTTAAATATAAGTCAAAAAAATGTAATCCAACATTTTAACCTTTTTCCATTTAGGTCCACTATCATTGGAATGTTACATTATATCATTAATTATTTTTGGAAATTTCATATATATACTTCCCCTAAATTATAAAATGGAAAATTTTCTCCACACTTAGTTACACAATTTGAACCTTCTAGATCATCTAAAACATACTCCAAATCACTTATAGATTAATTTTTTCCATCCTAGATCTTATTTCCTTCTCATAAATCAAATCTTTCAAAGAAAAAGTTGTAAAACAAGGTATTTATCTATATGAGGATGTATAAATCTAACCGATCTATTTTAATTTTATTTCTTCTTATACAACCTATAAACCTATTGTAACAATAATATTATTGTAACTATAGATTCATAAGATTACTAGGGTTTTATTAGGATGATGGAACATCTAATGGCGACATCTTACACATCAAATGTGTGATCATTTTAATGTTATTGTGTACCTATTAACTACCACCCGCACATTTTGAAACGATCCATTTCCATAACTATTTTTCATTGATATTTAACACCATAAATACATATTATAAATAATTATTGTTAATGAAAAAGTAAAAATATGTTATAAATAAACAATATATGGTATTATAGATATTAATAAGTTTATTAAATATATGGTTAAATATGAATTTTTTCCAAATATGAGGTTAGATAACATAACAATCATGATGAACCTAATGTAAGGGCTTTTCATCTAACTTTTTTTATTTGAGACATATTCTATATTCATCAATAGTTTCCTTGATTTCAAAAATTATACTACCTGTTTGATATGTTATATCATATATTTACTTTTATTCATTGTATTCAATATTTTATTTGATTTCATTCCATTCATGGTGGTTATGATTCAAAAGTGAATATAGTTGTATATGATTAATTTTACAACCACATTTTTAATTGTAATGTCTACAGGTACATTTTCATTGATGAAATTATATTATATCTCTCACCAAAATAATAATTATTTTCATATCATTTAGTTATTTATATAAATTACATGTTTTCATTTCATTTTCATTTTATATGTACTGAAGATACCAAAAGAATTTGTTTTAAGGAAAATTGAATTTATTTCACATTTTATTTGGGATCCTTTTGTTTCATGTCCATGTTTTCATCACAATGTTTCAGAAAATTATTTTAATATTATATAATTATGTAATAAGTTAATTTTTAACCATATTGACAATATATTAAAATTATTAAATGGGGACTTCTTGTCCTCTTTTCAATGTGGTTCATATATCCTTTTAACAAATATGTGAAAGGAATCATTCTTTTGACATACACCGCATTAAAATTTTGATTTTATCATAAATTTTATTTTCATTGATGAATGAATTACATGTTTTTGTAGTTCATTCCAAAGAATCATATTACTAATATTTTGGACTTATTTAAACTTTAAATTATTGATGTCAAAATAAATATGTTATTTTCTCCTTGAAATTTCCTATATAAAATTTAACTATAAATATATCTATGACAACATAAATTGATGTTTCTTATGATTTAATATGTATATGATCCAACATTACCGTCCTTGTTCTTTTTCTTCTTGGTTTATTGTTATGGACCTGAAATTATTAGGAATCCCATTATCTTTCAAAGTGTCATACTTAGATAAAATGATGACTGTTTTATAATCATGTGGAACTAAATTAGTTGGATTAAGATAATTGCATTACTGATCCCAATATATATCATTATAATATTTATATGCATTATTGATAGAAAATTTACTAGGTAAGTATGATGGAGTTGAAATTATCTTAAGATATAATAAAGCTTAAAACTTACTCAAAAAAGAATGTCTTAACTTGATGGATGTTAATCCAAGAATAATTTCGGAAATAAGTGTGTTGGAATTTCAATTATGAGACTTGATCTACAATTATAGTCTTTGGAATGAGTAATGAAAGAGTTTTTTATGTTTTGTGATTATGTATAAGTAAAAAAAATCTTTTTTATTATGACGATGTGCGCTCATTCTTCATGATTGATTATAAATGTTGTATTATAGATAAAACTTATGACTATTATTGTGAAAAATAATTATTTTATGATTTATGATTAATGATATTTAACTGATTTCATATAATTATTTTATGTCCCAATCATGTTATAAAACCTTTTTTATTATATTATTCAAACATTTGATCCTTGATTGATATATATTTTGTTTAGACTTATTAATAATCAAATCACAACAATTAATATGATTCTATTTCCTAGTATATGAACAATGGTTTTATGTTGGATATTATTAATAATGGTTATAGTTTTGATGAACATTGTGGGGTATGATTTAGATATATTATATACTTGTTTTAGTGAATCAGAAATTCAAAAGACGTAAACCCTTTATTGTTCTTGTATAGATTGTAATGATATGTATGGAATTGTATCCACACAAAAAATATTAATGTATAAAATGTTTTAGACTCATTGAATATAGTGTTATACTGTAATAATTCTCATATCTATATCCATATCCACCTCATTTAAAAAAAGTCACACATTATTAGCTCACCTCCCTCTTTATAGAAGTGAATTCACTACACCCAAAGAAGCTTCTTCTAATGATGTGTATCAACTCTTGTATGGATAACAATGATATTTCTTTTACCTGGAGCTCATTTTTCAAATGGGAGGTGAAATATACATTACACCATGAATTTTATATAATATACAAGTACATCATGAACTAATCTTTATCAAAACATTTTCTTCAACATATATTCCTTCATGGATTATTAATCACCACAAATTATTCTTTTTAGGATCTAGTCAGTGAGTAATTTAAATCATTGAAAAATGTTTACCACAGAATCCATGTCACATGTAATTGTAATCATGAACTCCCTTTGGTGGATATTATTGAGCTATGACCAGGCAATGTAGTTTTTGTTCACTATATACTCTGCTTTATGAACCATATTCATTGTGAACTCCCCTTCATGGATATTGTCCCACTTGAACCCCCATCATGTATTCCATTAACTATACAGAAATCATGAAAAACTTTTATAAATAGATGAAATTATCTAGTAATGATATTTTATATTTCACAATGAATATATAAATAAATTATTAATGACATGTCCTTTATATATGCAAATAAATATAATGAATCCACAAATCAGGAAAATATTTTTCACTCAATAAATTAATTACTTATCTATTATGTATTCTATAACATTTGATTATATTCCATCCCTTGAATTTTAAAAGAAAAATAAGTTTTGGGTCCACATACTCTCTATATTATTTTCCAAAAATATTCATCATACGACAAAGAACACACATTGTGGTATAGTGGACATAAATTATTCTCTATTTACACGAACTCTCACTCCTACATCCATGACCATCAATCTTAGTTCTACAAACTAACTTCCCTATCTGTAAAAAAATATCATTCATTCCATTTAAATGAAATTAGAGCTGATGAATATCACACTTTAATCCATATATATGACATGATATGCCACATACAAGGCCCCATGGACCAATAACCGTATTATTTATGTAAATTTAGATGATTTTAGTTATTTATCAATAATCGTAACCTTAAAATATGTGTACATGTCCTCACTATCTGACTTGATTACTTCACTATCAGAAAAAATGATCTTTTTGAAAGCACTATTTCACATGATAATCACATCCATGAATTTTGAAAACATTTGGAATCATTACTAGCTTCCAAGCCCCTGCTTTGAAAATACACCCACTTGAAAATTTTCAACCACTTTTTTAACTATCATTAAGATAAAAATACCTCACAATAAAATAAGATATTATTTTTCCAAATAGTAATCCCATTTGGGTTTGTTTAAAGGACATTAAAATATATTTGAAAAAATCGATCAGATCAAATCATGCTCCTTTTACATTGACCAAAACTCATAATCTGTTATTCAAATGGTGTTAAAATACATAATTAATGCATACTATAAGAAATAATTAGTCTAACTCGACATGAGAAACTATTGTAACATGATATGTTCACGAATGAACAACATCAATCTCGATACTTATTAATAAATCATTATCAATAACAACTATTCCTATAAAAATATATTGGTTTTTGTTGGTGGGTGATAATAAATGATTCTTAATGTTTTCACCATGAGAGTACCAACTCTTTAACCACACAACCTAAAACTGAAAAATCACAAACCCATAAATCTACCTTCAGGATGTTTTTTAATAGTTTAATAGCTTCTACATCATCACAATTAAATAAACACTCCAATAGTTTATGTACTCCTGTTGATTTATCATTAAAAAATTACTACCATATTTATAATATTTCAACATTATTCAATATTATTCAATAATATTTATACACTTTTTTCATTGAACCAAATAGATATACATTTTTAGTATTAAATTTGTAAAATAATATAGATATAAACCTACATTAATTCACAACATACTATAGGGAGTGGGGATTCCACATTGACATGGTTATGTGTCGGGTGTTAAACATAATCCATAATCTAGATAACGCAATTTAAATGATTACTTATGTTATATTCCCCTTATAATCATTAAAAAATCATGTTTAGTTGTCAAGTACTCTAATATCCTACACCCATTAATTGAAATTATATTTGATAATGTGATATTTGGATAAAAATTCCTTATTTATTTTTGGATGAACATTATTTCTTCTATATTTTTGTTTTTATTAATTAATATGTTTCATTTCAATTAGATAATTTTATTTATCCCCTATGACTTAAGTAATATACTTTATTGAAATTATATTTTTCTGTGTGAGTGGTCGAAATATAATAATCTATGATGTTTCTAAAAAAATTAGTTATGTTTCTTTCAAAACCAAGATATATAATATCCACAAATATAGAATATACTACCATTTTTTTCTATCTATAAACTTCTAAATTATCCTAATAAAAATATATATAACCCAAAAACTAATTTAATATTATTTAATTATAATGAATGTCACAATCCAATGTTCTTTTCATAAACCATTATATTTTATTTAAAAAAATTTGGATATATGTTATATTATTCTAATATAATTTCTAAAAAAATATTGTTAAAATAATTTTGGTTCATGCCTATGTATTATATAATTAGATTTTAAATATCTTCTCATATAATGTTATAATGGACTCTTTGGTATCATAATCTCACGAAAATTCAATCAAGAAAGCAATAATATTTTCCATATATTTACAATCCTTCATTACAAATCACATTAGAACCTAATTATAATTTTTATAATGAAAATTTAATGTATCATTCCTTCCTTATGTCAGACGAAGACCAAATAAAAATTTAAATTCACCAATCATCAACATCTCAAATTAGCACTTCACAATCTCAAAATAAATTTTCACACTATTCTCAATCTGATCCAACTCATAATATTGAGTCATTATATACTAACACCACTATACATTGAACACTCTCTTTTTTCAACCTAGAAATTGTAATAAACTATATTTTTCTAGAAACTGAGCTCTATCAAGTATTGATATCATTTAAAATACCACACTCTTGGGTCCATATTTACCTTATAATGAGACATCCTTTTCCAGGAAACATTGTTATCATATTTAAGAAGAACAATACCATATGGTTGTTCTATGGACACCTTTTAATACATAAAACCATATAGAAATAAGATTTTTTCAATTTAGATTTATATAATCCTCTATTACACAATAATGGTAAAATTTAGATGAATTTTCTTCTACCAATCTACATAAAAAATATATCATCAACATAAAATCTATATATATTAGATTATACAAAATAAAAATTCAGGATTTGTTTCAATTCGCATTGACATATTTGTTATACTAGTTATGGAAACCCCATTTTTCGAGATTATGTTCTTATCTAGTAGACATAAACTAATCTCCAACATCAAAATATTTTAGATTGGATGAAGCTCTATATTTGTTTCAAGAACTCAACTATAATATATCATTCTTATTTGAAATATTTTTTCCATACATATTAAAAAGATGTTTTATTTTGAGAATTAGTTATCATACTTTTATTTTTCAATTGCATATCACCAATGATATTATTTATGTCATTAAAATGATTTTTATTAGTATTTATTGTATCTATATATTTGAATTTATATTAATCATTAATATAATTTTTTCTCGAATCAATATTTCCCACTTATGAAACTTATAAGATATCGTCCTCTTTATCAATTTCATAAAAAATACTTACATTTTGTAGATTAAATCCTTGCATTCCCCAATACAGTGTCATTATTTTGTTAGATAAATTTTTTGAAAAAGTTATTCAAGAAATTATATGATTATCTTTCTTCCATAGTAGCTATGGTATATCCTTTAATATCCATGGGATTAAAAATTTTGATTTTCATATTATGGATATAAGGACCCAGCCTTAAACCATACTTAATATTGAATTAAATGAATAATTCACATTGAGGATCTTTTCAGGTTTATAGTTTTAGAGAATTAGATCATAAATCATGAATTACATTCCACATTTAAACAAAGTGGTTACATAAATGATAATACTCGTTTTTCCCCATCAATGGAAACATATTTATAATAAAAAATGGATTCTTTCTTGACACTTACTTGAAACTATCATCATATCATGTACCTTTCCCTTGACCTGTGAAAAACATTTCAAAAACTTGGGATGAGCATAAAAAACTCAGTAAGGGATATAAAAATATGGAAAGGAAACATGAGTACATGTATACATAAGAATGAAATCATAATTTACCCATAAAACATAAGCACTTTAACATACCCCATAAAATCATGAATAAATCATAGAAATCATAAGACATAAAGGTAACTTGAGGAATTCATAACATTCTTATGTAGGGAGTAACCCTCTTGGTTACGTTTGGAATACCCATCACAGTATATTCCCTAAATCTCTTCGGATAAACCTTAACGTTTAACCCCTTCGCCTTACCCAATGCATTGGAGAGCTATATCGGGCTCACCCGCCCTTAGTTTTTCATAGAACCACCCGTCTTCATAATAATTCCCAAGAACCATAACATAATCGTATCATATAAAACATGCATAAAGGAAACATAACATTTCCACTTTTCAATCACAGGATATCAATACAACACATTGATATAAAAAAATTATGAAAACCATTTTCAATACCAAAATAAAAGAAAATTAAAACATGGTATTTATTTTTCTTTAAAAAAAGGTATGTCTTGTAGAGGAATCCGAAACTCAAATAATGGTCACGGCGGCGGAGAAGTCGTTGTCGCCGCATACGTACGACAAAAACATTCCCTTTTGTCGTTTAGTAAAAAAATTCGTATAAAAAAATATTACTTTTGGATAAATGTAAAAGTCAAAGTGGTTTATACACCTTATAAAATAATGTTATGTATAAAACGAAATATGCCTCAATGAATGGAGATTGGGATGAAGTCCCTTACAAATTAGGTATCCTTGGATTAAGGATAAATCAATTACATAATTATGTGTGACAAACTAATACACAAAATATAAGTGGATATTAAGTGTAAGGCAATCGGAGGTTATTCACACATATTCATAGAACGACATATTCAAGGAGTACAAGCTTATCCCAAAGAATGAAAATTGGGTTAAGAAGTTCCCTTGCAAAAATTTAACAGCCTAACAGCGTCACAACGAAATTCATAAATTGAGTTGATGAGAGATAAAAAGGGTATCTCATCACTTGTAAATATAATTTAAATCAATAAGGATATAGAAGAACATATCCCAACATAATATTACATTAATTAAAAGACATAACAAAAGAAGTCTTTTAAAAAAGAGGTGGGTCAAAGGTTCCCTTACCGTCATGGGTATCTTTCGAAACATACACCCCGTGAAAGAAGGAAAATACAAAATTGATTTAAATACTCATAAATGAAATTATATTACACAATGAGTAAAATAATGGGCAGTACATACACCACTCAAAGGAAATTGTGTAAAATGTAGCATAAATCTCACGAGAATAAAAGTGAGATGAAAAATCCCTTACGAAAACTCAGCAACCTAACGGCACCACTTAAAACATACAAAAATGGATTGATGAGATAAAATAGGGTCTATAATAATATTAAAATAATGTTTAAAGCAAGAGGAATATAAAAGAACATCCCCCAATCATAACAAATAGGAGGTTAAAAGAAGTGACATAAAGGAGAGTACTTAAAAAGAAAGAGGGAGGTTAGATCTCTTACGAAAATTTGGCAGCCTAACGGCGACACTCAAAACATCCAAAATGGATTGATGAGAGAGAATAGGGTCTCTCATAATATGAACATAAAATTTAGAGTATGAGTAATATAAAATAACATCCCAATCACAAGAAATATGATCTTAAAAGGAATGACATAAAAGAGTGTACTTAAAAAGAAAGAGAGGAGTAGGATCCCTTACCTCAAGTTTGACTTGTCTTGTTCGTTTCATTATATTCCTGAATAATAAAATTTGGTCAATTTATAATTGCATAAGGACCTCCTTTAAATATTATTATTCAGTTCATATCACATATTATAATGTTATAATAATTGTTTAATAATGTTAGTTCATATCAGGCATTTTTGCCGATGTTTGGTACATGAGTCAAAAATGAACTTGTTTGAAAAATGATTGCCCATGTAGTTATAAGTAAATAATTTCCAGAATATTATTAGTGATTAAAATATCATATATATCCAGTACATATTCATTTTATACTGTTCTATATCATTTGGAGATAAAAAATGAAAAGCATCGTTCATGGAGACGGTAGGCCGTACGTACGCATGAATGCTACTTTCATTTTTTTTGTCATATTAATGGAATTAAAAATAAATGATATATATATATATATATTATAATTACAGTATAATATATATTTTATATAGGTCACATATGTTCATTAATTTCATTCTTTATACATTCCATGTATTGCATGTACGAGTCACATCACTTGAGGGGGTGGTAGTCCACACTTCCTCATATGAAATTATCGCATTTGCACAACATGAAAAGAATAAAGGTATGTTTTAAATATAAAATACAGAAGAATATAGTAAACATAAATACCATATATATCATATATAAAATACATTGATATCATAATGTCCACCTTTAAATGTGTTAAAAGAATATTGAACAATCATCGTTTCGTGAGGCAGAAAATCGCCAACCACAGAAACAGTATGTTATTTAACCATTAGACGAAGGTGTGTGTAAGTGTAGCTCGAATACATCACATAAAAACATCCTAGTATATTGAATATACTAGTTCTGTTACAAAAGAAAATAATAAAAAGAGTTTAGGGGGTTATAGAAACAAAATAAAACATAAGAATACATGAGAAAATACTACCTTTAAAACGGGTTACTCTCTTTGATTTAAGCTCAAAGGCTTCCTTGGAAATGATTATACCCAAAGTTAGGCTTCAATGATGAAGATAGGAATTTTGAGAGATGAAATGGGCAGGGGTTGGCCGAGACAAAGTCTTGAGAGGTGTGTGTAAGGTGGTAGAGGTGGGGGCTTTTATAAGAGGAGAGGAGGGGCACTCTTTGAATGTAAAGAAATGTTACTTTATTTTAAAATGATTTTCAGATTTAAAAGGTCCCACATTGATATAATTAGAGGATAAGGTGATAATGTTTCGAACTATACCAATCCAATAGGTTTTTTACAAGTTTAGGGCTTAGATTTTACATTATCTTTTCATTTTATTTAAATCGTTAAATAATTCCGTAATCGCTGCATCATCATGATGTCATAAATAATTTAATTTATTTATTGTCTAAAAATTATAAAAAAATACTATGATGTAGGAAATCGTTTTAAATTTCCAATTTCTATTTATATTCAATCATCTGACTTGTATAACCCCACTTAAAAATTGTTTTAGTAAAACAACTCATGTTTGTGACATTTTTACTTTAACATTAAATAAAAAGATAATAATGGCATTTTCCTTCAAAACTGCCTCCATGGGGTCCCCAAGTTGACCCATGGATTTTCGTGGTCGGACATGAAACATCCAATAAGGGTAGGACATTATTCAAGCTCATCTCATATTATTAAAACATTATTTTTACCTTAAACTACACTAATTACCTCAAATCGCGATTAAAAACTTAAAAGTTACTATTCACCAAAAAATCCTTTTAATCCCATTGAACCACATTTTAAATCCTAATGAAAACCATGTATGTCAGATTTTTGAAATTCAAATCACAGAAGTGGTAAAGTTTCCTTTAAATGAAAAATCAGTTTTTGAACTACCACTTAGTGGTTTCATTATTCATCAAAAATTGAAGTTTTTCAGAAAAATACCAAAAATTTACCCTAAGATATATTTGATACTCTGAATTAAAAAATGATGTCTATTTTACAAAATTCAAAACATATAAGTTTCATTAATTAATTTAATAATTAATTCCCGCTGTCATAGCAAATAGCGTGTTTTTATGAAACAATTAGTATCAAAAGATTGACACTAGTTTAAGTCCTATTTCAATGTGAAATTAATTATAATGATGACAATTGTATTAAATGGTAAAAATATATTCTAATTGAACTTTAAAACCAATTAAAAATATAATCTAATCATATAAATAAATTATATTAAAAAGTGGTTTTGAATTAAAATACAACATTTTTCACTATTCATTAAAAATGAACTTTATCGAAAAAATACCAAAAAATTACACAAAGTAAATTTTGATGTCCTGATTCTAAAGAAGAATTTTATTTTTTCAAATATAAAACATAAAATTGTTAAAAAGTGTATTTAAAAGATGTTCTCCATCAAAAGGCAGTTAATCGACCTTTTAAAGAATATTAGAATGTTTATGCTTAAAAATTGGATTCATTCGAATTTTTAATCCTCTAACATCTATTTTAAAAAGAAAAAATATTTGAAAAACATTCATAATAATTTTTTAGTTAGTTTGATTCTTTCCCGCCATTACAATGGCTAGGAATTAACTACAATTTAAAATAATATTATTTTATTATTAGAGTGCAACGTAAGATTTCAAAGGAACTCGTTATCGCGTATTGGGTACGCTATCGAGCATAGAGTTCCCTTTAAAGTAATATTAATATTATTTTCACAAATATGGATAAATATAAAAATTTCATATTCTTTATTTACCTGGGGTGTTACATCCTTCCCCCCTTTTGGGAATTGCGTCCTCGCAATTTCAAAATTGGGCTTGGAAACATCCTTGAAAGTCCCACATCAGAACAAGAGTCGGTAAAACAATCACTTTAAAATAAATAAAGATAATTAAAGAGGTCACCCATGATAACCCATACTAGGATTCCATGTATGAAAACATGGACATGGAGGAGAAAACATAGGGTCATGTTCTGATGGAGAGTGATAGAAAACATGTTTAGAAGAAAGTTAACCACAAGAAAATCACAAACTTGTGATGGGTTAAACGGTATTCGATTCCCCAGTATGAAAAGTTAATAGACAACATTTTTGTTTTAAGTTTCTTTTTATTGAGAAATTTATTCATAAGGAAACATAATCACTTATCATGATGACTTTCAACTTTTATTAGATTTCTTAGACAAACTCATATTTTCTCCAAAAGACGAGTATTTAGGAAGACTTATTCACATTAAGAGTAATATAATCAACTTCTATAGAATCACCTAATCCACAAAAGATAACTATATACTTCCCATGTCTTTAGACTTTAACCAAAACCAAAACTAAAAAGGTTAGTACAAGATCAGATAATCCATAAAAGGATAACCCTTTATAAAAAGAAAATCCATTCTTAATCTCCAAAATTTGTCCAATCAAAACCCAAAGTTCAATGAGGACCATTCGATAAACAATTTGTCCATAAAATTCTTCAAATTAAACGAAACTAATATTGAAACCCAAATATTTAATGGATTTAGTCACATAGTCTTCCAAGTTAAATCATAACATTTATCTCCAAACAACATCAGTTTCTCTTAAAGTCTCATATTGAAAAGTAATTAACCTAATCACATATCCTCTATGATAGGTAAATAAATTTCCATAGATAACCCAAAATCAACTTACTATTAATTCATAAAATCAAATAACTAAAAAGAATCATTCAAACTAACCAGGAAATTCATGTAGTCCAGTGGTAGGTGATAAATACATGTTGCACATTGGTTGTGGGTTCGATTCCCGCAGCTTTGTCTGACATGACGGGTTGTCACACAGTCTGCGTGTTGTCCCTTTTATAAAACTTCAAAAGTAACCCTAACATGTTTTAACGTAAATAGTTTCCTTATACCTCTCATTTTCATCCAAATTCATTATGATCCCAACATCTTAATTCTTGAAGTCTTATTTCACCACCATAAGATAAAATAAAATGATTCCCAAAATGAATAACAGCATACCTTGATCATGGAGTCCACTCGGTTTCATTGTCATCTTGTTCACATAGGTAGACGTCACATGCATTACAACAATGATTTAGAGATCCTTCAAAATTATTTGCTTCCTCCATCCAAATACACCTTGTACAACATGGGTCATATGGGTGTTCATAGAAAAACAGTTTTGGAAAATAATCATGTATGACATATAATTCCAAAACATCTGATAAAATATGATTTCTATAAAATAGTCGGACAGAATTTGAGTTGAAACTTTCTATTATTGGTCCTTTTAAAATACCATAATTATGTGTTGAGAGACTATATTTTAAAAGCTAATATAAATAGGTTGTGCAAGGTCTCCTTCCTCAGCACCATTTTTAAAATCATAATATGCTTCAAATTCTTTTGATAAGGTAAAATATTTGAAAATACCTTGATAATATTTACCTTTCTTGAAAATATGATAATATTGTGAAAATAGTATTTGTCTAAATACAACCCATGATCCACGATGATAACGAGGTATAGTGGAGGTGTTTGATATCTCAAACAACTGCTTGCAAGTGAGTTGTATGCTATAAAAAGTTTCACAATCATCCGAACATGACTTTGCAATAATTATTGCAAGCATGTCATCAGGAAGAGATAGGAATGTCGTTTGATATCCTTCCCCTTCCATTCATAATAGACTTTACTTTACCTAAAAAAATTTATAAAATAAGGATTTAACTGAAATAATAGATATAGGGACTAATCATGTGTCTAACAAAAACTCCTAAACCCTAAAGTTGTCTAAACCGACCTCTGATACCAACTATAAGGCCCCATCCTTAAACCTTACTTAATATTGAATTAAATGAATAATTCACATTGATTATATTTTCAGGTTTAGAGTTTTAGAGAATTAGATCATAAATCAGGAATTACATTCCACATTTAAACAAAGTGGTTACATAAAATATAGTACTCGTTTTTCCCCATCAACGGAAACATATTTAAAATAAAACATGGATTCTTTCTTGACACTTCCTTGACACTATCATCATATCATTTTCTTTCCCTTTACTTATGAAAAACATTTCAAAAACCTGGGATGAGCATAAAAAACTCAGTAAGGGATATAAAAATATGGAAAGGAAACCTGAGTACATGTATACATAAGAATGAAATCATACTTTACCCATAAAACATAATAACTTTAACATACCCCATAAAATCATGAATAAATCATAGAAATCATAGGACATAAAGGTAACTTGAGTCATTAATAACATTCTTATGTAGGGAGTAAACCTCTTGGTTACGTTTGGAATACCCATCACAGTATATTCCCTAAACCTCTTCGGAGAAACCTTAATGATTAACCCCTTCATGTTACCCAATGAATTAGAGAGCTATATCGGGCTCACCTGCCCTTATTTTTTCACAGAACCACCCATCTTCATAATAATGCCCAAGAACCATAACATAATCGTATCACATAAAACATGCATAAAGGAAACATAACATTTCCACTTTTCAATCACAAGATATCAATAAAACACATTGATATAAAAATATTATGAAAACCATTTTCAATACCAAAATAAAATAAAAGTAAAACATGGTATTTATTTTTCTTTAAAAAAATGTATGGCTTGTAGAGGAAGCCAAAACTCAAATAATGGTCACGGCGGCAGAGAAGTCGTTGTCGCCGCATACATACGACAAAAACATTCCCTTTTGTCGTTTAGTAAAACGCTTCGTATAAAAAAATATTCCTTTTCAATAAACGTAAAAGTCAATGTGGTTTATACACCATATAAAAGAATGTTGTGTATAAAACAAAATATGCCCCAATGAATGGATATTGAGACAAAGTCCCTTACAAAAACGGTATCATTGGATTAAGGATAAATCAATTTCATAATTATGTATGACAAACTAATACACCAAATATAAGTGGATATTAAGTGTAAAACAATAATAGTTTATTCACACATATTCATAGAACGACATATTCAAGGAGTACAAGATTATCCCAAAGAATCAAAATTGGGTTAAGAAGTTCCCTTGCACAAATTTGACAGCCTAACGGCGTCACAACGAAATTCCGAAAATGAGTTGATGAGAGATAAAAAGGGTATCTCATCACTTGGACATAAAATTTAAATCAATAAGGATGTAGAAGAACATATCCCAACATAATATTATGTTAATTAGAAGACATAACAAAAGAAGTCTTTTAAAAAAGAGGTGGGTGAAAGGTTCCCTTACCGACATGGGTATCTTTCGAAACATACACCCCGTGAATGAAGGACAATACAACATTGATTTAAATACTCATAAATGAAATTATATTACACATTGAGTAAAATAGTGGGCATTACATACACCAATAAAATGAAATTGTGGAAAATGTAGCATAAATCTCACAGGAATAAATGTGAGATGAAAAATCCCTTACAAAAACTCGGCAGCCTAACGGCGCCACTTAAAACATACAAAAATGGATTGATGAGATAAAATAGGGTCTCTCATCATATTAACATAATGTTTACATCAAGAGGAATATAAAATAACGTCCCCCAAATATAACAAAGAGGATCTTAAAAGAAGTGACATAAAGGAGAGTACTTAAAAAGAAAGAGAGGGGTTAGATCTCTTACGAAAATTCGGCAGCCTAGTGGCGCCACTCAAAACTTCCAAAATGGATTGATGACAGAGAATAGGGTCTCTCATCATATGAACATAAAAATTACAGTAATATTAATATAAAATAACATCCCAATCACAAGAAATATGAGCATAAAAGGAATGACATAAAAGAGTGTACTTAAAAAGAAAGAGAGGAGTAGGATCCCTTACCTCAAGTCTGACTTGTCTTGTTCGTTTCTTTATATTCCTGAATAATAAACTTTGTTAAATTTATAATTGCCTAAGTACCTCCTTTTAAGATTATTATTCAGTTCATATCACATATTATAATGTTATAATAATTGTTTAATAATGTTAGTTCATATCAGACGTTTTTGCTGATGTTTGGTACATGAGTCAAAAATGAACTTGTTTGAAAAATGATTGCCCATGTAGTTATAAGTAAATAATTTCCAGAATAGTATTAATGATTAAAATATCATATATATCCATTAAATATTCATTTTATACTATTCCATATCATTTGGAGATAAAAAACTAAAAGCGTCGTTCATGGAGACGGTAGGTCGTACGTACGCATGAACGCTACTTTCATTTTTTTTGTCATATTAATGTAATTAAAAATAAATGATATACATATATATATATTATAATTACAGTATAATATATATTTTATATATGTCACATATGTTCATTAATTTTATTCTTTATACATTCCATGTATTTCATGTTCGAGTCACATCACTATAGGGGCGGTAGTCCACACTTCCTCATATGAAATTATCACATTTGCACAACATGAAAAGAAAAAAGGTATGTTTTAAATATAAAATACATAAGAATATAGTAAAAATAAATACCATATATATCATATATAAAATACAGTGACATCATAATGGCCACCTTTAAAGGTGTTAAAAGAATATGGACCAATCATTGTTTCGTGAGGCAGAAAATCGCCAACAACAGAAACAGTATGTTCTTTAACCATTAGACAAAGGTGTGTGTAATTGTGGCTCGAATACATCACATAACAATATCCTAGTATATTTAAGATACTGGTTTTATTACAAAATAAAAGAATAAAAAGATTTTAGGTGGTTGGAGAAACAAAATAAAACATAAGAACACAAGAGAAAACACTACCTTTAAAACGGGTTACTCTCTTTGATTTAAGATCAAATGCATCCTTGGAAAGGATTCTGCCCAAAGTGAGGGTTCAATAATGAATATAGGGATGTGGAGAGACTAAATGGGCAGGTTTTGGAAGATACAAAGGCTTGAGAGGTGTGTGTAAGGTGGTAGAGGTTGGGCCTTTTATAAGATGAGAGGAGGGGCACTCTTGGAATGTAAAGAAATGTTACTTTATTTTAAAATGAGTTTCGGATTTAAAAGGTCCCAAATTGATATAATTCGAGGAAAAGGTGATAAGGGTTCTAAATATACCCATACAATAGGTTTTTTTCAAGTTTAGGTCCTAGATTTTACATTATCGTTTCATTTTATTTAAATCGTTAAATAATGCAGTAATTGTTGCATCATCAAGATGTCATAAATAATTTAATTTATTTAATGTCTAAAAATTATAAAAAAACACTATGATGTAGGAAATCCTTTTATATTTCCAATGTCTATTTATAGTCAAACATATGACTTGTATTACCCTACTTAAAAATTGATTTAGTAAAACAATGCATGTTTGTGACATTTTTACTTTAACATTAAATAAAAAGATAATGATGTCATTTTCCTTCAAAAGTCGCTCCATGGGGTCCCCAAGTTGACCCATGGATTTTATTGGTCGGCCATGACATATACAATAAGGGTAGGACATGTTTCAATCTCATCTCATATTATTAAAACATTATTTTTACCTTAAACTACACTAATTACCTCTAATCGCGATTAAAAACTTAAAAGTTACAATTCACAAAAAAAAATTATTTTAATCCCATTGAACAACATTTTACATCCTAATGACAACCACGTATGTTGGATTTTTGAAATTCAAATCACAGAAGTGGTAAAATTTCATTAAAACGAAAAATCAGTTTTTAAACTACCACTTAGTGCTTTCACTATTCATCAAAAATTGATGTTTTTCAGAAAAATACCAAAAATTCACCCTAAGATATATTTGATATTCCGAATTAAAAAATGATGTCTATTTTAAAAAATTCAAAACATATTAGTTTCATTAATTAATTTATTAATTAATTCCTGTACTCAGAGCAAATAGTGTGTTTTTATGAAACAATAACTATCAAAAGATTGACACTAGTTTAAGTCCGATTTCAAAGTGAAATTAATTCCAATGACGACGATTGGATTAAATGGTAAAAATATAGTATAATTTAACTTTAAAACCAATTAAAATTATAATCTAATCATATAAATAAATTATATTAAAAAGTGGTTTGGAATTAAAATACAACATTTTTCACTATTCATTAAAAAATGAACTTTATTTGAAAAATACCAAAAATTTACACAAAGTAAATTATGATGTCCCGATTCTAAATAAGAATTTTACTTTGTCAAATATAACACATAAAATTGTTTAAAAGTGGATTTATAAGAGGTTCACCATCAAAAGGTGGTTAATCGACCTTTTAAAGAATAGAATGTTTATGCTTAAAAATTGGATTCATTCGCATTTTTAATCCTCTAAAATTTATTGTAAAAAGAAAAAATATTTGAAAAACATACATAATCATTTTTTAGTTAGTTTCGTTCTTTCCCAACATTACAATGGCCAGGCATTAACTACCATTTAAAATAATATTATTTTATTATTAGAGTGCAATGTATGATTTCAATGGAACACGTTGTCGCGTATTGGGTACTCCATCGAGCATAGAGTTACCTTTAAAGTAATATTAATATTTTTTTCACAAATAGGGGTAAATATAAAAATGTCATATTCTTTATTTACCTAGGGTGTTACAATGGATAATTAAATAGTTACTTTTGGTGAGTTTAAAATACATAAATGTAGGATTCTTTCCAGACTGAAGCTCATTGGTGAGTTCAAAATTTTGTTATAGACATGTTTTTTGGTGTTTTTATTGTACTCCAAAAAAAATAGAGTAGTTTTCACTACTAAAACATAGTTAATTATCCATTAATTCTGAAGATAATCACCCATCGTGATATTTATAAATAGTATGGAATTAGTTTTTCAAAATTTATAAATTTTATATCAACCAATCATTTTAACCTCCATAAAATATTGTTTTATAAAACATATCACCTCAAAAATTTGAGTGGTAACCAAAATCTATACAATTCTAAAATAATAATAGACAAAATGTAATGTCCCGGATCCAGAATCCACCCAGAGGCACCCCGGACCCGGTTGGTCACATGGCCTCAAACGCATTTCCCCAAACACCAGAGGCTTTTGACTAGAAGCAAGGGTCTTGGGTGTGATAGAGGGGAAACTATGACCTCATTGGCAGAGTACACAGCAGAAGTAACAACACATACAACAGCAGAAGAAGTAAATATCCAACAACAATAACAGCGGATGACTGATAAATAAACAACTAGGGCGGAAATATATGTAAATGATGCATGATACATATATTTCTAGGAAAACATCCAAACAAGTAACAATGATGAATACTATACTAAGACAAAGTACAAAAGAAAAACTGATAAGAAACTCCTCAGAATTGCAAGACTTGTCTTGGTCCCATGCTCTCCTGCTCCAATGATATTCAAGTACCTGATGTTGAAGGGTGCTTTCCATTATCTATACCTACAACAATATAATCTGTTTGGGCCTAAAAGCATTACCCAAACAGGGTGTGAGAAAAAAATACAAGTAGGAAACCACCCAAATATCTATACCTAACAGTCAGTGAATATATGGCAGGTAAAAGTACAGAAAAGAGTAAACTGGAAAGTACTTAGCAGCAAACAATCCACAGTCTCTAGCATATAATGTACAAAAAAGAAAGTAGCCACTCAAGCTAGTAGAACAAAAAGGTAACCCTATGGGTAGTTCTCATAGCCTAAACCATATGGTTAAACTTACAAGTACTATCAACCCTCTCGGAGGCACACACAGTCTCACCCCTCTGGTTCAGCTAAAGAATATAAACTCTCTTGGGAAGCCGTCACTGTTAATTTCCCCTATAGTCTCTTATCGTACTAATGGCGCTCTAGAGAACCACTCAGCATCTCATTACCCCTTTATCCCGCATCAAGGAACTACAAACACTATGAGGAAGCACTCAATGGCAGTTCCCCCTATGGTCTCGCATCGTAAAATTAAAGACACTTTGGAGAAGCCCTTACATCCATTCTTCATATGGTATACTACACTAGGTTCTCATAGCCCTGTGTAAAGTCAGCAAGTATCACATCGTGTAATGGCCAAAGTGAACCTCAAGAACTACTTGGATAGTATTCTACAGCATAACAGCATAGAAGAACAAAAGTCACACCATCCTACAACTAGGTATGGAACTGGAAATAGCCTAACAGGAAAAACTAGACCAAACCGTCATAAACAGGAAAAACATGCATGGTAAAAACATCCAAAGCATAGTAAATTACCCTATTCACTAACAATATCCTCTATTCAGGCATATAAGAAAATAAGGCAAACAACAAGGGCGAAACAGGAAACACATAATACCTCATTAAAGGGTATTGGTGGAATTTTTACAAAATACTCAAAGACATTCTACGGAAAGGAACAAACAACCTACCTAGATGCTAGGAGATTGATATACACGAACCATGTGTCTTGAATCTCCTTAGAACATTGTAGATCTATGAAAATGCACAAAACATTCAACCCATGATAACTTGAGAAAGAGGGGTAATTGGAAAACAAAGCTCTAGGAGAAGGAAGAGCTTACCGATGCGGTTCCAATGCAATCGATGGCGGTCGATTTGGAAAACTGATGGAGGCTCGAGGGCTCAGAGGAGATCTGCAGTCGTACGTGATGATCTCGGTCAAAGAAGGTAGAGAAGAAGATATTTTTGGGGTTAAGATGCTACCCCAATTTGTTTAATGAAAAAAATAAAGTACACAGCGCGTACATTTGGAGTACATGGCTTGTAGTAGGCTTTTCTATACTCCTATTTAAGCGGCCTCCACCTCACCCCTACATGGTCAGGTGTGTGGCCTGGACACGGCCATCACACGACCTCATGTGGAAAGGGAGTACACGAAGTGTACTCATAAAGTACATGGAGTGTACATAAAAAATTTCCAGAAACTCCTCTTTCCTCAAAAACTCCAGAAAAAGGAAAAACATACCTGAAAATAAGTTCAGTGTTCTTACAAACTTCCCCCCTTAAAGAAATTCATCCCCGAATTTCCCTAGTGAGGTGTAAAAGAAGAAACCCCAAATAGCACCGGCCACTGTGATCGTATATCGGCGTCCCTCTTCCAAGTCTCATCTTGTACTCACCTGTGATTCCATAGCACCTGTACTAGAGGAACATAACATCCATGGATAACTTTTGTACTATGATCAAAAATCCAGATAGGATGATCCTCAAATGATGACTCTGCTTCGAGATCGACCTCCTCAGGTTGAAAGGTATGACATGAGTCTGAAAAGTAAAGTCGGAGCTGAGAAACGTGGAAGACGTTGTGCATAGGTCGGTACCTCTAAGGTAACTGCAACTGATAGGAAACCGGCCCAACTCTCTCCAACACCTCAAACGACCCGACGTACCTCAATGAAAGCTTACCTTGTCTCTGAATCCTCTTGTGTCCCAACCTCGGTGCGACATGTAAGAAAACCTGATCCCCGACCTCGAACTCCAGAGGTCATCTCCGCTGATCAGCATATGACTTCTGTTGAGACTGTGTCGTTGCTATCCTTTTCCGAATCAACTCTATCTTCTCTGAGTTCTCCTGAACAAGACGAGGTCCCAGCAAAGCTTCATCTCCTACCTCTAGCCAACATAAGGGTGATCGGAATGGCCTACAATACAAATCCTCATAAGGTGCCCTCTTAATAGTTTCTTGAAGACTGTTATTGTAGGAAAACTCAACAAGTGGTATATGCTTCTCCCAATAACCTCCAAAGTCGAGGATGCATGCACGGAGAATATCCTCAAGCACCTTAATTGTATGCTCAGACTGGCTGTCAGTCTGGGGATGGTATGTTGTACTCAAAAGTACCTGTTTACCCAAAGCTTTCTGAAGCCCCTTCCTGAACCGATAAGTAAAGCACACATCTATGTCTGAAACAATGTATTTTGGAACTCCATGTAGACGTAAAATCTCTCTAATGTACAAATGTCCTAGCTAATCAACATTGAAGGTCTCTGTGATAGGTAAGAAGTGAGAAACCTTCGTAAGCCTGTCAACGACAACCCAAACAGCATCATTCCCTCGATGTGATCTCAGCAACCTTATCATGAAGTCCATCGTGATGCCATTCCACTTCTACTTAGGAATGGGTAACTTCTATAAAAGACTTGCTGGTCGCTGATGTTCCGAATTCACCTGTTGATAAGTAGAACATCTCTTGACGAAACTAGAAACATCTCTATTCATACTTGGCCACCAATACATGCGGTATATATCATGATAAATCTTGGTGATTACAATATGAACTGGCCAAACAATGGAATGAAAGTCCACCATTATCTCCTTGAATATGTCTTATAGTACCCATACGTGTCCCAAGAACTGCAAGATTTAATCCTCGTCTACTATCCATCTAGGAATAGGGTCCCCTCCTGACACGCTATCCCTTAGGACTAGGCATTCAGAATCTGATATCTACCTCATTAGAACAAGATCGAGAAGAGTATAGGTAGTAGATACATAAGATAGAAAATTCTACCCCTCTCTATCATACACCTCCAAATGCATCTCAGAGAATAGGGCCATAAGCTGCCACTCACTACTGGCCTTCTGAACTGCATGTATCTGAGTCCTCCTGCTCAACGCTTTCAGCCACTATGTTTCCCTTCTCAGGTGTATAAGCAATATCAAAGTCAAAGGACTGAATATACTCAACCCACCTGTGCTGTCTCAGATTCAGATCACGTTGAGTGAAGATGTACTTGAGACTTTTGTGGTCTGTGAAAATCAAAAAATTCTCTCCCAGAAGGTAATTTCTCCAATAGTGTATGGTACGAACAACAACTGCGAGCTCTAGATTATGCATTGGGTAGTTCATCTAATGTGTCCTCAACTGACGAGACCCGTACGCAACAACTCCGTCTCCCTGCATAAGTACATCTCCTAGCCCGATACCTGAAGCATCATAGTAGACAGTGTAACTCTTTCCTAGATCTGGAAAGACTAGTATCGGTTCTGAAGTCAACCTCCCTTTCAGCTCATGAATGGCTGACTCACAAGAATCTGACCATAAGAACTTCGCACCCTTCTTAGATAGACCCATCAGCAGTGCTACTAGTCATGAAAAGTCCAGTATAAAGTTTTTGTAGTATCCAACCAACCCTAGAAAACTCTGGACCTCAAAGACGTTCTTCGTCTGCTCCCTTGAAACTACTGCTCTCACATTCTATGGGTTCACTGATATCTTGTATCTGAGATAACGTGGCCCAAAAAGTGGATATATTCTATCCAAAAGTGTAATTTTGAGAGCTTATCATATAACTGATGCTCCCTCAGTGTACTCAAAATGATCTCAATATGGGTAGCATGGTCGTGTCTAGTGTGAGAGTACACCAAGATATCATCCATGAAGACCACCACGAATGTTTCTAAGTATTTATGGAACACTCATTTCATTAGTGCTATGAAAAATGAAAGTGTGTTCATGAGGCTGAATGGCATAAACCTATACTCTTATAGATCATGCCTTCTCTGGAATGTTTTAAGAGGTATATCAGATGGTCTAATGTGCAACTGATGATAACCGGACCTCAAATCGATCATCGATAACACCCTGTAACCTCAAATCTGATCAAAGGGAACATCAATCCTAGTCAACGGATATCGTTTCTTGACCGTCAACTGGTTTAGATTCCAATAATCCACACAAAGCCTAAGAGTTCTATCTTCCTATTCACAAACAGGATAGGCGAACCCCAAGGAGAAGTATTGGGTCAGATGAAACCCTTTGTCTGTCACTCCTCCAACTACTTTTTGAGCTCCTGTAACTCAGGTGTAGTAATACTATAAGGAGGAATGGACACTGGTGCTTCTCCTGACATGAGCTTAATAGAAAATTCTACCTTATGATCAGGAGGAAAACATGAGAATTCCTCTGGAATGATATCTTTGAAACGATCCACCACTGAAGGAAAGTATAACTGCGAATTCCCTTGGTCATCCCGATACAGACTAACAAACTGAGATGTAACTCCACCAAGACCATGGTGCTTGGCTCCTTATCTACTCACCTGGACATCCCACTCACCCTTATAATAAATGGATCCACCCTTTGGTGATACGAAACTCACTCTGCGGTGATAACAGTCGACGACTGCCTGGAAGGAAACTAGCCAGTCCATTCCAAGAATGACATCATAGCTCATCATCTCTAGGACATAGAGGTCCCATAAGAAATGATACCCAGCTACCTCTAGAGGGAACTCCTTAAACTGATGTACACTATCTGTCCTAGTCCCCAACGGTGTGTCTAGAGTCTAGGTATCTGTAGAGGAAAAGATATAGAGCCAAAGGCTCTCCACAATAGCAACAGAGATAATGCTATGGGAAGCCCCTATATTAAAAAGAGCTAAAGATAAAACTGAGGCTACTAAGATCGTACCTCAAACTGTAGAGGGTTCAGGATCCTGCTCCTTCTGGGTGTTCTCCACCACAAAGGACTGACATATATCATGGCCCTGTGACCCTACCTGACCGCTCTGAGCTAATCCACCATGTTGTCAGTGAAAGACCGGTGACTGACCACCACGGCCTCAACCTACACCTCGGCCCTAATGGCCGAAAGAACTCCAGTTCCCTGACTGGTGAGAAACTGGTGGCGTTCTTCTTGAATGGGGAGTCATAGAAGAACCCCTACCGCTAGCTTTAGGTGAGAAAAACTGACAATAATGTGGAAGATGGCCCATTTTGCTGCAAGATCGGCACTCCATCGAGTCTCTCTACCTCTAAATCCTAGTATTCCCTCTCCTCACGCATTGGTAGCATACTACCTGGCTACCCAATGATACATTCCGCCTACTTTTATTTCCTTGGGAGGTCTGCAAGAACCTTATAAATCTTTCTCAGAAAATTGCATCAGCACCTCTATCTGGAATGATGGTTGGTGCCAAGACTGGCACAACAGGAGGACGTCTCAGTGGAATGACTCTCCTAGGTCAAAAGCACACCTTAGTTCAGGATTATCAAAGACCAAGAACACAATAGTAAAAGAGGGGAATAGGATAAATAAACATTCAAGTTTTACAAAACATGACTACACGGCATGTATAAAAACTACATGACATGTTCTTTTAAGTCATTTACATGGGTGTGTACGTTTTCCAAAACTAGTTGTGTAACACCCCAAACACACAGCATGTTATCATATCACACTGTTATACTTGAACCCTTTTTCCCTGCCCAAGTCCTTCTACACAGTTATGACACACGGTTCTCCTCAGACAATAATACACGTAGTTTTCGTAGTAGACAAGGCGTGAATGAAACAAACTTCACTAGCCCGTGTTTGATAGTGACACGGCCTGTGTATGTAGGTCACACTACACGGCATATTCCAAATGAACACGGAGTGTACCTCTAAGTCCCAATAGATCGTGTGGTTATCTACACGGTCAACTACAAGGCTAACACGACACGGCGTGTTCCAGGTGGACACGACGTGTATGAGAAAGGATGACACTATCCCTTGTTGTTTGTGACATGGTTGGCTACTTGGGTCATACTACATGGCGTGTTCAAGGTGCACACAATGCGTATGAGAAAAGAATTCACCAAATGTGTTGTTAACTAAACGGCCAGACTCCTAGGATCACATTACACAGCATGCACATTTGTTACACGGTGTGTTTTTGGATGTCTTTTTATAACCTCATGTCCCTTACCACACAGTCAGTGACATTGTAAAAAAATATATAGTGTGTATTCATAAATTACACGCCATGTATTCTGGTTTTTTCTGGGCGGTAGCCTCAGAAACTACTTCAGATCCTAGAAAACACAGAAAACAAACATTAAGATGCCAAATTCCAATCCGTGAGGGTCCATACTCTCCACGAATCAAAACATGGCATCTTATACAAGTTATCAAAAGGTTAAAAAGAAATGATCCACCAAATTCCAGTCCATGAAGTACCATAACACCTCAAGAACCAAATTTTGGCGTCCATATATGCAAATAACTATACAAATAAATTTCTTGTCAAACAGCAAGGATTCTATCAAAGTATCTATCAAAACAACATGCATAATCTACACAACGTCTATCACAACAACATGAAATCTCTAATTCACCCTACATGGCATGGAAAGATCAGATGGCATGTGATTTCTAACAAGAGTCTATATGATGCATGAGATTACATACCCTCATCTAATCAGGTTGCAAATGAAATTGAACCCCAATAATATCAATAGTGACAACACAAATCATGTGAGTCACTCAAGGTGAAATCATATCAACTGTAAAAATTGAAAAACCAGAAGAAATTTCAATAAATGTGGTAGATTGTATTTTCCATGTACATGGGTTAGCTACTCACAGGCATAGCTTATTACCAAGTATGTATTATGTCCTATCCCTGGATATAGGAACCAAAAAGTAATTCAAGAGAAAAAAAGATCCTCTGATACCACTTTGTAACGTCCTAGTTCCTGAAGCCACCCAGAGGCACCCCGTACCCAGTTTTTCATATGGCCTCAAGCACATTTCCTTAAACGCCAGAGGCTGCCAAGTAGTAGCAAGGTTCTTGGTGTGATTGGGGGGAAACTATTCACTCAATGGCAAAGTACATAGCGGAAGTAACAACACATACAACAGCGGAAGCAGAAGACTGATAAATAAACAAATAGAGCAGAAATATATATAAATGATGCATTATACATATATTTCTAGGAAAACAACCAAAAAAGTCACAATTCTGAATAGAGTTATAAGACAAATTACAAAAGAAAAATAGACAAGAAAATCATATTCATTGCAAGCCTCGGCTTGGTCCCATGCTCTCCTGCTTCAAACCAAGTAATGTACCTGAAGTATAAGGGTGTTTTTCCTTATCTATACCTGCAACAATATAATCTATTTGGGCCCAAAATCATGACCCAAATAGGGTGTGAGATAAAAATCCTAGTAGGCAACCACCTGAAGATCTGTGCCTAATAGTCAGTGGATATACGGAAGGTAAGAGTACAGAATACAGTAAACATGAAAGTACTCAGCAGCAAACAATCCACAGTCTGTAGCATATAATGTACAAACAAGAAAGCATCCACTCAAGCTAGTAGAAAAAAACAGGTAACCCTATGGGTAATTCTCATAGCCTAACCCCTATGGTTCAAGCTACAAGTACTAGAAACCTTCTGGGAGGCACACACAGTCTCACCCCTTTGGTTCAAATAAAGAATATAGTCTCTCCAGGGAAGCACTCACCGTCAATTCCCCCTAGAGTCTCGTATCTTACTAAAGGCGCACTGGGGAAACACTCAACATCTCATTCATCATGTGGCCCACTTCAAGGAACTACAGACACTCTGAAAATTCACTCAATGTCAATTCCCCCTGTAGTCTTGTATCGTAAAATTAATGACACTATGGAGAAGCCCTTTTGTCCATTCTCCCTAAGGTCTACTACACTAGATTCTCACAGTCCTATTTAAATACAGAAAGTATCGCATCGCGTAACGACTAAAGTGAACCTCAAGAACTACATGGCCAGCATTCTACAGCATAACAGCATGGAAGAACAATAGTCACACCATCCTACAACAAGGCATGGAACTGGAAATAGCCTAACAGTAAAAACAAGACCGAACTGTAATAAATAGGAAAAACATGCATGGAAAAAACATCCCAAGCATAGTAAATTACCCTATTCATAAACAGTATCCTCTACTCAGGAATATAAGAAAAGCAGGTAAACAGAAAGGGAGAAACCGGAAACACGCAATACCCTGTTCTAGGGTATTGGTGGAATTTGCACAAAATACTCAAATACATTCTACATAAAGGCAAAAACCACCTACCAATTTTCTAGTAGATCGATATACTCTATCCACGAGTCTTGAATCTCCTTAGAACATCACAGATCTACGAAAACACAAAAAATGTTCAGCCAACTATAACATGAAAAAGATGAGGAATTGGAAAACAAATTTCTAGGAGAATGAAGACCTTACCGTTGTGGTTCCAACGCAATCGACGATGGTCGATTCAGAGAATGGATGGAGGCTCAGGGGCTCGGAGGAGATCCACAGCCATACAGGACGCTTTTGGTTGAAGAATCTGGAGAAGAAGACAGTTCTGGGGTTAAGACACAACCCCAGTCCATTTAATGAAAAAAATAAAGTACACGGCATTTACTTTTGGAGTACACGACGTGTACTAGGCTTTTCTGTACTCCGCTTTAAGTGGACTCCACCTCACCCCTATATGATCGTGTTTGTGGCCCGGACATGGCCAGAACACGGACCTGCGTAGCAAGGGAGTACACGGCGTGTAGTCAAATAGTAAACGGCATATACTTCAAAAATTTCTAGAAACTCCACTTTTCTCCAAAAATCCAGTAAAAAGAAAAACATACCTGAAAAGAAGGTCTGGGTTATTACACAAAAAAAGAATAATCGCTTACAATAAAAAGAATGTGGTGATATTGGTTCAAAATCATCAATAATAATTTTTTCCATAGTAATTTTTGACATGTTCTATTTATCCTTTTATATATTTTATATATTATTCATTTTATGAAGGGTTTATCATGATCATATTTGTGGTCTTATGAAATTTAAAAGAGATATTTTAAACCATTAATATTTATATATTATCCTTGGATGGTTGGTTCAAAAGTTCTATCCATATATTTGACATCAAATTTTATTCTTCCTGGGAAAAAATAGAGATATTATCTTCAAAATTGACATGGTATATACTATTTTACTTTAGATAGGATTTATAAAAATTTATAAAAACATTACCTTCATGATCTATGTATTTTTTGTAAGAATTATTTCATGACATGTGTCACATAGTTGACTAACAATGATCAAGATGGTAATGAAACCTTTACTAAATAATTAATATTCACATATTATATCATTGTGAATGTTTTTTACCTTATGATAAAAAAAATTTATTTTATGCCTTCATAATTTCAAAATCTAAAGCAACCATATATGTCATTCATGGTGATAGTGGAAGGATACATATTTGATTTCATGTGGGATGTGAATCCTCTATCATGGAATTAAACACCACCTTGGTCTAATGGTTTCATGGAAATAATAGTAACAAATACCTACGCAACTATAATAATTTTTATCCATCTATTCGGAAACATATTTACTTTTTATTTACATAATTGTTTCATCTTTATAGTATGACATACCAACTTCATATTGAAAGGTTTGAAATTAATTTTTTATTATCATACTACTTGAATATTTGATAATATACATTGAATGGAAAATTTATTTCTTTGTTAAAACAATACCATATATTTTATATGATAAATAGAGGGATATTTCAATATATTTATACTACACTAGAAATATTTTCCATGAAAATACTGTCAAGAATATTTAATGTTTCATAGCATCCTTTGTTTCTCTTATGACATTAAGAACCTTATATAAATAAACAATCTATTTTTTGAATTCCACATGTTTCCAAAAAAAAATAAAATATAATGTAAAGTGGATTCCTATGAATAATTTATGCATATGAAATTTTCCCTTTGGTTCATTGAATATTTCAATTATGAGTCATATATAAATCAACCTTGACCATTAGATTGGATGCATACTATCTAGCATCAACAATTACTTCTCATTGGTTACAATAAAAAATCATAAAAAAATATTCATTCATATTTATCTTTTTAATCTAATTATATTCCATTTACCTTTTTAAGACTCTATGTTACAGTTTATCTTCTTGTCACTAGGTTTGACTGATTTATTGATGTTATTGTGGGAGTCCAAAATATTTCAAGATCTTCTATTTTTCGTAAGAGGAAATAATAATCAATGATATATTTTATATGTTTGACCTAATATTCCACTATCACAGTCTAACAAAAAATAAACATGGCATGTTTATCAATATTTATCATATATTCAATGGGATTATAATAATTCTATATATTTTTAGATTGTATAATTTCAATTTATACAATTACCTCATACATTTCCCCTTCTTGATATAGTTCATAGAGTTTTAAATTTTTAACAAATATATTTTATTTTTTTGTGGGTCCCAAGTAATCTCTCTCTTAATGAGATATCTCTAATTCAATATAAAGATCAACTTTTCCTTCATCTTCTCATTCAACACCACTAATTGATTCCGATTTTTAAAAATTTATGATAATGAACACCAAACAATTTTAGTTTTGTCCATTAACATATATAATTTATCCTACAACTATTTATTCCAAAATATTATTATTTTATTATGTCAGATTATTATTTAAGAGGAAATTTAATTTTTTACTTTTCCTACTATCATTTTTGCAATATGGTTCCTCATTAAAATCTATTAATATTTAGAAAAACATTTAATATTATTGGGACACCGTCATGCATGGTTCTTAACCTTTCCACATCAAAATAGTTCATGTTGAAGCCTCCTTTTGAACATTTATTTTTTAACATTAATGAATTTTGAAAATTAATGATATGACTCTCTCAAACTATTTTTTCCCAATAATACATCATAGTGATCTGATTTAGGTCATTGATTGCTAAATCCTTACAAATGACTATGTTCACATCATTATTATCATCATTTTCATCTAATATGTTAAAAGAGTACAATGGAAACTATCCAATGTAAACTTTTTTTGATCCTTACACATAGGTATAAAAATGATTGCATTGAACTATGGTATATTTACTCTCCTAACGTGAATAATCACACCTAATTCCTTGATGGTTTCTATATGGAATTATGTTTCCTCTATAATAACATTAACCTAATCAAAGAATTCATCAATATATGAATTGAGGTGAATTCTCATTTTCCACTAAATATTCCAGTGAACCTCCAACTCAGGTTATTTTACATTTAAATAACCTTCATTTATTTTTGGATTCATTTTAATCATGGTGTGTGAGGATTTTCATTGAATAAAATTTTTTCATATTGGGTTGGATTATTCTCCACCATAGTGTATTGATCCCTCTGGTATCGACATGCAGTTCTGTTTTGTCTTCATCTAATTTAACTCCACTATCTAAATTTTGAAAAATAATTTTTTTATATTCTATATCTAATATTATTCTTGTAGATTTGATGTATTAATGAACTCGATTGTAAAATAGTTGAAAATTGTTTGAATCGATGATAAAATGAGCTTTTGACTAATTTGTTCAAATTTTATCAATTTGATAATGACACTGACATTATCCTTTAGATCTGATAATTATTTTATTACAAAATTGTTCAATACCACGAGGGGGTTGGTGAATCAAGGTATAATATAGAATATAATCACCCTCTAATATCATTTCATCAATAAACAATTGTATTTTATCTCTTCATTCATTCATGGGAAAAGAAAATATTAATCTTTTCAAACTGAATCATATATTCCAAAGATCATCCATTAAACTATGAATAATTATATATATATAAAATATAAATTCTCTGCAAATGTTTTTATTAAAATTATTTTTCCACTAGATTAAAACAAATCATTATTTAAACAATCGCCATTGTCTCCACTGAATACAATTCAATGTTCAACCATGAATGTTATATTCATGATTTTATTCATCAATAATTTCTTTCATTATATGATATTTTTTACATGAAGCTTATTTTTAATTTAAGATATGAAAAGTAAATTACCATGGTGAGTTCACATAATTAAAATGATTTTATGATCTTATTTTCAATGCGAACAACTCCTAAACATACATGATTTCATGGAACAGTGTTCACCACATAATGGACAACAAAGAGAAACATTATTCATCGAAACCAATTTTCGGTAATGATCACTATATACTCGACATCGTGGATTTAAAATCTCCATATCTACATCTTCAATGGAATGTTTCATAACAAGATCCCCTTTACATATACTGTTAACAAAAAACACTACTTTGTAGATATCTCTCACTAAAAACAATAATTTTTTATATTTTTCACATGAACATATTATTGAGGATTATTTTCACATATTTTACACCAAAAACTATATTCTATCTTGGATAAAATTCACTATTAATGAAAATATCTAATGCACATATATTCTCTAGAAACAGTATTCATAAATAATTATATTATATATCAAAATACCTTCAAAAATATTTTAATCATAGAAATATTGTTAACTCCATCCCAAAAATTCTCATTAGTAAACAACTATCAGTTATTACACTTAATACCATGAACACCATTTACAATTTGTGGTCTATGTTCTATATGTTTATAATCCAATCATTTTTCTGGAAAATAAAAAAATTCAGACCTAGAAATAAATTTTGGGATACACTAAGTACATTACTGATTTTTCAACTTGATGGCATGGTCCATTAACCTTGAACATCAATTGATGTTATATAAAATTACTCCCCAATCCAAAAATAATATCTTGTGTTTTTCATACTTGACCACATGGTTTGTGTTGTGATTCCTCATACAAGCATTGATGGATCCAATTCCATAAACACATAATTATTATATATGCATAGATACAAATTATAAAATCCTATACATAACCACCCATAATTAGAAAATAAATTATTACTATTTATTTTATTACATCTTGAAGTATCCTATTAGGTTTATAATTTTAGATAATTAGGACACATCTAAAACTATAAATGTCCATTTTCATTATATCAATTAGTCAATTGTTTCCACGGTATAAGGAATTAACAAATCGATAAATTGTATAGAAAATATATAATAATTTCATACATTTCATACATTTATTATATCCATAAAAACGTGTCACATTTATTAAATTTCTATAAAACAATGTGAAATTAAAACATAATAATATGTCAACAAAACACATAGTATAGGGAACATATAACTAAATAAATAATGGCATATACATGTAAATAATATTATGGAATAACATGTATAAAACCACATTCAAAAAATCAAATTAAACAAGGAGTGTACTTTATCCATGAAAATAAATGAAATCGTGGATAGGATTAATATTGATATTAAAAATATGGAATTCATAATAATAAATTTTATAAATAAGTATTAATTATTTGTGCCACATCACATTAATTATTTTTGTTGAAATAATAAATACATATTACCATCAAGAACATGTGGTATGACACTAATATATTACTAAAAGAATCATATAATAAAAATAAACCTATTATTTTTCAATATAAATGTATCTAATTCACATAGAAAAATTATTCTCGACCTCACCATTCACTTGATTTAGTCTAATTCATTTATTGTATGATACCACAAGGATTTTCTAATCATTCCCTTCCAAATATATAACATAATGAAAACATAAATTTATATGTGTGTGTGTGCTCTTATGTGATGAATAATAATGAATATCCATACATGACCAATCTTTTTATTAGTAAATAATCATCTATAATATTAATAAATTTTCCTATACAAATAAAATTATTACTATGATCATAAACCATCCATTAAAAGAACTGTGATCTTTTAAAAAGAACATATAAAAAATATACTGACACTTATAAAAGGGATTATATGGTAAGAATGTTCATCCCTATAAAATAATAGGAAATACAACATAAAAAATTATATGGTAGCATTTTCCAAACATATAATTGCTACATATTTTATAATAAATAATGAATGAATCATTAGAGACTAATAATCCTTAAAAGTAGGAAAAAACACTATCATTGTGAATATATGGTCATGAATTATCTAGTAAATCCCCAAAAATTAATTATGCATTTCAAAAATATTTCCATGGATTGTTAGTGTTACCCACATAGAAAAACTACTGTAAAATCATTTTCTAACTCAATGAATCAGAATTGAGACCAAAAAATCATTACAGATTTGTTAAATTTTAATTAAATCACCTCGAATGAGAGGTCTTGAAATGTAAATTCAAATTCACTGATAAAAAATAATATATAAAATGAAATATTAATTATTTATTATTTAAAAATAATAAATGATGTTTGAGGAAAAAATATTATGCTTGTCTCATTTATGGGGAATTGGGAGAAATACTCCAACCTATATTACCAACTCCCATGAATGTATGTTAAACTATTTTATCATAAATAATTCAATCCTAATTTCATTATTATGATTCTGAAAAATAAAAAAAAAATTATTTTATAATTTTTATAAATTGTGAATATATATTTTATTTTATCGATGATTTCATAGAATATTTTTATACTTTTGACTGTTTATCCTAGTTTCATAATAGTAATGTATGTATTCTATCTAAATAAACATTTTTTCATTAACATGTCATTGAATAAACTATACTGGGTTATTTATAATTATTTATGATGCTTAATGTCAGCTTCATGATTTTTTTATTCCTTTTTGTTGATGGTGAATTTAATAATAAGCATGTTTTAATTTTTAATGATGGTCGAAGTGTGCTTTCTTAAATATTGAATTTAATATTTACCTAAAATACGCAAACCAAAAAATGATAAATATTTACACATTTATATAATATTATATCATTAATTATCATAATATAGTCATTTATGATATAAATACACAATATTATAAAATTACATGTTTAAATTGACTGAAACATAAACAAAACATGATATATTGAATGCTTATAAGGTATTTTAGTAGTAATATAACTATAAAATATGAATTATGATATTATCTATTAAATATTTTTCTAATATATTATAATATTAACTAATTTACAATAGAATAAATTTTTTTAACGTGATAAATTATAAATAGGATATCATTTTCTATTTTCTTTTCTCATTTTGAAAGATTGAAATAATGATTATCGTTTATTGATCATATAATTAGTATGTTTTTAATTATATAATAAATATAAAATTGAATAATAATTATCATATATATAATTTAATCCCATCGTTGTATTTAATATTTTATAATGGTGAACGAAAATGAAACCTGTTATGTCATGGAGGCATTAATCTGTATAACACATGAACACAAATTATTTTTCTCAATGGATGGGGTAAATAAAACAAACCTAATAATAAAAAAATTAAGGTAAAAATATATCATATTAATGGAAATTATTTAATTATATTATTGGGGATATAATACACATTAAATAAGATAATTATGAAAAAACTGTGTAGTTCATATTACATATGTTGTGACTTGATTTTTCTTGAAATGTATTCCAAAATTTGAATGAAATGGAAAAAAAGGGATAATGTTCTTGTTAGAGGACTACATAAAGATTAACAAAATTAATTTTTGATGGATTTATTCAAATAAAATTTTTTGTATTGCAGAGCATGATATGAACCCTTCAATATGTTAATGAGAGGGTAGTATTTTGAGCACCGTTATCATTTTGAATAATGTGTTCTTACTATTCTGAGTAAAAGTACCTCAAAATTGAAAAAAGTGTAGGTCTAACACTTGTTGGTTTTTCCAAATCTCAGAAATTAATTTCAAAGTGTCTATTCTATATATTTTATTAATTTTTGTATATTTCAAATTTAATTTCCTATTTTTACATTTACCTCGATAATTAATTTCTAATGATATAAATTAATTATAATAAAAAATATTCATATTTTTTTTTCCTAATTTGATAAAGCAAATCTAAAATTTAAAAAATTATTTATCTTGTAATATTTTTGGATTCTCCAAATTTTAATTTTAAAATTAATATAATTAATCATTTAAAATTTGTTATTTGAGAGATAATGTTATCAGAATATATATTCATATAAAAGATAAAAATATATTTGATATGACTTTTAATTAGATAAATATATTTATTATAGAAAATATAATTTAATATTATTTCATGGTGAGAAAAATCTTAATTTCCATTGAAAGTAATTTATTTAATTTACAGACCACAACCAATATTTTTCTAGAAATAAGATTTTCCTATTTCAAAAAATGCCAGGAATCATATTTATAAATTAAATGAATACATTAAAATTATTATTGATATTCATAATAATTAAATTATTTTTCCTAATAGTTTTTATAAATTTCTAGGATATTTATACATAATAAAAAGGTCATATAAATCTTTAGTTTGATGAGAATAGGTTTTTTCGATAAAAACCCATCCTTTTCTAAAATTGATCAAAAATTATTACTAAGATAATATTAATAAAAGAAATTTAAAACCTAAAATCATTTTAATTAATTTTAGAATTAAAACATTATATAATAAATTTTTCAATAAAGTCATAAAATAAAATGAAAACTATTATTATTTGAAAATTAAATTTTCAATAACAAACTATTAATATTCTTATTTCATTAAATTTACATACTAATTTAGTTTTAATAAAATATTTAATTTCAAATAAAATTTATCATTTATATTATTTTTTATGAAATATATTTTTATTCCCCTAAAATATTTTTTATTCAAAAAATAATTTTCTAGAAAAAAATATTCTTATTATTAATTTTATATAAATTATATAAAATTCTTCTTAAAAGACGAATTTATTCTAATTATACCTATATTTTAAAATGATGATAAATTTATTCATTCATGATAATTCAATGAATGTGTTTTAATGAACATACCAAAAAGTTGATATTTTATATAATTACATCATGATTTCATTTATATTTTTTATTTCATGGGAATCAATCTATGAAAAAATTGACATATGTAAATGTAATCATATATAATAATTTCATGGTGTCCCATTCCCACTCATCTTGAATCACATCCTCATTATTTAATTCATAAAATTAATGTAATTTATATGATGAATTCAGAATAATGAAAAATAAACTAAATGATCATTTGTTTATTTGTGATGTAGAATGAGATTAATATATTTAACAATTTATTGTCTATTCCATATATGGATATATTAACCAATCCAAATTTCATAAATAATTCTAATAAGATATAGACCCCAAATTGGAAAACAACCTGAAAAAATATAAAAATATTTATATGATATTAGTATACTTGAGGTTTTTATTTTTCACTCAATATCCAGTAGTTGGTTGAAATTTACATAGCATAGTAATTGTGAAAATCAGGAGTAAAAATTCATGGCATGATTCATTAGTATTGGTTTTTTGGGTTTCTCTTCCTTTACATGGTTATACTTTAATATCTTCATCATTAATGATTGGATTTGGAAATTGAGTCACGTAATTCACAATTCTCTTTCAATTTAACAAATAATGATTTGTAGCTTATATCATCCCCCTACACTTGAATATTTGAAGACCTTCATTATTTTATCTCGAAACACACTATATATTTCTCTTCATTGCTAACTTTGGGACTTCTATAATGTTCAAATTAGTAATAGTATTTCATGGTAACAAGTTTCATATAATCACAAGGTTTATCTCTCGATATCTCATTGCAATGTGTTGTTTTTCATGGTAATATTTTCATGGAACTTCAAAACCATGGTTCTTTCTAATTACAATTTTTTTTGAAACTAAAAATGATAACTTGTGTGATGATACTCATATTTGAAATATCATAATAAACCATAGGAAAATTTAACCTCAGTAAAAATAATTTTATAAAACAACCATCTTAGATTATATTTCTGATAAATAAACTTGTATAAGACTTTGTTAAACCTATATAACTATCCATATGGATTACCTCATTGTCAGATAATCCTATGTTACATTGATCTGGGTTTCCCTCTTTCTTTATTACCTAATATTCTAAATAGATATCTGAAATATCAATTATGATTCATAAAATATCCAAAAATAAGTATTAATTTAAATATATGACGTAACAAACTTACTTATATTTCTTCATCCAACATTAATCATTCCTACAATCATATACATATATATACATCAAAATAATATTTAATTAAAAAATTCCCAAAAATGTATTTGAATGTATAAGACATTCACCCCCAATGATGTTATATATTCCCCCAAAATTACCTCTTTCTTTAACTCTAAAAAGTAATTATCCAATAATATATACACTTTTCGTTGTATATTATAGTCCCAAAAATTTGAAAATGTTCCCCAAAATTATTATGAATAATTAATCAATTCTGTGGTTTCTGATTAATTTCTATTTTAATTATTGAAAATAAAAAAAATTATAATGAAAAAATAATATGTATATAAAATTAAATTGTTTACCATATCTTAATTATGTGATTTACAATATATACCCCCCAAAATTATATGCTTCATAAAAAACCAATTTTATTTTTTTCATAAAATTTTAAGATAACAGTCCAAACCATTAATGATAAAATAAAAATAATATTCCTTATATATTTCACAAAATCATAAGGGACATTTAGAATATAAGAAAACAATATTGATAAATATAAATACATTAGTTAAAATAACTATGATTCTTAATAACCAATTTTTATTATTATATAAACCCATATACCATTTGTATGACATAGAAAATCATCCTTTCTATCATAACATGAAAATAGTTATTATATTGACCGTATATTCATGCTACCATAAGAGATAGTGGTTTGGAGGTACATAAATATATAAGAATGATTTTAATGGTCATGTTTCAGTAATATACTAGTTAATAAATGGTTTTGACAGTATGAAAAACATTTACATGGAAACATGAGTTTTAATATTTTTCCCTTTTATACCCATTTATTCACAAATTATAGATTTATATCAACTAAGAAATATCATTGTTCAATACTTTGTTATACATGTTCATTATTATCTATGTTTGTCAAACCCAAATAGTTAAGAACATTTTTAAATCCTTCATTATAGATTATTAGGATAATGTGAATTATCCAAAGTATATACCATATGATTTTCAATCTAGGTGTGTTGTAATGCCTTTTTTTATTCGCAAGGTAATGTATGATATGATACCAAACATTCCCTCTTAAAGGTTATTAAATCTGAGAAGAAATGTTTGATAACCACATACATATTCAATTATACATATATGTATGTACATACATGTAAAATGAAGCATTAAATAAATTATAGACATTTGGAAATCATCAAAAACATATAATCATTTGAAGTATTTCCAATGTTGTAATCTTACACTAATATCAAAATAAAATGAAAATCTTTAATTTAACATAAACCACATACTTATGTCAAATTTTATTATAAAACATTGAACTTATAATCCATAATAACTTATCAACTATAATATTGTCCTAAAAACTAATCCTCTAATTTTATCCAAACATTTCAATTGATATAAATTTTGGTTCATCTAACCAATTATCCTAGATCTGGTACCATAAATACATAATGTATATATATTCATTGATACCAATAATATTTTACAAGATATAACCATTCGTAAATAGATATTGAATAATAATTTTGGAATCTCATATATTAACAGGATTATCTCAGGTTTACATATTTTGAGATTTATGAAAAATCATAAAAAAATAAAGATGTTATTGGCATGGATTATATTTTTTTCTCCCTATAATAAAATACTTAATCCATATGTAATATTCCTCATCGCCAACCTCAAATAATTATATGTGATATTTAATTATAAAACCACTATATGTACTTAATTTATCTATAACCTTGAGAAATGGAATAAAAATGAAGGGGTGAATTCAATCTCTCAGTAATTGAATTATATTACAATATTATCATTACATATACAAGGGATAAATATTGTTCGATACATAGGTAAAAAAATCTATTATCAACATGTAATTGGGAGAATTCTATATCAGTGTTAATAAATGAATGTATGGATATTAATAATACTAATATCTTACTGATAGAATGTATAATGATGTACATAAATACCCTTTTGAGGATTTTTTCCAAGACATGTTACTTATGGTTGAGATAGTATGTAACATCACATCCCTGGTGTCACACCCCGATTCCCCATGATTGTCGGTGAAAAGGCATGAAGCATGTCTCCTTGTATGCTGGAGGCTTCCAACACACAGTGAGGGTATGATATGTCATTCATGGGGAGACTATACCGTATTTTATCATAGTAATAATCCAACATAAATAATAAAAAATAATGGAATGAATATATATAACAATAAAAAACACCATTATCTACTGGTAATCGTTGTAGGGAAATACAATATCTAAATAAATTTGGAACATTACATGATACTATGCGTGTGATGTGTGTAAAATTAAAACTAAAAACAAAGTCAAAGAAAACCCCAAGTGGGTCCTAAACTACATCAAGTACCCCCATCCAAGATCCATCCCCAATTAGCCATCTATCAAATGGATTTTACCTTAACCTGTAATGCAATAATAAATTCTAATCATGTAAAAATCATGAAGCCAAAGTAGGGTGTGGGTATGAATTAGTAGGACAAAACCAATGGTGTCTACAATAGTATCCAGTCAATAATAGTGCATGTAGTTCTATGAAAAATAATTACATAGTGTATTTAAATAGTTATCACATTATCAATTAATATTTTTTAAAGAACTTAAAATTTGAGTTCTCATGGACACTGATATCTCAATACATGCTTTGACCCATGAATGATGATGAACTATCCCCATGGTACCCCATATCTTTCAAATTTCCACGTAATCATTCTTGTTTAAAAAATGAATGATTCTTCTTCCATTAATTAATTATTACAATTGAATGACCATTTTTCCTTATTAATTTTTACAAATGAATGGCCATGTTGCTATTCATTAATTGACACAATTGAATGACCATGTTACCATTCATTATTTCATGAATGAATTACCATTTTATCGTTCATTAATTCACACAATTAAAAGAACATGTTACCTATCTATATTTTTCAAATTAATTACCATGTCACCATTCCTTAATTCACACAATTGATTGACCATATTACCATTCATTTATTATTGGATAAATGTCCATGTTATCATTACCCATTTTCATTTAAATTATTCATATTTAAAAAAATATTATATATATCTTAACTACATGTTAATTTATCCAATAAATTATTAATACATTCATGATATTGGCATTAAATAATTAATTCAACAATTATTTCCTCAAAAAAATATTTCAACATCCCATAATTAATTCACCAATTAATTATATAATTCATAACATCATTATAATACAATCAATTTCTAGATATAATTATCCCCACATCCAAAAAATTTAACTATTCAATCATTAATTAATTTACCAAATTAATTAGATCAATTGGGTATTTCAATTTCTAAATAAATCTATGAATTCTATAATTTTTTTGACTAAATCCAAATCACGACTATAGGATTTGAACATTAGACCGCCTACCATTATCTAAAAAACTGAAAATGTTTCATATATCCTATTCCCCCATGTAAATATACATATGGTTTTGAATATTTTCAGAGATAATGTTTGACCAATATCAAAACTGATAATGAAAATCTTCCAAGGGATCTTACTTCAATCGTTTGGAGAAGAAGGAAGAGATGTAATGAATTCATCTTCAAAGACATATGGGGGATTGATCACATCAACACGACGTCCAAAATGGGTTTCGTAATTCCACAATTACTTAGAAAACCACCCTAAAATGAGAGGATAAGAGCTACAATGGTTTCCAACAAAAAATATTCACACAAATACTTTAATACTATTGGTTAGGTAGTTACAAGATGTTTAATTCATTAAAACATAATGAAATTAATTTGAATTTTTTTTAATAAATAATCTAATGTATATTTGGTTTATTAAAACCCATGAACAATTACATGTTGTTTAAAACCCTTACACGATGTGTAAATTTTCTATAGTCTCTTTCCAACCAAATTCCCCTTTAATGACTATCAACTCACCATAATACCATGTTTAAAAAATAATCCATTTAAAACGAGAAAACATTTAATTAAAACAAGAATAAATACCAAAACTATAGTAAATTTTGTGAAACACATTCTCTGCATCTCCTAAAATGACAGGACCACTTAGGATCAAATGAAAAATAACATCGAGATAAAAATAATTGAAAGATATGAGATCAAACAATATCAACAAATTATAACACTTCATCCTTGAGATACACTCTAAGCATATATAAGATTCCGAGTCTAAAATTATAGGAAACTAGAACCACAAATCTACTTCCCTTTCCCATGTTTCCTTTTATATATTCCCATGATTAAAAAAATACAAAAACAATCAGGATGGTTCTTCCCCACAACACATTATATCATAAATTCAATACACATAGATGATTCTCCTAAAATGATTATGGGGTCCAAAATACCCTACCTCTAAATCCTATGGTGACCCAACCTAGGTGACAAATAAAATAATACATGATCATCCTATAAAAATTGTACGGGTAATCTGTGCATCTCATCATATGACTTCTTCCAACTCTGAGCAGCAACCATATGTTTCCGAATTAGTAGGACCTTCTATGATGTCTCCAACATAAGACTCTTTCCCAGAAACTCTTAATCACCATCCTCAATCAATCATAAAAGTGATATTCATGTCGTATCATACATATCATCACATAGTTACCTCTATGTAGTTTCCCTATAACTTTTTACATTAAAATTCCACTAAAATCATCTATTTTTGGAATGATCCTCCAAATTCATTTAGAAATGACCATATGATATCCTTAAGAACCTATATATTATGCTCCAAATTCCCATATTTCATTTGGTGAGAAACTATACTTAATAAAATATTAGTACCAAAAACATTTTAAAAGACCTGCAAACACTATGTAGTGAATGGTGAGTCATGATATTAAATTATAGTCTGATGCAGCCTGTGTAGATGGACTATCTCATAAACATAAAAGTCTCCAGACTACACCATTAAGAAAGTCTCTATTATTGAAATGAAATATGATAATTTCATCAATCGGTCCATAAATTCCAAGATATCACCATTTATTCATGGAATCATTGGAATACCCACCATAAAATACAATGTCACATCATCCCAATTCCATTCTCAAATAGGCAATGGATGTAGAAAATCGCGATGTCATTGATGCTCTTCCTTCACATACTGACAGGTGTAAGGAATGCCTAAAAATGATTAAAATTTTCACATTTCAATTATAATTATAGAAATAATGTATTTATATTTTATCTTTCGTGAGTTATCATAATAATATATTAACAACATTATTACGTTAAATATACATATATAAAACTTCAATATTGTGTGGTAATGGAAATAGAGTAATGTTTCTTTTTTAAGATGTTAGTTGAGATACACATGAATGATGTTGTCATATTTCTTTATAAGAATGGAAATGATATATTTTATTTAAATAATGATAAATGTGTTTTAAAAAATAATAATATTTTTTATATAAAATAAATTCATTAAATTTATCACTATTACATTCAATGTAATTTATTTGTTTAAAAATAATATAATCACTTTGTCCGCGGTATATATCCATAAAAATGAGAGACATGATAATATTTTTAAAGGAATAGATCATAAAAATTAAATATTAAGATTAAAATTAAAAAATCAGAAAAATATCATAAATATTATGAACATATTTTAAATCCATATTTACAGCCATCCTTGTATCGTGGTGATGGAAATTAATTTCATCAGTTTCTGATGTGGTAGTTCACCAAAAACATTAATTAGGATTTAGTGTCCCATTTGATGTAAGATGGTATGTATATTGATCATTATAATATAATAATAACATCTATTTATTTTATTATACAATTTTTAAAGTAAGTTAATTGATTAAAAATATTATATTGATGGTAGATGAAACTAAATAAAAATGATTGTTAAGTATTTTTACCTTTTAAATAGGGAACTTTCATTTATCTTCACTAAAAGTATTCTATAGTTGGATTTATGATGAAAAAAATCCATCTAGAAATATTGGTTAGTTTTCAAGAGGTGATTTTTTGTCTTGGTATAGCTAATTAATTTTTTATTTGTTGAGAGGGGACGAGATTGTGTGGCCATTCATAAGTGTGATGAGTGTCTCACATTAATTTTTTCAAATAAAAAAGTTGTAACTCTGTTTTGAAAATTATAAAAGGTTCCAAAATGGTAATGTATCTTAACTATATGCTATAATATGTAATTATGTCCTTAAATGATTTTTTTACAAGTTTTTATACATTGATTTACACATTTCTATTTAGTTTAACCCTTTGTAAACCCATTTTTCTATAAGCGCAATGATTTCATTTTACGGTATTTAAAATACATTATGATAATAAATAATTTAACCATATTATAATATAAAAGTTATTATTATTACAAATATTTAATCTATTTCCCAACTTCCATTATCAAAATTTGAAAATTTTGATTTAAAAATAATCTCACAAACGCAACTAAAAATCATAATTTCAATGAGAAAATGTTGAAATGTTTACAATATTGTAATAAAAATATTTAATTTGGAAAATATTATAATTAAATAAATTTGATCCATTGATATAAAATTGAAATAATTTTTCTTTAAAAACAATTTCAAATATAATTTATCATTATATATAATTTAATTTAAATGGCGCTTTTAAATTAATATTTAGTATTTCTCACTACGTAATAAAAAATTAAGGATTTTTAGGGAGATATCCCAATTTAACACTATAATAACTTCGGTATACTAGTTTCACAAAATTTTGACAATTTTATAAAATAATCTTATATAAAATGGGGAATATAAATTTTATATTTCGTGTCAAATGTGTGATTAAATCATCCTTTAAAAAACATTTTTTATGAAAACATTTATTTTTATTTAACTTTATTCATAATTTATATATAATAAATAGATATACCTTGATTATATTTTCTTCACATATAAAAAATATATTTATCACAATATATTTAATATAAATCATAATTAATATTTAACTACATTGTTATAATGGTAAGGTTTAAATAATAAAATTTTAATATTTTTTCCAGTTTCATTCAATATTTGTGTTGTTTATTATTCAAGGTATACAAGAGAATGGTTATATTTAAAAAATAAATATATCACATTGTAATAGGGTGTTATATTCCCTCCAATTCTTGGTGTTTTGTTTCATATATAAGATCGAATGTGATGTTTATCTTTTAAAATCTCACGGTGATACATCAAAATGTTAATAATAGGTTCCCTAAATTTAAACTATTATATATAATTGAATAATTTTAATAATTAAATACAAATTTCACAATATTTTTTTTAAATATTTTTAAATATTACAAATTATTATTAATATTCCCTAAAATTGTATGGTTTTTGTGAAAATTTTATTTTCGGTTATTCACAATAAAATAACTTATTTTAAATAATTATAAAATATTACATCAATAAAAATGTTTAATTTTCGGTTCATAAATAAATTTAATTTTGTAAAATTAATGTTTTAGAAGTTCTAAATTTTTATTTTAAATGAAAACTCAAAATATAATGAAATATATTTTTTATTGAAAAAAAATTATTTTTAAAACATTCAATGTTCATTGTCCAATTTTTTAGGAATATTCCTGTTGATTATATAGATTTTATTTAATCGAATTTTTAAAATCCTTTTAAATTCATATAATATTTTATATCTTATGATTAAAATAATATTAATTCAAGGTTGGGTGTGGAAAAATTTATCGATACACAATTTATTTTATATATATATATATATATTATAAATATCTAGTTATTATAGTGTAATATGTTGTAAAATCAATATATGTTATACCAAAATAGTCATGTGACTCTCCAAGAGAGCTTAACATTGAAATAAAAAAATGGAAATAAGATTTATATAAATCCAATCTATAGTATATTAGTTTTAGGGGTATATAAAAATTGTATGATATGGTATTTCTTTGAATTTATTTATCTTGTTTAATTATTTTCTTACATAATTATTTTACGCAATAATTATAAAATAATTGATATGTATGATTTTTATACATGTTATGTACTTCACATGAGAATCACCAATGGTACCAATCCCATATATTTATTTATTCCATGTGGTTAGTCATTTCATAATGGCTACACAGCCTTACCCATCGAATTTCATTCCATGTTTACATACATGTCATGTGAGTAAATAATACACTATGTGGACAAAACATGGATTGGATAGAAAAACATGTCATGTGATTCTACACAGAGTTCAATAAGTTTGGGTAATTATTGTATATCCTCTTTTATATTTCATGTATATTATTGTAAATCCCTAACCATTTTGTATATATATCAAGATTTTTTATAAGTACACTTTTGAATATTTTATAGTAATTTTTTTTTGGAAATACCTTGGGTGTGTTTAGGTAAAAATATGGAAATTCTGGAAGGAGGAGTGTATATGCACAGTTAACACATGAATTTCCCAAACCATGAACCTAAACACATCAAACCATGCAACCAATCATTGAGAGGAATCAAAAATCTATCACATGTCTTTTCAATATGTTCAACGAAATAGGATTAATCATGAACCCCTAATAAAAAGAAACCTGATTTATGAAAAATTTTAGGTCACACTCTGTGCCTTCCCCAAAAATAGTGTGCAAAAATTTAATTAACCCAAAAAAATAAATTAGAAATTTCCATAGACACTATTTTAATATAAAAACATATTATATCAACCTATAACATTATTTTAGAAATTTGGAGCCTCCCTGATATATTAAAATATATCCCAACCCCCGTTCTTTGTGATTTAATGCTCATATTTAGGATTTCAACCACTCATGGTATAATGATGACATCATGGTTAGTTTTAGTATCATTTTATTTTACTCTCTACTTCATTATTGAATGTTATACTCTATTTTGGTTAGATATAAAAAAAATTGTGCTTTTGCATCAATGATTATAGATATAGATCCAGACATCTAAGATATTGATTGGTTTGATATTGATATAGGTTTTAGTTATGGATCTCATTCTATGTTATTAATCAGGTGAAATTGGGTATTTCCATTGGGGTATAACTCATCAATTAATCAAGATCAGTTTTTTATAAATGAAATCCCTAATTTATTATTTTAATTATGTGTCTTTAATTTTATAATTGTGATTAGTTTTTTTAAAATATTTTTTGACTGAATTAGTGATTTTGTGATTTTATATATCAAGGGGGTATGAAATTGTGGATATTTGAGAATACGTAATATAGATAACTAATTTTGGACTTAATTTTTAATATTTTATGTTTTTTTAATTGAGATAATTAGTTGTGAAATTAATTATGAAGTGTTGAGATTGTGAATGAGATAACTAATTTGAATAACTAATTATTAGAAGCTATGATTTTTTAATTGAGATAATTAATTGTGAAATTATATATGATGTTTTTAGATTTTTAATAATATATTTAATTATAGAATTAATAAATAGTGGCTATGATTTTTTATTTTAGTTAATTTATTATCAACTTAGTTATAAAGTATTGAGACTATGAATGAGATAAATTATTTTAGAAATAATTAAGAGATTTTGATATTGTTTAATTTATATAATTAACTATGGAATTAATTATTAAGTGTTTTTTTTTTGAATGAAATAATTATTCATGGAATTAACTGTGAGATATTGAGATATTTGTTTTGATAAATTAATTGATTAATTAATTATTATTTATTGAGATTGTTAATAGAGATAAATAATTGTTTTATTAATTATGGGTTATTGATTAATTATTTTTAGAAATAATTATTGGAAATGATGTGCGTAATTAATTAGTGAATTAAATAATGGGATTATGTGATGAAATAGTTTCCATGAAAGTAATGATTTTTTATGTGGATAATTAATTGTTTAATTAATTATGTGTTGATTAATGGTAACATAGAAATTCAAGAACAATAAATTTGTGAAATGTGACATGTTCATTGAGTTGTCAAGTTATTTTTTGTAACATTTTCATTTAATTGGGAAATACTGAATGGAAACATGTACAATCAATTTTCAAATGATAAATAGTAACATGGGAATTCAAGTATAAAGTATGAATTCTAACATGGGAATTTATGTATGAATTTATGAATTGTAATAATGGAATTCTGAGATATTATATCCCTTGTGGGTTAATTAAAATCTCACATGATATAAAGATGGTTTTGAGATATGGGTGTCCAATGGACCCCAAGGGATTTCGTGGTAATGAAAATAATAGTTGATAATATGATGAATCTTTATTTAAGCAATGTCATTTATTTTTATATTTCACTGCATACTCTATTATTTGATGAGTTACTATTTTAGACACCATTGGTTATTTCCTACTAATTTGTACTCACACCCAACTCAAGATTCATGATCGGTACCAAAATAAAACTCATGGTTGCGTGATAGGATTAGGGAAAAGACCATGTGTTAGATGACTCAGTTTTGATGAAGCATGGATGAGGAGAGCAGACATAGTTCAAGACACACTTGGGAGTTGTCAGTGTCTTTATAATTAAATTTAATTTTTACACATGAATCATACTTTATAGTGTAAAATATATTTTTTAGTTTTATATATTATTTTTTTTCTTTGTTCATCATGTTGTACTGGTATTTTCTGGTTAATCATATATCACTTTGTTATTATTTATGTATTTTCCACTAATTTATTACTATGATAAAGAGGGTATAGCCTCCCCAAGACAAATATTAGACCTTGTATTCTAGGCAGTAGCCTCTTTTGTATGGAGAGGCAGGCATGAGGCCATGCGAAAAACTAGTTTGGGGCACCAGTGTTTGCCACATGGGATGGGATGATACAAATTGGTATTAGAGAAAAATTTTCTTTTATTTTCTTTTGTCATATATTTTAGAATGGATAATCAATAGACAAGGAAGTGTCCGGACTGGGTTAAGAGATCTTTCATGGAAGTAGCTGACCCATGTATGGGGGAGTATCCAAGTTCCTATGGTGGGATTATTTTTATTACTATTTGATTTTCTAGTTGATTATTATTTCTCCATGGGTAACAATCTTTTGGTGTGATGTGATTATTGTTTTTATTTTTTAATGAAAAATAACTTATTTCATTGTATGGATCTAATGTGGAGTTTTCATACATCATTTATAATAGTCATTATTATTTTTTGAAATGCATCATTTTAGGAATCCACTAGAAAACGATTTATCGATAAGGTTGGGAAGAATGAAATGATTTCCTTTACTTATGAAATAGGACTAAAAATATAGTTAATATGAAATTTGAATATTTATAAATGACTAAACACAATAATAAATGGTTTTATAATGATAAATGATAACAATGATAACATATATACCCTTGTTAAAAAGGACGTAGGTGTAGGTTGGTTAACAGTAGTGATAGAGCCTCAGTTCTGATTGTGTTGCAGGATTTGTGTAAAATGACTTCTTGTGTCTTTTTTCCTCTTACATAGACATATTATTGTTTTGAAATGTTTCCTAATGTGTGTATTTTAATTATAGTGATAATCCTCCATAATAACTCTTGTGGATAGGATGATAGGTTGAAATGTATGGAGATGATTTTTCTAGTAGAGAGACATGAGGCACTGACTGTATCAGGCGAGGAAGCATGGGATATGTTAAAATAGATCTTTTCATTATGTATGATGTACATGAAAATATACCATGGGGGGTTTCAAGGAGTATGTCTGATTTGACGAGGGAGATTCAATTTTATCACCCTATGTCTTTTTTGTATTGGGTGTACAAGTGGGAGTTGAGTTCTAGGTTAAGTCCATCAAGATGAAAATTTACCATTTAGAGACTCCAACTCATTATAGGGTCTCGACTTCTAGTTATGTGTGATGAATATTAGAGATGAGATGGTGGTATATTTTTCCACAAAACAATACCATCTGATGGTATGTCATGGAATTACTTTTTTAGGAAGTTCTTAGATCACTTCTATAAATATATACTAAAGGAGAGAGTGGCTGATTTCATGAGGTTGACTCAAGGGAGTATGTTCGTGATAGGCTATACCTAACACATAAAATAGTTGAATAGTTTTCTCGAGTGTTGTTAGGAAAAGGGAAAACTACAGTGGAAAATTTTTAGGATGTGATTAAATGTTATATTATGTCCCATGTTTACCTATTTCTATTAAATAAATCTCAATGGTATTACATCGGGATTTCATTGTTGAAGAAATACAGAAGGATGATTCCAATACTAGAAATATATTTGTTGTTGGATGGTAAGTAGTTATGTATTCTAAGAGTAAGAAATGTCACCATGTTGGTATTAGCTATATGATTAGTTGTAAGAGTGTCTAGGGGGACGGTCGGTCACAAAAAAACATAAGAATGTGTCTTTTCATAAGTCTGGAAGTTAAACACACTTGTGGAGATTGTGCCCCCTATATTTTGGAGTGATTATCTTGTGGAATGATAGTACATTCACATAGGTTCTATACGACATAGTGAAAAATATCCAATGAAAGTTAAACCAGCTAGAAAATTTGTGTATAAAGGGTATATTTTAGCACATATGGGGCTAGAATTTGGAGTTCAACTAGCATTCATTACAAAACTAGTATAGGTAGAGTTTCGTAGCATGATTTTCCATAAAAAAAAGTGGTGTAGCTCATGGGAGTAATATTTCATTATAGGGATGAGGGATAGGACGAATTCCATCCATTTACCATACACTTATAGATAGCAAGGCCAGACCATCAACAATGATAGTTAATGTTAATGTAAAATATAGATAATATAGTGATTTAATTAATATTTTTTCAACTCATTCCTTTATTTATTCACAACTTGTTAGAATTTTGATAATATAGGTTGAGTTTATGATTGGGGTATTAATGATAGAAACACCTTTTGGAGTATAATTGAGTGAAGTTTTATTATGAAATGGGTGTTCTCTAGATGATGGAGAGTTTAATTTTTATTGGATCCCCACATTCGTAACATATTAGGATTTGAACTAATTGTGGGTATAGACTTGTCAGTAGCATACTAATTCGGCATTGATTTTTTCTTCATGTAAGTGACTATTATATCTCTTAATGGTCACAACTACATTCACTAGGGAGAGTGGGATATCCTATCAGGCCAAGCAGGTCCATTATTTCAAAAACTAAGAGATCTCATGGACCGAATATCATGTCTATATCTATATGAATGAGGGATAAAGCATGATGTGTTTCCACCCATTGTAAATAGGTTTCAAGATGCATTTTATAAATAATTATCATTGATTCCTCTTGATATTGATGTTGTGTTTAACATTGATATCATTCTAGAGGATGTGATAATATTAATTACACCATTTAAAATTCAAATTATATAAATTCAATAAAAAATGAATTATGGAGGAGTGTGAGGATATAATATTTATACATCCTATTACGTCACCTTAGGGTTACCGAGTTTTTTTTCAAAATAGTAGATAAGAGTTTTACATTATTTTTAGATTACCATTAGCTGGCCTAGATGAATTTTGGAATTGTTAACCTCTTCCATGTTTTTAATTCTTTTAGGAATAATTGATAGGGAATTGAATCTTCTCAATGATTGAAATTATATCATGCTATCATCATTTTAATGTTTAGACTTCAGATATACTAAGGTCTACTTTGAAAAGATTTTATATCATATAAGAGTTTGATGTATTTCTATTTGGGTTGATGAATAGTACATCAATGATTATGGACATGATGAATAAAATTCAATCATTCCTACATAGATTATTTTTTTTGGTTGTTTTTTGGGGACATCTTCTTGTAGTCCAAGACTCATGACAATCACTCTCATCATATTTAAGTCCTTATAAGTACAATTATAGAACATTTCCTTTACAACAAGATATATAAATATTAGTTTGTGGTTGATTAGGTACACAACATCGGTCACATATTCTTGGAATATGGTTTTTTAGAGGATAAAGATAATTTATAGGTGGTGGTTTCTTATGGTGTAGATGGTGAATATTTTAAATTTATAATGAATTCTGGGGTTTCCTTGATATTATTGAAGGTTCGCCATAGACAATTCCTTAATGGAATCACCTCTTTCTGTCTTGACCAAAAAGTAGATAATTTTTGACTGGTATGGATCATGTGACAATTATTCCTTATAGTTGATGAAGTATTCCACATAGTCACTAATTTCATCATACCTGATAGAGGAAAAGATTAAGGGTGTATTTTGCATCCTCTATGATAATACATGGAGCTTTGTTGATGCAAGGAGATTAACTAGTGTAGTATATTTCTCTAAAGAATAGGTCTTGTGATTGGAATTAACCTATGCAAGAACTCGATTTGGCATTAGTGGTTTATTATTTAATGTGTTGGACTCACATATTTTTAGGGGAGAATTCCACTATATATACATATCAGAAAAGCATAAAGTACATATTTTATCAGTTATATTTGAATATCCAACAGTGGATATGGGTAGTGTAAATATAGTATTTTAATTTTGAGATATCATATATTCCAGTGAAGGGGAATAGTGTTACTGATTCTTTTAGTAATACTCGCACTTTAGAAATTCAAGTGTCTAGTTCTTAGTGGAAGATGATGACTTTATTAGGTGATTTTAATTTTTTTGGGGTGATTTATGAAAAGATGACACTGGTATTAGTTTTAGTATAGTCTACATTTTTTTAATTTATCAGGGAATGATGGTATGAAGATCTCGAGTTCTTGGCGTTGACGTAATTCCTTGAAAGTGGGAAATCACCTTCTGATTGGACTATAAATGATTATTTGATCATCAATGATTTGAATCATGTTTTCATGTATACCAGCATACATTAGGAGATGATGTGTGAGTTTTCTGACTCAAATTGGGTGGTACAACTAGGTGTGAAGAATCTTTAATATAGCCTACATTGACAGTTTTGGTTTCTTGTTATAAAAAGGAGATATCATTGTATGTGACATGATGTTGTCCCTATATGTAGGTCAATGATGGAATCAATACCATGGTGGTTTATGAAATTAATTTCCCATTATGAAATTAAAGTTGGATGGATATTCTATGGAATTTGTGGGGCATTTTAAAAGGATGCCTTGAATGAATGACAATATCTAGTTAATTGTAGATATACTAACAATGGTAGCTCATTTCATGCATATATGGTAGATGTTCTCATCGGAGTAGCTGGGAGATATGTTTTTTTAGGAGATAGTTCATTTGGACGGGATTCCATGTAATATTGTTTTAGATCATGATTTCCAAATAACTTCAAACATATATAAGGTATTATAGAAGATTTCTGGTAGATTGGATTTGTTGAGTAAAACATTTTACCCATAGTTATATTGGATTTCATAGAATAAAATATAGGTGATTGAGGATATGCTATGAGCATGTGTTCAAAACATTGGTGGGTCTTGGGAGAAGCACCTGGAACAAGTAGATTTCACCTATAATAACAGTTATTAGAAAAATGATCTGAGAGAACAGTTAAGGGATTTGTGTGGTAGACCATGTAGTTAAACACAATGTTGGATGGAGGTAGGATTGTCTGAGTTGTTGGGGATGAGTCATGGGAAGGAGACATTGTAGTAGGCCCCCACATATATACAAACCATATGGATATGAATCAGAGTAGAACAAATTCATATGCTAATAGACTTCAATGACCCTGGAGTTTTCAATGGTTTGTCATTTATTAACAAGGGATTATACTTGGTAGGGTCACTACTAGATATAGAGACATGTATTTATAGTGTTGATGTTCATTGGACCATTTGAGCTTATAGAGAGAATCAGGCCAATGGTGTACAATTTGGATTTCCCATAAATATATAGTTCACTACATGATGTTTTCCATGTTTCAAAAGTATGTCAGTATCCCCATACCCTTTTCTTGTGATATATTTATTTTAGGATGATCATTAGATAGATACATCCCTTACAAATCATTCGGTACATGATTTCAATTACAGTGAGAATGTTTTTCAAGAAAAGACCGAATTGATATTTCATTTATTGTTTAAATAAGGAAATTTATAAGTGAAATGATAAGGCAATGAAGCGGATATAATTTCTCAGTGGCCTATGATTAATGAAATGGAATCATATATATGATTGGTATTACAACTTTTGAATGATCTATTAAAAGGTGGGGAGATTATAAATCCTTATCCTTTTCAAGAGATGTGTCAAGCTATTTTACATGTACTCTTTTTAATTTTTATTACTTTTAATTTGGGTTATACATTAGGTGAATATTGATGAATAATTGGTAATTTTGGAAGGAGTAGGAAATGTTCATGGTTGGATTACTAGTTTTCAAAATAGTGTGCCCTGGCTAAGGAAACTGTGAAACCCCCAATATAGAAGAATCACATGGCTATAACACTATTTAGGAAGATGTTCACCCAAATAAAAAAAACATAGCACCACCCCCCCCCCCCCACACTCTCAAAATAACATATTCATGGTTGTGGAACATGATTTGGGAAAACTATGAACCCTTTCCATGTAAAAAATTCATGTGAATTTAATTATCCAAAAAAAGATTTTAAAATTTTATCAAGCCGCAATTTTAAGCCCAAATTAGACCTAGATCATCCCCTAACATTCATTCATGATTGTAGAGCCTCCATGAGAGATTCCAAGCCATCCAGACCTCCATTCTTGATGATTTGATGCATGTATTTAATATATTCTCCCCACTAGGTAAGAATATCTCAACATTACTGGTTGCATTTCATTCTCATATTATTCTCTATTTATTTAGGGAAAGTTGTTTTGTCACACGCAAAATTTTTTATTTATTTTTATTTTATTATTTCTTTGCTCTGGGTCATCGCGCCAAGGTTTGGGTATGGTCCCTGATTAACAAAAATCATGTCGTTTAATATTTTTGTAGGTTTCGGGCCTGTGTGTGGTCACCTCATGGTGGTTGGTAGTCGCGCGATCACCTCAGGTTTTTGTGTGAACTCCCAAGTGGTCAGGGTTGAGGAGTGCAAATTGCGCATGGTTTATTATGCCACGCGATGAACATGTGGTTACCCAGTTTTCAGAATAGGATAAATAAATGGATTAATTTTAAAAAAAAAGTTCGATTATAATAAATATAATATTGCTTTTTATTTTTTTTATTATTATTAAGATTGAAATTAAGAGTATTAATATTATTAATGATATTATTATTGTATTTTTTTATAACATAAAATTGAAAAAAAAATATCAAAACCTAATTCCCATCACCCCCCCCCCCCACCCACCCATTCGAAGTTCACGACCCCCTATCCTTCGTTGTTCTGCGCCGCGAGACCCCTGTCATAGCCCTCGCCTCCCATCGCTCTACCCCATCTAGAGAGGCCATCTCCTAGCAATGCCCCCAGCCTAGTCCAGGGTGCCCCCCCCCCCTTCCCAATATGATGTAGCCTCCCCAATATGGCATGTCCTCCCCCGTCTTGTAGGCTTCTGACCACCGCACTTCCCTTGTTGTCCCTACTCCATCTGGCCATCGACCCCCCCCCCCCTGACACCACTCCCCCACCTAGCTCCTGTTGTCTTACCAACCTCACCTCACTAGCTCACCCCCTACCCTTTGAAGTACCATCCTGCCACACCTTCTTCCCTTTTCGGTGCGCACCCTTTGGAACCACAAACCTCACTGCTCTGGCAAGCCCCACCGGTGCGATGTGTTTGCCTTCTTGGCCACCCACTTTTTCAGGCAGTGACTTGAATTAGTGGAGATCTCCCTCATTGATGCCCTCTCCGGCTATCAAGACCCCTTCTTTCCCTCGTCGGTGTGTGACTCCCTTTTGGGATTTCATTTGGATAGAAAAGTGATGTTTTCTATCCGTTGGGGTTTTTTCACTTTTTCAAGTCTTGAGGTATTTGTTTTCACATGTTCTTCCTTCTTAAGCATTCAATTTATAAATTCTCTATTTCAATAAATTTTTGAATATACTTCACACCTTTAATTTAGTGTCAGAATTCTATTTTGAAGTCCAGAATTTTTTAATGGTATTGCGGATTATTATTTGGATGAAATCTCAACTTCCCTCATGTTTTCATGGTTGCCGCCACCATCCAAAGTGATATTCTTCATTCATTGTCTTGTTGTGTACATTATTTCTTGGGTTGAGTTTATGTTTGTGATTCCCTAGAATTTTGTTGGATGTGTTAGGTCATTTTCCACACTAATTTTGGGTGTTGGAAATTGTTTCAAGGAGTCAAGATCATTTCAATGTGTGCACACGCAATTTCAATGGTATGGATATATATACGATGTCTGAGTACATGTTCCCTCATTTCATGGGGAACACATGCTTCAGTTTAAAGGTATATATATACATGGAAGTACGTGCGTGCATGCAAGTGAGATGTTTCTTGAGTTAGAAAGTTTTGGATTTACACCCCTGAGGTAGGAAAATCCATGAATTTCCTTTCCATGTCATGTTCTTAAGGCTTGATGTTTTTTTTAATTTATTATCTTGATATGCATCTCCACGGTACCTCTTTAATGATTTTTTTGGTGTTCGAATGTTGTTTTTTGTTGTTAATGATAATTTTTTACATGAATCTTTTTTTATTCCTTGTGTATGATGCCTTAGGTTTTTGTAAATTTCCACTTGTTCTTTCAGGGTTAAATTTGATATTTGGGTGGGTTTTTTTCTATAGAAATTTCTTTTTAAATTGGTTTGACACATTTTTTTCATTTTGTGTGTGAAATGTTGTGATTTCCTTGGTTATGGTTTAGTGTTTTTCTACAAATGGTCTCTTGGTTTATGAACATGTGTGGTATTTTATAAGTGAGTGATATGGGGGTTTTGGGTTAAAAATGGTGTATTTATGAAACTTGGATTCAAATGTTTTGGTGTATTTTAGAGTGGTCCTCTTGGTTTTTCCTGGTTGGCCTTAGAAACAAGTTAGGGTGAGTTGTTTTAAAATAAAAGGGGCAATTGTTTTCCGGGGTGTGTTTGGGTGAATGTGAAAGTCGACGACCGTTTGTCACCTTCATAAATGTTGTTGGTTTAACTTGACATAAAGTGAACATGGTCAGGTTTTGGTAAATGTTTGATTTAAGGGGAAGTTTGGCCACATTGGTATAAATATGGAATTTTTGGTTTTTTTGGGAATGGTTAATAAATGTTTTTAAAAAAGGATGAGAGTGGTGAAACTAAAGGCCCATTTGGAATTTTAGATTGTCTATTTATAAAAGGGTTGATATGTGTGAATTGTATGAGGCCTGTTTGGCATCATTGAAACAATATGTTTGGAAAACCCCTCCATGGGTTGGCCCCTTGCCTTCTCTGTCGATCATGTGATAGGAGGCTCCTCGCTATGGTCCTCCTTTTGAGAATATTTATTTTTAGGCATGGGACTAACCTTGAGGTAGTTGGGGTGGTTCCAGATTGTGTCATGTTCTTGATTATATATATATATATATATCTTGTTATGTGAATGTGTGGCACACCTCTTTGTAATGATAGCGTAGAAACTTAACATAGCAAGGGGTTTACTATGAATGATTGTTTCACAAGTTTAGATTACGCACTGGCTAGTGACCCATAGAAGATATATGTTTTGTTATTATTATTTAAATAGTATTGGGACCCTTGACCATGTCAGGTAAGGTGACGGTCGTGCGTTAGGGCGTTATGATGTCATCAAGAGTAGGCATGCCTTTAGGATGAGTCACATGTATAGTACATTCTTGTCTTTCTCTGACCTCCTAGGTTTTTTTATCCTTTATTAAGAGTACTATTAGTACCATTGCCCTTGTTGTGAGTGGAATAATACCCATGAACATAGTTTTTGTGTGTTTATGGAAAGGTTTTGTATGGTTGGTTGGTTTTAAAATGGACATCAATGTAGTTGTTTTGGAAAAGATCGTGTGAGCCCCCCCTTTTTTTTATATTCCATGTTTTTGAATTATACGTGAAATGGAATTGTGATTTTTAGTTTTCAAATGCATTGTAATTATAAAAACAATATTTTTATAACTGTAGTTCAAACTAGTATTATTTGACTATTTTGGAATTGGAAAATGCATGGATTCTATGGTTTATTTTTGGCATCCCTAATGAGCAGTTTAATGCCCCTGTATATCTTATATTTTAAGATATAGGTCTATTTATTTGGTTTAGGTTCTTGTTTTGTGTTCCTGTGCGAGGCAGACTGTTAGTTGTTAGAGGTGACCAAGAGGTCACATGGAGGTATGTGCAGTCTTTGTTTCATGCCACTGCAAGTTTTATTTTATTTTTTTAGTTTTTATTAATTTATTTGACATTATTTTATGGGTAAAATCATTCCAACCTATTTATTTTTGATTCTCAACACTAGTTTGTAGCTCGTGTGGATCGAGAGTGCCCCTCGGGCCATGTTGCGGGCCGGCTTGGGTAACCGGTTCAGGGTTGACTAGTGTTGGTTCATGAAAAAATGGTATCAGCTATAGGTTCTTGATATTTTGGGTGTGCAGTAGAAGGATATTAGGGTTGTTGAAGCTCAGAAGGTAGGTTACAGGTCGATTCCTAATCACCACCGCTCACGACGAGACCTGAGTTACCAAGGGTATTATGGGATTAAAGACTTTTTTTCTTTGGTTATTTTTGGATTGAGGGATGACAATGGGATAGAATTGGTTCACGTTGTGGCCTCGCATGGGGTGGTGACCCATGTGGAGTCCAGGTGACCAGTTTAAGGTCCTCATAGTGTTATTCCCTACTTTGGGCATTGCTCACCACTACATATTCGGGTTAGGCATAGAAACTAGTTCTTAATTACGATTGTTTTTAGTTGGTTGTGTTTCATTTTGAACTTATTTGATGTGGGTGTGTTAAAATGAGAGTGACTTTGAAATGAAAAAAGGGGTTTCTTTCAAATTGTTTATGAAATTAGTAATGTGTTGTTTTAAAGAGAAAGTGTATCAGTTTGGAAAAACATGGTATGTGTTTGGAATTTGTATGGAAAAGAAGTGTTTGAACATTGGCACTCTTTATGGAGGGTCACACGTGCATGTCAATGTATGAAGAGTGTGTGGGGGAACTTGTTCACAGATTATCTGAGCAATATTGAATGAATGCACATGTGACAGGTTATAAGGTTCCACATGTGAGTTTTAAAATTTTAAAGATATTAACGTTTTGGGAAAGTGATTTATCCATGTGTTTTTATATTTTTGTCTTATTTTCATGTTTCCCTTGGTGTTTGTGGTTTATTTGATTGATTTTTGGATTGATGCCGGTTTTGATGGTTTTTTTCGGGTGATTATGAGTATGCTTCCAAAAAAGCCTCCAAATTTTTTTATTGAGTTATGTCCAGTTCCATTTTCTTTTCATGTGTTTCCTGTTTATCGAGGTAATAAATATAAGTTATAAGTAGTGGTCTAGTTTTTTGAAATAGAATGTGTCTTTGGTTTGTAGATAACTCTATAGGACAATAAGGTTCATGTTGTCTCACATCTATTTGAGGGTCTAGATCTAGACTAGTGAATATGGAATGTCCAACGGTGTTTGGAGTTGGTGTGTATTTTGTGGTGGTTAGCTTTCATAAGGGTTCACTATCTGGAGAGGGATGCCTATCGGAGGAACCTATTTTTAAAAAACCTTCTTCATCAGTGATGACGCCCAGTTTTTCAAACCATTCTCTTATGTGCCTTTAGTGTGGCCAGTTTGGGCATTCTAAGACTTCATCTTGTGTCCCCTTGAAAACGTACCACCACTATGGTTGATTGAATCATCAAGCGAAAGGAGTTAGGTATTAGAGGATTCTAATGCCAGACGGTGTGGAATGAGAGGCTTCATCTATCAGGGCCCTAACCAAAGGTCTCTAGGTGAAGCTCGCGCATGGTCAGGATTTCTGAGGGTGGGTGGAACTTCGATCCGGATCATTTTTTCAGCTTTGGGATGGAAATATCCAAAATTTCATTATTCTATTCTCGTCGCTCTCATAATCTCATCCTTTTTGTGGTGTCGTGTTGAGCGTGTTCTCCCAAAATCCAAGCGGTCCCATCTACTCTCAGTGTGGTTTCAAAATTTCTCAGTTTCTTTGAATGGTGTGGGGATGAGAATAAAAAGACTTGTTATGATTTTTAGTTGGTCTCAGATATGTTTATTTGAGGGATATTTCATTTCATGAAATTGATGGGAGGTGCTGAGTTAATTCCTCATCCTCAAGTCACTGAGTTTTTTTATAGCATGATTTTGGTCAAAGTCTTAGGTGTGTTTTTCAGTCCATGTGGGGGAAATGAATGAGTTTGGTTTGGGTGTTCCCACGTTACCCCCTGGGTGGTTTGTTCAGGTTTCAAGGGTTTCTATATTAGTGATTTCTTGTGGTGGGGTGAACCCTCTCATGTTCTCCCCTCAATCTCGGGCAGTGGTTTTCCTAGAATTGGTCAGGTGTGATGTTTTTTGGGAATGGTCACCCTGAGACTCTCGGTTCTCTAGGAATTTATATGGACATGAAATCAAGTTGTGTCAACTATTGGCTCGATGACCTTCTAGGGGTAGAAAGTGTATGTGGTGGGGAGAATTTACATACCCTAAATTTTTGATTTATTTTTATTTTAATATTTCATGGTCTTGGGACCTCGAACCAAGGTCCATGCATGGTCCTAGATTAAAAAAGGTCTTGTTGTTTAATATTATAGTGGGTGTCGGACCCATGCGCGGTCACCGTGTGGTGGGTGGTTGTAACACACTGAGATTTTATGAGATATATTATTTTTAATTTCTTTGATGTCTTATATTATACACTAAAACATGATTTTCTTGTACTATACGCAACACCGTATTAGCTTGCAGTATACGCAACACTATTATTGGATTGTGTTACACACAATTTCAAGTTCGTTTTGTAGAAATTATTATACACAACATTAAGTATAGATTTTGATTAATGTATAAATGAATTTAGTTTTGATTATGTTATATGCAACACCAAAGGGAGTTTTCACTACACGCAGCCCTGACTTTTCTTGCATTACACGCAGTCAAGGCCTTCTTTGATAGCGTGTGTAGTACGTAATACCGAGTTTCACTAAATGATATATTATTATAACATCATTATGAACTAGCCGTTATGAATATTAATATCCACCTTTTGAGATTTTATAAATTTTATCATTCAAAATGGACTTCATTTTTGGATTTGGAATATCAAAATTAGTATATGGTGAATTTTTGGTATTTTTCTAAAAACATTCAATTTTTGATGAATAGTTAAAACACTGGGTTACTATTTAAAAACCAACATTTTATTTAAATAATTATTTATTTAATTTAAATTTATTTTAGATCAAAATTGATACGTAATACCTATATAAATTCAATATAATTAATTAGAGTCATTTTATAATAATTTTAGATATATAAAAATTTTATTAAACTTTTCACCACCTTTTACCCACCTCTGAGGAGAATTTGCAAATTTACATAAAACTTAATTTTACCGCTTCTGTGAGTGAAATTTCAAAAATACGAGAGACATGGTTAATATCAAGGAGTAAAATTTGGTTCAATAAGATAAAAATAATTTTTTGTGAATAGTAACTTTTTACTTTTATTTACCACAATTAAAAGTAAATAGTGTAATTAAGGGTAAAAATGATATTATTATTATTACCCAAAAAAATGTCCTAGTTCTATTGGATAAGTGTAATTCGACCAAAAACAACATTAGGATTAAAACATTACCCTTTAGGTCCCCTTGGATTAGATTAGGACACTTATTATTATTTTATTTAAAGAAGTCTTAAAAGAGTTAAAATAAATGTTTAATAACTAAATCATTTTTAATACAGGGTTATACATAAGATAAATTAGACTATAAATATTCATTATAAAGATAAAATTATTTCCTACATAATTGTATTTTATTTATAATTTTTAGACATTAAATAATTTAATTTATTTATGACCCAATGATGATGCAGTAATTACCTTATTAATGAAATATTAACCTAATTGATGTTATAAATACCAAAATAAATGCAATTTGAGACTTTTTATGAATTACAATTATTTTCTAGCTTAATATGACATGTTAGTATTGATTTAATTAATTTGTTTCGAACTAATCATGCTGTTATGATTTTCACAAAAATCAATTACAAAATAGTGTCAAAATTGACATAAAATAGTTTCTAAAACAATATTATATTATTAATTGTTATTCTATTATTAAAAATATAAGGTTAGAAAAAATGACTTATATATGGTTATATATATTAATAATGAACAACTTGGGGTTAGTTTGGCTTTTATAGTATGTTTATTAACCATATAGTGTAAGAAAACAAGAAGACACGGTAAAAGTTAAATTATTTAACTTAGAGTTAAATATAAATGATAAGTTTAAAATAGTAACCTAAACTAGTATAAAACCTATTGGTTGAGAGGATTTCGACCAATACCCACTTTATATTCTAAATAAATCATTTTGGAGCTATTATAAACCAAATATGACTTTATTATAAAATAATATTTTATGTTTTTCCTAAGGTTCCTCCCTCCTCCCTTATAAAAGGGCACTTCCTCCCTCTTCTATTTACACAATTTTTAGCTTTCAAGATCAGCCAAACCCTGACCATTTCTATTATAAACTTCCTTATAAACATTATATATGTTCTGGTCTCCTCAAAATACCAACTTTAATTCCTTAAGAGGAAGCTTAAAAGAGGTGCGTCGAAGAAGAGATAATCTCTTCTACTGATTCTTTAAAGTTTTCTTTCTTCTTCAACTTCTTCTTCATTAGTTGTTTCATTATAAAGTAATAACATAAGTATCAGTAATATACTTATATGTTATTATATATATTAAACAACCCCATTTCACCTTCTATCAATCCTACGAAAAACTAAATCACTGCGCTTGCGTACGTACAGAATACTGTCTCCACACCGTGGTGTAATCTGTGGTTCCACCACCACATTACGTGGATGGGTATAATGGTGTAAAGAGTAAATATATATATTTATTATAAAATCATACTGATTCTGAGATATGATATCATCTACTCCAATTCAATTCAATAATTATGGGAACGATATCATTGCTCGTGCATACGTACGGATTACCATCTCTATGATGCGATGACATTCATTCTCCATGTTAACCATTAAATAATGATTATAAGGTATATATAATGAATAATAATGAAATATAAGACATGATAAAGCTACTGGATTTATGTATATATATATTTCATCTACTTACTTCCATTCAAGTCAATAAGGAAAGGAAAACAACGTTCATCCGTACGTACGGCCTACCGTCTCCATGAATGGTGTATTTCATTTCATTTATATATCTATTATATATATATATATACTGAATATATATGATATATAAATCACTATTTACATTTTGGAATTAATTAAATCATGATATAATTAATAATAATATCAAGAACAACAAGTCCAAACACGTACGATAAATAAAACGATTTTACCCAAAATGCTGCTTTAACATGGAATTTACAAAAGAACGGTTAATATAAAGTCATAAGTGAACCATATATGATATCATAAAAATGAATATGATCCTGTAATAAGTCAATGAAATTATTTAAATCATTATACATGAGGTTTGGATACGTACGAAGCATATCGGACCTAAGGTAAGGGATAATTATTCCAATCTCATTCTTATCTGAGATTGTTTATTAGTAAGTCTTTACTGGGGATGTTGTCATCATCCATGTCCATGTTTTATAAATGTTTTTTTATGTATAAATAATTTATTTTTTACCCTTTTGTACTTTTACCACATGTTATGTAAGGAATATTTCTTTTTTTTACCATATGAGGTACTTTTAGACTTTTCCGACAAAAGTACGAGAATAATGTTTTTTAACTTATACAGCATGAATGGATTTTTACGGTTTCATAACGCATTATTTACATAAAGCTTCATATACATGATTTCATGATTATTTTAAAAAAATCCTTTTATTTTAAAATTGCATGGAATTTTGTGAAATAAAATGATTTTTGAAGAAGAAGGGGTATTTTCCTCAAGAATTCATTTCAAGTGTTTTATCAAAACCATTTTCCATCTAAGATGACATTATTTCATATGTGTATGTTTCAAGTATAATGTCCCTATTATTTAAATTGTTTCACATTTCTTATGATGAAATGATATCCGTTTGTTTTATATGGAATATGTTATGATGGGATGATGTTTATGAAACCCATTTTTATTCTTTAGGTTATGATGAATGGTTTATGTTTATATTGTGGCACATGTAAGAATGATTTAATTTTGAGATGGGTGGGACCTATATCTCCATCCAATGCATTGGGTAAATATTTATATCTCATGAGATAGACATGGCTGGAACAGTAAGTTAATCTGGTTCAGTGATACCGGACTAGAACGATGAGTGAACTCGATTCAGTAAGGTACTTTGTCCACTAAGATGGTCTTGGAAGCAATGTCTTGGCTACTATGGAAATCATATCAAGTGTTTAATGGTTTGACACAATTACATGTTTTATTACCATGCTATTTTATCATGATTGATGATCCATTATGATCTATGACTTACGTACTGCCATGTTTTATGTCATTGCTCAGGATTTTGATGTTTAAATATTATGTTCATGTTTTGAAGTTCAAATGTATATGGTTTGTTTTATTTTCTCCATTATTACCCTTACTAAGATTTTGAGCTCACCCATTATATATTTTCTTTTCCCCAGGATATAAAGAAAGGTTTTAGGTATGAAAAAAAAAGAAATATCTTTATCAGAGATGTTGAAGATCTTTCACCAAGATTAGAAGATTATATTCGAGTTTCCAAAGACACTAAACTATTACGGTCCTTTGGTGTATGTTTTTGTTATGTATTAGATATTCCGAAAAAGTAATGCAATGTCTATGTATGTCAATCTTTGGGTCTCTACAATTGGTATCAAAGGAAATGTTTAGTCAACCTTTGGAAACTAGGATGCGAGAACTTTAGTGAGGGTATGTCAAGGGATGTACCTAAGGTATAGTATAAATATAGGTTACAGTCCTTGAATTAAGTTGATGATCATGAATAACCTAGGGTGAACCTAGGGTGTCATGGATTAAAGAATGTGTGATAAGTTAGACATCCCATAAGTGACTTTTTATGATTATATGGTTCCTTGTTATTTTAACAGTTTATTACATCATGGTTTTTGGTTTTAGTCAATAGAGGGAACCAGAAAGAATTGGGTCAACATTGAATCCAATGGAAAAATAGGCGACTATGATCAACGAAATTGTGTAATTCCAAGAAAGAAAGATTTTGTGATTATGCCGAATCAGTCATCGCGATATATGATTAACAAGGTGAACTTTAGTGGTATTCCTAATTCATCAAATAAGAGGAAGATGAAATTTTATGCATATTCTCATGGTAAGGAGCATAGGGAAAGGAATATTGAGATTTCTAAAGAAGGTAAGAAGAACCTTGATGAATACGTCAAATGGAGGGGAAGATGTTATCTATGTGGAGAGAAGGGTCATAGAGTGACAGACTGTTATGGAGTTCAATGTCTTATTTGTGGAGAACATGGGCATTACCCAACTCAAAGCCCTGACCTAAGAAGTTACTTCTAAATCAAGGAAGGAATTATTCCATGACAATCATTGAAGAGAATGGATTGAAGTGTTTATATATTGGTATTCAAGAATAATGTTTTTGAGGTACTTTTATGGTATATTGGAATATCTATGTACTGGTCCATTGTGGTTTTAAATAATTATATGGTACCGGTAACCATGAAAAGCGATTGAAATATTTTTGGAAAGTGGATGATATGCACATAATGAAGGTATAAGGAGAAAATGAAATGTTTCATAGTATTCATGATCTCATGACTGATATAAGGACAAAGTGATATCATGTTTTGAGTATATAAAAATTTTGGGATTTTGGTATGTGGAAAGAGTTAACTTTTGACAACATTCATGTTTTCACTAAGGTTCAATGGGTATTCATTTTTTAAGAGAATACATGATTAAGTTATTCACATGTTTGGAATGTGACTAACAATATATATCATATGATAAATGATGGTATTCATGTGCTTGTTATGTGACCTTTCGAGTAATCATTTTCTTTATACTATGATATTGGACAGATGTATTTTGGATAAGCCTAAAGATTGGAATGGATTATTTTGGACATCAGATAGTATTATTTAAGGATAGAATTTGTTTTTATATATTATTTATGTAATGTTATAATAATGTAGTTTTAGAAAAAGCAAAACCAGTAGGATGGGCGACAACCCTTCGCATCGGACAAGGCTGTGGGAATTGAACCCACAACCGAAGTGTGACAGGCCTTTATCGCCTACCACTGGCCTACAGGAAGTCCCTAGTTAGTAGAAACTAGTTTTATTATATTAAGTGCTACGATATATGAAGTATAAGTCCATTTTATGAACCAAATACGATTAATATCACTATAGATGGACTTATGTATATTTAATAACATTTTCTATCCTTTTGTTTGAGACAGATGGAATGACCTATCATTCTATCTCATGATCTACTAACACTTCACGGAAGTCAAATTCAACTTCATTTATTTAAGAGATGAAGTGGAAATCGTTCAAGTCACAAACAACAGTAAGATTGTACCAAAATCAAGTAAGTATTTCTTTTAATTCAACAATTCATCAACTTTAGGGAAATGATCTTGAAAACAAAAAATGTTGTCCTAGTGTCCTTATATCTGATGAATCAGATGGTACCTTAAATCATCACAAATTTATCGCTTTGTGATTGTTGCCTTTTACATAGCCATGTCCTCTACCACTCTCCATCAGAACTTGATGGTTAGATTTTTCTTCCATATCCATATTTCCACCTGTGTTCTCCTATGTGGAAACCTAGTGATGAGTTAATCTGGGTAATCATTACAATTCTTACTTTATATTTTGAAATTAAGTTTTAGTATTCCTTTTACGATGTGGGATTTTACAAATGAAACTTTCAAGTAGTAAACGATTTATATCCCCGATGACTTTCAAGGGTGAAATTCATTTTAAGGGGGTAGAATGTAACACCCTGAGATTTAATGAGATATATTATTTTTAATTTCTTTGATGTCTTCTATTACACACTACACCAAGATTTTCTTGTACTATACGCAACACCGTATTAGCTTACAGTATAAGAAAAACTATTTTTGGCTCATGTTACACACAATTTCAAGTCCGGTTTGTGGAAATTAATCTACCCAACAATAAGTATAGATTTTGTTTAATGTATAAATGAATTAAGTTTTGATTATGTTATACACAACACCAAAGGGAGCTTTCACTATACACAGCTCTGACTTGTCTTTCCTTACACGCAATCAATACCTTCTTCGATAGCGTGTGTAGTACGCAATACCGAGTTTCACTAAATGAGGTATTATTATAATATTATTATGAACTACCCGTTATGAATAGTAATACCCACTTTTTGAAATTTTATAAATTTTATCTTTCAAAATGGACTTCATTTTTTGATTCGGAATATCGAAATTAGCCTATGGTGAATTTTTGGTATTTTTCTGAAAACATTAAATTTTATATAAATAGTGAAAACACTAGGTTACTATTTAAAAACAAACGTATTATTTAAATAATTATTTATTTTATTTAAATTTATTTTAGGTCAAAATTGATATATAATACCTATATAAGTTCAATATAATTCATTAGAGTCTTTTTATAATAATTTTAGATATATAAAAATTTTATTGAACTTTTCACCGTCATTTACCCATCTCCTAAGAGAATTTGCAAATTTACATAAAACATAATTGTACTGCTTTTGTGAGTGAAATTTCGAAAATATAAGAGACACAGTTAATATAAAGGAGTAAAATATGGTTCAATAAGATAAAAATTATTTTTTGGGGAATAGTAACTTTTTACTTTTATTTACCACGGTTAAAAGTAAAAAGGGTAATTAAGGGTAAAATTCATATTATTATTACCCTAACACATGTCCTAGTTCTATTGGATAACTGTAATTCGACCAAAAACAAACTTAGGAATAAAATATTACCCTTTAGGTCCACTGGAATAGATTAGGACACTTATTATTATTTTATTTAAAGAAGAGTTAAAAGAGTTAAAATCAATGTTTAATAACTAAAAAAATTTAATATAGAGCTATACATAAGATAAATTCGACTATAAATATTCATTATAAATATTAAAATATTTAGTACATAATGGTATTTTATTTATAATTTTTAGACATTAAATAATTTAATTTATTTATGACAAAATGTTGATGTAGTAATTACCTTATTAATGAAATATTAACAAAATTGATGTTATAAATACCCAAATAAATGAAATCTGATACTTTTTATGAATTAAAATTATTTTATAGGTTAATATGACATGTTAGTATTGATTTAATTAATTTTTTTTGAGCTAATCAAGCTGTTATGATTTTCACAAAAATATATTACTAAATAGTGTCAAAATTGACATAAAATAGTTTTTAAGACAAATATTATATTATTAATTGTTATTATTTTCTTAAAAATATATGGTTAGTCCAAATGACTTATATAAGTTTATATATATTAATAATGAACCACTTGGGGTTATTTGGGCTTGTTATAGTAATTTTATTAACCATATAGTGTAAGAAAACACGAAGACACGGTAAAAGTAAAATTATTTAACTTAGAGTTAAATATAAATGATAAGGTTAAAATAGTAACATTAACTTGTCTAAAACCTATTGGTTTAGAGGATTTAGACCAATCCAAACTTTAGATTCAAAATAAATCAATTTTGAGCTATTATAAACCGAATATGACTTTATTATATAACAATATTTTAAGTTTTTTCTAAGGTGCCCCTCTCCTCCCTTATAAAAGGGAACTTCCTCCCTCTTCTCTTTACAAAATTTTGATCTTTCAATATCGGCCAAAACCTACCCATTTCCCTTCTGAAATTCCATAGAAACATTATAGATGTTCTGGTCTCCTCAAAAGACCAATTCTAGTGCCTTAAGAGGAATCATAAAAGAGGTACGTCGAAGAAGAGGTAATCTCTTCTGCTGATTCTTTCAAGATTTCTTTCTTATTAAACTTATTCTTATTTAGTTTTTTCATTCTAAAGTAATAACACCAGTATCAATAATATACTTATATGTTATTATAAATATTAAACAACCCCATTTCACCTTCTATACATCCTACAGAAAACAAAATCATCGCATGTGCGTACGTACGGAATACTGTCTCCACGCCGTGGTGTAATCTGTTTTTCCACCACCACCTTAAAGGAATGGGTATAATGGTGTAAAGAATAAATATATATAATTATTATAACATCATACTGGTTCTGAGATATTATATCATCCACTCAAATTCAATTCAATAATTATGGGAACGATTTCATCGCTTGTGCATATGTATGGATTACCGTCTCCACGACACGATGAGATTCATTCTCCATGTTAACCATCCAAGAATGATGATAAGGTATATATAATTAATAATAATGATATATATGACATGATAAATCTAATGGAATTATGTATAAATATATTTCATCTACTTACTTCTATTCAAGTCAATAAGGAAAGGAAAACATTGTTCATCCGTACGTACGGCCTACCATCTCCATGAATGGTATATTTAATTTCACTTATCTATCTATTATATATATACTGAATATATATGATATATAAATCATTATTTACATTTTGTAAGTAAGTAAATCATGATATAAGTAATAATAATATCAAGAACAACAAGTCCAAACACGTACGATAAATAAAACGATTTTACCCAAAACGTTGCTTTAACATGGAATTTACAAAAGAATTGGTAATATAAAGTCATAAGTAAACCATACATGATATCATAACAATTAATATGATTCTTTAATAAGTGAATGACATTATTTAAATCATTATACAGGAGTTTTGGATACATATGAACCATATCGGACCTAAGGTAAGGGATGATTATTCAAATCTCGTTCTTATCCGAGATTATTTATTCGTAAGTATTTACTGGGGTTATTGTTATCATCCATGTCCAAGTTTTCTAAAAGTGTTTTTATGTATTATTAAAGTACTTTTTACACTTTTTGGACTTTTACAACATGGTATGTAAGGAATCTTTCTTTTGTTTACCATACGAGGTACTTTTTTACTTTTCCGGCAAAAGTATGAGAAAAATGTTTTTTTTAACTTATACAGCATGAAGGGATTTTTACAGTTTTGTAATGCCTTATTTACATAAATATTCCTCTACATGATTTCATGATTATTTTAAACAAAATATTTTTCTTTTAAAATTACATGAAATATTTTGAAATAAAATTATTTTGAAGAAGAAAGGATATTTTCCTCAAGAATTAATTTCAAGTGATTTATCAAAACCATTTTCCATCTAAGATGAAATTATTTCATATGTTTATGTTTCAAGTATAATGTCTCTATGATTTACATGGTTTCACTTTTCTTCTAATGAAATGATATCCGTTTGTTTTATATGGAATATGTTATGATGGGATGATGTTTATGAAACCCATTTATATTCATTGGGTTTTGTTGAATGATTTTTGTTTATATTGTGGAACATGTAAGAATGAATTAATTATGAGATGGGTGGGACCTATATCTCCCTCGAATGCATTGGGTAAAGATTTATATCTCATGAGATAGGAATTTCTAGAATGGTAAGTTAATCTGGTTCAGTGATACAGGACTAGAACGAGGAGTGAACTCGATTCAGTAGGGGAATTTGTCCACTAAGATGGTCTTGGTAGCAATGTATTTGCTACTATGGAAATAATATCAAGTGGTTAATGGTTTTCCACAATTACATGTTTCATTCCCATGCTATTTTATCATGATTGATGATCCATTATGATCTATGCCTTACATACTGCCATGTTTTATTTCATTTCTTAGGATCTTGATGTTTAAATATTATGTTCATGTTTTGAAGTTCAAATGTATATGGTTTGTTTTATTTTCTCCATGTTTACCCTTATTGAGCCTTTGAGCTCACCCTTTATATATTTTATTTTCCCCAGGATATAAAGAATGGTTTTAGGTAAGAAAAAAAAGTAAGATCTTTATCGGATATGTTTAAGATCTTTCACCAAGATTAGAAGATTATATTCCGAGTTTCCAAAGAAACTAAACTATTACAGTCCTTTGGTGTCTATTTTTTTATGTATTAGATATTTAGAAAAAGTAATTTAATGTCTATGTACGTCAATCTTTGGGTCTCTACAGTGGTATCACCGTGATCATCCCAGGTGTTTGTGCGGATTCCAAAGTGGTCTGGGTTGAGGCGTGCAACTTGCTAACGGTTTATTAAGTCGTGTGACGAGTGCGTGGTGACCCGGTTTTTAGAATAGGATAAATAAAAAGAATAATTTTTAAAAAAATAAATTTTAAAATAAAGTTTGATAATAATAATAATAATGTGGTTTAATTTTTATTATTATTATTAATATTTCTATTAAGAGTATTAATATAATTAATGATATTATTATGGTATTATTAATATTATTGTTATTATTATTATTATTATATAAAATGAAAATAAAGATATCAATCCCTATTTACCGTCACCCCCCACCCTCCCAGTTCGTGAGCCAACCCCCTGTCCCCTTTCTCCTTCATTATTCCTCGCCGTGAGCCCCATGCCCACACCCTCTTCTCCTACCACTTTTCCCCATCCGGCACAGCCTTCATCCAGCGTGACCCCCCTCCTTCTCTGGCATGGCCTCCAACTCTAGGTCCAATGCAGCCTCCCCCGTTCTGTGTGACCTCCCCCATCCAGTCAGCTTCCGACCTCCACCCTCCCCTTGTTGTCTCTCCTTCATCCGGCCAACGACACCCCCCGACACCATGCCCCCACCAAGCACCCTCTGTCCGACCGACCTCACCTCATCGGCACACCCCCAGCCCCTTGAAGAACCATCTTGTCGTTCCTTCTGCCCCTACCGGCGTGCACCCGCCGGAATGGAAAACCTCATTACAATGGTCAGCCCCACTAGTTTGATGTGCCTGCCTTCCCAGCCACCCTCTTTTGCTGGAAGCAAATTTCATTGGTCGTGACATCCTTTTTCGATGCCATCTCCGGGATGCACGACCCCGACAATGACCTCATCAGTGCATGACACACTTTTTGGATTTTATTTGGATCACGAAGTGATTTTTTCCTTCCATTAGGGTTCTGTCGCTTTCACGCATGTGGAGGTAGTTACTTCTACATATTCATTCTTCTGAAGAATTCCATATGTAATTAATATATTTCAATTAAATTTTCAATATGATTCACACCATTAATTTAATTTCTGAATTATGTTTAAACATCCTAGTTTTTTAACTGTAGTGCGGATAATTATTTGGATGGAATCACGACTTTCCGTGTGTTTTCGAGGTTTCCACCACTATTCAAGGTGATGTTCTTCATTCTTCTTCTTGTTGAAACTTTATTTTTTGGGTTTTCATTATGTTCATGAGTCCTTGGGATTTTTTTGATGTGCGAGGTTATTCGCCGCACTGATTTTTGGGTGTTGGAAATTTTTGCATGGAGTCGAGATCGTTTCCAAGTGCGCACATGAATTTTCTTATGTCATCTAAGTGCGGGTTCCCTAATTGTTAGGGGAACGCATGCATCAATTTAAATTTTTATATATATATATACATGGAAATGCATCCATCCGTGCGTGCGAGTGGGATGTTTCTTGAGTTAAAGTGTTTCAACTTGAATTCCCCGAGTTAGTAAAATCCTTGCATTTCCTTCCCATTGGTTGTCCTTAATGCTTAATGTTTTTTTTAATTTATTATCTTGCTATGAATCTCCATGGTACCTCTTTAAATATTGTTGTGGTGTTATAAAGTTTTGTATTATTTTAAAATATAGGTTTTTACATTAATCTTTTTTTATACCTTGTGTACGATGCCTCGGGTGTTTGTAAATTGCCACATGTTCTTTTGTGATGTTGAATGTTTGGGTGGGGTTTTTAACATAGAAATGTTTTTTTCAATTTTTTTGAAACTTTTTTTGGATTTTTTTTGGGAAATGTGGTGATTTTCTGGGTTATGGTTGGGTGTTTGTATTTAAATGGGCTTTTGGATTGTGTGGTATATTATAAGAGAGTGATATGGGTGTTTTTTGGATGAAAAAAAATTGTGTATTTATGAAACATGGTTTCAAATGTTTTGGTTTATTTTAGAGTGTTCCTCTTGGTTTGGCCCGATTTTCCTTGGAATCATGCTAGGGTGAGTTGTTGAAAAATGAATAGGGTGCTTGTTTTTTGGGGTGTGTTTGGGTGAAAGTGGAAGTCGAAGCCTATTTGGAACCTTCTTAGTTGTTTTTGTTTTAAAATGTCTTCAAGTGAAATTGGGCATAGTTTGGAAAATGATTGATTTAAGGGGTCATTTGACCACTTTGGTATAAATATGGATTTTTGGTTGTTTTTGAATTGTATAACAAATGTTTTGATAAAAGATGAGTGTTGTGAAGCTAAAGGCCTATTTGGAATTTTGGATTGGCTATTTACAAATGGTTTTATGTCTGTGAATTGTATGAGGCATGATTAGCATATTTGTAACTATATGTTAGGAGAACCCATCCTTGGTGAGGCCCCTTTCCACTAATGTCGATCATGTGATAGGAGGGTCCTCAATATGGGCCTTCTTTTTCGAATATTTATTTTAAGGCACGAGACTAACCTTGAGGTGTTCGGGGTGGTCCCAGATTGATTCTCCTAATTGATTATATATATATGGATTGTTATTTGAATGTATATCACATATCTTTGTGAACATAGCACAGAAAATTTTTATAGCAATGGGGTTTACTGAGAACGATTGTTTCACAAGTTTAGATTATGCACAGGCTATTGGCCCATAAAAGAGAGATGTTATGTTTTTGTTATTGCTATTGAATTGGGTCCCTTGACCAGACCAGGTAGGGCGATGGTCAGGAATTAGGGAGTTATGGCGTCATCGAGAGTAGGCATGCATTCATGATGAGTCATAAATATAGTATGTTCTTGTCTTCCTTATAGTTCCTATGATTTCTATGATCTTTTGGTAATAGAAATATTAGTACCATTTCCCTTGCTCTGTGTAGAATCATACCCTTGAACTTGGATGTGGTGTTTTCTTGGAAACACATTGTATTTATGGTTGGTTTTAAAATTTAATTCAATGTAGTTGTTTTGGAAAAGTTTGTGTGAGCCCCTCTGTTGTTTTCTTTTCCTTATTTTTGATTTATAATGGAAATAGAATTGTGATTGTTAGTTTTCAAATGTAGTGTAAATATGAAAACCTTATTTTTATAACTGTAGTTCAAACTTGTATTATTGGACTGTTTTGTAGTTGGAAATTCCATGGATTCTATTGTTCATTTTTTCAATCCATACTAAGCATTTTAATGATCACGCCTATCATATATTTTCAGATACAGGTCCAACTGTTTTGTTTAGGTTCTTGTTTCCTCTACCCGTGTGAGGCATATAGTTAGTTGTTGGAGGTGACCAAGAGGTCACATGGAGGATTGTGCAATCTTTTTTTCTTGTTGCTACTAGTTTTATTTTTCAATGATTAGATTTTATTAATTTATTTGTATTTCTTTTATGGGAAAAATAGTTCCCACCTGTTTTGTTTTGATAAACGTCACTTGTTTCCAGCTCATAGGGATCGGGAACGCCCCTCGGGATATGTCGCGGGTCGGCTCAGCTGACCAGTTCAGGGTCAACCCGGGTTGGTTCCTGACATGTTTTCTATATTGGAGCTTTGAAATAATGGATATTTGAGATTATAAATTGTAAATAATTAATTGCGGATTTAATTAATGATATGTTATTAATTTTTATTTGAGATAATTAATTTCGTAAGTAATTATTAAATGTTGAGATTTTCAATGATATAATATATTTTATAATTAATTATGAGATGTTATGATTTTTTAATTGAGATAATTAATCATTGAATTATTGATGCGTCTTTGAAATATTGAAAGAGATAATTAACTTTAGAAATAATTATGAGATGTTAAGATTAGTGTTTTGATATAATTAATTATTGAATTAATTATGAAGTATTGAGATAGTGAATGAGATAATCAATTGTAGAAGTAATTTTGAGATATTGAGATTTTTGAATTGAGATAACTAAATGTGGAATTATTTATCAAGTGTTGTGTTGTAACTAAAATAATTAATTTTGAAATTAATTTTTCTGATATTGATACAATTAATTTGAGATAATTAATTAATTATGATATACTGATATTTATAATTGAGTTAATTAATTTATAAATTATTTATTGTTTTATTAATAATTAATTATTTAAATAATTAATGTCAATTATTTTATTAATTACACTTGGAATTAAATTATAGGATTATGTGATGGAAAAATTGTTGAATCTAATATGGAATTTTATGTGGATAATGAATTTGTGAATGAATTATGTGTTGACGAATGGTTAAATGGAAACTCTTATACTATGATATTATGAATCGTAACATGGTCATTATATTATAAATTTATGATTGGTAACATAACCATTAAACTATTAAATGATGAATGGAAGGATGGTCAATCAATTTTGAAATAATGAATTTTAATGTGGGAATTCATGTATAAAGTATGAATGTTGTCATAGGAATTTATGAATGAATTACTGAAATATAACATTAGAATTATGATATATGATATCCCATGGGGATTGATCAAAATCTATCATTGTCCGAAGTACATATTGAGATATAGGTGTCCTTTTCAACCAAAAGGATTATGTGATTTTGAAAATAATTGTTTTTTATGTTTCAACTATTTATGTATGAATCATGATTTATTATTTAAACAACTTTATATAGTGTTATTTGGCTGGATAAATTTTTAGACACCATTGGTGGTGGACTACTACTAATTCTCACACCATTCTCTAGCTACCTGGTTTCTACACAAATAGATTTCATGGTTATTGGGAAAAATAATGGAAAATGACCTATGTTATTTAGCAAAGATGGGATGAAGAATGTATGAGGGAACTGAATGTGTTTTGGAACCCTCTTAGAATTTTCCATAACATTAAATCTGAGATGCATTTTGACACATGGAATGTATATTAAAGTGGTATATATATTGTTTATTATTTATTTTATTTCTTTATTTGGTCATCATGCAGTACTAGTATTTTTTAGTTATGATAACGTAATTTTGTTATATTTTATTTGTTTTCTTCTAGTATATTACTCTAAAAAAGAGGGTATAGTCTATCCAAAATATACATTAGACCATCGCTGCTAGTTGGAATCCTATATCAAACTATGACGAACATTTGATGTCATGTGACTGGTCGGTTTGAGGAACTAGCGTGTGGAACTCAGGTTAGGAAATTCAAATTATATTTTATAATAAATTTAAAAGAAACACAAAGGGTTAACACTATTTTCCGAGTCAGTACATGCTGTATACTAAATAATTTTAATATTTTATTATATTTATCTAAAATACAAAAATTATATAGGCTGGGAATCTAGAAGAAAAATTATATTGAAAATAAAGATATCTTATATTATTAATTAATATGAAAATTAATTTATTAAATAAAAAAAATTATCATAATAATGATTTAATTTCATGTAATTCAACATAGTTTCAAATTAATAGGCAATTTATGAATTAGTTATAATTATATTGATAAAACACTTCTCCTATTTCATTTTGCAGCCATTTTTTAGGGGATCTATTTTCTTCTAGAAAAGATGAAGGTTAATGAAATTTTGTTGCGGATCACATCCATAATGTATTATCCAAAGGTCTATTTAGCTTTAATTTGTCCCCTAGAAATGACTATGGGTACGTTTATGATTTCAACAGGTTTACCCAATCCTATACTCTTATTATGATTGTGGATATCAGAATATAATCTAATGCTTAGAGTAATAGTAATGATCTTAAAATAATTGGTTTCTAGATTTCATATTTCTCTATGTTATCGAAACAATACACCATATATTTGGATACAAAATTTCATAAAAATTTTACATTTTATTTTTCCTACAAACATGGCAATACAAGTTGTAGAATTTCTATGAAAGGAGTAGTATCCTTAAATTTTCTAATAAAAATCGATACTCCGTTTTTTGATAGTGAATATTTTTCTCTTACATGTTGGAGATATAATTTCTCATTTTATTCTTGTCATTTTATTTTTTCAGTGTAAATTTAATTTTTCTGAGGGGTGGACTCAAAATTGACTTCTATGTATAATTATTTAATGGGTATCCATTTGACTATTCATATTTGAGTTATTATTTATATTTAGGAAAATGATGTTAGTAATATCCTCTATTTGTATCTGAATAAGACTACAAGTGTATTAATATTACATTCAGGTATATATATAGAGATTGATTTATCTTTCACAATTCCAGCATTCAGGTGGTTTGATGTTCCAAATTAAATTATATTGAAACAATTTATTTTATTTAAATGATTTAATAATTACCATATCTCTATAAAATCATATGGGAACTCCCATTAAATGTTATTTAAATAGGATAATTATTTCTTATGTGATATATAGTCTAGGAATATTTTACAAAGGATCATTGATATTGATGCTCTTACAAACAAGGAAATATTTTCTAAATTGAGAGAGGATACAATTGGGGGATGTTTGTGACCTAATAAATGGATTTATAACTTAAATTTTTATAAATATAATTTTATAAGGGTGTTGTAATATAGGAATCACATAATTATAAAGTGGTGGAATGAAACGAAGAACTCATTACAAATGGATTCTCATGTTGTGAGCTATTAGAATTATGGTTCACTAAATTCCATAGGGGAAGATATGATATTATTTTTAGATTATAGGGATGTTTCTACAAATTTATAAGATCTATATATGACTGAAATAAACTTTTCATGCTAGAAATATTTACCAGTAATATTACGTGAAATACACAATGCGAGCAGTTCTTTACATAGTGATATTCATTCTATCTGTGATCTATTACTAGTTATTTTTGTTGATGTTTTCATGTAAGTGAAAAAAGTTCACAATATCTACGATTTTGAGCCACATTTCAATTTGGAACAATAAGATCAATTTATTGAGCACGAAACTGTGAATTCTACTGTTCTTAAATCTTGAAATATAGGATATATTATTATTTATTCATATCAGGAGAATATTGATGGTACTAGAGTACACAAAAAAAGAAATGTTTTAAGAGATTGGTATTTATTGAAATTGGGATATTGAAAATTTCAAATAATATAGTATAGATATGTGTATAGGAAAAATAACTAATCAATCTGGTATACAAATAATAATGATCAAAAATTATGTTTATAAAAGTAATATTAAAGTTAAAAATTATTTTTTATTTGTTAGATACATGGATTCACATTAGTATATCAAGAGGATAACTAAGAATAAGTGGATATGGATTCTTTAGATGAATACACTCATGGTTAAATTTATATCTCCTCACCATCATAACTCCTTCATGAATTAAAGTGGACATGAAGGAGATTTATTCTTTATAGATTAGGGATCAATGTTTATTTACATTGAATATTATGTTTCAAATAATGTTTTTGAATTCTCAGAATAATATTCTATGAGGATTCAAAAATGAGTTAGTTTTGGGAACCAATTCTTATGAGAAGATTCTCCTAAAATATAACACCATTGTTCTTTTAGTTGGTGACATGTTCTCACAATACATAGAAATATTATAGGATTATGAATGAAGTTTTCAACTATGTGGTTTTTTTCTTCACAATGTTTCTTTTTTTTGTTTCATATGTTCGGTTGGTTTAATGTTTATTTGGTCTATTTTATTTTTGTCTAGACATATTTTTTTAATTAGTCTTTTGATGAAGATGATCAATCAGTTATCATAGTTGATATTTGTGAGGTGACCCATAGATGTACATTTGTATGAAAGAAGGGGAATGAGGGTTATATTTAGGTTATTTTATTGATTTTTTTAGAGTCTATTATTAAACATGTTGAATTGTTGTGGGTTATTTTTTTTTATTATAAAAAAAATAATTTTTCAAAATATTTTCAATAGATTAACAGACCAAATAATTTTGTTGGATTTCAATTTAATATAATTATTTAATTTTAAAAAAATATCTTTTATTATCAAATAATATAAGATGATATTTGAATCATCCATCACTTATCATTTATGTATTGATTGTTCCCAAAGTTACATTAGGTAACCTAATCCCTAGCTTGTCATCTTATGTATCTAAAAATTAATTTGTATGTTATTAATCCCCCTGGTATTGGATACTATACAATATAGATTTTACATGAATGAACCTAATATGATATATATCTAAAAGGATTAATAATGTAACTAGATTTATTCTCAACATAATTAGTTATTCTGTTAGGTTTAATTGTTAGTTTATCATTTACACATTAATATAAATAGTGGAAATAGAAAAGAATATTAATATATATTTTTTAAATTTTATTTTGTGTGGGGATATTATTTTATATATATGATTTATTTTTTAATGTATTTTCAATCATCATCACATAATAAAAATAAATTTATAGGAATAATAAATTGGAATGTAAAAAAATTGATTATAATGAATAAAATTTATTGAAATTGACTAAATAATTATGTTAAATTAATATAATATTTTGAATAATGAAAACGATATAATAAATAATACTTATTCGTATGATAAAAAATATTTTTTAATGAAGTTTTAATCTTAAAACACACTCTATATTTGAGGATATGGTCTATAATACTAAATGCTACTATGCTTTAAAATATATAGACCCTTTTCAATTATCAAGAACCATAATAATGGTAATTTGTTCAAATAACGAAATTATAATTATGTTCAATATAAAAAGACACATTAATATCAATAATAGTAATGTATTAATGAAATAATTGTCAAAATAAATTTTGTTTACATTCTACTGATTAAGCAAAAGTAATTCATGTAGTTTGAAACACATCCTTCCAAAATCCAATCAAGAATTATGTATGAATAAATTATGAGTTATGAAATAGTTAATATAGATCATTACCACAATAATATCCATGAGATATGATATTTTACTCTAAAGGTGATGGTTATAATGATTTGATAAAATAGAGGGAGTATAATTAAATAAAATTTATTTCATCATACTTAGTAATTAATATAATGTTTTGAAATCTAATTTTACTTATTATAGAAAATGGGAATTGAAATAGAAAGAGAACTATGATAATTTATTGAATGAGAAAAAGTCTCTACAAATTTATTTTTTATATTGGCATATAATCATTTAGATTTTATACTTGTAAAGAAAATTTTGTTCTATTTATTATAATCCCCTATTCTCGAAAATCCTTCCTATAGAGCAGGAAAAGGTGAAAATGATACCCACAATAGATACATGGAATAACCTTCAAATATTACATTCATCATGAAGTCATATATTTTTATAGAGATAATGATTTATAATAATGTCCTAGATACATAAATGGTGAAAACTCATTTATTTTAATATGAAATATATATGGATAAGATTATGATAAATTTTATTTTAGAAAAAATATTCCATTGTAGAGTAAACATTGGAAAATATAATTATATAATTCCAAAAAAATCAGTTATATTCATTAATTGGTAATTTCATATGTACATTAATATAAAAATTATAAACTACTCTATTATTAGTATCCTTAATTACATGATTTCCTACGTTAATTATGAATTATTGGATTATATGTAGAGAGAAGATACTAATGAATAATATGAATTTTAATTAATATGTATATTGGATTGGAGGAATGTGGATAATTACCCCTTATTGTGCATTAAATTAATGTATATTTTAAAATGTTCTTGAATGATTCAAGTTCAATTATTTTATTATTATTCATTTTTTAGGTAATGGATTTATAAATGGAGTAGTAAATTAAAAGTCGCTTTCATCTCTTGTACCCATAAAGGGCATGAATATAAAAAATACAAAATTAAGGAATAATTGTGAAAAAAACATCTAAAGATAATCTATTCATCACAGAATGTAATATACCATTTCAAAAATTTGATTTTGAAAAACAATAGGGTGAGAGATTTTTTATTCATATATTATAACCAATAAGGTTATAATGAATTACAATATGTTTTTGTACTCTCTTGTAGGTAAGAATGGGTTATTAATATATTAGTAATAAGAGGAAGATAACTTCATATTATCCAATGGATTGATCATATACCAACCATTATTTTTTTATTCTGGAAAAATTTATCATAGTGTTTACATGACATGTTGATAAACTATTTATTTTATAATGAATATTGGTTCTATTTATTGTGAATAATTAATATTTTTTTACAACATTATTTACAGATATTAAAAATCATAAATTAGTGATGAATATAAATAAAATACCCATACCTATTATTTATTTATAATTCATAGTCATGTTAAATTAAAAGTAAAAAAATACACACTTTGTATTTATACACTTAGGAACTAAACCCCTAAAGGATTTGAAATTTTTAATAATTACTTTTTAGAAAAAGAAACCATTGATATTAATGATAAATCTTAAATATTCTATAAATATATTTTATATAATATAAAAAAGTATTCTAAATATTATTTAGCGTTAATGTGATAAATTCATAATATTCTATTAAGTGATTTTAACAGTGTTTATTAGATGTAAGGAATGATGATGGTAAAATATGTATGATTTTAATGGCTTAGACATCTCCAATTAATTAATTTCTTAATATCTGGTGTTTGAGGTGTTTTGAGTGGTTAAGAAAACTTATATCAAACACTTTTCAAAATTTCTATTTTGTGAACTGTTTTGCAAGGACATGTGCGTCCTCGAATGGTAGTTTGAACATTATTTCTAGGACCTATAAGTTTAATAGTGCTTCTTGGACTTGTGTGTCAGGAAATAGTAGGTTTAATAGTGTTTCCAATACTGGTGGTAGGTTGAACAATGATTCTAAGACCAGTGATTCATCTAAATAAAGGTTGAATAGTGTTTCCATGACCGGTGAGTCATCCAACAGTAGTTTGAACAGTGTTTAGCTAATTGGTAGGTCATCCATTTGTAGGTTGAATAATGTTTCTAGTACAAGTAGGTTGAACAATATTTCAATGACTTGTGAGTCTTCCAAAGGTAGGTTTAACAATGTTTGTTGGATATTTAGGTTGAATAGTGCTTCCATGACCAGTGTGTCACCAAATGGTAGGTTGAATAGTGTTTCTAGGGCTGGTGAGTCAATCAAAAGTAGATTGAATATTGTTTCTAGGACTTTTAGGTTGATCAGTGTTTCTAGGATCAGTGAGTTGTCCAATACTGGGTTGTTAATAGTGTTTACTTCATCATAAGATTTTCCCCTTTGATGTTATCTTTGATGTAAAATGAATTCAAATCTCATATCTCCTCCCTAAAAATTGAAAAATTTATGGGTGACATTACTCAATCAAAATGTGTAATCTTGTATAGTTCATCAATTAATGGAAAATTTAAATTGTATCTGAACTGCTTCTCCATTTATATTTTCAAAAGGGCATGATACCTCCCACTCTTATTATTTATTTTTGTTTTTCCATGATATGGTAAACCTAGAGTTATTCCTCCCATAAGAGTTCTGCGATTGAATTGATGTTCTTGGATCATGTTCCCCATGGAGTTATTCTTACTTCATGCACCCCCTTATTTTGTTGAAACTATGAATTGTCGATACATCTTCGATATAAGGTATTTTCTACCTCTATTCTTATCGGTTCTCTAATATATTTCCTCTCATTTATCATTTTCATGTTGTTTCATGTGATCTCCACACTTCTAATGAATCTTTATAATTTTTTGGTTGGTGTGGTGGTGTCGTGGAATCCTCGGGTGGATGCAATATTTGTGAGAGAGGTGATCATGATCCATTGTGTTGGCAAGATATCATGAAAATAATTTTGAAGACCTTTGGAGGATGGGGATTCAGTTCACCTATATTTATTAATGTAAAATATCATATCTAGTAATATTTTCCTCCATGAATCAAACTAAAAATTTTAAAATACAAATTTTAACCATATTAAATAATTGTAATCGATTTCCTAGTGATGTTGAGGCTTTATATTGTGATAACTGTTTGCCTTTTGATTTTAGATATGGTTGTATATTTATTCGTTGATTTCATTAGCATGTTTTTCGTAATGGTAAATTGATAACGAATAGAAATCCAATGTTGATAGATATTTTATTATATTAATATTAAATAGTCATGGTAATGAATCTGGTTGTTTTAGTAATTTTAAATAATAAAATTAATGCATATGTGTATGTTTAACTTATTTGTTTGATGAACCTAAATTATTTTTTGATTCTGGTCGATAAAATTATTAAATACATGTTAATTTGATTTTTTAACTAATTTTTATATATTTTTATATCTTGTTTCATATGTTTCTTATAGTTGTATTTTTATAATAATGAATTGGTTGATTCATGATGAAATAAGAAAACAATTATGTGATAAATATAATTCCTTATGGGGACTAAATTACCAACTTTCTTGTAAAGGCCTTATTCCTTATGCTTTGGAGCTATGTGAGCTCATTGTGTATGATGGATGAATTCCTTGTTCAAGACCAATAGTGAAGTTGAATTCTTTGTTTTCTTTTAATTTTGATTTGATGTTATCCTAGGATGGATGAGCGTGGATGGATGTTGTAGTATGTGGTCAAGGGTGGCCCAGTTTTTTCTGGTAGTAGATGAGGCCTAGAGATTCATTACGCATATATTTATGCTTATGGGTGTTGGGGATGACAATAGAGCTAACAGAACATGTTAAATATGGGATTACAAATTGATATTAATGTTTGTATCCTGCTGAATCTATTATTGGATTATCTCCATTAGATTCCCATATTATTTATAAATTTAGTTTTTTACGCTCCTAAAAGTGGTGAAGATGTGTGTGTTATTCCACATGATTTATGTGTTTATCTTCTCAATGATGTATGGGTATACACTCCTACTATAAGTGGAAAAGAGTCGACATGTATCGCAAATACTCAATGTGTTGAGAACCTTCAGTTTGGTAGCTTATATTGTTTTCCTAGGATACCATTAAATATAGAAATATGGAATATAATAAAGTTATTAATAAATAAATTTATAATATTTAACCCATGGGGTTTGATATTGATGGGATAAAATACTGAGGATAGACTTTATGAGAAGTCATGGACTCAATTTGTTATTCTTTGAGGTCATGTAACTTTGTTGTGATGCTAATGAAATGAAATGTAGAAATTTATAGATGTAAATTAATGGTTAAATAATTAATTAACAAAAATTAAAATTTTTAAAACTGGATAAAGTATCTTGTAATATCTTTTGAAATGGTTGTTCTCTTATAAGATATCTACTATTAGTAATGGAATTAGAGATTTTGAGAGACGTTATTTGCATTTGAGTCTAAGACAAGGTTATTCCCATAGTGTTTTTATGAGATATATTATATCATGTCATTTTTTGTTTCTATATGATACTCCACCCCGTCGGTTAGGGAAACTGACACCCTAGGGATTCTAATCCTTGGGGTTGTTTTTTCCAACATCTCATTGGGAGGATGGATGGATAACTATCCCTTTTGGCCCCACTCTATTCTCTTGATTGTTACTTGTTCTAGAATGCATGTTAGAGAGTTTTCCCATGTATGTATTTAGAGAGATATAATGGATTGTAGTTATTTCTCACACATAAATTATAGATATAGATTCCTACAGACTACTATAGGTATGACGTGTATAGAATGTGATGTCTTGAGGATCCTTACTCGACATATGAGATGTGATGATTTGAGGTATAATACCCTATCCTTGATACATGTTATGAAGTTTTTGGTGGCTCTTGGAAACTATATGGTTACATTTTTTTATGTGGATGTAGTGCTCTGTTTCTTGAGTTTCATATTAGGGTGCTTTGCCAAGGTGTCTTTTGGATAGCCTTTTTGGAGAGAGATACATAGCATGTGTAACATTTGGGGAAATAATCAAACCAATGGGGAAGTAGTAGTAGGGTACGCTTGGTATCCTTTATTATATTATATAATATTTTATGTGATACTTGTTTAGAGATTCCATTAGGAGCCTGTGAAAATTGTATACAAATTTTGGTGATGATTTTGTTTCCCTTATTGTTCATTCTGCTTTAGCATTCTTTCTTTACTTTTACAAGAGAGGCTCTGAGTCAAATTATATTAAGTATACTATTATACCCACCAAATTTATATAACCAATTTTTTAGGCCAGTTGGAGTATTTTGGAGATCAGGTTGGTTACGAATTTCTTAGGGATTTTCATGAGATGTCTAGTGTTCATGGTTGTCATTGTTTTAATTTCATTCCATACTTATAGTTTTCCCTTTCCAATAAAGTAGTTGTTGAATAAAATTACATATATGTTCTTGGGTTTTAATTCTTATTTTAATCTGATTAGGAGTTTTTTCGTGTCAATATTATCTCTATTTTCACATGTGTTCTCTTAGTGGTTAATTCACCCATCTTTGTGTTTATAATACCAATGGTGGTAGTCGCCACCATGGGTGCTACTAATGGTGGGAATCGGGTGTCATTATATCTCTTCTCCCTTTACTGGCCTATGAGGGGTACACCTTGAGGGGAGGGGGTCTTAACAGATTATTATTAGATGGAGGATGATGGAGAGGTTGGATTTTTGAGTAAGGAACATGTGACGTTGCATGGGTTGTTAGGAAAACAGTGCCAGCTATGTTAAGAAAGTGTTGTAAAAAAAGGGACCTTATTATACATGGATATTTAGCCCCCTTTTGATCACATGCATTGACCAAAAATCTTATAGTGGCTACTAAACGATGTGATATTTTTTGCAGGGTACAGTCCTAGTAAAGGATCGTCAATCATTCTTCTTTGTGCTAATTTTTGAATGGGTAGACCTTGGGAGAGATAAACCTAAAATGAATAAATGGAAAAAACTAATAAAATTTAATGTAATCTATATTATATATTTAGGAGCTCTAATTGATTTATTTTTCATTTATGGCTCTAGGTCTACATTCTCATCAGGCACATACAAGATATTTTCAGAAAGATTCACTAGTAGATATCTGTAGAGTAGATGATGAAGAAGACAATAGTTTTGGGAGGAAACTCCATGAGTTTCAGCATCAGATTCCTAAAAATTATGAGGGATCAAATTCAGATGCAATAACAGAGGACTAGTTGGAGGATGATGAGGTAACATTCAGTTCAATATATTCTTGGAAGGATCACCAAGTGTCATTTTTTTTGACGATGTTGTGTGTGGAAGTGAGATAGGGTGGTCATTATTCCACTAGGATTGTGAGGAGTAGACAGTTTCATGGGAGAAGTTCCAAGAGAAGTTTAGATATATGTTTCTTTCATCAACCGCGAAGGTGGCCAGTCACAAGCAGCTTCTTACCCATCAGCTGAAGATCTCTAGTGTGAGGGAGTTCTAGATCCATTTCATGAACCTTCTATAATATTCTTTGGACCTATTTCTAGATGAGGATGCCAAGGAGAGGAATTTCAAGGTGGAATTTCATCAAGAGATCCAGTATCGGGTTAACCCATTTCTATTGAAGGAATATTTTAAGCTGCTGGTGAGGGTAGAGGTTTTTGAGATGATGTTTTCCATAACTATATCATCACAAGGGGGGAGTCATCAAAATTCCTTGAGAAGAAGAGCTCATGTCCGGGGTTCTTAAATTTCAAGGAAGATGAGGTTCAGTTCAGTTGGGGAAAGGTCCTATCCCTCAAAGAATCATTATTCATGGGGCAGTGGATCTCAAGAATATGATAAGGGACCACGTGATTGTTTTTATTTTGGAGGAATATGTCATAACAAGTATTAGTTCCTACCATTCTGAGAAATTATCATGTTTTATGTGATCCTCTCTAGGTTCCTCTATTAAGTTGGTTTCAATCGCAGCAGAATCAGAATGAAGAACTAGCTTTGGATCAATATAGTGAAAATGTAGTAGATAGAGAACATCCTCGGTATGATCCTTGTCCCCAAAAATATGAGCATATTCTTAGAGGTGGTCGTTTTAAGGGATAGAGATGTCATGAAGTATGTCATCATTAGCTATATGAATTATCATTTATAGTAACAGGCTTTCCAGATGTCATTTGTGGTACTATTTTCTTGTTTTCTACATGGGTTTATTCGTTGATTGATTCATGAGAGACACACTCCTTCATATTACCTTCACTTGTCCATTACTTGGGATATGAGGTATAGAGGCTTCTAGTCCCCTTAGAATTTACCTCACCACATACAGGTTTAGATGACTTTTTGGAAGAATGTTATGACTGTGAGCTAGTGTAGGGGAATCACTACTATTTGGTAGATTTACTATGATTACAAATCCAATCAAATGATTTCATCATTGGTATGTATTGTATGTATTCAGTGAAGGCTATCATGGATTGATTCTCAAGGAAGCTTGTTTCTTTCAATGTTGTGGAGAGCCATAAGATTTTTATGGAGAGAAATAACCTTAGATGGGTCAGATTTGTGCTATGTCCTTACCATACATGATGGATGGGATAATGTTGAGTTCATTATAGGATCAACAGTTTTTGTATCATAGGGTCATAGAAGAGTACCATGATGTATTAACCGAATAGGTTGTAGCACTACCCCCTCAATGCGATATCAAGATTGAGATTATGTTATATCCAGGAATGTCTCCCATTGTGATTTCTACTTATAGGATGGAGCATTAGGAGTAGTGGGAGTTTCATATATACCATTATGTTTTGTTACAATATGGTTTTGTTCTGCTGAGTGTGTCACCATGGGGTGAAAAAGTTTTGTTCATGAAGAAGGATCATGATATTTTGCAGATGTGTGCTGATTATCATCTCTTAAACAATGTGGCAGTGATGAATGGCTATCCTCTTTGGTAGATTGGTGATTTCTTCAATCAATTAAATGGTTAATTTTGGTTCTTGCTAATCAATTTGAATTCAATATATCATCAGATGCAATTGAAGGATTGGGATATCCTGAAGACTATTTTTCATTGTCTTCAGGGGCATTACGAGTTCATTTCCATGTCGTTCGGTGTCACGAATATTCCATCTATTTTCATGGGGATAATTAAAATTTTGTTTCATGAGTTCATGGTTAATATCATGATGGATTTCAATAACAACATCCTTGTGTAATCAGTGTCTGAGGAGGAGAATGTAGGGCTTCTTCATACTATTTTGGGAGTTCTTCACTATGAGAAGCTACTTGGGAAGTTGTTTATGTGTGAGATTTGGGCTCATGAAGTCTGTTTGTTGGGGAATTCTTTACCCTAGAAATTTTTTTATTTGGATCTATCAAAGATAGGGGAATTTTTGTCTTTAGATACACCCAAGATAGTGGAAGAGGTTTAATGTTTCCTCGGTCTCCCATGATATTTCAGGATGTTCATAGCCAATTTCCCTTAGGTTGCATATCATTTATCAACTTTGACCTAAAAAGATCATTTGTTCTTGTAGATAAATTATTTTTAGGTATATTTTTAATATTTGATAGATATTTTGGTCAGCGATCTAGTTTTTGGTCTCCTAGATGAAGGACTATAGTCAGACGTTTTCTGTGATGTTTCACATCTGGGGTTGGGCTCTGCTATGATGCAACATAGATCAAATTTTTCTTCTGGGTATTGTAAATTATGTCCTCATGAGTATAACTATTCAACCCACGATAATGAGTTATTATATGTGGGGTTTTACTTGGTTTTTTGTAGACATTATCTCATCAGTGAACATTTTTTTGTTTTAACCGATCATAACATTCTGAGGTAGGTTTTCTCCCAATGAGGCATGAACCTACTGCAACATCGGTGGATGGTGTTCTTACAGGACTACGACATAAAAATTTATTATATTCCTAGAAAGGGGCATGTTGTGGCTGATACATTGACCATGATGACACACATTGATAAAGTGCATGAATCTGGTGACTCCCGATGAGTGATGGAATAACATTCAACATTACATCTAGATATGGAAGAAATTTTTTAAAGATGTAGTATTTTTTAGATGGAAGTGAAGTTATATCAATTGCAATACGTAGAGGAATCCCTATTGGGGGATCTTAATGTAAAGGTCATCAGTGACCATGTTGTTTTGGGTGAGACCACTAATGGTTGGTCTGATGATGAAGAACACCAGGTGAGGTTCTAGTGATGTCTTTTCATTGCTTTATTGACGTGTGATATGGTTCTCAGTGAGCTCCATAGTTATCCATAATAGGTACGTTCTAGAATGAAAAATATTTACTGATCTTTGAGATGTTAGTTTTGGTGTATTGGGTTGAAGCATGTGATTTCTGAGTTTGTTTCTTTATGTTTGGTCTTCTAGAAGGTGAAGTCAAGTCACCGTGTTACCCATGGTTTTCTCTAGCTATTATATGTTCCTAAATAGATGTGGGAGTACATATGAATATAATTTTATACCGGTTATCCTCAAGATCTGGGAGGCTATGAGGCTATATTGGTGGTAGTGGATTTTTTGGTGAAATCAAACCACTTCATAGAAATCAATTAGTCTTCTCAGTGGAGTTTTTGTCGAGGAAACATTTGGATGAGGTGGTGAGACTCCTCACAGTCCCAAGGATGATCACTTATGATCGTGATCATAGTCTTACCTCATGTATGTGGAGTGTATTCTAACCCAATTTAGTTTCTCATCTATGCATTAACACTATTTTCATCCACATATGGATTCTCAAATAGAACAAACCATCAAGACTCATGAATACATGTTGTGCTCTGGTGTCTTGGATTTTGAAGGTTCATTGATGAGGATGATACCCTTGGAAGAGATCTAATACAACAATAGTTTTTATTCCACAATGGCTACGGTAATGATTGAAGCCTTGTATGGCCGACCATTCCATTCATCATTGTGCTAGACTGGGTGAGAGAGTCTTCAATTATTACCCCAGAACTAGTACAGATTATGAGAGATATGGTTCAGGTGATTCATGAGAAGATGAATGTAGAGAAAGATCATCACTAGTCCTAAGTCGATAATAGGATTAGACCTATGGAGTTTGACATTAGTGATCATGTGTTACTGAAGGCGGCTCCCTATTGTGGGTAGTGAAGGTTTGTTCATGGGAGTGATGTTTCTTCCTGGTTTATTGGGACCTTCCTTTCATTGGATCATGTAATATAATGTAATTTTAGGTAGAAATCCCCCCTTAAATGATCTGTATACATGATGCATTCCACTTGTTTCATCTATACAGTTATAACTATGATTAATATAACATCATCAATTGGGGAGATATTGATGGTGAAAGTGATGTGACCTTTGAGGACTGGCCAGTAGTGATCCAGGATATCTAGGATAAGGTGTTATATGGTAGGTATATTCCCTTGGTTCATGTCTTGTGGTGACATAATGGTGTGAAGGATAGTACCAGGAAATGTGATTCTTATATTCATGATCATTAACATGGGTTGTTTGACGTTTATCTCTTGTTTTGTAAACTTGTTCATTTAGTTGTTGTAGACCCTTTGTTTATGAGATGTATTTCTACTATTGTGTATTTTTTTCTCTTTTTTGAGAGGTATCTCCTCTAGGAGAGTGTGTAGGAGTTGTCTGTGGTTTTTGTGTGGTTTTTAATTATTCCTTGATGAAGCTGTTATGTTCTTTGAGCGTTATCTTGTAGGGTGGTTGTCCGGACTCCATTCTCAATTTATTCTTTTGATTGAAATTGGATTCTCAAGGTTGGGGTCAGTTTGAGAGGTATCTTATGTAATTTCATGGACTTATCTGGTCCATTAAATTGTGAAAATTCGATGTTTGTGGTGTTCGGGGAGGTCGAGGAGACAAATTTCCATCACTTCACAAAATATCCAGTTTTTTTATTAGTGTTTCCAAGTCCTTGGAGTAATCTAATGGTAGGTTGAATAGTGTTTCCAGGACAGTTGATTCATCCAATTGTATGATGGATAGTGTTTTGAGGATCGGTAATCCATAAAATGGTTGGTTGAATAGTGTTTCCAAACAGGTGAGTTGTCCAATAGTAGGTGGAATAGTGTTTCTAGGACTAGTGATTCATCCAAAAGTAGGTTTAATAGTGTTTCTAGGATCGTTTAATCATCCAATGTCAGGTAGGATAGTGTTTCTCGTACCGATAGTTTGAATAGTGTTTCTTGGACCGGTAGGTTGATCAGTGTTTATAGGACCGGTGTGTCATCCAATGGTCGGTTGTGAATAGTGTTTCTAGCATCATACTGCTTCACACCTTTGATTTCATCCTTAACGTATAATATATTCAAAGTCCATTATTCCTACCTAAAATTTCCTATGGTTCAGGGTGCCTTTAAGTAGTCAAAACATATAATTATGATGAGATATTCCTTTAATAGAAAATCTAAACCATATCTAAACTACTAATCTATATTAATTTTTAAAAGGCTGAGGTACCTCATTCCCTTGTCCTTTATTCTTTTTTTTTTCATGGTACAGAATTCCCAGATGTCTTCCTCCCATAGGAGTCATGAGATAGAACTACAATAATTGGTTAATGTTCACCATGGATTTATTCTGATTGCATGCAAACCTTCTATTTTGGTGCAACTAAGATGTGTTGGTCTGTATTCTATATAAATTATTTTCTTCTTATGTTCTTATGGGTTCCTCGATCTATTTCCTCCCACTCATCCTAGCCATGTGATTTCATGTGAGATACAAATTCCTAATGGACCGTTCTTAGTTTTTGGTTGGTTCGGTAGTGTCGTGGAATCCTCAGGTTGATGCAGTTTTTATAAGAGAGGTGACCATGATCTGCTGTGTTGGAACATTCTTGTAAAATTAATTTTGAAGAACTTTTCATTTACAGAATTCATTGATTCTCTATTTATTTACATGAAATATTATATCTAGAATGATTTATCCCCTTGAATCACAATGAAATGAACCTAAAACAATTTGAACTAGATTAAATAGTTGGTCTCGATCACATTGTGATGCTGTTGTTTAATCTATGATAATGGTTTGCCTAATTATTTTCTATAATGTGTGATACATATTAAATTAATTATATAGAACTTTTTTATTTATGAAATATTGGAAAATAACTTAAGGCTAAGATTGATTGATAATTGATTTTCATTAGATTAAAGATATAAGTTAATGAATCCGGTTACAGATGTAATTTGATGATAATTAAATTGATGTATATGTGAATGATTAAATGAATTGGCTTAAGAAACTAATGAATTTTTATTGTATTTGATAAATGTATTAAAGGTATGTTACACTAAGTTTTTCATTTACTATGATATCTTGTGATTTCTTGTTTGTTAGGCTTCTCATAGTAGGAACATTTGAATAGTGAATTGGTTAATTTATGATGGAATAGAGAACGAGTTGTGTGATAAATGTAAAGACTTGTGGGGTCTGAGTTACCCGATTTATTATAAAGGCCATGTGACTTATGCATTTGAATAGTGAGAGATCACTGTGTGTGAAGGTTGAATGCCTTATTTAGGGCCTAGAGTATGATGTTTTTTTGTTTCATGTACCTTGTGATGTGATGTGAGTCTTGGATGGTTGATCCTGGATGGATGTTGCGGTACGTGGGGAAGTGAGGAAAGTTTTGTGGATTCAATTTAATCCTAGAGTGAAAGATATATATTCTTTAGCATCTGTTTTTCTAGAAGGCCGCCAGAGATGATGGAATGTGTTGAAGTTGGGATTACGAATTGATATGAAATTTTGTCTCATAATGAATCTGTTTTTTGTTTATCTACATTACATTCCTCACTTCTTGAGGTATCTAGTTTTTCTTACTCACCTTATATAAGAAGTGAAGATTCACAGAGTATGCCACATACTTTCTATGTTTATATTATCGATGATGGATGCATCTAAACTCCTGTTATAGGTGGAAAATACTCGATGATTATCTCATTTTACCACTGTGTTGAGCCCATTGTGATTGGTGTCATAGATTTTTTTCTCAAAATACCTAGAAATATAGAAATATGAAAAGTGATAATGTTTTTAATAAATTAATTTAAAATGTTTAATCCATGGGGTTAGAGCTTGATGGGATGTAATGATGAGGTTATAATTTCTGAGAATTTGTGGACATGGATTAGTTATGCCAAGAGGGCATGGAAGCTTATTGTGATTCTAATGAAATTAAATGCGTAAATTGATAATGGTTAATTAATGGTTAAATAATTCACTAAAATAATGTGAAACTGATAAAAATGTATTATGCAACTTAATATATTTCATTAAATCGTCTTATTCTTACAGGCTATATTATCATAGTAGTGATAGTCTAGAGTCCACGATATGTTAGATGCAGTTGAGTCTTACAATAGGTTATGCCCACGTTGTGGTGGTGAGCCATACTATGTCATGTTCTATTTTTATATCTATATGATACTTCACTCTTTCATTCATAAATACTATCACCTTTGGGATTTTGAGCCCTGGGGGTATTTTTGACAACATCTCGATGTAAGGATGGATGGATGACTACCCCCATTGGCCATAATATCTTGTCTTTGTAGTGACATTTTCTTGTATGCATTATAGTTAGTTTTTCTAATATATGTGTGTATAGTTCTTTAATGGCTTGGGGTTATTTCTCACACATTTATTCTAGATAATGTTTCCTACGGGATACTATAGGAATGTCATGTAGAGGTTGTGGCTGCTTGAGGATCCTTACTCTACGTATGGGCTGCGATGGATTGAGGTATAATATTCGTTGTTTGATACACATTATGTGGGAAATGTTGGCTCCCAGAAACTACCTAGTTAAATTTGGTTATGTGTATGTGGTGATTTTTTTCATGAGGTGCATGTTGTGGGGCTTCACCCAAGAGTTTATGGGCCGGACTTTTTAGAGAGAGATTCTCAAGAGGGGAAATGTTTTGGAAATGAAACAAAGCATTGGGGAAGCGATAGAAGGGTACCGTTAGCATTATAGATAATATTATAAACTATTTCATTTGATACATGGTGATTGTATCCATTGTGAGGATGGTTATTTAGTATAACTATTTAGGTGATAAGTTAGTTTCCATTTTGTTCACTATGCATTAGCATGATTTCTTTAGTCATTCACAAGAGGATCTGGGGAGGATCCTAATGAGTATAATGATAAAATCACCTTATGTATATAAAATATTTTTCAGTTCAATAATAGTTGGTTAGAGATCAATCTCATTACAACTAACTTGTAGTTTTTTAATAGTTGTTTGTGATTCTTCATCGTTGTTGATTAACATTCATTTAGTCCTTTAAATTTTCACATTCAGTTTTAATAGTTGTTGTATGACATGATGTATGCTTTATTACGTTTCTTTTATATTGTAATTTGAGTAGGAGTTGTCTGGTGTCTATATTATCCCTCTCTTTCATGTGTGTTCTCTTAGAGGGTAATTCCTTCCATCTGTGTGATTATTATACCATCAGTGCTAGTTGCGAACCAGAGGCCTACTAGATACAGTACATGGGTGACACTATCTCTCTTCTCCCATTGCTGGACTGTAAGGTGGCTCTTTAAAGGGATGGTGATGTGACAAGAATCAACTAGGTTCTCATATCAATGAATATATTATCCAATAATACACATTTAATATAAATATGGATTGTAGTTATTTATAAAATTACATTTCCTTATACACATGAAATATATGATGGATGTAATGGTTAGATCAATTTAGATTCATATATTTATATTTAATTTTTAGTAAAATTTAATTCATGAATTTATTAATAATTGTATCATAAAAACTGACCATATAAAAAGAAAATTAACTAATTAATATCATATAAATTATGATATGATGTGAGTTAATTATGTAATATACTATTTAGTTTGTTGAGATATATTTATTAAACCATTCCTTGATAATAATATATGTCACATAAAATATAAATATCTTATCATTTAATTATCATATATCTATAAAAGATATTAAAATAATAGTGATATAAAGAAAATTTTATAGGAAAACTATATTACAGTTATAAAGAATTAGATATCCTTTTATAAATTAAGAGATGACGATACATTAATGATTTCAAATCATTAGATAAACATGAGTTGGTATAGGAACACTAGAATCCACATAAATTAGCAGGACAAATTATCACAGAGACGCCTACTACATTGGAATTTTGAAACCAAATATAGGGTTTTATGTTCATGGGGAAATGTTTTATATTACTTTCATGGAATATTGAATATAATAATGATTTTTTAAATGGAATTATCCTATGAATGGAATTTAATTATTAAATAATTAATGGATTCCATGTACAAAAAACAACTATTTTTATTTACTGTTTATCTTATTTTTAAAAAACTTATAGCGGGATATCAAGATAAACCTGATTATATTGGTTTTATGTAGAACCAATAAGTTAAAACTGCTTATTGGGGGAAGAAGAAATGACTAAATATTTTAGAAAACAATAACTACAACTAATCATATTGATAAAATCCACAATAAAAAATGAATCATATATAAATTCCACGGTCATTTTATTTTTCATTAGATATTGAGGAAACCATTAATAGTTGAATCCTATTTTATGATATCTATATAATTAAACAATAAGGTTAATGACACCAAATAAATCAAAAAACAGTTTTGAAATTATAAAATAAATTTAAGGAATGATGTTATAATTATGTTATTAGAATATTTTTAATTAAATAAACTATATAATTAAATTTAATTAATTTGTGGAAATATTCCATGTATCTAAAAGTTGTTAATGGGGTTTTATTAATTTATATAATGAATATGAGTAAAACATTTGATGTATTTAAGTCATATAAATTTTTATCACACAAGGAAAATAATTTCTCTAAGATTAATATACTATAAGAAAAACAAGTAATGGATAAATGCTGAAAATAAATAAATCCATTAGGTTATATAATCATTACGTATTCAAAAAATGTATTAGAAAACAAAAGTTGGAATAATTCAGGAGTAATTTGTTTCATTCATTATATGCAATAAAATATCTTCATATTAATATTTGAAAGAATAAGAGGATAATATTATATTGAATAAAATTAAATAATACCATGAATACAATACTATACATATCTAATCCCTTGATATGTAATTACTATATATATATATATCTTATATATAAATAATTAATGAAAAACATTGATCACTACTAGTGGTATTACTATAGTTGGTAGTTAGAACTATCTAATATTAATCTTGGAAGGTAAAATGTAAAACATTTTAGAAAATTAAGAAGTTTGGATACTAGTTCCAATGGAGAAAAAAACTCATATTCCATTATATTATTATGATATAATATCATAATTTGGACAATGTAGTATTTATGAAAAAACATATTTTCACCAGTGTTTTCAATTAAATCATTGACTAAGTATGTTTTGACGTCTGATAAGATATATGATATGGTAAACTAAATATCATATGATATATTTTTTTCAATGAATTAATGTTATTGAAAAAGAAAAAAACACATGTACTCAGATATATAAATTATTATGTGATTTCTCTCATGTATGTGAAGTTATACTAATTGGAGTATCCAGTTGAATATTGAAGGATAAACAGTTATATCCACACTTTAGAATAATAATGTATAAAAAGTGAGGGAGGACCATTCGTTTTGATGTTTTATCTAGATAATTTTGAAGTATGTTGTGTTTTTTGACCATGTAATAAATATTATTGAACATTTAATGACCATATTACCATGAAACATTGATATTATTGAACATATTATCACAAGAATATAAAGTATTTTTTGGTAATCAATATTGTAATGTATTTAGAATATGTGTGATAGTTTACGGATATAATAGTTCCTCAATGAAAAGATAATAGTGAAATTATATCATCGTATTCATAAAACCATATCCTATATTTTAAATTATTTGAAATTATTATGACATAGTTTTTGTTGTGATAATATCACTCTGCATACTCAATTTAGATAGAGGATTCTACCCACGCCATCTTTTAATTTGTAACATCATAGTCACTGGTTCTAAGGAATAAATAAAAATAATAATTCAATTGGTTAATGTGTCTATAAATATTCTTCTCTTTAGATGCATGTATTTTTCTATAAAATTGATATTATTATTACATTTTATCATGACTCTTATACATCAATTTAATGATGATATTAATAATGACTTGTGATATTGGTGATATAGGATATTTTTTTAGTGTCATAGGTGATATGAAAATAATTAATATATTATTAAGGATTTTTCATTCTAAATTATACAAAATGATATATTTGGAACATTGAATGAATTGTTATAAAATGATAAAATCATGGTCCATGTAACTTTATATTAGGATTTATTTTTTGGTAAAAAATAATCGATATAAAAATAGTATATGTTGATTGAATGAGATATATTAGAACCATAATTAGATATCAATGAGAATTAATATATTAAATGGTTGAAATCCATATGGGTTCGGGCTCATTAGGTCATAAAATTCATTCTATTTAGGTGACTTGACTTATGGTTGTATTATAATCTGGGACTTTATAGAAGCCCACCTAATGACAGTATACAATAATTTTATACGGTAACATTGTATATTGAACCCTAAGATATGGTTTATTGTACTTGAATATAACAATTATAATAGATATTTCACAGAAAAATGAGAACGAATAATAATTTATGTTTTTTTAATATTATTCATTCAGTCTCTGATTACTAAAATGTGTATATATATATTACTTATTTAATAATGAAACACAATATACTCGTAAGTGAATATAATATTTATTTATTACCTTTTTTATGATAACAATGAAAAAAATAAATATTTATATATTCAATAATTTAAAAATATATTAATGTAATTATATATTTATATATGTTAATGATAAGTAAATATTTATTTTGTAGTTATCCAATTATAATATTTATTCAGTTTTCCAAAAAAATTATATAAATATATGAAACTACTTACTATTTATTAATGTTTTGATAAATTTATTGAAGGATCAATATGAAAAGATGATGAACTAAATAAAAATGAGTTATTATTATTATTATCACATAAATAAATAAACATTCATTTATTTAAATGAAAATATTTAAATATAAGGGAATTAAAAAATTCCATTGAGGATATTAAAAATTTTATCATTATTTTATATTTTTATTAAAACATAAAATTTAGATATGGGTATTTTTGAAATAATATTTTTTCAATAATTATGAATATTAATCCAGTTATATGATTTTGAGATGGAGTACCCTATGTAATTGTGAATAGTGTTTGATTTTTTTCAACATTTTTTTTGGATTGTTGTATTAATTTTTCAGGTGATGATTAAAGGGATATTATGCTATCTGGAATTGATTAGGTATGAATTCAGAAGGATTTTAGAATAATATTTTAAATCATGAATTTTTTTATTGTGGCATAAAAATGTATAAGTAAAATATCTTATGTGAATTTGTGTATGATATATAATATTTCTATATGACTGATGACCAAATTTTTTGAAAATTTAAATTGTGTATGATATATAAATTGTTTATGATATTTGAAACATGAAAGATTGTAATTAGATAAGATAATTATATCATATAATATATTGGGAAAGATGTATTATTATTCTCTTAAAAGATATTAGAATTTTTCAAGATAAATGCAGAATATTAGATATATGATTCTTGTAAGAAACATGGGATGCACAGTATAAATGGAACGTGTATGATACTTGGCCAATGAGAAATATTTATAACCTCAAAAACCATATTACCATGATAAATATTAATTTTTAAAATGATTAAAAAAATATAATAATTCTTGAATTTACGATTCATAATGTAAATTAAATTAGTTGTAGATATAATATTTTTAGTTTGGTTACAAATACTTTAGTTCCTTATTGTTAACTATGATTCATTAAATTAAATTGATATAAATACTATAATATTATATAGAGAGGAGGATAATCATACAGTGATTTGATGATCCACTTCAGGAAGCATTTCAATTTCAGTCCTAAAATAAATTAAATTTACCCATGGATTTTATAGAGATTGGAAAGGTGTAAATAAATTTATACACAGGAAATAAATAATGAATATTTTTTTAAAAATAATATTATTGCGGTAAAAAATATAATTTCAAATCATGAATTATGTTGACTGATTAAATATACACTTAGGCCTTATTTCAAAATTTTAGAGTGAATTATCCAAATAAAATCAAATTATTCCAAAGATATTATGGTTGAAAATAAATAATTAAAACAAAAAAGATCTAATTGATTGATAATTTATTCAATTTGTCTATACTATTCCCTTTTGAATTTCATCTATGAAGAGAGATAGAAATGAATAAGATCAAACAACACTACATCTGATATTTGTAGAGTTCTTATGGTAAGAGAACCTAATTACTAATCATTTTTTATTAAAATATAGTAGTAATTGAACATTGAGATTATAAATTATCTCATTTACATGGTTACAATTCTAAATAAACTAGGATGTTTTCCAATACACATACATCATTGAAATCTATTAGGGTTGTTGATTTCATTATTGAAGAAGATCTTTCATTGAATTCTTATAAATAAAGAATAAAATAAACATTGTATTCACATACAAAAACAATAATGTATTCATGATGAATTGGTGGATCCAGTTTAAATAATGTTATGTGTTATATATGGGATGTGGTTAATAAATTTCATTGATAATTGGATGATTACTATCTGAAGCATTATATGTGACAATAAATAATTATTAATCATGAAAAATAAATTATGGTAAATATAAATGATTTTTATTAGAGGATGGACATGGTAAGGAGTATACCTTTACAATTGGTTGGAACCCCATAAAAATTTACTATGTATTTAAAATTATTAATAAATATTCATATGGATGAGGAAGTGATTATAATGATTGGTTTATGGATTCAATTAGACACATTGTTTTAATTTAAAACAACCAATTTTTAAAAATTTGTACCATCGATTGACCCCTTCAAATTGGTACTGTAATTGAGATACACACATCAATTTTTTCAAATCACTTGGTTGTTATGAAATCCTTACCTTCAATAGTGAATCACTAAATGAATAAAATTTGATAATAGTGGAAGTGTTATAAAATATTATGGAAAGAAATATCATGGGTAGATGAATGAAATGTTAATAATTTTTTTCTCATAATCATCATAGGGTTGTAATTCTATCATAATGAGATTTCCATCTCTTGAGATTTATTAGTATATTATATTCTTAAAAAGAGATGTTTAAAGGTTGATGAGAAGGATCTAAATTACATTATATCAAACTTATTTGATTGGATATGGTCTAATATGATTATATTTTAGATAAGAAAATAGATTTGGGGTAAGATAAAAATAAATTTGATTGGAACATCATAAAAAGTGAAAAAAATAAAATATGATTGATAAATTTTTATTATATTAGAATGATTAATGATGAAACATTATCTGATTATTTTAAGAGGGTGAATGAATATTTTATTCTTATCAATAGATTTGGATATAAGATATTATATCCTATAGATGATTGAAATCTAGTGACAAATTTCAGAAATTGATTTAGTACAATTGTGTATTCCATAAAAGAGAAGTAAATTCATTTTGATGAGGAATTACATATTACATAGTACACTTATGAATGTGAAAATACCAAAATACATAATAAGATAGTTATGGATAATAATATTTTTTCATATTGAATCATTTAAAAAATGAATACAATGTTTATCCATATAGTGAAACAGATAAGGGTGTTAGGATTGATCATAATAAAAAAAAGTTATGTCCTGGAATTCAAAAAATATAAATAAGAGGTGAAGGTAAATATAGATGAAAATAACTACTCATATGCCTGAAAATTCACTTTTATAAGAAAATTCTCCACATACAATCATAAAATATTTTGGAGGAGAAATAAGTGAGTCCAAAAAGTTAATCAAAATGTTTATCTTTTATTGAATACAATATTAGAGATGAACGTAAAATAAAAATAAAATGGAAAAAATAAGAGATGCATGATTACTGAGAATACTATTTTTTTATGAAGTTGTGATTTTGTGGATGGTAATAATTGAAATGGTATCGACACCATGAATGATGTTAAAAGTAAATATGATAGATTGTGCAGGTGAAACAATACAATGAAGAAACTTATCTTGAGAACATAACTGAAAATGAACATGAGGCCTTCCTTTAGAGAAAAAATCAATGTATAAAAGGAAGTTAAATTTCTCCAAAAGTGGTTCAAAATTTTATATAATACTGATTATGGATTACATTATATTGGGAATTATAAAAACATGTGATTAATCTTATAAATGTGAATGTTTTAGAGAAAGTATGAATTATGAAATAAAATTAACTAAAAATAGCCACTCAAGAAGAAAATATTCGGATGGTTGTGTCAAGGAGTCATATGAATATTAATATTTATGGAAATTTTCTTATATCTTTAAAAATGGTGGGATGTGAAGGAATATTAATATAATATTTGTTATTAATGTTTTAATAAATTTCAGTTCTGTTGTGATATGATTATATTAAAGTGTGTGAATACTATTTTAGCTCACAATATATATTATAGGAATGAGTAATTGGAATATTGGTTTTTGATAAACCATTATAATAATGCACTACCATCCAAAATAATAGATAGTGGTAGGTTAAATGAACATTCTACGAATTGTATATTGAATATGGGTAATGAGGTAAAGAGGTGTAGGTCACGACTATATGGGGTTTGTTATCATTTGCATTCACAATGTATTTTGGCAATGAGGACTCCCTCCATGTAGATGAAATTGTGATGATCCCATTGATAATTACATGAAAAAAAGAATAATAGTTTTATGGATATATAAATGGACTACATAACCCTATACAAAACCTTGTGGTGTCTAGGTACCACACCCAAGTCAATTTCATCCATTATAAGAAGATTCATGGGTCTTATTAAAAACAAAAACACATTTCAGCACACCTGGAGAGAGGTAAATAAGGTGGATGACTACCATTATTTAAGGTAATGAAATTTTTTAGGTAACAATTACATCTCTAGCTTGTCTTATCTATCAGATGAGGAAATAAATCTCAGGGTAAATGATGCCCTTAGGCTCCACCATTTTTGGCCTCCAAAAATTTTGGCTTTATTTTTTAACTTTTCTTGTTTTTATACTATCTTTGTGAACATTATTTACATATATAATAACAAATTTGATATAGATGATGATGGAAATACAACAATGAACTATTATTTTGATTGTTGTTGAGAAGTGTGTTATAGTCCATCACTGGTAAGTAGTTTTTTTTAAAACAGTATCCTCTAATAAAGAGAGTGCACCTCATGTTTATTAATTATGAAAATTTTGGTTTAAGACACATGACATCTAATAATCATTAGATGCAGAAATATATTTATTTCACATAATGAATCATATTCTCATAATGAAAGGGAATCGGGAAGGCTTAAAACATGTGGAATTGTTTACTCACCTATGGGGGCGACCTATAATCCTCGCCGAGGGTAGCATAGTAAAATCACAATAGGGATCTCAATCCATCTAATATATGAATATAATAATCAATATATAATGAAAACTACAATAGTTACATAGGGAAGAGATGAATTCTAATCTAAAAATGGGAGAATAATAATGAGGTATTATTGTCACCGCATAGGATTTCCATTCTTGTCACATGTAACTACCAAAAAACATTTCCTTGTGGAAATTATCTATTGTATATTTTTATGATCCTCCAATACCTAAAAATAGAATTCATATTTTTTCTTTATTAGGGATTATTTAAAAATAATCATAGAAAGAATTATCATCATTGTTTTTAGAATAAACAATAACACTATGGGAAAAATAGCTTTTTGCAACGGGCTATTTGCGACGGGATTATTTACCGTCGCAAATAGCCCATCCTAGAGGTTATTTTGCGACGGGGGATTTTGACCGTAAAAAATAGTTGGTTATTTGCGACGGGATTTGGGGTACCATCGCAAAAGTTAGGCATAGTTTGCGCGCCAAACCGCGGGAAGGTAATTTACGACGGGTCTCATCGCAAATACCCGGCAGTGGTAAATAGGTTTTTGCCACTCGATGTTGTCCCGTCACAAAAAGTTTGTCACCAGGTACATTTTGTGATGGGCACCCATCGCAAATACTCTATTAACCGACGACTGTAATTAATGTGGGTGATGGTTTCTACGGCGGCTTACCCGTCGCAAATAGTCTTGTGGTAACTAATCCAACCTATATATACCCCTCAACCATTTTTCAATTCTTTCTCTCAATTCTCACTTTCTCTCTCTCTGAACACTATTTTCATAGTGAAAATTTGTGTGAGTTAGTTTTTTTTCACGAAGATGTTGTGAAGCCATCTATATCAATAAGAGATCAGGTTTAATGATATTTATATTTTATTTAATTTTGTGTTTATTTCATTTTTTATGTTAATTTTAATTATTTTTTATTAGTTGTAATTAAATTCGATGTAATTGTTTTGTTATGAGTATTTATTTGTAATAATAAATTGAAATTTCTAGTACTAATTTTTAATAATTATTTATAAATAGGAATAATTAGTAAAAAATAAAAAAAAATTAGTAATAAATAGAAATAATTAGTAATAAATAGAAATAATTCGTAATAAATAAGAATAATTAGTAATAAATAGGAATAATTAGAAATAAATATGAATAATTAGGAATAATTAGTAATAAATAATAATAAATATGAATAATTAGAAATAAATAGGAATAAATAATAATAATTAGTAATAAATAGAAATAATTAGTAATAAATAAGAATAATAACTAATAAATAGGAATAATTAGTAATAAATAGGAATAATTAGTAATAAATAGGAATAAATAGAACTAAATGGGGATAAATAATAATAAATAGGAATATGTAGTAATAAATAGGAATAATTAGAGATAATTAGGGATAAATATTAATAAATAGTAATTAATAGTAATAAATAGGAATTATTAGGAATAATTAGTATTAAATAGTAATAAATAGTAATAAATAGTAATAAATAGTAATAATTAGGAATAAATAGTAATAATTACAAATAAATAGTAATAATTAGGAATAAATAGTAATAAATAGAAATAATTAGTAATAATTAGTAATAAATATGAATAATTAGTAATAAATACGAATAAACAATAATAAATAGTAATAAATACGAATAATTAAGAATAAATTGAAATAAATACGAATAAATGGTAATAAATAGTAATAAATATGACTAAATATGAATAAATTGTAATAAATAGTAATAAATACGAATAAATAATAATAATTACTAATAATTTGTAATAATTTGTAAAAATTAGTAATAATTTGGAATAAATTGCAATAAATATAAATAAAGAGGAATAAATTGGAATAAATAAGAATAATTAAGAATAATTAGTAATAAATAGGAATAATTAGTAATAACTATGAATAATTAGTAATAATTTGGTATAATTAGTAATAAATAGGAATAATTAGTAATAATTAGGAATAATTAGTAATAATTAAGAATATTTATTAATAATTAAGAGTAATTAGTAATAATTAGGAATAATTAGTAATAATTAAGAATAATTAGTAATAAATAGGAATAAATAGTAATAAATAGGAATAATTAGTAATAAATATGAATAATTAGTAACAAATAAGAGTAATTAGTAATAAATATGAATAATTAGTAATAATTAAGAATAAATAGTAATAAATAGTTTTAAATAGTAATAATTTGTAATAATTAGTAATAATTAGTAATAATCATTAATTATTAGAAATAATTAGTAATAATTACTAATAATTATTAATAATTTGGAATAAATAGTAATAATGAGGAATAAATAGTAATGATTAGGAATAATTATTAATAATTATTAATAATTAGTTATAATTATTAATAATTATTAATAATTATAACTAATTATTAATAAATACAAATAATTAGTAATAAATATGAATAAATAGTTATAAAAATGAATAAATATTAATAAATATGAATAAATAGTTATCAATATGAATAAAAAGTAATAAATTGTAACAAATCGTAATAATTATTAATAAATTGTAATAATAGATATAATTAGTAATAATTAGAAATAATTGGTAAAAGTTAGTAATAATTAGTAACAATTATTAATAATTAGTAATAATTAGTAATAATTAGGAATAAATAGAAATAAATAAGAATTAATAGGAATAAATAGGAATAAATAAAAACAAATAGGAATAAATTGGAATAAAACAGAATAAATTGGAATAAATAGGAATAAATAGTAATAATTAGTAATAAATGGTAAAAATATATATAATTAGTAATAATTAGTAATAATTATTAATAATTAGTAATAATTAGGAATAAATAGTAATAATTAATAGTATTAAATAGGAATAAATAGATATAATTAGTAATAATTAGTAATAATTAGTAATAATTTGGAATAATTTGGAATAATTAGGAATAAATTGTAATAAATAGGAATAAATATCAATAAATAAGAATAAATAGGAATAATTAGTATTAATTATCAATAATTAGGAATAATTAGAAATAATTAGTAATAATTAGTTATAATTAGTAACAATTAGTAATAATTAAGAATAATTACAAATAAATAGGACTAAATAGAATAAATAGTAATAAATATGAATAAATAGTAACAAATAATAATAATTAGTAATAAATAGGAATAATTAGTAATTAATAAGAATATTTAGTAATTAATAAGAATAAATAGTAATAAATAGTAATAATTAGAAATAAATAGTAATAAATATTAATAACTTGTACTAACGTAGCACAATTTCTCAGTACCAGGCCTGTACAACTTTACATAGGATAGCTAGCCGACCAGCCCTACAAAGGTGGAGTACTGATATCATGGCATGTGCTAGGGAGGAGCAGTTCCAAGTTGTCTTTTCTGGGTGATTCCCTCTAAGACCTACGGGTCATGTAATTGTCTCAAAGCCTTCAGTCCATGTAAGGGTTCCACCTCACCTTTTGAAAGGTGGATTTTCAAAAATAAAAAAAATGAAGACCTTCGGGCCATTCTGACCAAATGAAGATGAATCATCAACAAAAAGGTGGATCTTCTGTCTAATGGCTCATTTACTTGCATATTTCTCACACTGAAACCACAATGAAGAATCCGCTCTGAGGTACGCCTATACATTCTTGTATGCATGTGAATGAAAATGCGTACCTCCGAGCAAGTTCTTCATTGTAATTTTAGTCAGAGAAATTTTTAAGTAAATGAGTTCTTGGACAAAAGATTAGCTGTCAGTCCACTAAAAATTGTCTCGACAACAAATAATAGAAATTATTAATAAGTAGTTGTAATTATTTATCTTATTTTTTCAAATAGTGTTTTCATAATTTCAAATTATTTAAAAATAGTGATGATTTTATATTTTGTATAAAAATATGGAACTAAGAGTCGACATCAGTCATTACTAGATGATCATGCTTGGATTAATTCGTTAATAAATCCAAACGGTTCTAGTATAAATCCTGTATAAATTGAGGGTGTTGAAGCTTTCTTATCATTTTCATCATCTAAACTAGAATATGTTTCATAAGGCACAATTTTGTGTCCTTCTAAAAAATGTGATCTGAGAATGTTTGACACATTTTAGAATGTTGGGGGACATCTCTTGCGGTTTGGTTTTCAACTAGATTATGTTTTTTTGGTATCAACACCATAAACATAGTTCGAGAGAAGATACTAATAACTTGATTACGGATCCATCAAGGTTTCAAAATTTAGTACATGATGTTGTAGGTCCATCTGTTCAACAAACTGAATCTCAAAATGTCATTGATTTAACTTCTAAGTAGGAACCATCTAAATTTTATGAGTTGTTGAGGTATTATGAGGATGCATTATATCCTGGTTGTAAGATAAGAAGATTAGAAATGGTTGAATAAAATTATGGTTGTTAAATCATATAATGCACTGTTAAGCAACTATTTTGATCAGGTATTTTCTTTGTTTAAAACACTATTACCTGATGGAAATGTGTTGTCTGCAAATTACTGGGAGATCAAGAGGTTGGTTTGTAATCTGGGGCTTAGTTATCGAAAGATTCATGAATTTGAAAATTATTTCATCTTATATAATGGTGAAAATGAGTCATTGGATTGTTGTCTCACATGTGGACAATTTAGGTACAAAAGAAGCTCAACCTAGGATGTCTGGATCGATTCCTATAAAGTAGTTGAGATATTTCCCCCTTACACACAGTTTGAAACATTTATTTATGTCTCAGAACACAATGTCAATGATTTCATGACACAAAACCAATATTTAAACCGATAAAAGCTTTAATCTTCTATCTGATGGTGATTCATAGAATCATTTTGTCCGTCTGCATCCGTCTTTTTCTTTTGAAGCCCAAAACGTGCGATTGGGTCTTTCTACTAACAGTTTCTGTCTATTTAGTTCTTGTGCTAGTCAGTATTCTTATTGGAATGTCTTTAAAACTCCATCCAATTTACCTATATGGATGTTTTGGATGGATCCCTTTATCTTTTTGACCTTATTAATTCTCAGACATCCGAAAAAAAATATTGACGTTCATTTGAAACCATTTATTGATGACTTATATGTATTGTATAGTACTAGTGTTAGTACATATGATATTGGATCGAAACAAAATTTCATATTAAAAGCTACATTGATCTGTATGATTTGTGACTTTCGGCATATGGAATGTTATTTTACAGGAGTACACATGGTTAGAAATCATGTCCTTACTATATTATAGAAAACAAATCCTTTATGCTCATCAATGGAAAAAACCTTGTTGTTTTGACTGTCACCGTAGATTTCTTCCAACCGATCATCCTTTTCGGAGGAAAAAATCTCATTTCAGAAAAGGCACAATTGAAAGGGATGAACCTCCAAAATTCACTACTGGAAAACTAACCTTTACCAACGGTTTGGAACCGTTGGTATAGGCCTCCAAACCGTTGGTATAGCCTATACCAACGGTTTGGAGAACCATAGCCAAGTAAGTCGTTGGGATAGGTCTATACCAACGGTTTTCCAAAAACAGTTGGTATAGACCTATGCCAACGGTTTTGGAAACCGTTGGTGTAGGTAATATGAAATCTATACCAATGGGAATGGAACCGTTGGTATATAAATTCCAAAAATAAAACATCTGCTGGGATTTGATCCCAGGACCCCTTGTTTATCATTGAACGACTCAACCACTAACCTAACATGACTTTTGTGATCATAATTACATAAATATATATATGTATTCTCATAAATATTTTAAATTTTGATTTATATAATGTTCTCCGTTCGAAGGTCCGATAAAAAATTAATGCACTTATACCAACGGTTGTTAAAAACGTTTGTATAGACCTATACTAATGGTTTTAACAACCGTTGGTATAGGTCTTTGGTTGAGATTTTCATTCTGTGGAGGGTGTTGAATTTTGGCCCACTTTTCCCAACGGTTTGGCCAAACCGTTGGGAAAAGTGGCCAATTTGGGGGCCTTTCCCAAAGGTTTGGCCAAACCATTGGGATAGGTCTACCTTTCCCAATGGTTTGGCCAAACTGTTGGGAAAAGTGGCCAATTTGGGGGCCTTTCCCAATGGTTTTCCCAAACCGTTGGGAAAGGAGACCTATACCAACAGTTTTTGCAAACCGTTGGTATAGAAGCATTGGGAAAGATCTAATTTCCAGTAGTGATTGTTCTCATTTACAGAGTTAAAATCAATTGTATTCTCATTACCTCTTATCACATTTGGTCCAATAGTAAACCAATAGAAAATTTATAGATTTTGGAAACACATAATTGGATAAAACATAGCATTTTATAGGATCTTCTATATTGGTATGATTTGTTGGTCTGCCACATGTTGAATGTCATGAATATTTAGAATAACTATTTTGATAATTTATTTCATATAGTTTAGGATACTCCATGTAGGACCAAAGATACTGTAAAAGCACGATTAGATATTGCCCAAATTTTCAGGCGACCAAAACTTGAACTATTTGAAATTGTCAGATCACATTGGTTAATGAAGCCAAAAGTAGCTTCTACACTATCCAAAGAGAGTCGCTTATTATTTTGTTAGTGGATTGTAGATTTGAGATTTCCGTATGGATATTCTTCGAATTTGGGAATATGTGTTAAGAATGATCATATTACCACATATAAAAATCATGATTTTCATGTTATAATGGAATGACTTATGCCGATTTGGTTCAGAGGTTTGTTGAATTCTACGATTTGGGATTTTAATACATACAAATCATATTTTTTCAATACATTTGAGCAGTGACAATAGGATAAGATGCGCTACAAAAACTGGAAGAAGATGTTACGTTAATTATATGTAAACTGAAAAAAATCATTCCACCGGATTTTTTTGACTCAATGGAATATCTGATTTTACATTTGCACATGAAGTTAAATGTGGAGGTCCAGTATAGTTTCGATGGAAGTTCCCACTCGAGATATGATTACATGAATTGAAGAAACAATTATGGAACAAAGCATTAGTTGAAGGCTCAATTGCTGAAGCTTATTTACAAGAGGAAATTTCTTTTTTATACTCTCATTATTTTAATTCTTAGTATCATTCCAAACACTACATCAAGGGACGGAATGAGGTAAATGTTAATAATGAAATGGAAAATCAATTATTAGTTTTTAATCATCCAAATCTTGTATTTGTTGGGGTTCCATAATGATGGCTTTCAGATGAAGAACATTACAGAGATCATACAAATTTTATTCTCAACTGTGAATAAATGAAATCATTTTTACTACGAGTGCTTCTATCATTTATTCTATAATTTATGATACATATTGATAACTTATTTTATTTTTTGGTTATATGATAATCAAATCAAGAAACAACTTTCACAAATTACAGTAGCTGCTCTTGATGAACACAGAAAAAAATTCTCAATGGTTTCAAAAACAAGTAACATAAATTACTATTTATTTAGTATAAATTCAGTTTATTATTTATTATATTGATATTTTTTAACAAATTTAGGACTCTCAACATTATGATAAAATAGATAAGTGATTGTTTATATTTAGTAACCCACTATCAAAAATGGTTAAATCTTATAATGCATATGTGTTGAATGGTTTTCGATTTCATACACGTACATATGGGGAATCAAAAAAAATGAATAGTGAATTTTGTTTGAGAGGATTGCATCATGGAAAAACTAAAGTTTACTTTTATTCCATTATGGATGAAATTATTGAGCTATGTAATCTTGGAATGAATTACATAACGATGTTTAAATGTTGGTGGTTGGATACTGAGAGAGGCTTGCATGTTCATCCCACTTATAGAATCGTCGATATTAAATATAAAATTATTCTTGTAGTAAATAAACCATTTTTATTAGATCAATAGGAACATCACATTTATAATTCAAATTACTGTGATACTTTAAGATTCCTGAGTGATTGGTGGAGAATAATTAAAATGGAGTCTCAGGAAAAATAGATTACTAAACTGAATTTGGTTAATCTATAGTGGAAGAAATTGAAAATCTTCAAGAGACTACTAAAAATCAATCTTTTATCACAAAGATGTGTGAATATCGATGATGAAACCCCACAATTAAGGGTCGATAGTGACGTATATGTTAATGATGTTACAAATGAATTTGAAACGACAAGATATGATTAAACTAAAACTCATATTAATATTGATGATGCCGAGGAATAATATGAAGACATTGACATCATCAGATATGAATATGATGATGAAGGTGAAAATTACATAGATAAATGTTGGTTATAATCATAACTAATATATATCTATATATAATAGTTATTTTCAACTATCTACTAACAACAATAATTTTTTGTTTCATATAGACCCTGATCTATTCCATGAGTTACAGGAGGTTGAGAAACCTTTGGATGAGGGGGCTTTGGGATCATATGATCCTCAGCCTACTGGAAATTTAGGGGGTATGCAGATGGGGTGTGGTCTTGCGTGACTGATGATTCTTGACCCTATCCCTGAGCGACATCCACGTCTTGGATTCATCCACACACACGTGGGTATGGTAACCTATATATTTTAGTTAGCTTTCATTTATTTATATATATATATTTATATACTAATTGTTTTATTATTTATTCTTTTTTCACAGTTTTTCGCATCTAGCTATTGGACACGGGAGCCCTATCTTGAGAAATTATTTTTCTCAGTCATGGATCACATGGGAACAGATTCCCATTGATGTACATCTCATCATGTTCAATCATTGGATGTTACGTAAATAAATAATATTTATTTTGAAATTTATTTTATTAATAACTTGATATTATAAATTATTGGTAGGTTTTATGGTATCTCATTGATGATAGCATGTGTGACTGTATCCACGCGGCATGGGAAGCATCTATGAGTTACCATTTCCATCTGTTGTTTCGCAATTTGAGAAGAACAACCATTAAGAAAGCAGGAGTGATAGATTTTGATGAGTCATGTAGAGCCCACTGACCAGAGTACTTTTATCTCACATTTGGGATGGATTATTTTTACACTAGTTGGGTGGTGTATTTTATAGGAGTTCTTTAGTGGTTCGGCTGAACCAGGGGAGACAGGTGGTGACGCATTGAGCTGGTAGTCATACATTCAGTATGCATAGAGATCATCTGGTAAGTATCTTTTTTAAGTATTTTATATATCATTAAATATAAATAGTTTATTTTATTTTTATAGATAGTTGAGTATCCCGATATTACAGAGTACGATGTTTATCAGAGGATGTACATTGATCCCGCCACTAAAGAGATTAGAGGTGATCGCCAGCGTCAGATTTTGGTTAATATTATTATTTTTTAGATTGACAATTAACTACATATAATATTTTCACAAATTTAATTTAAAAATGGAATTGAAGGATTCATATGAGGTTAAGACCTCTCAGACACTGGCTGGGATTCAGGAAGAGGCGACTGATCTGACCAGTGCCCACCATTTTGATGAGGCGGCATTGATGTAGGCAACTCAGTATGGCTTTGTGAAGGGCTGAGTAGTTGGTATCAGCTCTCAAGTGACTCCTGGTACTTATTATAGTACTGTTGTGATGTCGGCATCCATCTCAAGGGGAGATTGTGGAGAGGCATCATCATATGCCTCACATTATCAGGAGCAGTTGCGAACTCAGGCTAAGCTTATAGAGAGTTTGCAGAAGAAGTATGAAGAGATGTGTCAGCAGCAGCAACATCATGATGAGGACATGCGTCAATGGCCGCACTAGCATCATAAGAAGATGGTGTATATGCATCGTCTAACTCATAGTTTAGGGATGGAGTTTCTTCCACTATCCCCTAAAGCTCCTTCCCCTCCTCCAGAAGACAATCACCTGGTGATTTATTTTTTATGTTAAAAATATTTGAATTCAATATTTGTTGTAAAATGAACTATTTACTGTTTCTATCTTTTATATTGGTGTGAATATTGAATAATTTAAATGTTTTTATTTTTAATATTTTATTATTTATTATTACTATTATTTTTTTTAGTGTTTTTTTATTTTAGTAATAATAATAATAATAATTTATAATTTTTTTATATTTCTTTTTTGAATATTAAGAACATTAATATTTTTTTATAATTTTAATAATATTAATATGATTTTTTTATTTATCATAATTTTATTAAATATATTTTTTGTATTATATTTTTTAATGTTTTTTATTTTAATAATAATAATAATAATATTTTATGAATGTTTTATATTATCTTGAGAATATTGAGTATTTTAATATATTTTAATAATATTAATATTATTTTTTCAGTAATTATAATTTTATGAAAAATATTTTTGTACATTTGTTATTATTTGCTACAGGAACTGTTATGATGGGATCCCATCTCAAATTGTTTATATATATATTTTTAAATAGTATTTTCTATGGGACCAAACACAGGTCGCAAAAATTTTATTTATATATAATGTGTATAATCATAGGCATATTTGCGATGGTGAAGTTCCCCATCTCAAATACAATTTTTTGCGACAGGTCCATCTCAAAAAAAGGTATTAGCGACACCATTTTCTATAATGTGCTATTTGTGACAGGCCCACATCACTAATGCTTATTTGCAACGAGATCCCATCGAAAATAGCACTAATTTTAGTAGTGTATGTATAAATTGTTTTTGCTACTCCTGCAACACTTTTATTTTATTCTTCTTCATCCTTATTGAAATAGATTATTCCACAACACTTACCTTATCTATTGATTCCCTAATTAATATAATTTCTATATTTTATTTTATCTCACTTTCCCATCATCATAGTGTTCCCCTTATTCTACCATTCTCTTTATTTTCACATGATTTTTATCAATCCCTATCTGAACATTTGTGAGATCATTGGTGTACTTGTTTTTTATTGGATGATATGATTCAGAAAGTGAAACATCATGTTACCTTAATTGATTTATTGTTGACCCTTTTATTTATATCCAGTTGGTATGGTCTTGTATCATGGAGTTTCAGCATTAATTTCATAATTTTGGAAGCACAATGGTTAGTGACCATTTTATGTATAGATAAGAAAGACCATATAGTTAGGTGTAACTAACATTGTACCCTGTTGTGATCCACTATAAGGTGTTACATAATTTTTAAATACCTTGGGGCTTTCCCCTACATTACATGAAACCAAAAAATGTTAGTTTTTCTATTGTTAGTACATCATTTGATAAATTGTTTTCCCTTCAACGAGAACACCTGCATTATATCATTTAAGGCACATGGCTGGGGTGCACAGTTTTTCTAATTATACAACCATACTAAGAAAAACATATATTTGTGTTTTATGTACCATAATTTTTGAAAATATAAAAATACTATAGTTTAAATCATAATCTCCATATTTTGACCCTAACTCAAATAATTATTATTTGAAGCCTCCCAAGAGGTGATTTTTCTCTATAATCCCAATTTCATGGAGGATCATAGCATCTTCGATCTTATTTGACCTAATATGGGTATTTAGATCCCCACTATTATGGTTTCCTATGATATATTATTATATAAATATTTATGGATAATTTATTTTCATATTATTGATGGATCCAAACTCTATTTTTCTGAATCATGATTCTAGGATTCATATCATGATATCTATTTCATTCTTCCTGTGTTGGAATGTCCTTTTTCAATCATTATGTTTTGTAATCTCGTGACTAAAGGTAGGTTGTTCCATATTTATTTTTGATTTCATTAAAACATTATCATACATCATTGAATTGAAATGAATCTTCATATTAATCAAAATCCGTAATATAAAAGGAAATTATGTTTTATTTCAAATTTAATAGAAATTATGATAACCCATAATTTTTATGGAATTGAAATTGTTATCTTATTTTGTGAAAAAATAGTATGATTATGAAATTTATTTGATCAATTTATTTTTTTCTAAACCTTGAAAAATGGACTAATGTGAATGATGATATGAAATGGCATGAATTATGAAAACCAATATTTTGATTTTGATATGAGAATGACATGTTGAACACCAAAAACTGGTCAATTATAATTTGAACTAATTTGAAATGAATTATTTTAACAAGTTTTATTAATAATTTTGTTGAAATAATTGATAGTGATGATAATTAGTGGAAACCTAAAAAATCACACTTATACCATGAATCCCTTGAAATGGGTTAATTATGATCACATTATCTAAACTATTTTTGGAATGACTGGTAGATATTGTTACACTTTTCAGTGTAGATGGATTATGCGGGTTCCCTACCTGGGGTGTAGATTATGTTAAATTCACACACATATATTGAAGATATATCATTATATAGAAGTGTTACAATCCTATTACCTGAACTAAAATACCATTGATATTTTCTACATGATGCTATGAATTTTTACTTTGTTATAAATTTTATTGATTATTAAATTATTTTATTCATTCAAACAAATTCATATAATTGTTTTATATAAAATTTGCAGGAAGTATTATTTTGATATTTCTATAATATCATTTAATGAAAAATATTGTTTTAGTTTAAAAAATTTTAGTCATATACAATTCCATGTTTATCTAATGTGAATCATAATTATATTAATTGTTATTGAAATTATGGTAGATCATGTATTTGGATTCAATAATAATTTTTATATAACACCCTACCATTTTTGTCATGAATTATTAGATTTTAATATGTTAGGTATGAGAAAATGGAATGCATCGCATATATGTGGTGGATGTTCAAGATCAATTATACCATTGAATGGAGATGGAGACAGGTGGAGCTAGTTTCCAATAATTACATAAAAAATTTTGGGAATCATTATTGATTTTGATTGTTTGATCCTTTGGGATTTTCTATATCTTTCCATGTACTGCATTACATTTTTTTCTCAATCATTTTAACTTATTATTGTTGATCATGATAACTTGTATCTTGTATATTCTATTGTTTTCATGAAAAATAACTCTATCATGATTCTTGTAATATTCTAAATAATAGCCTCAACCCATCAAGATCAGGAACATCCCTTAGGCCATGTCATAGATAGATTAGGTTTCTGAGTACCATGGTATCTTGGTTATTCTATAATGATGTGGTATGAGAGCCAAGTTAAAAATCATTCAATGATGTCTGTTTTCATTAGGTATGTATTTATGGGACATATGAAGTAGTTGTGATCGTGTTCCATGAAAACCATAAATATATGAAGTATTAAGTCACATTGAGTGTTTGGGAAAAGTGAATTTGAAGTATTTTTTGATCTTATTATAGTATTTTACCTTCCATTTATTTGATGTTGATGAAGAAATAACCATAAATTTATACATAATGTTTTTTATATTTATTTATCTCTATTTTTATTTGATGATATATGCATCCTTTCCAATTTAATTTTTTTTGTATGCTGATATCATATAGAATCAAGCCTCTAAGAAGTAATTTTAATACTCACAAAGAGGAATAATCTTGTGAACTATCATTAGTAAATTATTAAATGAACAATAATATTTTTGGGATTTTAGTGTGCATTGTCCAATCACTATGATAGGGATCAACATCCATTTACATTCAGGGACTATTTTTAGAAACTAAGTAGTATAAATACCACGGTACTTCTAAAGAGTGCCTTATATAACACCAATGATATTATCATTAGAATCTTATTTCATATAACTATGTCATAAATAATATATATCACATAGAGAACCTAGTAAAAATATTATTCTCAAAAATGTAGAATTACTGATTTATCGTAAAATAATCCAATAATATTTCTATTTATTAAAGTGTTGTAATTAATAGAAAATTAGATAATTAGTATTGGAAAACATGGATATGCATAAAACACATGAATCACTTAATTCATGAACAATGATATAGGAATAAAAAATAATTTTAATAATATAATGTTCATTTGGAATAAAAAATATATAAAACCTTGAGAGAAAATAGTATTGATTGAATAATGAATAAAACATGATGAATTTATAAAAATTAATGAACCTACATTATTGGAATAGTATCCTAACCATTGGAATTGTAATTAGCCCATTAGAAAAAGTAATAAGCACACTAGATTATTAACCTTAACTAAGAAGGTATAAAAAAAATTAGGTCTCCTTAAAATTAATAGTTAATATAGAAATTCCATGGTTTAAGAAAATTAATATTTAAAAATGAGATATACTGTATTGGAATTTTTTAAAAATGTAATTGTTTATTAACATGTTTTTTTAATATATTGATTTAAAATTTAATTTTTTATAAATATATATATTAATATTTTAATATTATGTTTATAATTTAAATATATTTTATTGTAACCTTAATGAATTTTTCAATGTCTAAAAATAATCTATTATAATATAAAAATATTTATATTTTGAAAATGATTATTTTATTTAAAAATTAAATTTATAATATTTAGAAAATTATTATAATAAAATGGACTCCATTATTATAATCTAAACATCAAATAACTCTTGGAGTAATTCTTTTTGTTTCTAAAATACAAGAAATTTATGATATTTGGCATTAAAACCATATACTTGAATTTTTGAATCATGGATGATGTAATAACCCATTATTATGAACATTACTAGAAAATATATAGTATATAGTCATGAAAATCAATAGTATTTATAGTCAGGATAAAAAATTATAAACTAATTAATATAATAATACAAAACACCTCTATCACCCCCAATGAATTCCTCCCCTCAACACCTATTCTCCTCAAACCATTATTATTTATATCTTTTAAATATTTTTAGTAATTACATTCCCATGGATATTACCCATGACATAGATAAATTGTTCTCAAACAAATTCTAATTCCATCTTCATTACTGGGTCCTTTGAAGAGGTGAATTTTAGAGGTAACTTTCTTGACAGTCGTTTTTAATATATTTTCTTATTCCAACTTTATCCGACCTCATTCATGAATCAAGTTATAATAACTCCATTATCATATATGTATAATAATTATATATTTATAATGAAATATCATATGTCCACAGATTTCCACATCTCTAATAATTTAATGAAATAAGACCTTTGTTCAAATTATGTCAGTTTACCGTCTCCATGGACAATGATTTTTCATTTTTTATTACCTCCTTACACGGTGGTCATAAAACATTATTATTCATTAATAATATTTTAATATTTATATTATGACTTATTTAATGTTTTATAACTAATATATAAACAATATATTTAATAAAACGAAACTAGTTCATCATGGTCGGAGAACCCGACAAAAATAATCTGAATAATTTTCATTAAAATTTTAACAAATGATTCATCCTCGTACAATACATAAAAATGATATATGGGACCAATAAAAAATATTTATTTAAATTAATACAATAAAATTTATCATATGGTTTACTGTTACCATTATACATTGGATTCCATAATTATATTGAAGTAAATTGACCATGAAAACCCAAAAATGCTCGAAAAACGATGAAATTGACCTCTATAAATCATCAAAATAACCATAAATGAACATAATAAAAATAATATAAATAAATTTTTTGGACAATATATTATAAATTCAGAAATTATTTAATCAAATTTTATTATCCTATTCTTTAAGTGAATGTTTAGAACGCACCCGGAGAGATGGATAGGGATCTTTCCAATCCTATGTATTTTCCATTATGTTGTGTTCTCTCTATATATGCCTCAATTAATCACTTAATTATTCTAATATAATTTTTATATATTTTGTATATATGTCTAACACATATATATACAATGTTTATTTAATCATTATTTTATGTGTATATATATGTATTAAAGGGTCCGTTTTAAATTCCATTAGAAAAGATGATAAAAGGGAGGATCTCTATTTTGTTTTCCTCTTTCAAAGTAAAACTCAATGAAAATATTTATGAAATATATGATATCTAAGAAAAAACAATTTATTTGTAAAAAAATTTCAGTTCAAATCTTTTTTAATGTTCATTATTATTCTCTTAAAACTTTTAAATACTCTCTACCTCATCTATTAATCCACTGCATAAGTATAACATTTCGATGGTTACTTAACAACTAATTTAAGACGTTTTCAATTTATATGGACATAATTTATCAATTTATATAATTATTTTTAATTTATGAATGTCCAAGTATGAATTATGTCACTTCTTTATTATATAATTGTGTTATACAACATTTTTATTATGCCTAATGATATTATTATAGTACATATTCCATTTCATTGGTAAATATTATGTTTATTACATATGTTTTATTCTTTATATGGAATTTCTATGCAAGAAAATGTAATGATGGGTGGGCCTAGATATCTCTCTATTGCGTAGGGTAATTTTTCTAGTCCTCGTATTAATCACCTGTGGGATTTTGTAGTAATCTTAATCTATTTTTAGAGTATGTATGTCATGTGAAATAGTCTTAAAAATTGACCATTACTTATATTTACTTCATGTTATATGGTTCTGCCCCATTAAAATATTGTCACGACCTGCCTTCACCAAAAGGAGGGAAGGGTCAGCAGATTGCCAGGCCCTTCCTTCTTTAAGTTGAAGGAGAGATAATGACCCCTGAAACCTTCCTCCAATATGTCCCAGAGTAGTGACTAGCACCAAGGGTATAAAGTGACACACTAAATGGAAGGCATTACCCTTTTTCTTTTAATAGGATCGGGAGATAAGATAGTGAATCCCACAACACCAAAATAAAGTAAAAGTAAATCCAATAACCATTCCCAATGCATGTTACAAAATTAAAATTCACAATGTATAAGGAGAGTACAAAGCAAAATGCCAAAATAAAGAACAATAGCAACTGCGATGATCTGTCACAAGGTCTAAGCTAGTACGGTCCAACACGATCCCCAAATTCCTCCCGAAAACCTGAAATCAGTTTTATATACGTAGGGTAAGCATACAAGTATACTCAGTAGGGAAAAACTAAAGACTCTCATGCACAAGGGTGGAGGCATACTAATTTCCTATGACAAAAGAGATAACCAACCACCTAACAAGGAAACTAACCACCCAAACCTCACCAAGGAACACTCCCCAAATAACGCAAGACAAGTAATGTATAGTAATAGAACATCGATGTTTGGGTACCCCGCCCCACTTTCCCACTGGTTATTCAAGACATCCTATGCATCAGACCAATCCCGCCATTCTCACCGCAGTCCCACTTCCATACCCCACCCACACACACCTGGGCCTCAACCACACATCTTGCCCGCAAAACACCTGGTCCACAACTACTAACCCACCTGCAGACACCTGGTCCACAACTGTCACACGTAACCATACCTGCAAACACCTAGGCCAGAACAACCACTATCACGCCCGAAGACACCCGGGCTAGAAGAACTACTGCCACGCCTGAAGACACATGGGCCTCATCCCGAATATACTTGGGAAACCACCTGCCCGCACACACCTGGGCCAACCGCCACACTACCCTGCCCGAAGATTCTTGGGAAAATAATGGACTTCAGGCCATCACAGCCTGCCCGAAGATACTTGGTCTATATGGGAAAGGGAGAAGAAAGGAGCTAATAACCAGCCACTAATAGAATTGTTGGGAAAAACACCCTCCCCCATGAAATGGGGGTGTTCGGCACTAAGTGCTTAGCTTGGGTGGGGCATGAATAAGAAACAAAAAAACTACAAGTATGTATAGGTAACAATCACTCACCCAAATCTAGGTTTTTTCTTCAGTCAGCATAAAGAACACACTCAGCACCTATGTCCAAGTCACAACTCACACCAAACCAAAACCCATTTTTCCCATCCTTTTTTTCATGTTTAGTAATAATTTTTAAATAAGTTTCTACACCTACTTGGGCAACTAGTAAGCATAATCAAATTCCAAGGAAAGAATACACCCAACCACAATTTAAGAATTCACACCCAGTTCTCTTGTAAAGTAACAAAAATAGAGGGATAATTGAGATCCCTCGAAGTACTGGAACCAAAGAAAATCCCAAGATACATACCTATGTCCCCAGGATCCCGGAGCCAACGGTTTCTCAACAATAGAGGATCCCACCCCAATTTGTGATATAATCTAGTAACCACATGGCCTCAAATTCATAACCAGATAATCCATAACAATAGGGGATACCATCCACACCCACATCACCCAGCAATCGGACCATGAATGAAAGCAACCAATCCACTGTCACCAACACAAAGCAGGCCCATGCCGGTATTTTCATATTTAAAAGATTTAACACACTCCATGATTCCAATTCCGTTGTACCTTAACCGGGGTTATCACAGAAAAGGATTGATCCTGGTGCTTTCAATTTATTGAGCTGAATATACGTAATTAACCAATTCCCTTTACATGACCAACATGAGAAGTAAGGGTTTATAAATGAATATAGAAAGACCACTAATGGACATGATTTTTAGTAGGCGTAAACCCACACAATCCAAAAACCATTAAAAGAGGAGAAAAACAGAGCAGCATCATCCGTCACACCCCTCCCCTTCGTTCTTTAGAATTCTTTTATTATCTTCATTAAGGTTTGGTTCATCAAATTCTACAGAAGATATAGCGTACCCACCCCGCAAGATACTCATAAAGGAGAGATGAAGGTGAAACCCTACCTGACGATCAAGGATCGAAGTTAAGTTCTCATGTGGAAACTGGAAAACAGGAGTGGTGGGAGCTCCACAGAACACGAACGTAGAACCTCGTAACAGGGGTACGGATCGTCGGAAGGAAGGGTACTCTGAGCAGGATGATCGAGAAAAGGAAACGCAGGGATAAGACTTTAGTTTATAAAGGCTAATAAGGGCCATGATACGGCACTCCCATATGGTTAAGATATAGAGAGAAACTGCCTAAGGAGCGGGATCGTGGGTTGACCATGTGTCTGGGGAACCCCACACGACTGGATTAATTTTTATTTAGTAGGGAGGTTTAATTGATTCTTATACATTAATTATGGGCTTAAAATGGCCTTGAAATGCTTCAAAAAGTTAAAAGGGCCTAAAAGTGGGGTTACGGGGGAGGCTGTAGGAGAAAAACCTGCCAAGGCTGGGTGACACCGATCGGTCTCGTCGATCGTTCGCGCCGATAATTAGAAAAGGAAGGTTTCATGAGGGTCTGGTTCATTACATTAGATACCTCTCAAACCATTCTCTCCCTCGAGAATCAAAACCAGACCTGGAGGGAGGGGGATCCGAACAACCACCCAAGGAGATACCTCTCAGGAGTGAACCTCTCCAACATAGGAATATCTTATCTTATGAAAAAACACAAACTCTCTACCACTCCTTCCCCGTTGCACACAAAGCAAAAGGGCCAAACCGTCCGGTCCAGTGGGAGAGGGTTTTCCCTTCCTCCGTGTTAAGATACTATCCGCTTTGGGTGGCACTGACTCACCCGCATGGGTTTAGGCACATCTGCTTTAATGCATCTTAACTAGGTATCAGGTCCTCCCCTACCCATTCTTTAGGACACTTCACACACACATCCATAGAAAAGGAAACTACACATCCATAACCGACAAAATAAGAATTACACAACAAAAAAGTACTGAAAAAACAGGATAAAACTCAAAACAACTCGGGGTATTGGGCACGCATCTGCGCTTCCCTCTCCCAGGTACTTTCCTCAAGCCCACCATGTCTTCATAACACACGAACCAAGGGAATGGTTCACCCACGAAGTACTTTCTCATTACGATCCTCGATCTTGATCGGTCGTTCTATGAAGGTTTCATTGTCTTTGATATCTATACCTCCTCAGTCGAGGAAGTGTGAATCATCATGAAGATATCGTCGGAGCTGGGACACATGGAATACATCATGTATCCTCAGTAACGGTGGTGGTTGAGCTAGCTGATAAGCCACTTCACCGACCCGTCGCAACACTTCGAAGGTCCCGATGAACCTAGAAGAAAGCTTACTTCCTCTACCAAACCTTCGCTGCCCACATCGAGGGGAGACCTTCAAGAATATGTGGTCCCCAACCTTAAACTCCAACTGTCTCCTCCTATCATCAGCATATGACTTCTGTCGGTCTTGATCCGCCTTCATCCTCTCTCGTATAAGCTGAACCTTCTTTGTCGTGCTCTACACCACCTCTGGGCCAATAACACCTGCTTCCCCAACCTCAGTCCAGAACACGGGTGAGTGACACGACCTTCCATATAGATATTCGAATGGAGCCATTCAAATAGTAGAGTGATGGCTGTTATTGTAAGCGAACTCTACCAGAGGCAAGTGTAGCACCCATGATCCCCCAAAGTCCAGAATACATTCCCGCAGCATGTCCTCCAATGTCTGGATGGTATGCTCTGGCTTTCCATCTGTTTGGGGGTGGAAAGCAGTGCTAAGATGTAGCTGAGTGCCAAAATCATGTTGCAATCCCCTCCAGACTCGTGAGGTAAAATGTGAATCCCTATCTGAGACTATGGAACTCGGAACTCCATGCAACCGCACTACCTCTTCCACATACTTTTGTGCTAGAGCATCCACTCTACTCGACTCCTTAATCTCCAGGAAGTGAGCTGACTTCATCAACTGGTCCACTACTACCCAGATGGCGTCGCATCCTCCTTGCACTTTGGGTACCCCGTGACAAAATCCATCAAGATTTCATCCCACATCCACTCAGGGACATCTAAAGGTTGCAACAACCCTCCTGGAACATGGTGTTCAGCCTTCACCTGCTGACACATTAGGCACTTGGCCACAAAATCTGCCACTACTCGCTTTACTCCGGGCCACCAAAATTGTCTCTTCATACCCTGGTATATCTTGGAAAATCCTGTGTGCAATTTTAGGGGTGATTTTTGGAACCCACTAAGGACTTGGCCACGCATCACCTCTGAAACAAACAACTTTTCTCGGAAAAGAATCTGGTTCTGACCATCCTCCATCCACCCTTTTGGAGCATTACCCTGGTCAACTCAGTCACACATCACTTCACACTTTGAGTCTCCCCACTGAGACTCCTCCACCTGACGTAATAGAGAAGATTGTACTGTCATCTGATACAGGAAACCTCTACCACTTTCCATCCTCGCATTTAGGTGAAGAGAAGCCAACTTCTCCATCACCCTCCAAGTGTCTGCCGACTCTCGGACCACATCCATTTGTGACTTCCTAATCAAGGAATTATCCACCACGTTTTCTCTCCCTGAGGTGTAGGAAATATCAAAATTTTAATCCTGGAGGAACTCTTTCCACCTTTGCTGCCGTAAGTTTAGGTCCCGCTGGGAGAAGATATACCTTAAGCTTTTGTGATCCGTGAAGACCACAAAGCATTCCCCGATGAGGTAATGCCGCCACAACTTTAGAGAGAAAACTACTACTGCAAGATCTAGCTCATGGGTGGAATAATTACACTCATGAGGGCATAGCTGCCTAGACCCATAAGAGATCACCCCTTGTTGCTGCATCAACACACATCCGAGGCCCTGCCCTGAAGCACCATAGAACACCTCATACGCCACCCCTTATTCTGGTAGTCTCAGCACTGGGGTACTAACCAATTTCTCCATTAGATAGCTGGAGGATGCCTCGCACTGCTCACCCCATTCTAAAACCTCGTCCTTCTTGGTCAAGGCTATCAAAGGTGATGCAACTCTGGAGAAGTTGTGTACAAACCTCCGATAGTAACCTGTCAGCCCGAGGAAACTATAGACCTCTTCCACGTTCTTGTGTGTTTCCCAAGAAACAACCGCCTCAAACTTTGATGGGTCTACTGCTACTCCCTGTTCAGACACTACGTGCCCAAGGAAGTGTACATCTCACATCCAGAACTTGCATTTTGACAAATTCCCATAGAGCTGGTGTTGTCAGAGGACCTCTAAAACCATCCTCAGATGCTCTACGTGGTCCTCCTCGGATCTTGAATAGATCAAGATGTTGTCGATTAACACAACTACAAACCGGTCCAGGTACTCCTGAAAGACGGAGTTCATAAGTCCCATGAACATAGTTGGGGCGTTCGTAACACCGAAAGGCATGAATACAAACTCGAAGTGCCCATATCTGCACCTGAAGGCCATCATCAAGATGTCACCCTCCTTCACCCTCAACTAGGGATATCCAGACCATAGGTCGATCTTCAAGAACCATCCTGCCCCTTTCAGCTGGTCGAAAATATCGTCTATCCTCGGAAGAGGGTAGCGATTCTTGATCGTCACCTGATTCAGCCTCCTGTAGTCTATGGAAAACCTGATACCACCATCTGCCTTCTTTGCGAACAAGACTGGAGCACCCCACAGTGATGCACTTGGTCGAACATAACCCCTCTCCATCAGATCGTCAATCTGAATCTACAACTCACGTAGCTCCGAAGGTGCCATCCGGTAGGGAGAAATTGAAATCGGACGAGTACCAGGCTACAAGTCTATCCCAAACTCGATATCACGTCAAGGGGTTAGATCTTTTACCTCATCAGGAAAGATGTCCATAAACTCACTGACGATCCCTGGTACTTGCACCATCTCAGCATCTACAAACTCTACTGACTGCTCGGATAATAAGGAGAGGAGGGGTTCCTCTCGCCTACTGCCCTTCTGACCATTCCGCTCGCCGGTGAAAGTAACACGTCAGCCACCCAAGTCTGAGGACACAACCCTTCCTCAGAAGCAGTCGATGATGGAAAACACAGAGAACAGCCAGTCGATGCCTAGGATGACATCGTATGGATGTATCTGTAGTATTAGTAGATCCCTGATTGACTGGTGTGTTCCTATCATCAGTGTGCATCATCTACAAACATATAACAAGTCGGTCTGACCTCCGACTGGTGTACTTAGCACCAGGGGCACTGGAAGTCTCTCAGCATCTAGACCCAGAGCATGGGCCAGACCGGGTGCAACAAAGGAGTGCGAAGATCTGGTATTGAAAAAGTCATAAGCAAGGGTACTGAACAAACTAATCGTACCTCGAACAACCTTCGGCCCCACTGGAACTGCTACCTCCACGGCGTGCAACTGTCCACGCCCAGCTCCTCTATCCCTCGGTTGTCAGTCGCCTCCCCGACCACGCCCTAGTCGACGTCCCTGAGGAGCACCTGGAGGTCGGCCTCCCCCTACCATGTCATCCCTCGTAGGAGCAGGAGCTCGCTGCCCATGCTGTTGTTGCTGGAAGGGACTCACTGGAAGCTTCTGCTGAGGCAGGTGTGGGGCATGTCCACCACTGCCGTACTGAACTCAGTCCGATCACTGATTCCAGAGATGTCCATGGATCCCACAGACAAAACACCTCAGTCCTGGGCCTGAAGGAAAAGTGCGAGGACCGGGGGATCGGAACTGGAACTGCTACGGCCTTCTCCATACTGGTCGGAACCTAGAGGGTCCTAATGCTGGAGGTCTAGTACTGACGGCCTTTCCCATTGACGGGCCTAGCTGAATCCCCTCTCATGACACACCGCCCAGCATGTGGATCCTCTCCACCACCTCTTCCTTCTTTTGGACCTCCAAGTATGTCGACAAGGTGAAGCGGGTAATAGCGTATTGGAGGGAGGGTTGGAGCGCCTCCTATAAACGTCTTGCTCAAGACTCCTCATCCGGAAAGAGGTCTGGAGCAAAGCAGAGGAGATCCTTGAACTTGATCCCCAGCTCCCTTACCGACATACTCCCCTGCTGGAGGGAGAGTATCAACTTCTTATTCTCTGCCTTCATTGTAGATGAGAGGAATTCTGCCCGGAACTCCTTCTCGAAATCATCCCATGCCACCTCAGCCTCTCTCATCTCCCCTAGGTAGAACTTCCACCACTGACGCGCTGCTCCCTGCATATGGCTGACGACCAGAGGAACCCAGTACTCATTTGGATCTCGGATCAAGCCGAAGGCTATCACCAGCTCCTCTAGCCAGCCCTCCGTCTTCATGTCATAGGTGTTGCCCTCGTACTTATCGAGAGTCTGTCGCTGGAAGTCTCAAAGCGTCTTCTTCCACTGGTCATCTTATCCTCCCGATCATCCCTCTGCTGATCAGCCAAGTCAACCTCCTGGTCCTCAATCGCCCGTACAACTCATGGTCATATCCCTGGTGCCATAGCTGCAAGGTAAACAAGGAATGCCTAAGCCCAAGTAGTGCAGAATATTGTTCTTACATTTTATTTGACTTCTTTAAAAAATTTTTGAATCCCCAAAACACCCAGAAACACTAGAACACAAGTCATTATGATGAATGTACCTTTCCTAGGGTCTCTACCCTGAAATCAGTGTAACCTCACTTAGTTGTTTGGTAGGTCCAGATTCCTTGCATCGGATCACGGGGGGCCCTAAAATCCTATGTTCTAGTCGGTCTTCCCTGGCCTAATTCACGCACCAAAGTCACCCAACACTGTTTCCCTACCATACCATGCAATCCTCTATGTTCTTAACTCAAAACTCCATCCTATCACTCAACCTCACTCTCTGATACCATTCTGTCACGACCCGCCTTCACCAAAAGGAGGGAAGAGTCAGCAGATTGATAGGCCCTTCCTTCTTTAAGTTGAAGGATAGAAAATGACTCCCAAAACCCGCCTCCAATAGGTCTCGGAGTGGCGACCAGAACCAAGGTTATAAAGTCACACACTAAATGGAAGGAATTACCCTTTTTCTTTTAATAGGATCGGGAGATAAGATAGTGAATCCCACAACACCAAACTGAAAGTAAAAGTAAAGCCAAGAACCATTCCCAATGCATGTTACAAAAGTAAAATCCACAATGCATAAGGAGACTACAATGAAAAATACCAAATCAAAGAACAATAGAAAATGCGATGATATATCACAAGGTCTGAGCTAGTACGGTCCAGCACGATCCCCAAAGTCCTCCCAAAAACCTGAAATTGGTTTTATATACGTAGTGTGAGCATACAAGTATACTCAGTAGGGAAAAACCAAAGACCCTCGTGCACAAGTGGGGAGGCATACTAAGCCCCTGTGAGAAAATAGATAACCAAGCACCTAACAAGGAAACTAACCACCCAAGCCTCACCAAAGCACACTCCCCAAATAACACAAGACAAGTAATGTATAGTAATAGCACATCGATGTTTGGGCACCCCGCGCCACTTTCCCACTATTATTGAAGACATCCTACGCATCGAACCAATCTCGTTATTCTCACCGCGGTCCCACTTTCATACCCCACCCACACACACCTGGGCCGCAACCACACATCCTGCCCACAAAAACCTGGGCCACAACCACTAACCCGCCCGTAGACACCTGGGCCACAACTGTCACACGTAACAATGCCTGCAAACACATAGGCCAGAACAACCGCTGCCACGCCCGAAGACACCTGGGCTAGAAGAACTACTTCCACACATGAAGACACATGGGCCTCATCTCGAAGATACTTGGGAAACCACCTACCCGCACACACCTCGGCCAACCACCACACTACCCTGCCTGAAGATTCTTGGGCTAATAATGGACTTCAGGCCATCACAGCCTGCCCGAAGATACTTGGGCTATCCGAGAAAGGTAGAATAAAGGCGATAATTACCATCCACTAATAGAAGTGTTGGGAAAAAACCCTCCCCCGTGAAATGGGTGTGTTCGGCACTAAGTGATCAACTTGGGTGGGGCGCTAATAAGAAACACAAAAACTACAAGTATGTATAGGTAACAAGCACTCACCCAAAACTAGGTTTTTTTCCAGCCAGCCTAAAGAACACACTCATCACCTATGTCGAAGTCACAACTCACACCAAACCAAAACCCATTTGTCCCATCCTTGTATTCATGTTCAATAATAATTTTTAAATAATTTTCTGCACCTACTTGGGCAACTACTAAGCATAAGCACAAGCCAAGTAAAGAATAAAACCAACCGCAATTTAAGCAGTCACACCCGGTTCTCTTGTAAAGTCACAAAAACATAGGGATAATTGAGATACCTCGAAGTAATGCAACCAAAGAAAATCCCAAGATACAGCCCTATGTCCCTAGGATCCCAAATCCAATGGTTTCTCAACGTCAGAGGATGTCACCCCAATTCGTGATATAATCAAGTAACCACACGGCCTCAAATTCATAACTAGTGAATCCATAACAACAGGGGATCCCATCCCCACCCACATCACCCAGCAATCAGCCCATGAATGAAAACAACCAAACCACTGCCACCAATACAAAGCAGGCCCATGCCGGTATTTTCAGATTTAAAAGATTTAACACACTCCATGATTCCAATTCTACTGTACTTTAACCGGGGTTATCACAGAAAAGGATTGATCCTGGTTCTTTCTATTTATTTATCCAAATATATGTAATTAACCAATTCCCTTTACATGACCAACACGATAAGAAAGGGTTTATAAATGCACAGAGAAAGACCACCAACGGCCATGATTTCCAGTAGGCGTAAACCCGCACAATCCAGAAACCATTAATCATTAAGGAGGATAAAAATAGAGCAGCATCATCGGTCACACCCCTCCCCTTCATTCCTTATAATTATTTTATTATCTTCATTAAGGTTTGTTTCATCCAATTCTACAGAAGCAATACCATACCCACCCCTCAAGATACACAGAAAGGAGAGACTAAGGTGAAACCCTTCCTAACGATCAAGGATTGACGTTAAGTCCTCGCGTGGAAACTGGAAAACAGGAGTGGCGGGAGCTCCACGGAACGTGAAGGTAGAACCTCATAACTGGGGTATGGCTCGTTGAAAGGAAGGGTACTATGAGTTGGATGATCGAGAAAAGGAAACATAGGGATAATACTTTAGGTTATAAAGTTCGATAAGGGCCGCGATACAGCACTCTCAGATGGTTAAGATATAGAGAGAAACCGCGTAAGGAGTGGGATCGTGGTTTGACCACACGGCTGGGACACCCCACACGACTGGATTAATTGTTATTTAGTAGGGAGGTTTATTTGATTTTTAGATATTAATTATGGGATTTAAAACAGCCTTGAAACGCTTCAAAAAGTTAAAAGGGCCTAAAAGTGGGGTTACGAGGGAGGCTGCTGGAGAAAAACCCACCAAGGCTGGGTGACACCGATCGGTCTCACTGATCGGTCGTGCCGATCTGTCGCGCCGATAATTGGAAAAGGAAGGGGCATGAGGTTCTGGGTCATTACAAATATTTCCAAGATAATATGACTCCATGATCTATATGGTATGCTTCCATATGTTTATTCTTTATCCGTCACTTTTATGTTATTATGTTTCACCTTCTAACTCATGTTCTATGTTTTATAACCAAATTTTTCAATTAATGGGATTTTTTCTAATACCACTTATATATGTATTCCCCATGTTATAAAATGTATCTATTTGATATCAATGGGAGTTTTTAGGAAATTATTGAAATTAAAAATGATTTTTATATTTTCAGGTTTTCTAATTATGTTCATAGTTATCTAAATAAACTAAACTTTTGGATCATTGGGTTATATTTCAGGGATAATTGTGCTTAAAATTCAATAATAATATTTTTAAAATTATTGTATTTCTATACCTTCTCAAAAAACCACATACATTGTAATGTTTTAATGACCCCAAACATGTTGAGTATTGGTTGAAAAAGATATATATATTTTTCTGAGTTCATGGAAATACCTGATGCTATTAAAATGAAGTATTACCCCATAATGTTGGAAGGGCCTAATAGGACATGGTGATATTGGAATGTGATAGTGAAAAATAATGATAGATTAAAATTAAAGGAAATTATAGATTCATTAACTACTGAATTCTATCTTGAATTAACTTTATTGGAGAAATCCATTATGTTACTGAAAGTACAAGATGTTGAAATGAATATTAATCAGTTTGTGAAACACATTGCTAAGCATTTTATTTTTTATCAGTAGGTGGTAAATAATTAAAGTCTGAAGGCACAGTGATTTGAGATCTATATTCAATCTGATCAATAATATATAGTCTTCAAGATGAATTTTTATTGATATGATGATATTTTATATATACAATTGATGGTTACGCTTGTCATGTATGGTATATTAGTGTTGATCGATGTTCATTTTTCTCATAGTGGTAGATTTCTGAGTCACATTTATGGAAGGAGAAAAAAATATGATTCATTTGGTAGATGTAGATAGTAAGAATCTTTCAAACATCTTGTAGTTCATTTAATATTCCCTTTGACATGCCTTCAGAACTAAAATCATGGGAATTTGAGACATGTGTGTTCTAAGGATCCCAACCTCTAATGTTATTATGGTCACTTGGAACATTTATTTAAGTTTTTCAACTGCTTTTTTACTCCTCTGAGTTTCCTAGTTTAATAAATTCATAAAATTAGTATAGTTCCACAAGATGCATCAAGATCTAATTTGTTCTAGACATGTGTATATAAAATGATTCTTCATTACAAATTGGAAGAGTCTACCTAGTATGTTAATATAGGTCCATGTAATGTGATAGTTACCAATACTATATATCCATTTTTAGTGGTTGGTTTATTGGTTACTGGTGTATCTCTATCCTTTGTACCAACTCTTATTTTGAACAAGTTAAATCATACAATAGAGATGTTGTTTTATGTGATGGATATTACTACACACAATGGAATAGTGTGAGATAATAGTATCATTATCATGATTATGTTTTCTATTTAATAGAGACATATTTTATATGGAATTTTCGGGTTATAGAACTAAATTGTCTTGATGGAATCATCGGGATGGACTAGATGGTTTCTAATAAATCCTAAATAGACAACTATCTTTGAATAGTCTCCATTACTATCCTTGGTTGGGTGTATTGTGTCTTTCTGGGAGAATATAACATGAGGGTTACTTTATCCATATCTTCTATTATAGTGTTTTGAAAGGAAATAAAATAGTTTTATTTTGATTTGACGATAGAATATTTTATTGATGATTACAGTACAATTTTCTATTAGTTTCTAAAAAAAATTATATGTCCTCTAGGTTTCCACAAGTAAGAGGGATTGGGTTTTCTATTTATGTAGTACCAGAAACTAAGTATGTATATATTCATTCATACCATATTTTATATAGAGTGTTGAATATGTTAATGACATAGTTGGATGATCTATTATAGAAATGTTTGAAAGAGATGAGTGTGTGCCTAGGGATGGAACCTCTACTATGACTAAATATTGTTTATTTATTCATAGGTAATAATAGAGTTCATAGAAAAATAGAACAAAGAAGTAGGAGGAGGGAAAAAATTAAGGGGTCCTGGTATAGTGAAGCCAATGGAAATCCGCTCATTCAAGGTTTTTCCCTTCAGGACTCAAGGGGTTTTCTCTTGTAATGAAAATTATTCATTTTTCATATAAATAAACAGAGTTGATAATTTTTTTGAACATATAAAAGGGAAAATGTTTTTCTTGATGATAATATTCAATCTATTTATCACCATACAATAATAAAAGAATTTTAAATTTCCAATGTAAACTTATATACTAGGAATGGCCATTATGAGTATCTTGTAATTCCATTTGGACTAACCAATATTGTAAAAGTCTTTAAGGATTTAATAAATAAGATTATATATATGTATCATAATACATTCATAGTAGTTTTTTGGGTATTAAATTTGGGTTTACCTGAAAATTGAGGTTCATCATGTGCATTATTTGAGACTTATACTAGAAATATTGAGAGATCATAGTCATTACCCAAAGATTTGAAAACATTTTTTATATTTCTGGGAAGTAATATTCATGGTACATGTAGTGGAAGAATAGGTGATCTTAATAGATCATATTAATGTGAAGTTTATTATGACATGGGTGAAACAATGTAATTTTTTAGATATGGATATTCATCATCTTGGTGTGGTTTTAGTTTCAGTTTTTCAAATATTTCTAAATTATGGATTCTCTATTGAAAGTGTTCACTCAAAATGGATTTATGTTATAATGGAATAAAAAATACCACTCTTATATTATTGATTTGAATCATATTTTGACATATAAAGTATTGGTGATTCTTCATTAGACAAGGATGGGGTTTCTAATTTTATGTGACATGTCATGTTTGGGTTCCTTGTATGCTATTAAATTGGGTTATCATGTGGATTCCTTTGACTATAGACATATTAGGCCATATCAGTAGAATTATCATAAAAATGACTTTAAACACAATGATGTGATTCATTTTATTACGAGTTGTTGTAATTAATTTGTTTAAGGGTTTAACAAGGATTCCCATTAGAAATATATGAGTTAGATATTATCTAAAAAATATTTCATCCTTCAATAGAGTCTTTTTGTGGAGTACATGAAGTCATATTATTTCAACATGTATTTCACTAAAGGAAATGGGATTTTATTGTTGACACATTGAGAAAGAAACTTTAAAATCATTCTATTAATGGATTAATTCTAAGAGTAGAAAATGAAATAATTTTTACTCAATTCTATTTGGGTGTTTGGGAGGAAGGTATTGAGGTTATCAGGAAAAGAATTTAGTTTACCACCACTCTTCCTGATAATTTTTGTCTAGAATAGATGCCTAATGATGGATTTTATAAAATTATGAAATATTTTTATGGTAGGGGATTTTGGTGAATAGACATTCTTATCTGAGGGAATCTTATCCTTTCAGAATCTGTTTTTAGTTCCATTGACCATAATAATGGATGTGATGGGGAACTATTATAGTTCAATGTGATAAGTGATCTGTGGAACCATAGTTTTTCACTATGATGTGAGGTAATGATTCTAGTGTCTTGGTATGAGATGAGACATCACTAAAATTACTTTCTATTGTTATACCAATAATCAGGCTAATACTGAGCATTAGAATCCTTAGTTTTTTCTCAAAAAGATTATGTTCTAACATGTATGTGGGTGATATGAATATGGAAACTTTTTTTAGGGTTCAACAAACTCATCACAATAGTAATTTCATGTGATTTTTGATCAATTGTCTGTCCAAATATAATCACTTTATATCCATTTTATCTCAACAAATGTTAAGGTGATTGGATGTATTTATGTGATAGATGTTGTTAGACTGAATTTTTAACCTTCTATAATATTATATAATTGGGATAGCTATTTGTATTCTTCTTATTGGTTCCTCCAAGAGGCACTGGGATCTCAGGTACATTTTAAAATGACATAAAATCCGTAGAAATATGGAAAATATAGAAAAATATATTCATATTCTCGAGGACATGTTACGTGTTTGGGTTCTTGATTAAGGGGGTTCATGGAATGTTCATTTGTGTCTGTTTTAGTTTTCATATAATAATTTTTATTATTATAAAATTATGCTTGACCCTTTTAAGTCCTTTTATTGTCATCCTTTTAAATCACTATTCTATTAGTTAAGGGTTTGTCAATTATCTTTGGTTGGATTAATTTTTTTCCATGAAAAAACATTAGATATTTAGTTGATATTTAGAACTATGTTGAATTCACATATCTGGGAAAAATATTATTCTGAACACCATATGTTACCTTCTAAGTTTTTAGCGACTGACCATGTTGTTTTGTCAATTTCACTTCTTTTTGGTTATCGATAATTTTAGAAAAGAGGAATACATGAACAATAGTTTATGTAAACATTTTAAGTTGTTAAGTATGCAAGGATAGTGGATTTATGATTAAATCATCCAACACATTTGATATTTATACATAGTGTGTTATATGTATCATAGTATCAGAAGAATCCATATAGCCCATCTCATGTATCTAGTAGGGAGGATGTTTATTTTTTACATGATTTGTTTGTTACTAAGAATCTAGTCATGATCATTACTTTTTAGAATATGGTTAAACATAAGGGTATGATACATTTGGTATGACCTCTATAAAATCATTTTTCTAATTCTGATGATACATGGCAGTGAATGTATTCATGAGTGTATAATGTCCTCTCATATTTTATATGGAACTTTCTTGATTGGATTTTTGGGGACATAAAATGTTTCTTATGGGGGGTATAATACACTCTTTACTTCTATTATTATTGTTGTTTTGATATCCTATTATATGGGTCTTTTATTTGGGTATTTAATATGACATTTATTGATTTTTATAATCCCAAATGTACATTCGATGTTGGTTCATGGTTAGGGAATACTATTGTATTTTTCCTAGCTAAGCATGTCCTTTATTGTTTTCCACATGAAGGGTAAAAAACATTTTTCCAAAAAGTTCTGATAGTCCCACCATAACAAGAGACCACATATAGTCATGGTATATGGGTATGGTGTAGATATTAATAGGTATTTCTCCCTCCTATGATAATTCATGCACCCTACTAGCAAGGTAATCTAGTTAGGGTGAATTATTTTCTAACTCTATGGCCCTACCTACAAAACCAAGACTGTTTGTTTTAAATCCATTTAAAATTTTATTATAATAAAAAAAACCACTGATTTTATCCATAATCACCGTATTTTACCCCCTAAAAAATATTTTTCTTTAATGTATACCAAGAGGTGATTTTTCCCATCAATCTACATTTCATAGAGAATCAAACCGTTATTGGTCTTGTTCAATACACTCTACGCATGTGGTTATAAATTATTTTGTTATCATATGATCTCTCATAATATCATAATTATTGTTTAATAAATAATATTTTTATAGACGGATCTAATTTTTTTGAAAGGGTATAGATTACAGGTTTTGTTTCTTGATAAATCATGTCTTTGGTCTCTGTTGGTATTCCCCACTACAAACATTGTTCATTATGATCTACTGATATAAGGAATTTGGATCCATAAAGAATCTCAATACAAATGATACCTTAATTATCATTATTTAATTGAAATGAGTTGTACATTGATTTAAAAATCCTAATATGACTAGTTTTGAAATGTGTTTTTTAATTCAATGGAAATTATCAAAAACCCTAATTTTAATTTTATTGGAATGTGAGAAGGATTTTTGGAAGATGATTTATTTATTTTGAGATTTACATCATCAATTGATTTATTGATTATGCCTGAGAAAATTTTCTTAATGTGAATGATAATTGGAAAAGTAATGAATTGATTAAAACCAATGTTTTTTAATAAATTTGAATGGAATGTTGACAATTGAAAACCGTGAATGTGTAATTTGAATTTATTTGAAATGATTAGTTTCCCCATGATGAATTGAAATATTTTTTGAAAAACATGATAGCATGGGATATTAGTGGTAAATTTGGAAAACACGCTAGAAATTATAATTCATGTTAATGAATTGATGATAACAACATATACTAAATAATATTGTCATGTACACTAGAGACAATTCCCTTTTTGGGTGTCGATGGCCCCTAAGAGTTCCCCTTATAGAGTGTAGATTGTTTTGTCCTTACACCCCTATAATTATTGAAGGTCATTATTGAGATATGTGATGATCCTATTACATAAAGTAACATATAATAAGAATTTTTTTCATGGGTTTATGACGTTTTGAGTTAATTATACATGAAATTGATTATTTTTATATTTTATTTAGGTCAACTGCATGATATATGGGTTTTTTATAAAATAGTATTTTAATCATGATTCTATATAACATCCATTAATTTTAAAGTGAAATAATGGTTTGGTTTAATTCATATTAATGATATATCATTCAATATTTTATTAAAATTAATTATAATTAGTTTAATTATTATGGAATGGATTGTGGAACACTTAGTGAGACCATATTGGGATTTATTTCTCACTCCATACATTTTTCATTGAGAATATGTAGAAATTTTTATACCTGTTAAGAGTAAATATAAATGGACCTCTTTGAGGTTGTTGATGTTAATTATCCATGGAACTAAGGCGTAGTGCTAGTGACTGACAGAGTAATTAAAAAAATGTTACATAGGATTTTTTATTCATTTGTCTGTTTTCAATTATTATTTCACTAGAGATGAATATATATCTTTCTAATTTTTTTATTTCCTATTTTTTAGGTAGTTTCACTCTTTGTAGTTTTGAGAACATTGGTTTTTATTATTTATATTACCCTTTTTTGTGAAAAAATTGTTCTTCTTGATTATTGTACGATTCCACACACTAGTTTCAATCCTATAGGGATAGGGAATTCCCTTTAGGCCATTTCAAAGATTTCTTAGGATGCATTGTATTAGGTTAGATTGGTTGTTTCACACAAACACCATTAATGTGCACATTTGTGGAAAATATTTTCAATTACTGAATATCTTATATAAAATGATAAAGTGATAACATTATTTTTAATATTTGTAAGAGTTAATTTTTACTATAATAGGAGGGGTCTACATCGTGATATGGTGTTTAGGTGGTCAAATTGGGTAAGAATTCATTAGTATAACATTATATCTTTCAATTTATTAGTTTCTGTCCTTAAATTATCTTATAATTTACTTTCTACAAATAGTATGTTCTGTTATAAACATATATAAGGTTGTTTTATGTTATTATATAGCTATTTTTTTAACGATATTATATTTTTTGGTTCTGTACATTGGTAAATATCAAATATGTTGAGATTTTATGCTATATCATTCTTTAAAATTTGAAATTTATAAAAAAAATTATATAACATTTTAAATCATTCTATAAAAATTCAATTAAATGAATAGAGTTAGATTTTACTATTGTGTAATTGTATAAAATTATTGGGGTATTTAGATATGTTCTTATGGTTGATAGAATAACTAATTTAGGTTCTTACAATTGGGTATCAAATTCATTTTTTACGTTTTTAAGATTTTCAATATGGGAGAAAAAATCATTTGGATCGTTATAATTAAACAATAAAATATCTTGGGAATATTATTTTTCCATATGTTCATAATACCAATGTTGTGTATATCAGGACCCATAGTTAATCATACGGAACATTCATAATCCAACTCTCTATTCCAAAATATATTATTTAGTTTGTGGTGCATATGGAATATGTATTTTTTGTTTTTGGAAACTTATATGTGAATTAATTTAATTATGTACAGTCAACTGATATTTTATCATTTTTAAATGAAGGCCATATTATTTTTTATATACATAAATTTATATAACAACATTTTATTTAACTAAAATTGATAATTTTTTGTCTGATTAGTTATGTACTAATAAAGGACTATTATTGGTTCAACTATATATTAATTGATTAAAATGTTTTGATACCCTTACCAAATTGTAAAAAAGTTTTAATTTCACACCCCAACCTATCAAATAATTTTATTTTATTATTTATTTGGCCTTAAATAACTTTTTAGGGATTCAGGTTAAGTCCTACAAGATAATTTTCAGTTTATGTCAAAAAGAGTGTCTTTTTTGGGTTGGCATCATTGGGCGCAAGGGTAGAGTGCGTCTTGGAAATGTCACACGTCATCACCCAGGATATTGTGTGACCTGTATGCCATTGAATAATTAATATTTATTTATTTATTTATTTATTGAAAACTTTTAAAAAAATTATTATTAATAATAAATTATATTATTTCTATTTTGTGTGAAGAATTAAAATTGTTCATTTTATTATTGTTATTAATAATATTATTATTATTATTAGTATTAATTTATTTTATTTTATTTTATTTTATTTTATTATGGATTAATGTATGCTTTATTTTGTTTCTTTCTTTTCTTTTTTCATGTGTTTTTTTCTTTTCCCCCCTAATCCTAACCTTAGCGTTCCCTCACTCCAATCTTCAACCCCCCCTCTTTTATATCCAGCGTGAGAAAATCCTGGCCACCCCCCCCCCCCCCCGACGACGCCTGATTCGGTGAAACCCCTCCCGACAGTTCCCTTGTCCAGCCATCTCCCTCTCGACCATTACCAGGCTGGCGACTCCCGACCCCAGCCAGCCTCCCCCCTTGTGGTGCCTCCCACCGCACCCTCCAGCTCTGCATCCTGTCACACGCGCTCCGGCCTCCCCACACCCACCGGTCACACACCGTCCCGCCACCCCATGCCCTAATCTGAGCCACCTCTCTCAGGCCGTATCTTCCTCCTACCCACACTGTCTAGTACGCCCTCGCCTTGCATCCGTCGTCTGGACGGCACCCCCTCCCCCCATAGTGAACCGCCCTGGTGGACATCCATCTAGCCAGTCCACTGCCATTTCACCAACCCATCGACCTACCTCACCTCACTGGTGCACCCTTACCCTTTGTAGGGACCTCCTTCCATGCCTTCCATTCTTGACAGCGCCCACCCAACAAAACTACGACCATCGCTGCTACGGCCAGTACCAGCTAGTGCAACCTGCCTATTATTTTATCTAGTGACCCTCCCGTAGCGGGGAGTGCCCCTGCATGAGAGGCAATCCCCACGAAATATCCCGGATCTATTGAGTGTTTTGATTTGTTAAAAATCGAAATGTGAAAACAATGTTTAAATTCAATTTATTACATGCAAATTGATAAACATATAATGTTCGAGTTGCAATTACATAACAGTAGAAATGAATTGTTCAAAATGAATACAATCAGTGAACAACAACACTGACATGAATTCGGCAGTGGCAATTACATCAACACATTATATTCAAAACTAAAATATTTGAATTAATATTCAGAAGCAGCAAATTCATTCAGCAATTTACAATTCGAAAAAAATCAGAAATGGAAAGCAGTAAAAGGGACACCAAGGATTTACGTGCTTCAGCCATAGGCCTACGTGCACGGGGCAAGATCATCACGGTTTTTTCACTATGCAAGAACAAAGGAGTACAAGAGGAAACAAAGGAAACAACAACAAACGAACTAAAATGGACATGAAACGAAAATAAGATGCGATGGAAAAAAAATAACACACACAAGCTTATAAAAAAATGAAAAAGAAAAAACTACAACAGGACCGAGACCCCCTTACCGGGGTTCGGCCAAATTTTGTCAATGCAGAAACTTGTAAATGGGTGCTGAGAATGTCGTCAAGAAGTCCACCAGGTCTGATCCTCCATGATCAACGCTGCTATCCAGATTCGTCACCATAAGTTGGTTTTTGTCAAAAGCCATTGTTGTTGTCTAGGTTTGGTGTGTACCATAAAATGTTATTGCTGTCCAGATTCGGTGTGGCTGTCCGAGAACAGAACCAGAACTGGAAGCTTCCTCAAGGAAGTCCTTCGTGTGCTGCCTAAGAAAAGATCCAAATCCAAGCAGCTTGCCGCTACCATCAAAAAACACGCAGTACAGGTGTGCTCCAAACCAGAACCGATGTCGTTGTCCAAGTATGCAGGTCATGTGCAAGGTCACCCGAGAAAACCCGATTATTCATCTTGCTACTTCAAGAACAAGAACCCTAACATCCTCATTGTTGATCTGGGTCCGGTGCGAGCTACCTCCTGGTGCGCCGCTACTGTCCAGGACATCTGCAGCTATCCAGATGCACAACGGCTGCTCTTCTGCTACGGTTTTATCTGCAAACTAAGACCGCCAACCTTCGAATTCAAGAACCTGAAGGAAGAAAATAGAAGATATACTCAAAATGTCCGATGCATTAGGGTCCGGCTGTCCAAAACTTTTCAAGGTCTCGTTGTCCGCTTCTTCACGAGTGAATGACTCCGATGATCTCCACCAGATGTCGTGCACCAGCACACCAGTAGCGATATCACAAGCCGACCGAAACACCAAGAGAGAAAGAACCACTAGTGGCGAGAGAGAATCGACTTCGGGAATCTAGAACTCTGCTTGCCAGAAGAAATCAGCGGCGCAAGAAGATAAATTCCAGATCTATTTCTATAAAATACACCAGCAGCAGAGGGAAAGTCAAATTTAACAGATCTGTTCACGTTGTTGTCTGATTCATTCCTCCGCAAGACCGTCGAGTGTTGGAGCAAGTCCGATCGTCCAGATACGCGCTACATAAGGACTTCACCAGGACAGGATGCCGAGGAAGATTCAAGAAACCAGAGTGGTGCAGATCTCTTGATGCGGATCCGGCTGCGCCTCCGCTCCCCTCCAGATGTGGTGCCCTAGCACCTCAAGTGGAGCTTCTATGGAAAGCACTGGCGGGGCACGTGGACGGTGGAAAAAAATTGGGTGGTGCCCTTGTTTCAACTGCGTAACAGTTTTCTCAACAAAAATTCATATTAAATAAAAATGCATTTAATTAACAAAAAAAAGAATTACAAATTCACAAATCTCCACCTTGGAAATTAAATGCATGAACATATTTAATATGCCACAACAACATACGCTCCATCTTGAAAATTAAAACCCAACCACATGATGATTCTGCACCACCTACCATCATCAACTTGGGCATATCTTAAACTGGAAATAATCTATGGGGTATGACCCAAACTGTCCCCCTAACCATGTATCAACTGTGACACATATCACCCGAAGTTGAATGATATCGAAAAGATGATAAACATGTTCAGAATAAAACAAATCTAAACAATTTCATGATAAATCCATACCTGTACTTACCTGAGTCGCACTCTGAGACGATGCCAACGAGGAAATCTTGGACCAGCAAATCACATGCCAACAGGTCCCCAAACTAGCTCACCAGTGCCTGTAGAACACAAATAAACAGACCAGTATCCATCCTCACACAAAACATGGCAAACCAAAACTCAAAGAAATTCCCCTGGAATGGAACTCAGTACAAAAATAGTGCAATCATGCAAAGAAGAGCATAAAGAGAGAGCAACAGAGATAGCACATGCATAGTAAATGAAACAACCCAAAGAGGTCTCCACCTGAACCCACAAAAACATATAGGACCAAATCACCAAGCATAGTTGGCTTTAATACCGAGACACGTCGCCTGAAAACTCTAACAGGAAGACTCTAGACGCAAGGTACACTACTAGAAAAACAGCTATTTGCGACGGGCTATTTGCGACGGGATCCCGTCGCAAATGGCTTTTTGCGACGGGACCCCGTCGCAAATAGCCCGTTGCTGAAAACGCCGTCGCAACTACACTTATTTGCGACGGGCCCGTCGCTATAGCGGTTTATTGCGACGGGCATTCTCCCCGTCGCAAATAGTATTCCGTATTTTTGTAAAAACTTTTAAAAACGTTTTTGCGACGGGACCCGTCGCAAATACCTTTTGAGACGGTACCGTCGCAAATACTATTTGCGACGGTACCGTCGCAAAAACGTTTTTAAAAAAATAAAAAAATATTAATAATACTAGTATTTGCGACGGGCATCGCATCCCGTCGCAAATAATATTGATAGTATTTGCGACGGGTCCCGTCGCAAATAATATTTTTAAAAAAAATAAAAAACTATTAATAATATTAGTATTTGCGACGGGTATAGTATCCCGTCGCAAATACTATAAAAAAAATAAAATAAATAAATTTTTAATAAATTATTTTAATGAATATAATAATAGAATTATAATTTACAAATGAAAATAATAAATTATTTTAATTACTATAATAATAGTAAAATTATAATTCAAAAATAAAAAATAATAGAATATTAATAAATGATTTAATTAATATAATAATAATACAATTATAATTCATAAATACAAAAATATTAATAAGTTATTTTAATTAATATAAAAATAATAGAATTATTTTACATTCAAATATTAAAATAATTCAAGTATTACAAAAAAAATAATTAAATTATAATATTATAAAATTTTAATATATATATAAAATTTAATATTATAAAATATAAATAATATTATTATTCATATTAATATTGTTATTTAAAAATATAATATTATTAATATTTTATAATGAGACAGAAACTACGAATAGAAAAAAAAAATTTGATTTCTCAAATTTTATAACTGAAATACAAAATCTAATCTGAAGGAGGGGGGGAGGTGGGGGATCTGCAGATGGTGGTGGAGGAAACTCCACCCCTAAAGCATGAGTGAGTCGGCGCATGTACTCCATCTGCTCCTGATGCTGCTGCTGCCACCGCCTCGTCTGCTCCTCGTACAGCTGCTGCTGGCGTCGACGCTCCTCCCCATGCTGCTGACGAATCTGCTCCTGCTCCTGTCGGAGACTCTCTATCTGTGCAGTCTGAGATCGCAACTGATCCTCATACTGTGTAGAAAAAGATGCACGAGCTCCTCTCGAGCTGGACGCCGACATCGCAGCACTGCCATAATAATCTCCGGGAGTCAGTCGAGAGCCGATACCAACTACCCGGCCCTTCTCGAAAGCATACTGGGTGGCCTGCATCCATGCCGCCTCATCAAACTGACGGGCAGTGGTCTGATCTGATGACTCGGCCTGACTCTCAGGCCGGGTCTGTGACGCTGCGGCCTCATATGACTCCTATAGTTGCAATTTAAAATTAAAATTGTGAATATATTATATGCAGTTAATTTTTAAACTTGAAAACAAATTATACTGACCACGATGTGATGCTGACGATCACCTCTGAGCTCCCCAGTAGCAGGATCACTATACATCCTCCGATATACGTCGTACTCTGTAATATCGGGGTGCTCGACAGCCTATAAGAATAAAAAATAAACTGTTAATATTTATAGTTATATAAAATATTTATAAATAATGTACGTACCAGATGCTGTCTATGAGTACTGAAAGAACGACTCCCAGCTCGATGAGTCACCTCCTGTCTCCCCCGATTCTGCCTCCCCAGTGATGATCTCCTCTGAAAGGCACCACTCAACCAGTGCGCACATAATCCATCCCATACATGGGATGAAATATACTCTGGTCGGTGTGCTCTACATGACTCCTCAAAATCTGACACTCCTGCTTTCTTCATCGCAGCTTTTCTTAAATTGTGCAAAAACTGACGAAGGCGATCACGCATGGCCACCTCCCATGCCTCGTGGATGGCGTCACGCATGATAATATAATTTTTTTTGCTAAGTGTTCTTGAGTATTCCTGAGTATTCCTGAGTATTCCTGATTATTTGTGAGTATTCGTGAGTATTCGTGATTATTCGTGAGTATTCGTGATTATTCGTGAGTATTCGTGAGTATTCCTGAGTATTCCTGATTATTCCTAATTATTCCTAATTATTTGCAATTATTCCTAATTATTTGCAATTATTGGTAATTATTGGCAATTATTGGTCATTATTGGCAATTATTACTAATTATTCCTAATTAATCCTAATTATTCCTAATTAATCCTATTTAATCCTAATTAATCCTAATTATTCCTAATTATTCCTAATTATTACTAATTATTCCTAATTATTGCTAATTATTACTAATTATTGCTAATTATTTCTAATTATTGCTAATTATTTCTAATTATTGCTAATTATTTCTAATTATTGCTAATTATTGCTAATTATTGGTAATTATTTCTAATTATTTCTAATTATTCGTAATTATTACTAATTATTGGTAATTAATACTAATTATTGGTAATTATTGCTAATTATTGGTAATTATTGCTAATTATTGGTAATTATTGCTAATTATTGGTAATTATTGCTAATTATTGGTAATTAATACTAATTATTGGTATTTATTACTAATTATTGGTAATTATTACTAATTATTGGTAATTATTACTAATTATTCGTAATTAATACTAATTATTCCTAATTAGTACTAATTATTCCTAATTATTGTTAATTATTCCTAATTATTACTAATTATTGTTAATTATTCCTAATTATTACTAATTATTGTTAATTATTGGTAATTAATACTAATTATTGGTAATTAATACTAATTATTGGTAATTAATACTAATTATTGGTAATTAATACTAATTATTGGTAATTATTACTAATTATTCCTAATTAATACTAATTATTGGTAATTATTACTAATTATTCCTAATTAATACTAATTATTACTAATTATTGTTAATTATTCCTAATTATTACTAATTATTGTTAATTATTCCTAATTATTACGAATTATTGTTAATTATTCCTAATTAATACTAATTATTGGTAATTAATACTAATTATTGGTAATTAATACTAATTATTCCTAATTAATACTAATTATTCCTAATTAATACTAATTATTCCTAATTAATACTAATTCTTCCTAATTAATACTAATTATTCCTAATTATTACTAATTATTGCTAATTATCGTTAATTATTACTAATTATCGTTATTTATTCCTAATTAATACTAATTATTGGTAATTAATACTAATTATTGGTAATTAATACTAATTATTGGTAATTAATACTAATTATTGGTAATTAATACTAATTATTCCTAATTAATACTAATTATTGGTAATTATTACTAATTATTCCTAATTAATACTAATTATTCGTAATTATTCCTACTTATTGTTAATTATTCCTAATTATTACTAATTATTGTTAATTATTCCTAATTATTACTAATTATTGTTAATTATTCCTAATTATTACTAATTATTGGTAATTAATACTAATTATTGGTAATTAATACTAATTATTGGTAATTAATACTAATTATTGGTAATTAATACTAATTATTCCTAATTAATACTAATTATTCCTAATTAATACTAATTATTGGTAATTATTACTAATTATTCCTAATTAATACTAATTATTCCTAATTATTACTAATTATTGTTAATTATTCCTAATTATTACTAATTATTGTTAATTATTCCTAATTAATACTAATTATTGGTAATTAATACTAATTATTGGTAATTAATACTAATTATTGGTAATTAAGACTAATTATTGGTAATTAAGACTAATTATTGGTAATTAATACTAATTATTTGTAATTAATACTAATTATTCCTAATTAATACTAATTATTGGTAATTAATACTAATTATTCCTAATTAATACAAATTAATCCTAATTATTCCGAATTATTACTAATTATTCCTAATTATTACTAATTATTCCTAATTATTCCTAATTATTGTTAATTATTCCTAATTATTCCTAATTATTGTTAATTATTCCTAATTATTACTAATTATTGTTAATTATTCCTAATTATTACGAATTATTGGTAATTAATACTAATTATTACGAATTATTGGTAATTAATACTAATTATTGGTAATTAAGACTAATTATTGGTAATTAAGACTAATTATTGGTAATTAATACTAATTATTGGTAATTAATACTAATTATTTGTAATTAATACTAATTATTTGTAATTAATACTAATTATTCCTAATTAATACTAATTATTTGTAATTAATACTAATTATTCCTAATTATTCCTAATTATTGGTAATTATTACTAATTATTCCTAATTAATACTAATTATTCCTAATTATTCCTAATTATTACTAATTATTCCTAATTATTCCTAATTATTACTAATTATTGTTAATTATTCGTAATTATTGTTAATTATTCCTAATTATTACTAATTATTGTTAATTATTCCTAATTATTACGAATTATTGGTAATTAATACTAATTATTGGTAATTAATACTAATTATTGGTAATTAATACTAATTAGAGGTAATTAATACTAATTATTGTTAATTATTGGTAATTATTACTAATTATTCTTAATTATTGATAATTATTAGTAATTAAATGAATAATTATCAATAATTAGAAATAATTACCAATAATTACAAATAATAACATTATTAATATATTTTATTATTAATATTAAAATAATATAATTTTCTAATTTATATACAGTTCTGTTTTCATCTGTGCGTTTTCTATCTCCACATACAAATAATACATGTGAAGACAGCAAACATACAGATGAAAAAAGAACTGTATATATATAAAAAATTATATTATTTTAATATTAATAATAAAATAAACTAATAATGTAATAATGTTCTTATTCTTAATTATTGGTATTTATTACTAGTTATTAATATTTATTCTTAATTACTAAAAATTATTACTAATTATTCCTAATTACCATATAAACAATTAAAAATAATTAAATTACAACTAATTAATAATAATAAAAACTAATAAAAAATTAAAAATAAATAAAAAATTAAAATAAAGATAAATACCTTGAAAATTGATCTGTTCTGATCGTTCTTCAAAACTTTAATATCGGCTCCGGAGAAAAAACTTACACTAGAGAAAAACTCAACTCTAGAAATATGATTCTGAGAGAGAGAGAAGATAAGGAATGAGAATGAAATGAAAAAAACGGATGGGGGTATTTATAGGTTAGATTAGTTGCGACGGGCGCATTTGCGACGGGATTCCCGTCGCAACTAGTATTATTTGCGACGGGACCCGTCGCAAATACCTTAGCCAACATTTATTACGGTCAACCGGTAAATAGTTATTTGCGACGGGACCCGTCGCAAATAACCCTCTGCCGACATAGTATTTGCGACGGGGGAATATTCCCGTCGCAAATACCATTTACCGCCGCCGGTTATTTGCGACGGGAATATTCCCCCGTCGCAAATACGTTTCCCGCGATTTGTTATTTGCGACGGGAATATTTCCCCGTCGCAAATACGTTTCCCGCGATTTGGAGCGCATCGCGGGAAAACTATTTGCGACGGGTCCCCGTCGCAAATACGTTTCCCGCGATTTGGCGCGCATCGCGGGAAAACGATTTGCGACGGGGAAAAAATCCCGTCGCAAAAGCCTCCTTATTTGCGACGGGAAAATACCCCCGTCGCAAATAATTTTTTAACATGACTATTTGCGACGGGATTTATTCCCGTCGCAAATAACCCGTCGCAATTGCTCATTTTTCCCGTAGTGGTACAAGAAGATCCTCAACATATGGATTCAGAATCTCCACTATAGGAGACGACCGCCTAAACAAAATCCAAAAGGAGACTTCCTCACACAAAGGGGAAACTGCAAGGACACATGAAAGCAGTCCCAACATCCTAAGATAGCTCTAAAACGCGAGAACAAAGGTTGGGAGCTAGCTAGAAACTAGGGGAAAACAAGCCGCAAAAAGGAAACACATCCTATTCTAGTCTTACTAACGGCACACAGTTCTTGGGAAACCATACAAAGTCGCTAAACAGGGTCAAACCTCAAACAAAGAAGTTTGGTGATCAGCCAAGCGACACTGCACCCACAAGCTACCCAAACCTAAACATCGAACTTGCAATGGGACCATACCCGGAGCCAAAGAGTCCTAAAGGATGCAGAGGAACATGGAGGAGCTAACATAAGCTCATCTTCTAGGAAAAAGGAAGACACTAGAGACACACGATCCTGCCAAGACCTTACTGCGAACCAGCTCTCAAACATAAAAAAACCTCACAAAGTACCCATTCCTACCCCGAAACCATAGACACACATATGTAGAAACTACTAAGAGGCATCTTTTGAGGCTCAGACACGTAAAGGAAAATGGAAAGTAAACAACGAGGAATCAAACTACCAGTAGCAGAATGAAATTACAACCCAAGAGAGCTAACGACCTAACTGAACAAGATAAAAAAGCATGCTACAACATGTAAAAGGCACTAAAAAATCATTTGAAAGAAAACTAACAAACAATTTCAAATTTTAACAAAGCAAAAATTAAACCCAATTAGGATCTGATACCACTTTGTTGCGGGGAGAACCCCTGCGTGAGAGGAAATCCCAACAAAATAGCCCGGATCTATTGAGTGTTTTGATTCGTTAAAATTCGAAATGTGAAAACAATGTTTAAATTCAATTTATTACATTCAAATTGATAAACATATAATGTTCGAGTTGCAATTCCATAACAGTAGAAATGAATTATTCCAAATGAATACAATCAGTGAACAACAACACTGACATGAATTGGGCAGTGGCAATTACATCAACACATTAAATTCAAAAGTAACATATTTGAATTAATATTCAGAAGCAGCAAATTCATTCAGCAATTTACAAGTCAAACAAAAGTGGAAATGGAAAGCAGTAAAAGGGACACCAAGGATTTACGTGCTTCAGCCATAGGCCTACGTGCATGGGGAAAGGTCATCACGAGTATTTCACTATGCAAGAACACAGGAGTACAAGAGGAAACAAAGGACACAACAACACAGAAACAAAAATGGACATGAAACGAAAATAAGATGCGACGGAAAAACAAACAACATGCACAAGCATATAAAAAACGACAAAGAAAAAACTACAATAGGACCGAGACCCCCTTACCGGGGTTCGGCCAAACCTTTGTCAATGCAGAATCTTATAAATGGGTGCTGAGAATGTCATCACGAAGTCCAGAAGGTCTGATCCTCCATGATCAACACTGCTGTCCAGATTCATCACCATGAGCTGGTTGCTGTCCAAAGCCATTGTTGTTGTCCAGGTTTGGTGTGTACCATAAAATGTTGTTGCTATCCAGATTCGGTGCCACTGTCCAAGAACAGAACCAGAACCAACGGCTTCCTCATGGAAGTCCTTCATGCGCTGCCAGAGAAAAGATCCAAATCCAAGCAGCTTGCCGCTGCCATCAAAAAACACGCAGTATAGGTGTGCTCCAAACCAGAACCGATGTCGCTGTCCAGGTATGCAGGTGATGTGCAAGGTCACCAGAGCAAACCAGATTATTTATCTTGCTACTTCATGAACGAGAACCCTCACATCCTCGCTGCTGATCTGGGTCTGGCGCGAGCTGCCTCCAGGTGCGCCGCTACTCTCCAGGACCTCCGCAGCTATCCAGATGCACAACGGCTGCTCTGTCGCTATGGTTTTCTCTACAAACTAAGACCACCAACCTTCGAATTCAAGAACCTGAAGGAAGAAAAGGGAAGAAATACTCAAAACGTCGGACGCATTAGGGTCCGGCTATTCAGAACTTTTCAAGGTCTCGTTGTCCGCTTATTCACGAGTGAATGACTCCGATGATCTCCACCAGATGTCATGCACCATCACACTAGTAGCGAGATCACAAGCCGACCGAAACACCGGGAGAGAAAGAACGAACAGCGGCAAGAGAGCATCGACTTCAGGAATCTGGAACTCTTCTTACCAGAAGAAATCAGCGGTGCAAGAAGATAATTTCTAGATATATTTCTATAAAATAAACCAACAGCAGAGGGGAAGTTGAATTTCTCAGATCTGTTCACGTTGTTGTCCGAGTCAATCCTCCGCAAGATCATCGAGCGTCGGAGCAAGTCCGATCGTCCAGATACGCGCTAAATGAGGAATTCACCGGGACGAGATGTCGAGGAAGAGTCAAGAAACTAGACCGGTGCAGATCTCTTGATGCAGATCCGGTTGCGCCTCCGCTCCCCTCCAGAAGTGCTGCCATGGCACCTCAAGTGGATCTGTTACGGAAAGCACCAGCGGGGCATATGGACGGTGGAAAAGAAATGGGCGGTGCCATTGTTTCAATTGCGTAACATTTTTCTCAAAAAAAATGCATATTAAATAAAAATGCATTTAATTAACAAAAAAAAGAATTAAAAATTCACAAATATCCACCTTGGAAATTAAATGCATGAAAATATTTAATATGCCACAACAACATACGCTCCATCTTGCAAATTAAAACCAAACCATGTGATGATTCTGCACCACCTAACATCATCAACTTGGGCATATCCTAAACTGGAAATAATCTATGGGGTATGACCCAAACAGTCCCCCAAACCATGTATCAACTGTGACACATGTCGCCCGAAGTTGAATGATATCGAAAAGATGATAAACATGTTCATAATAAAACAATTATAAACAATTGCATGATAAAGCCATACCTGCATTTACCTGAGTCGCACTCTGAGACGATGCCAACGAGGAAATCATGGACCAGCAAATCACATCCCAACGGGTCCCCAAACTAGCTAACCAGTGCCTACAGAACACAAATAAACACATCAGTATCCATGCTCACACAAAACATGGAAAACCAAAACTCAGAGAAATTCACATAGAATGGAACTCAGTACAAAAACAGTGCAATCATGCAAACAGAAGCATAAAGAGAGAGAAACAGAGATAGCACATGCATAGTAAATGAAACAACCCAAAGAGGTCTCCACCTGAACCCACAAAAACATATAGGACCAAAGCACCAAGCACCATCGGCTTTAAAACCGAGACACGCCGCCTGAAAAATCCAACAGGATGACTCTCGATGCAAGGTACCAGAAGATCCTCAACAGATGGATTCAGAATCTCCACCATAGGAGACGACCGCCTAAACAAAAGCCAAAAGGAGACTTCCTCACACAAAGGGGAAACTGCAAGGACATATGCAAGCAGTCCCAACATCCTAAGATAGCTCTAAAACATGAGAACAAAGGTTGGGAGCCAGCTAGAAACTAGGGGAAAACAAGCCGCAAAAAGGCCACACATCCTAGTCTAGTCTTACTAATGGCACACGGTTCCCGGGAAACCATACAAAGCCGCTAAATAGGGTCAAACATTAAACAAAGAAGCATGGTGATCAGCCAAGCGACACTGCACCCACAAGCTACCCAAACCTAAACACCGAACTTGCAACGGGACCATACCCGGAGCCAAATAGTCCTAAAGGATGCGGAGGAACACGGCGGAGCTAACATAATCTCATCTCCTAGGCAAAGTCAGACACTAGAGACACACGATCCTGCCAAGACCTTACTACTAACCAGCTCTCAAACATAGGCCAACCTCACAATGTACCCATTCCTACCCCAAAACCATAGACACACATAGGTAGCAACTATCAAGAGGCATCTTTTGAGGCTCAGGCAGGTAAAGGAAAATGGAAAGAAAACTACAAGGAATCAAACTACCAGTAGCAGAATGAAATTACAACCCAAGAGAGCTAACGACCTAACTGAACAAGATAACAAAGCATGATGCAACATGTAAAAGCCACTAACAAATCATTTGAAAGAAACAAACAAAAAATTTCAAATTTTAACAAATCAAAACTTAAAACCAATTAGGCTTTGATACCACTTTGTTGCGGGGAGCACCCCTGCGCGAGAGGAAATCCCCACGAAATAGCCCAGATCTATTGAGTGTTCTGATTCATAAAAATTTGAAATGTGAAAACAATGTTTAAATTCAATTTATCACTTGAAAATTGATAAACATATAATGTTCGAGTTGCAATTCCATAACAGTAGAAATGAATTATTCAAAATGAATACAATCAGTGAACAAAAACACTGACATGATTTGGGAAGTGGCAATTACATCAACACATTAAATTCAAAACTAACACATTTGAATTAATATTCAGAAGCAGAAAATTCATTCATCAATTTACAAGTCGAAAAAAATCGGAAATGGAAAGCAATAAAAGGGACACCAAGAATTTACGTGCTTCAGCCATAGGCCTACATGCACGGGGCAAGATCATCATGGGTTTTTCACTATGCAAGAACAAAGGAGTACAAGAGGAAACAAAGGACACAACAACAAACAAACTAAAATGGACATGAAACGAAAATAAGACGCGACGGAAAAATAAACAACACGCACAAGAATATAAAAAAAGACAAAGAAAAAACTACAACAGGACCGAGACCCCCTTACCGGGGTTCGGCCAAACCTTTATCAATGCAGAATCTTGTAAATGGGTGCTGAGAATGTCATCACGAAGTTCAGTAGGTCTGATCCTCCCTGATCAACGTTGTTGTCCAAATTTGTCACCATGAGCTGGTTACTGTCCAAAGCCATTGCTGTTGTCCAGGTTTGGTGTGTACCATAAAATGTTGTTGCTGTCCAGATTCGGTGCTGTTGTCCAAGAACAGAACCAGAACCAACAGCTTCCTCATGGAAGTCCTTCGTGCGCTGCCAGAGAAAAGATCCAAATCCAAGCAACTTGCCGCTGCCATCAAAAAACACGCAGTACAGGTGTGTTCTAAACCAGAACTGATGCCGCTTTCCAGGTATGCATGTGATGTGCACGGTCACCCAAGAAAACTAGATTCTTCTTCTAGATACTTCAAGAACGAGAACCCTCACATCCTCGCTGGTGCTCGGGGTTCGACATGAGCTACCTCCAGGTGAGCCGCTACTGTCTAGGACCTCCGCAGCTATCCAGATGCACAACGGCTGCTCTGTCGCTACGGTTTTCTCTACAAACTAAGACCACCAAACTTCGAATTCAAGAACCTGAAGGAAGAAAAGGGAAGAAATACTCAAAATGTCAGACGCATTAGGGTCTGGCTATCCAGAAATTTTCAAGGTCTCGTTGTCCGCTTATTCACGAGTGAATGACTCTGATGATCTCCACCAAATGTCGTGCACCAGCACACCAGTAGCGAGATCACTAGCCGACTGAAATACTGGGAGAGAAAGAACCACCAGTGACAAGAGAGCATCGACTTTGGGAATTTGGAACTCTGCTTACCAGAATAAATCAGCGGCACAAGAAGATAATTTCTAGATATATTTCTATAAAATAAACCAGCAGTAGAGGGGAAGTCAAATTTCTCAGATCTGTTCACGCTGCTGTCTGAGTGAGTCCTCTGCAAGACTGTCGAGCGCCAGAGCAAGTCCGATCGTCCAGATACGCGCTACATGAGGACTTCACCAGGATGGGATGTCGAGGAAGGGTCAAGAAACCAGAGCGGTGCAGATCTCTTGATGTAGATCTGGTTGCGCCTCTGCTCCCCTCCAGAAGTGGTGCCCTGGCACCTCAAGTGGAGCTGCTACGGAAACACCGACGGGGCACGTGGACGGTGGAAAAGAAATGGGTGGTGCCCTTGTTTCAACTGCGTAACAGTTTTCTCAACAAAAATGCATATTAAATAAAAATGCATTTAATTAACAAAAAAAAGAATTACAAATTCTCAAATCTCCACCTTGGAAATTAAATGCATGAACATATTTAATTTTCCACAACAACATACGCTCCATCTTGAAAATTAAAACCAAACCACATGATGATTCTGCACCACCTAACATCATCAACTTGGGAATATCCTAAACTGGAAATAATCTAAGGGGTATGACCCAAATAGTCCCCCTAACCATTTATCAACTATGACACATGTCGCTCGAAGTTGAATGATATCGAAAAGATGATAAATATGTTCAGAATAAAACAATTCTAAACAATTTCATGATAAAGCCATACCTGCATTTACCCAAGTCGCACTCTGAGACGATGCCAATGAGGAAATCATGGACCACCAAATCACATGCCAACGGGTCCCCAAACTTGCTCACCAGTGCCTGTAGAACACAAGTAAACAGAGCAGTATCCATCCTCACATAAAACATGGAAAACCAAAACTCAGAGAAATTCACATAGAATGGAACTCAGTACAAAAACAGTGCAATCATGCAAAGAGGAACATAAAGAGAGAGCAACAGAGATAGCGCATGCATAGTAAATGAAACAACCCAAAGAGGTCTCTACCTGAACCCACAAAAACATATAGGACCAAAGAACCAAGCACCGTCGGCTTTAAAACTGAGACATGCCGCCTGAAAACTCTAACAGGAAGACTCTCGATGCAAATATCCACCATAGGAGACAACTGCCTAAACAAAAGCCAAAAGGAGACTTCCTCACACAAAGGGGAAACTGCAAGGACACATGCAAGCAGTCCCAACATCCTAAGACAGCTCTAAAATGCGAGAACAAGGGTTGGGATCCAGCTAGAAACTAGGGGAAAATAAGCCGCAAAAGGGCCAAACATCCTAGTCTAGTCTTACTAATGGCACACGGTTCCCGGGAAACCATACAAAGCCGCTAAACAGGGTCAATCATCAAACAAAGAAGCTTGGTGATCGGCCAAGCGACACTGCACCCACAAGCTGCCCAAACCTAAACACCGAACTTGCAACGGGACTATACCTGGAGCCAAACAATCCTAAAGGATGTGGAGGAACACAACAGAGCTAACATAAGCTCATCTCCTAGGCAAAAGGCAGACACTAGAGACACACAATCCTGCCAAGAACTTGCTGCTAACCAGCTCTCAAACATAGGAAAACCTCACAAAGTACCCATTCCTACCCCAAAACCATAGACACACATAGGTAGAAACTACCAAGATGCATCTTTTGAGGCTCATAAAGGTAAAAAAAATGGAAAGCAAACAACGAGGAATCAAACTACCAGCAGAAAAATGAAATTACAACCCAAGAGAGCTAACGACCTAACTGAACAAGATAACAAAGCATGCTGCAACATGTAAAATCCACTAACAAATCATTTGAAAGCAAACTAACAAACAATTTCAAATTTTAACAAATCGAAACTTAATCCCAATTAGGCTCTGATACCACTTTGTTACGGGGAGCGCCCCTACGTGAGAGGCAATCCTCACGAAATAGCCCGGATCTATTGAGTGTTTTGATTCGTTGAAATTTGAAATGTGAAAACAATGTTTAAATTCAATTTATTACATGCAAATTGATAAACATATAATGTTCGAGTTGTAATTCCATAATAGTTGAAATGAATTATTCAAAATGAATACAATCAGTGAACAGCAACACTGACATGAATTGGGCAGTGGTAATTACATCAACACATTAAATTCAAAACTAACATATTTGAATTAATATTCAGAAGCATCAAATTCATTCAGAAATTTACAAGTCAAACAAAAGTGGAAATGGAAAGCAGTAAAAGGGACACCAATGATTTACGTGCTTCGGCAATAGGCCTACATGCACGGGGCAAGATCATCACAGGTTTTTCACTATGCAAGAACAAAGGAGTACAAGAGGAAACAAAGGACACAACAACACACATACTAAAATGGACATGAAATGAAAATAAGATGCGACAGAAAAACAAACAACATGCACAAGATTATAAAAAAAAAGACAAAGAAAAAACTACAATAGGACTGAGACCCCCTTATCGGGGTTCGGCCAATCCTTTGTCAATGAAGATTCTTGTAAATGGGTGTTGAGAATGTCATCACGAAGTCCAGGAGGTCTGATCCTCCATGATCAACGATGTTGTCCAGATTCATCACCATGAGCTGGTTTCTATCCAAAGCCATTGTTGTTGTCCAGGTTTGGTGTGTACCATAAAATATTGTTGTTGTCCAGATTCGGTGCAGCTGTCCAAGAACAGAACCAGAACCCGTAGCTTCCTCATGGAAGTCCTTTGTGCGCTGCCAGAGAAAAGATCCAAATCCAAGCAGCTTGCTGCTGCCATCAAAAAAACACACAGTACAGGTGTGATCTAAACCAGAACCGATGTCGTTGTCCAGGTATGCAGGTGATGTGAATGGTCACCCGAGAAAACCAGATTCTTCATCTTGCTACTTCAAGAACAAGAACCCTCACATCCTCGCTGCTTCTCTGGGTCCGACATGAGCAACCTCCAGGTGCGCCGCTACTGTCCAGGACCTCCGCAGCTATCCAGATGCACAACGGATACTCTGCCGCTACGGTTTTCTCTGCAAACTAAGACCGCCAATACCGCCAACCTTCGAATTCAAGAACCTGAAGGAAGAAAAGGGATGAAATAATCAAAACACCATACACATTAGGGTTCGGCTGTCTAGAACTTTTCAAGGTCTCGTTGTCCACTTCTTCACGAGTGAATGACTCCGTTGATCTCCACCAGATGTCGTGCACCAGCACACTAGTAGCGAGATCACAAGCCGACCGAAACACCGGGAGAGAAAGAACTACCAGTGGTAAGAGAGCATCAACTTTGGGAATCTGGAACTCTGCTTACCAGAAGAAATCAGCGGCGCAAGAAGATAATTTCCAGATCTATTTCTATAAAATAAACCAGCAGCAGAGGGGAAGTCGAATTTCTCTGATCTGTTCACACTGCTGTCCAAGTCAATCCTCCGCAAGACCATCGAGCACCGAAGCAAGTCCGATCGTCCAGATACGCGCTACATGAGGACTTCACTGGCACAGGATACTGAGGAAGAGTCAAGAAACCAAAGCGGTGCAGAACTCTTGATACGGATCCGGCTGCGCTTCCACTCCCCTCCAGAAGTGGTGCCTTGGCACCTCAAGTGGAGCTGCTACGGAAAGCACCGGTGGGGCACGTGGACGGTGGAAAAGAAATGGGCAGTTCCCCTGTTTCAACTGCGTAACAGTTTTCTCAAAAAAAATGTATATTAAATTAAAATGCATTTAATTAACAAAAAAAAAGAATTACAAATTCACAAATCTCCACCTTGGAAATAAAATGCATGAACATATTTAATATGCCACAACAACATACGCTCCATCTTGAAAATTAATACCAAACCACGTGATGATTCTGCACCACCTAACATCATCAACTTGGGCATATCCTAAACTAGAATTAATCTACGGGGTATGACCCAAACAGTCCCCCTAACCGTGTATCAACTGTGACACATGTCGCCCGAAGTTGAATGATATCGAAAATATGATAAACATGTTCAGAATAAAACAATTCTAAACAATTTCATGATAAAGCCATACCTGCACTTACCTGAGTCGCACTCTAAGACGATGTCAATGAGGAAATCATGGACCAACCAATCACATGCCAACGGGTCCCCAAACTAGCTCACCAGTTCCTGCAGAACACAAATAAACAGAGCAGTATCCATCCTCACACAAAACATGGCAAACCAAAACTCAAAGAAATTCACATAGAATGGAACTCAGTACAAAAATAGTGCAATCATGCAAAGATGATAACAAAGAGAGAGAAACAGAGATAGAACATGCATAGTAAATAAAACAACCCAAAGAGGTCTCCACCTGAATACACAAAAACATATAGGACCAAAGCACCAAGCACCGTCGGCTTTAAAACCAAGACACGCCGCCTGAAAACTCTAATAGGAAGACTCTCGATGCAAGGTACCAGAAGATCCTCAACAGATGGATTCAGAATCTCCACCATAGGAGACGACCGCCTAAACAAAAGCTAAAAGGAGACTTCCTCACACAAAGGGGAAATTGCAAGGACACATGCAAGCAGTCCCAACATCCTAAGACAGCTCTAAAATGTGAGAACAAAGGTTGGGAGCCAGCTAGAAACTAGGGGAAAACAAGCCGCAAAATGGCCACACATCCTAGTCTAGTCTTAATAACAGCACACGGTACCCGGGAAACCATACAAAGCCGTTAAACAGGGTCAAACATCAAACAAAGAAGCTTGGTGATCTGCTAAGTGACACTGCACCCACAAGCTACCCAAACCAAAACACCGAACTCGCAACGGGACCATACCCAGAGCCAAATAGTCCTAAAGGATGCGGAGGAACACGGCAGAGCTAACATAAGCTCATCTCCTAGGAAAAAGGCAGACACTAGAGACACACGATCCTGCCAAGACCTTACTGCTAACTAGCTCTCAAACATAGGAAAACCTCACAAAGTACCCATTCTTACCCCAAAACCATAGACACACATAGGTAGCAACTACCAAGAGGAATCTTTTGAGGCTTAGACAGGTAAAGGAAAATGGAAAGCAAACAATGAGGAATCAAAATACCAGCAGCAAATTGAAATTACAACCCAAGAGAGCTAACGACCTAATTGAACAAGATAACAAAGCATACTGAAACATGTAAAAGCCACTAATAAATCATTTGAAATCAAACTAACAAACAATTTCAAATTTTAACAAAGAAAAACTTAAACCCAATTAGGCTCTGATACCACTTTGTTGCGGGGAGAACCCCTACGTGAGAGGCAATCCCCACGAAATAGCCCAGATCTATTGAGTGTTTTGATTTGTTAAAATTCAAAATGTGAAAACAATGTTTAAATTCAATTTATTACATGAAAATTGATAAACATATAATGTTCGAGTTGCAATTCCATAACAGTAGAAATGAAATATTCAAAATGAATACAATCAGTGAACAACAACACTGACATGAATTGGGTAGTGGAAATTACATCAACACATTAAATTCAAAACTAACATATTTGAATTAATATTTAGAAGCAACAAATTCATTCAGCAATTTACAAGTCAAACAAAAGCGGAAATGGAAAGCAGTAAAAGGGACACCAAGGATTTACGTGCTTCTGCCATAGGCCTACGTGAACGGGGCAAGATCATCACGATTTTTTCACTATGCAAGAACAAAGAAGTACAAGAGGAAACAAAGGACACAACAACACACAAACTAAAATGGACATGAAATGAAAATAAGACGCGATGGAAAAACAAAGAACACACACAAGAATATAAAAAACGACAAAGAAAAAACTACAACAGGACTGAGACCCCCTTACCGGGGTTCGTCCAAACCTTTTTCAATGCAGAATCTTGTAAATGGGTGCTGAGAATGTCGTCACAAAGTCCAGCAGGTTTGATCCTCTGTGATCAACGCTACTGTCCAGATTCGTCACCATGAGCCGGTTGCTGTCCCAAGCCATTGCTGCTATCCAGGTTTGGTGTGTACCATAAAATGTTGTTGTTGTCCAGATTCAGTGCCATTGTCCAAGAACAGAACCAGAACCATCAGCTTCCTCATGGAATTCCTTCGTGCACTACTAGAAAAAAAAGAGCCAAATCCAAGAAACTTGCCGCTACCATCAAAAAACATGCAGTACAGGTGTGCTCCAAACAAGAACTGATGCCGATGTCCAGGTATGCAGGTGATGTGCAAGGTCACCTGAGCAAACCAGATTCTTCATCTTTCTACTTCAATAACGAGAACCCTCACATCCTCGCTGCTGCTCTGGGTACGGAATGAGTTGCCTCCAGGTGCGCCGCTACTGTCCAGAACCTCCGCAACTATCCAAATGCACAACGACTGCTCTGTCGCTACAGTTTTCTCTGCAAACTAAGACCGCCAACCTTCAAATTCAAGAACCTGAAGGAAGAAAAGGGAAGAAATACTCAAAAAGTTGGATGCATTAGGGTCAGGCTATCTAGAACTTTTCAAGGTCTCATTATCCACTTCTTCACGAGTGAATGACTCCGATGATCTCCAACAGATGTTGTGCACCAGCACACCAGTAGCGAGATCCCAAGCCGACCGAAACACCGGGAGAGAAAGAACCACCAATAGTGAGAGAGCATCGACTTCAGGAATCTGGAAATCTACTTACCAGAAGAAATCAGCAGCGCAAGAAGATAATTTCTAGATCTATTTCTATAAAACAAACCATAAGCAGAGGGGAAGTCGAATTTCTCAGATCTGTTCACGCTGCTGTCCGAACCAGTCCTCCGCAAGACCTTCGAGCGTCGTAGCAATTTCGATCGTCCAGATACGCACTACATGAGGACTTCACCGGGATGATATGCCGAGGAAGAGTCAAGAAACCAGAGCGGTGTAGATCTCTTGATGCGGATCCGGCTGCGCCTCCGCTCCCCTCCAGAAGTGGTGCCCTGGAACCTCAAGTGGAGCTTCTACGGAAAGCACCGGTGGGGCACGTGGACGGTGGAAAAGAAATGGGCGGTGCCCTTGTTTCAACTGCATAACAGTTTTCTCAACAAAAATTCATATTAAATAAAAATGCATTTAATTAAAAAAAAGAATTACAAATTCACAAATCTCCACCTTGGAAATTAAATGCATGAACATATTTAATATACCACAACAACATACGCTCCATATTGCAAATTAAAACCAAACCACATGATGATTCTGCACCACCTAACATCATCAACATGGGCATATCCTAAACTGGAAATAATCTATGGGGTATGACCCAAACAGTCTCCCTAACCATGTATCAACTGTGACACATGTCGCCCGAAGTTGAATGATATCAAAAAGATGATAAACATGTTTAGAATAAAACAATTCTAAACAATTGGATGATAAAGCCATACCTGCACTTACCTGAGTCGCACTCTGAGACGATGCCAACGAGGAAATCATGGACCAGCAAATCACATGCCAACGGGTCCCCAAACTAGCTCACCACTGCCTGCAGAACACAAATAAACAGAGCAGTATCCATCCTCACACAAAACATGGAAAACCAAAACTCAGAGAAATTCACATAGAATGGAACTCAGTACAAAAACAGTGCAATCATGCAAAGAGGAGCATAAAGAGAGAGCAACAGAGGTAGCACATGCATAGTAAATGAAACAACCCAAAGAGGTCTCCACCTGAACCCACAAAAACATATAGGACCAAAGCACCAAGCACCGTCGGCTTTAAAACCGAGACACACCGCCTGAAAACTCTAACAGGAAGACTCTTGACGCAAGGTACCAGAAGATCCTCAACAAATGGATTCAGAATCTCCACCATAGGAGACAACTACCTAAACAAAAGCCAAAAGGAGACTTCCTCACACATAGGGGAAACTGCAAGGACACATGCAAGTAGTCCCAATATCCTAAGACAACTCTAAAACGTGAGAACAAAGGTTGGGAGCCAGCTAGAAACTAGGGGAAAACAAGCCGCAAAAAGGCCACACATACTAGTCTAGTCTTACTAACGACACACGGTTCCCGGGAAACCATACAAAGCCACTAAATAGGGTCTAATATCAAACAAAGAAGCTTGGTGATCGGCCAAGCGACACTACACCCACAAGCTTCCCAAACCTGAACACCGAACTCGCAACGGGACCATACCCGGAGCCAAACAATCCTAAAGGATGCGGAGGAACACAACAGAGCTAACAAAATCTCATCTCCTAGGCAAAAGGCAGACACTAGAGACACACGATCCTGCCAAGACCTTACTGCTAACCAGCTATCAAACATAGACAAACCTCACAAAGTACCCATTCCTACCCCGAAACCATAGACACACATAGGTAGCAACTACCAAGAGGCATCTTTTGAGGCCCAGACAGGTAACGGAAAATGCAAAGCAAACAACGAGGAATCAAACTACCAGTAGCAGAATGAAATTAAAACCCAAGAGAGCTAAAAACCTAACTGAACAAGATAACAAAGCATGCTGTAACATGTAAAATCCACTAACAAATAATTTGAAAGCAAACTAACAAACAATTTCAAATTTTAACAAAGCAAAACGTAAACCCAATTAGGCTCTGATACCACTTTGTTGCGGGGAGCTCCCCTGTGCGAGAGGCAATCCCCACGAAATAGCCCAGATCTATTGAGTGTTTTGATTTGTTAAAATTTGAAATGTGAAAACAATGTTTAAATTCAATTTATTACATGCAAATTGATAAACATATAATGTTCGAGTTTCAATTCCATAATAGTAGAAATGAATTATTCAAAATAAATAAAATCAGTGAACAACAACACTTACATGAATTGGGCAGTGGCAGTTACATCAACACATTAAATTCAAAACTAACATATTTGAATTAATATTCAGAAGCATCAAATTCATTCAGAAATTTACAAGTCAAACAAAAGCGGAAATGGAAAGCAGTAAAAGGGACAGCAAGGATTTACATGCTTCGACCATAGGCCTACGTGCACGGGGCAAGATCATCATGGGTTTTTCACTATGCAAGAACAAAAGATTACAAGAGGAAATAAAGGACACAAAAACACACAAACAAAAATGTATATGAAACGAAAATAAGATGCGACAGAAAAACAAACAACACACACAAGCTTATAAAAAAACGACAAAGAAAAAACTACAACAGGACCGAGACCCCCTTACCGGGGTTCAGCCAATCCATTATCAATGTAGAAGCTTGTAAATGGGTGTTGAGAATGTCTTCACGAAGTCCAGCAGGTCTGATCCTCCATGATCAACGCTGCTATCCAGATTCGTCACCATGAGCTGGTTACTATCCAAAGACGTTGCTGCTATCCAGGTTTGGTGTGTACCATAAAATATTGTTGCTATCCAGATTTGGTGCCGCTGTCTAAGAATAGAACCAGAACCAGCAGCTTCCTCATGGACGTCCTTCGTGCGCTTCCTGAGAAAAGAGCCAAATCCAAGCAGCTTGCTACTGCCATCAAAAAACACGCAGTACAGGTGTACCCTAAACCAGAATCGATGTTGTTGTCCAGGTATGCAGGTGATGTGAAAGGTCACCCGAGCAAACCAGATTCTTCATCTTGCTACTTCAGGAATGAGAACCCTCACATCCTCGCTGCTGCTCTTGGTCCGGCGCGAGCTGCCTCCAAGTGCACCGCTACTGTCCAGGACCTCTGCAGCTATCCAGTTGCACAACGGCTGCTCTGCCGCTACGGTTTTCTCTGAAAAATAATACCGCCAATACCTCCAACCTTCGAATTCAAGAACCTGAAGGATGAAAAGGGAAGAAATACTCAAAATGTCGGACACATTAGGGCCCAGCTGTCCAGAACTTTTCAAGGTCTCATTGTCCGCTTCTTCACGAGTGAATGACTCCGATGATCTCCACCAGATGTCGTGCACCAGCACACCAGTAGCGAGATCACAAGCCGACCGAAACACCGGGAGAGAAAGAACCACTAGCGGCAAGAGGGCATCGACTTCGGGAATCTGGAACTCTACTTACCAGAAGAAATCAGCGGTGCAAAAAGATAATTTCCAGATCTATTTCTATAAAATAAACCAGTAGGAGAGGGGAAGTTGAATTTCTCAGATCTGTTCACGCTGCTGTCTCAGTCAGTCCTCCGCAAGACCGTCGAGTGCCAGAGAAATTCCGATCGTCCAGATACCTGCTACATGAGGACTTCGCCGGGACGGGATGCCGAGGAAGAGTCAAGAAACCAGAGCGGTGCAGATCTCTTGATGCGGATCCGGCTGCGCCTCTGCTCCCCTCCAGAAGTGGTGCCCTGGAACCTCAAGTGGAGCTGCTACGGAAAGCACCGGCGGGGCACGTGGACGGTGGAAATGAAATGGGCGGTTCCCTTATTTCAAATGCATAACAGTTTTCTCAAAAAAAATGCATTTTAAATAAAAATTTATTTAATTAACAAAAAAAGAATTACAAATTCACACCCCCCCTATGGGACCTCATTTCGTCCGTTGCACAGCTCCGAATAGCTGGCTCCTTCTAGTCATGTAACTTCTGACCCATCACGCACCCTCCGACCGGCTACGCACACTTCTTTCCCCCCTTCCAGTGAATTTTCTAGTGCCCCATAGCCCCTCACTGACCTTTCGGGGTGGAACAACCTACTAGGTCGACCCCCATTCCAAATCTATTCGGGTAACCATCCACACACCTTGTTATTAATTGTGTGCACAGGGAATGTCCGGTACCGAAGGAGAGTGGGTTGGGTTCTCGATGTTTCACATACACTTGAGTTGAGGTGGGTTATGCATTGTTCATTAATTTTAATTATTTGAAATCATTGTTTATGTGTTTTAGTTCTTTTATGATTATTGCAGTGAATTGGAAAGGAGAATCAGTGATACCACAGCCAGTAGGTTGCACTCACTTGTGTGCAAATGTATTTTGTTTCATGTCATTGTGTTTTACTATGATTCGTGGTAGGCCCCCCACTGAACATTCCAATATATTTATAATTTATTAATTTCTTGTAATTACATTTATTTTTAAAAAATGGAAAATATTATTAAGTAATTAGTTTTAGAAATAGTGTGCGTTGTGAATGATAGTGGTTCCCTCTTGTGCATGAATTACATGAAATTTTTTTCTTTCAAATGATAATAATTAATGTTTATAAAATTCATGGTTGGCCTTTGTAAGTAAATTGTGTTTCTTTTAAAATGTGTCTTCTGTTGAAAATGAATTTGGGAATGTAAAATGGATATCTGAAATAGGGTTTCAAATGGTTTTTAGATCCAATGTCATGCTTCTTTTATTCTTTGTAAGTGATTTGGAATGTGTTGGTTCTTCTAGAAAGAATATGGTGTTGAATGGATGGTTCTAGTCCATTTGGAACTATAATGAAATAAATTATTTTGAAAAATTCTATTTGGTGTGACTCAGGGGTTATCACATTGTGTATGTGGATTGTGTGAGTTTCTGTGTGTGGTGTCTGTGCATTGCGATTGGTTATTTGATTGGAATTTCTGAATCAACCCTATTTTAATTTGGTACTCTTCATGGGAACCTAGAATATTAGGTTAATTTTTTGTGAAAATTGTTTTACTATATTAGATTATGCACCGGCTTGTGGCCCTTACTACAATCTTTGCTCTGCAAGAATATTGTCCCCCTCAGTTAGTCCAGGTAGTGCAACACCGAACGTTTTGGCATTATGACATCATCGAGAGTAGGCATTCCTTCAGGATGAGTCACAAGTATAGTGCATTCTGGATTTTTCACGAGCTCCTAGGTTCGACCCATGTTTTCTTTAGTTGGTATTTTTATGTGGAGGATGATTAAGGGGCCTAGTTTGGTTGCTGGTCCCCGTTTTCTACATTCCCATATCCCTTATTGTGTGTTGTGTGTTTTTTATTTTTTCCTCTTGACTAACAACTAGAATTTGGATTATAAATTGATTACAAAAATGTTTTTAAAATGTAATGCACCTTTACCTTCAAACATTAAAAATTATTTTAAATTTAAAAGTGAAATGTACTATTTATTTATTTAGAAATAAATTTGTGTGTGAAAACCCATATTTTATATGATCTAGTTCAAACTAAAATTAGTATAATTCTTTATTTAATAGAATTTCTTTGGGAATATGTTTTTGGTCACTCTGACTAAGTTTTAATACTCACGCATATAGTATTTTCTGGTATTTAGTTTCTTTTGCAGGTTTCAGATCTGGTTTGGATCGTCTTGGGTGACATTTGGTTTGGGTATTGGAGAATGAATCTTAAGGTCACATGGAGTTTTGGGTAATGGTTGAGTTAATATGTGTTTTTTTCCATTATTTCTCTTTCTTTTCAATTATTTGTTTTACGTTTTTCTATATTCTTTGAACTGCTTTATTTATTTTCACTAGGAAAAAATGTTCCCTATTGTCCTCTATTGAAACTCTGGTGCTCGTAGCAATCCCAGGAGGATCGGGAATTCCTATCCGGCCTTACCACATATCGGATTGTGTGACCTCTTGAGGGTTGACCTAGGTTGGTTCATGACAAAATGGTATCATGTTAGGTTGGATCTTAGCGGACCTTGCCTTGTAGAGAGCCCTTTCATTTTTTGGATATTATAGTAGTAGGAGTATGATTGTCAGGGCTCTAGGTGTAAGAAGGTGAAGGGCGCCGTGAACCATTTCTCATTCCAAACCTCATGTTACTATTGGATGCTCGGGTTGTTAGGGTATTTTGGTTCCCTTGAATTGTTTTATGTTATGAAATGAAAAGAGAGTTGGGAATGTTTCCCGTGAGATCGCAAGGCCTAGAGATCCAAGTAGAGATGGGGGTCATTTCCCTAGATTTCTCTTTATGATGGTGTCATGACTGGCATATGGACGCAAACGATATATAAGAGTCAACAATCAACACTAGTTTTCCCATGTGGATTGTTTGGGTCATCGTTTATTTTGAAAACTGTTTGAAATGTTTTATTTTGGAGATTGTTAAATGATTAATTTAAAATAAATATTAACATGTTTTGATTAGGTTATTTGTCTCCTTATTCATTCATGTTCTCCCCCACAAGAGTTTGATGAATGCTAAAGGTGCAGCTTCGGGTGGTACAACCTTAGAAAATCCTCTCGTTGATCATCCTATAGACTAGATTCTCAAGTTTTTGAAATTGAACCATCACTTATTATATGGTCATGTAAATCCTCTTTAAGGGAAGGAGTGGTTATGGAAGATATAGAGGAACTACTATTTTTTGTGCCACCTTAGTCATTGAAGGTGAAATATGATAATCTTATTCTTGAAGAGCCAACATGGAAATGGTGGAAGTCTGTGTCTTGAAGCAAGCCTCAGAAATATCTCACTTGGGAGTTCTTCAAGTCGCTGTTCATTCAACATTATTTATCTCTGGTGACAAAGGTGAAGACGATGAATGAGTTGTGCGGTCTTCCAAAAAGTGTTGGATTACTTTTTAAAATTATTTCATCATTTCTTGTACATAGCGCTATATGAAATGGGGTATATTGGAAATGATCCCATGAAAGCTCTAAATTTTGATCACGGGTTTCTTCCTATGCTTCAGTTGAATGTGGCAGAGCTCATCCTATCCACCTAATCGGATGTTGTGAGGAAAACCATTAATGCTAAAGCAGAGGTATCAGGAGGGCCTGAGGTGGGAAATCCTCCCCTGTTCTTTCGAATCAGTACACATGATGAAGATATAATTAATGGGAAGCGACCTGATGTTGTTGGCTCTAATAGCGGAATAAAGAGGCCTTCATACCTTCAATCATCTCCTTCATAGCGCATTGGTGTGATTTTTCAACAGTGTGGTAGGATGGTTCACAAGAAGATGGCGTGCCCGAGTGCTCTGAGACCCTTCCATACCTTTGGATGTTTGGGCCACATGCAACGATTCTACCGAGGTGCTTCCAAGAAGTGTGTTGAACCCAGAACTGACTCGTCAAAGGTCACCTCAACCCGTCTGCAAGAGTATGTCAATGATTGAGAACAGTTTGGGGTTTTCTCTTATAGTGTTCCCAGGATGTAGATGTGGTCTCTTGTAGAATTTTTTGGTGTTTACTTTTTTAGATGTAAGAATTCTTTTTAGAACCTCTTTGAAACCATTATATTAATGGAAGTGGGTTTGGTGAAATTCATGTTCATGTTTTATGTTCGAGAAATTTCTAAAGATTCACTGTGAGATAGGATATGCTTCAATCATTAGAGATCCATCCATTGGTCATAGAGTGATGTTGTCGCGTAGTCAGGAGAACCCCAGTAGTGAAAATGGTATTGGTTTAATATTTTTCCTATGTGTGGCATGGTTTATATTCTTCTAAGGGTGTGAATTTGTTAATATAGAGATGGCGGTAGTTTTGAAGCTATAGTTGTTTGGCCCATCCCTTCTGCCCCCTCATGGTGGGGGGTTGTTGGTCAGTGTGGGAAGTTTTCATGTTCGGATAATCTCATCACCAGTTATGCTGGGGAGACACATAGTGGGTATCGTAGAGTTACACCTAAAGTAATTGAGTGTTAGCCAGATCCCTGTGTTGGATAGTCAATTCAGGACTCCCTATGTCATTATCAGAGTTTTGTTTCATGTATCACTTTTTGTGGTGGGTGGTCTCGTGTGGAGCCACCAAGTTTTTTAGTTTTTCATCCTGAGTAAACATTGGGATGGACTTACACACAACTGTTCTGTTGGACTAAGATTATGAGAATAAGTGTCTGAGGTGGATTAATTTCATTCATTCCATGCTTGAAATGGATGGTTTGGGTTTATCTTGGTGATGGTTAAGGTGATCATGTTTTAAGGATGAGTTGGGTGTCATGGTTTTTTGGCGTTTGTTTGGATCGATCAACAGGAGCTTCTTAAACTTTTGAAGGTGGGTGAAACTTATGAAGCTTCATCATTGGGTCCAGGTCATATTGTGTCTTCCCAGAGATCGAAGGTGTTATGGGGAGGAGAATGGTCACACCTTGACCTATACAATTATTTTATTTTTTTATTTATGGGGTCTTAAATAAATTATTTTGGGGTTCAGGTTGTGTCCCAGAAAAAAATATTGATTTTATGTCAAAAAAATGCATTTTTTTGGTTTCCTTCATTGGGCGCAAGGGCAGATCCCATCATTGAAATTCCACGAGGCTTCGCCTAGACAATAGTGTGATTAGCCTGCCTTCAAATAATTAATATGAATGAATTTTGTAATTTATTGAATATTTTAAAATTTTTATTTTTATGTATAAATTTTATTATTTTTATTTTGGGTAAAGAATTAAAATTGTTAATTTTATTATTTTTTCTATTGTTATCATTATTATTATAATTAATTTTTATTTGTATTATTTTTATTATGGATTAATGTATGTTTTTTTATTTTTTTTATTTTATTTTGGTTTATTTATTTCCCCCTAACCCTAACCCTAGCGTTCCATCTATCCAATCATCTTTCACCTCCTCTTTTACATGCAGCACGAGTAGCTCCTGGCCACCGCTTCCCTCTCTGTCTATCCATCTCCCTCTCGACTGTGCCCGGTCTGGTGACCCCCCTCCTGACAGTGTTCTTGTCTGGCATTCTCCTTCCCGACTGTGCCCGGTCCTGCAACCCCCAACCGCCACCAGTATACCCCATGAAGCGCCTCCCACTATTCCCTTCAAATATGCCTCCTACCACATATTCTCCAGCTGCACACACCCACCGTCCATGCACCGTTCTACCACCCCAGTCCCTCCAGCTTCCGACACGCCTCCCTCAGGCCTCTTCCTGCACCTACATGCACCCTCCGGCACGACCCTGCCTTGTAGCTGCTGTCCGAACGGCCTCCCCCTCTACTTGTAGTGACCCCCTCTCCGAAGGACCTACCTATAGTCGGTCCACAGGTAGCGCACCAACCCACTGGCCGATCTCACCTCACTGGCGCACCCCAATCCCTTTGCAGTGCCCTCCTTCCATGCCTTTAGTTCTTTCCTGCTCGCACCCGCCAGAACCATGACGCCCACTACTCAGGATAGCCCCCTTCGATGGTATGTTCACGTTTTTCCAGCTAGCGACCCCCTTGTGGGACCTCATTCTAGCCACCATATAGCTCTGACCAGCCGATACCCTCTAGTCGTGCACTATCTAACCCATCACGCGCCCTCCAACTAGCCGTGCACACATCCCAGCTACGCGACCCCCCTACCGTCGAGTTCTCCCACACCCCACAACCCCTCACCGGCCTTTCAAGACATATCGACTAGCTCCATTGACCCCCATTACTCTTTTGTTCATTTGATCATTAGTGCGTCTTGTTCTTAAATGGTCTTTCGACGAACATCTGCTACTGAAGGTGAGATGTCTGGGTTCGCGTCGTTTCACCTTCACTGCGGTTGAGGTGGGTTTTGCGTTGTTCATTTGATTGAATTATTTTAAGTCAGTTTTTATGTGTTTTGGTTGTTTTGTAATTTTTTCAGCCTATTGATATGAAACATCCATGATACCGTAGTTAGCAGGTTGTGTGCACTTGTGCGCAAGTGCGAGGCATGTCGCGTCATCGTGTTTGGACTGCGAGTCGAGGTGGGTCCCCCACTCCAATTACCATTATATTTAGAATTTATTAATTTCATATAATTACATTGATTTTTAATAAATGTTAAATGATATAATGTAATTCATTTTAGAATAACATTTTTTGTGAAATATGTTGTTTTTCGCTTATTCTTTTATTACCTAAAAATGTTTTCTTTCAAATCTACATAATTAGGGTTGATAAAATGCTGGGTTGGCCTTTGTAATTAAATTTTGATTATTTTAAAATGTGTATTGAGTGGAAAATGTGTGTGGGTTTTTAAAATGGATTTTTGAAATAGGGGGTTAAATTTTTTTGAGATTGAATGTTGTGTTTATTTGATTCTTTGTATGTGATTTGTCATGTGTTCGTCCTTCTTGAAATATGTTGGTGTCGAGTGGTTGGTTAAGGCCTGTTTAGAACATTAATGAAATAAATTATTTGGAAAACAATCTTTGGGGTGACTCACAGTGATCCTGATGGGTCTGTGGATTGTCTGAGTTGTTGTGTGTTGTGTTTGTGCGTTGTGATTGGTCACATGATAGAAATTGCTGACTCTCCCCACTTTTCATTTATTACATTTCATGGGATCCTAGCATATTATGTGAATTTTCTGTGAATGATTGCAGCACTAGATTAGATTACACACTGGCTAGTGTCCCTTAGTATGGGCTTTTCTCTGCTAGGGGATTATGCCCCACGATTTGGTCATGTAGAGAAACACCGAGCGTTTGGGTGTTATGTTAACATCAAAAGTAGGAAAGCCTTTAGGATGAGTCACAAGTATATTAAGTTATGGATTGTTCAAGAGCTCATAGGTTCAACCCATGTTTTCTTTAGTGCTTATTTGTTTGTTGTGGATGATTGAGGGGCCTAGTTCAGTTATTGTTCCCCATTTTTTAATTTCCCATTTCCCTTATTGTGTGTTGTGTTTTGTGTGTTGTTTTATACATGACTAACAACTAAAATTTGGATTTTAAACTTTTCATGAAAATGTTTTTAAAATGTAATGCACATTTTCTTTCAATCCTTAAACATTCTCTTAAATTAAAAAGGGAAAAGGACTGTTACTAACTTTAGAAATGAAAGTGTGTGCGATAACTAATATTTTATATGATGTAGTCCAAACTTGAAATTAGTATAATTCTTTATTTAATGGTTGTTCTTTTCGAATAGATTGTTTGGCACACCTACAGTGTTTTAATACTCACACCTATAGTATTTTCTTGTTTTTAGTTTCACTTGAAGGTTTCAGATTTAGTTTGGGTCGCCTTGGAAGACATTTGGTTTGGGTTTTGGTGAGTGACTCTCAAGGTCACGTTGAGTTTTTGGTCTTGGTCAGGTTAGTATGTGTTGACAGTCATTCCTTTTTTTTGTGTAATTTTTTTTGCATTGTTCTATTTTCTTTTTTGATGATTTATTTATTTTCACAGGGTGAAATCATTCCAAATTTTCATCTATTGATTCCTTGGTGCTTGTCGCTATCACATGAGTATTGGGAACACCTCTTAGTCCTTGCCGCATATCAGCTTTGGTGACCAGTTCAGGGTCGACCCGGGTTGGTTTGTGAAAAAATGGTATCTCATCAGGTCGTCTCTTAGAGGGCCTTGCTTTCTTGAGAGCCCATTTTTATTTGGGGTTATCATTATTAGAGGAGTAGTATTGTCAAGATTCAATGTATATGAACGATAAGGATGTCATGGACACATGCTTGTTCCGAACCATGGGTTACCATGGGATGTATGAGTTCTTGGTGTCTTTTAGGATCCTTTGAATTGTTTTATGTTGGGAAATTAAGAGGAAGTTGGGATAGTAGCCCTGTGAGCTCTCAAGGCCTAGAAATTCATGTTGAGCTTGGGGAATATCCCTAGACTACTCTCTGTGATGGTGGAGTGAATGGAATATGGCCTCTAACCATATGTACGAGTCACCCATCGCACTAGTTTTCCCTTGTCAATGGATTGGGTCTTCTTTAACACTGAAAACTATTTTTAATGTTTTATTTTTGAGATATTTAAAAGATTAATTCAAAATAGAAATTACATTGTTTTGATTATGTTATTTATTTCCTTGTTCTATATTTTTCACCCCCATGATTTTTTGATGAATGCCCATGGTGCAACTTCGAGTGGTGCGCCCATACCAAATCCACAAGCTTATCTTCCCATAGACTATGTCCTTGAGTTCTAGAAAATAACCCTCCCCTCTTTTATGGTCATGAATATCCAATTGAGGTGGAGGAGTGGTTGTGGATGATTTATTTGAAATACTTCTTTCTCGCACGACATGATTCATTGAATGTGGAATTGGACACCATTATGCTTGAAGGTCCAACCTGAAAATGGTTGAAGTCTGTGTCTCGAGGAAAGACTCAAAAATATCTCAGATGGGAGTTCTTCAAATCGTCGTTCATCCAACAATATTTCTCCGAGGTGAAAATGGTGTGGTCGATTTTAGAGTTGTGTGGTCTTCAGCAATGTGTTGGATCAGTTCTAAAATCCATTCATCATTTGTTGGACATAGCTCCATATAAACAGGGGTATGTTGGAAATGTTCCCATGAAAGATCGTCATTTTGATCTCAAGATTCATCCTGATCTACAGTTGCATGTGGTACAGCTCAACCAAACCTCTTTATTGTATGTTGTGAGGCAAACCTTTCTTGTAGAAGCTGAGGTATCAGGAGGGCCTGAGATGGCAGATCCTCACCTGGTCATGGGATGTAGTGCACATGATGAAAGTAGAAATAATGAGAAGTGATGTGATTCTAGTGGAACTAATAGAGGAATAAATTGTCCTTAATACCTTCATCCATGTTATTCATAGTACAATGTTGTGATCTGTCACCAGTGTTGTAGGCAGGGTCACAAGAAGCCGACGTGCCCGAGTGCTTCGAGACCCTTCCACGCCTGTGAATGTTTGGGTCACATGTAGTGATTCAATCGTTGTGTTTCCATTAAGTGTGCTGATCCCAGACCTGACTCATCGAAGGACTCATCAGCCCATCAGTAGGTGTAGGAAAGCATTTGGGATCAGTTTGGGGTTTTCTCTTTAGTGTTCCCTAGATGTAGTGGTTGTTTCTTGTACAATTTTTGGTGTTTATTTTCCTTTAGTTATAAGAATGATTTTTTATCATACCTATTTGAATCCTTTATTTTAATGGTATTGTGTTTAGTAAAATTATGGTTCTTTTGTTATGTTTGGGAAATTTTTAATGCCTAAATGTGGGGAATGAGATGCTTCAATCATCGGTGCTCCAGCCATAGGTACCAGAGTGAAGTTGGCGCATAGTCAGGAGAACCCCATTAGTGAAAAGGGGAATGGTTTAATATTTTTTACTTAGTGTGGAATGGTTTGTGTTCTTATGAGGGTGTGACATTGTTAATATAGAGATGGCGGAAGTATTTATGCTCTACCGGTTGGGTCCATCCCTTCTCCCCCCTCATGGTGGAGGTTTTGGTCAGTGTGGGATGTTTTTAAGTTTGGTAAATCTCGTCAGCTCTTATGGTGGGTAAAACCACAGTGGGTCTCGCAGAGTTACACCCGAAGTAATTTAGTGTTGGCCTGATCCTTATGGTGGGGAGTCTATTCAGGCCTCCCAGTCCTAGTATTAGAGTTTCGTTATAGGTATCGTTTTTTTGTGGTGGGTGGTCTCGCGAGGAACAACCCAGTTTTCATGTTCTTCCTACTAGGTTAATGTTTGGATTGGGGTACCCCCAATTGTTCTTTTAGACTAAGATTATGAGAATAAGTGTCATAGGTGGGTTATGATCGTTTGTTACTTGTATGAAATGGATGGTTTGAGTTCTTCTTTGTGATGGTTATGGGGATTTTGTTTTAAGGATGAGTTTTGTGTCATGGGTTTTTGGGGTCTATTTTGATCGATCAACTAGAGGCGCGTAAACTATTGGAGGTGAGTGACACTTAAGGAGCTTCATCTTTTGGTCTAGGTCTTATTGTGGCTTTATGGGGGTGGAAATCGATTTGGCGGGGAGAACATTCACACCCCTACCTTTTCAATTATTTTATTTTATTATTTATTTGGCCTTAAATAATTTTTTTTGGGGTTTGGGTTGAGTCCCGGATGCAAATTTTGAGTTTATGTCAAAAAAAAACATTTTTTGGATTGGCATCATTGGGCGCAAGGGCCGAGCACATTTGGAAACGATGTGCGGCTTCTCCCAAGCAATTGCGTGATCTGCTTACATTCTAATAATGAAAATGATTGAATTTTGTAATTTATCGCATATTTTAATTTTTAATTGTTATTATGAATTTTTTTTATTTTGGGTGAAGAATTAAAATTGCTAATTTTATTATTATTATTTATTTTTTTTATTGTTTTTATTTCGGATTCATGTTTGTTTTATTTTGTTTCTTTGATTTTCATTTTGTTTTTGTTTATTTATTTTCTCCATAACCCTAATCCTATCATTATCTCTCTCAAATCGTGTTCCCCCCTCCCTCTTTTACGTGTGATGCGATCAGCTCCCAGAAGCCACCTGCCTCTCTCTATCTGGCCATCTCCCTCTCGACCGTGTCATGTCTGATGACCCACATCCGGATAAATTTTTTATATGGGTTTTTAAAAAATTAAAATTTGCTAACAGGGTATAGGGTTCGCATATTTTTAAAACTGGGTCCGAGATGCGTGAACCCCGTTCACGCATCACCGACCCCGGAAAGATGCGTGAACGGGGTTCACGCATCTTAACCGCGCTGAAGGATGCGTGAACCGCGTTCACGCATCCTTCACGAAGTTGATGAAGGATGCGTGAACGGGGTTCACGCATCCTACAGTAACTTTTTTTTTAAAATTTTTATTTTTATTTTTATTTTTTGTTTTGTTTTGTTTTCTATATATATATATATATATATATACAAACAAAACATAAAATTCAGCAGAATTTATCTGCTATTTAATATCCAGCAGAACTGCCATTACAGCAGTCTGGATTCTGACAGAAACCATCACCCAGGGCTCTCTTTTATAAGAGGGCTTGCCCAGGAAATCATACTGCATTTCCGATGTGGGATTCAGGTTCTCTTTTCCTACACAGAACATTCTGCATTTCCGATGCGGGATTCTGTTTCAAGTACGTGACTTTGAAAGACTATAAAATACAAACTATACGACCAATATAAATAAAACTTAAAACATGGATTAAACATATAATAAATAGTTGAAAATGAAAAGAATTTCCTAAAAAGGGTTGATGAATAATAATTTATAAGCTTTCAAAACCACCAACTTGAAACTTAAAAAAGTTTCAAGTACGTGACTTTGAAAGACCATAAAATAAAAACTATAAGACCAATATGAATGAAACTTAAAACATGGATTAAACATACAAGAAATAGTTGAAAATAAAAACAATTTCATAAAAAGTGTTGATGAATAATAATTTATAAGCTTTCAAAACCACCAACTTGAAACTTAAAAATGTTTCAAGTACGTGTCTTTGAAAGATTATAAAATACAAACTATATAACCAATATGAATGAAACTTAATATACGGATTAAACATATAAGAAATAGTTGAAAATAAAAAGAATTTCATAAAAAAAAATTAATGAAAAATAATTTATAAGCTTTCAAAACACCAACTTGAAACTTAAATACGTTTACGTGCCTTTGAAAGCCTATGAAATACAAACTATAAAGCCAATATAAATGAAAATTAAAACATGGATTAAACATATAACAAATAGTTAATAATTAATTAGTTAATTAGTAATATAATTATTAATTAGTTAATAATTAATATAATTATTAATTATTAATTACTAATACACAATAATTAATTAGTTAATTAGTAATATAATTATATAATAGTTAATTAGTTAATTAGTAGTATAATTATTAATTGATAATTACTTAGTTAATTAGTAATATAAATCTTAATAATAATTATTAATTATAATTATAATTATTAATTATTAATTATTAATTATATAATAATTAATTAGTTAATTAATAATATAATTATTAAATATAATTATTTATTATTTATTATATAATAATTAATTAGCTAATTAGTAATCTATTTATTAATTATAATTTTTTTATATTTATCTATAATTATTAATTAGTTAATTTGTAATATAATTATTAATTATAAAATAAGTAATTGATTAATTAGTAATATAATTAGTGATTATAATTATTTATTATAATTATTAATTATTAATTATTAATTATTAATTATTAATTATATAATAATTAAGTAGCTAATTACCAATATAATGATTAACTATTAAAAATTAATTGGTTATTTAGTACTGTAATTATTAACAATAATTATTATATATTAATTAGTAATATAATTATTTATTATAATTAGTAATATAATTAGTAATTATAATTAGTAATTATTAATTATATAATAATTAATTAGTTAATTACCAATATAATTATTAATTATTAAAAATTAATTATATATTAATTAATTAGTTAATTAGTAATATAATTATTAATTATTAATTACATAACAATTAATTAGTTAATTAGTAATATAATCATTAATTATATAATTAATAATTATAATAATAATTAAAAATTATATTACTAATTAACTAATTAATTAATATATAATTAATTTTTAATAATTAATAACTAATAATTGTAATGAATATATATAATTATTTATTATATTACTAATTTACTAATTAACTAATTAATTATTATGTAATTAATAATTATATGTTTAATCCGTATATTAAGTTTCATTCATATTGTTCATATAGTTTGTATTTTATAATCTTTCAAAGACACGTACTTGAAACATTTTTAAGTTTCAAGTTGGTGGTTTTGAAAGTTTATAAATTATTATTCATCAACACTTTTTATGAAATTGTTTTTATTTTCAACTATTTCTTGTATGTTTAATCCATGTTTTAAGTTTCATTCATATTGGTCTTATAGTTTTTATTTTATAGTCTTTCAAAATCACGTACTTGAAACTTTTTTAAGTTTCAAGTTGGTGGTTTTGAAAGCTTATAAATTATTATTCATCAACCCTTTTTACGAAATTCTTTTCATTTTCAACTATTTATTATATGTTTAATCCATGTTTTAAGTTTTATTTATATTGGTCGTATAGTTTGTATTTTATAGTCTTTCAAAGTCACGTACTTGAAACAGAATCCCGCATCGGAAATGCAGAATGTTCTGTGCAGGAAAAGAGAACCTGAATCCCACATCGGAAATGCAGTATGATTTCCTGGGCAAGCCCTCTTATAAAAGAGAGCCCTGGGTGATGGTTTCTGTCAGAATCCAGACTGCTGTAATGGCAGTTCTGCTGGATATTAAATAGCAGATAAATTCTGCTGAATTTTATGTTTTGTTTGTATATATATATATATATATAACAAAACAAAACAAAAAATAAAAACAAAAAATTTAAAAAATAAGTTACTGTAGGATGCGTGAACCCCATTCACGCATCCTTCATCAACTTCGTGAAGGATGCGTGAACCGCGTTCACGCATCCTTCAGCGCGGTTAAGATGCGTGAACCCCGTTCACGCATCTTCCCGGGGTCGGTGATGTGTGAACGGGGTTCACGCATCTCGGACCCAGTTTTAAAAATATGCGAACCCTAACCTCTTTTACCTATTTTTTGTTTTTTTAAAACCCATATAAAAAAATTACCCCCCACATCCCGTCAGCGCCCTTGTCGGGTCCTCTCCCTCCTGACCGTGCCCGGTCTGAACCGCGGCCTGCCTCCCCCCATGAAGCGCCTCCCACCACACCCTATGGCTACGCCTCCAGCGGCAGCGCTCTAGCCAGCCCAAACCCACTGGTTGTGCGCCGTCCCGCCACTCCGCCGCCCTGCACCCTTCGGCTTCCGACCTACCTCCATAAGGCCGCCTCCGCCTCCTAACTGCACCCTATGGCATGCCCCCGCCTCCAAACCGCCATCCGGCCTACCTCCCCCTCAACCAGTAGTGACCACCCCCAACCCCTCTAGAAGACCTACCTCCAGCCAGTCCACTGCCGGCACACCAACCCATCAGCCGAACTCACCTCACCGGCGCACCCTCATCCCTTTGTCATGCCCTCCTACAGCGCCTTTCGTTCTTGCCAGCATGCTCCCGCCGGAACCGTTACCTCCCGGTGCTCTGGCTAGCCCCCTCCGGTGTGATGTGCACATTTGTTTCAGCCACCGACCCCAATAAGGAAACTCAATCCATCCACCGCGCATATCCATCCAGTTGGTTCCCTCTAGTCACGTGACATCCAACCTATCGCACACCCTCCGACCAGCCGCGCACACTTCCGGGCTACGCACCCCCCCTGTCGGCTACAGTCCGGCACCCCACAGCCCCTCTCCAGTCTTCTGGGAGGAACGACCAGATCCGTTGACCCCTTTTCCACATTGGTTCAGGTGACCATCCGCACATATTGTTGTTAATTTGTCTCGCGAAGAACGTCCTCTACCGAAGGTGGGTAATTTTTTAATGAGTTTTATGAAAAAAAAAAATTTTGGGAAAAAGAGTTAGGGTTCCAATATTTTTAAAATTGGGTCCGGGATGCGTGAACAGGGTTCACGCATCTTACATAGAACTGAAATTCTCCTCAAAATGTATAACTATTAATTATAAACTAATACACTTAATGTAAAAATTAAGAAATATTAAGAAATATCAATTAAATAATAGAAAATATTGAAATAATGTTAATAACTATTAATAAATATTCATGAATAATAGATATTCCTTAAATAATTATTAATAGAATGGATTGAGTATTCTCTAACATATATTGAGAAATATATAATCTTAGCATCTTTCACTCACTCACATTATCTCAACATGTTGTAGTTAAACATCTATTTCTATAAAGATCCTCATATGGTTCCATTTGTATTCTAAAGTGGAAACTTAATTTTTATACTTTCTAATACTCCTTTTTCATTGTTTTTCTGATTAAATATTGGTATAGTTGTGAACAAATGAGTTACATGAAAAACATCTAGTGATTGTGATGAGTGAACCATGATCACATCATCAATATGCTAAGTTCTATGAGTTTCATTTCTAGATCCAAGAGTAATATTTGTTAAGGCATGTGATCTATAAAAAATATCATTTTATCTAAATAAGGTGGAAGAAGTGATGTCATGGACATGACCTAAGTTTTGAGATGCATACTCAATAATCTCACTCTTTAGATTGTGTACCAGAAGAAATGGTTTCCTTTTATAAAGTCTGAATATGTATCTTCTCAAAATTGGCCAAATGAACTTCTAATTCATATTGTAGTTTTCAATGTTGTCCATAAACAACCATACATGTGAAATCATGCTCAAAGTGTATTAATTATTAACCAAGGGTAGATAATCAAAATTATCAATGAAATGCTAAATCTTGTACATACTTCACCAAATATATTAAAAAGTTCAAGTGAAAAGATAAATCTCCCATTTTCATCCCATCTTTCCATCAATCAAGCTCTCCCCCTTAATTGAAATGAGAAATATAATTAAGAACAATGGATAAAGTGTGATTAAAATACCTCAAGTTTCAACTTCTTGAGATGATATGAATTTCAAGATTTGTCATGAAATAATCCTTGAATTTTAGCTCAAACTTATTCTTCAGAATAGTTTCTTTCACAGTTTTCTTGACTTCATTGTTTTGCATATTCCCAATGGAAGATTTTCCAACTATTGTTCCATTCTTCTACACTTGTTGTGGCCTTTTATTCTTATCAACATATGCATTCTGCATGGTTGGACTAAACCAGCACTCATCATAACTGTGACCAATTCTATTGCAATTCGAAATAATTAATATAATTAATATTTATCATTTAATTTAATCATATTATTCATTATACACATATATATATACATTGGTAGATAATTTGATAAGAGTAAGACACTTATTAAAAATATAATAGAAGTCTAGATAACAGTAATACACATACAAAATGTATCATAAATCAAATGTGAACCTAATCTACGCCTCCAGCGTGGATGCTTCTCTGTCCCACAGTCAGGCGTATACTGGATGCGTCCACGCCGTGTCTGTCTACATCTGTGCTCTGGCGTACGCTGCGCATCCTCATCGACAGCCACCTCCACATCCTCCTGTGTGACAGACGGTGGATATACAGTCTCACCACCTGTACCCTGGCCTGCATCTAAGGATAGTGGAAGCTGGCTGGAACTCTCACCAATATAGGAAGTAGATGGATGCTCTGCTGCGGATGACTGTAATAAAACATCGAACTCAATCCAGTCAGCGTCTGTAAGTACCTGTGACTGTGCCTGAGAAGCTGGAGGAGCATCTGACTGATCATGCTGAACACCCTCCTCCAGTGGAACAATATCATGTGGCTGAGCATGCTGAGCAGCCTCCTCCTGTGGAACAACAACATCCATAACAGGGTCGTCACCCCCAGGTACATCTATGTGAGGCTCAGCAGGCTCCGCGACCTCCGCAGCAGGCTTCGCGGCCTCCACAGCAGGCTCCGTGGCCTCCGCAGCAGGTGGTGGATCAAAGAAAATGCCATGATAAATCTCATCCATAGACGATAGCATCTGTCGTACAAAGGCTGTGAAAATATGATGGGTCAAAGGCAGCTATCACAACTGGATCAGACATATGAAGTAGATGACAAATACGAGCATCCTGCAAAAACAAATTTTGTTGTTAACTAATTTGAATAAAAAATATGTTGAACATTGAAAGGAAGAATTCATACCAAGTCATGGAAGCCCTGTCCGTGCCGTGTCAGAAATCTGACTAGAGACCTGACGTACCAGCCTGCATAATCCATCTGATCCCTCAAATGAAAACGTACTGTCCCTGCCCCTAGCAATTGGGACTCCCGTCGTCTGTCCCATAACGCAACATATCTGGCATGGTAGCTCCTCCAAGCAAAATCTCTCTTCCCTGACATCTTCAGGGAATGCAATGAATCCAACTGACTGGGCAGGTCAGGAACTGGCTGAAGGAATCCAAACTGTATCATAACCCTATCCGTCTGATGCCACTTAACTATATGAAAATAAATCAGTGGAACCATGCAGGAGCTGATATCAAGCATCACTGTACAGTATGGGGTCAGACTCTGAAGGATATCATCTGTATATGACATCCATGTAATATGAAAGAAAAAATTAATAATCAATTAATAAATGAATAGAAGTACAGTAAAGAGTAAAGATTTAACAATATAAATAATAATCACTTACATCGTCTGGTCGAATGCTGTCTAACATAAGTCTGTAGCCGTGAACATCATGTCTGGGAGAATCTGAATGCCGATGCGCCTGACTCCACCTATAGATAACATTTTTTTTACATTTCATAAATTTTTTTTATACAATTAAGTTAGATATTAGAATGAATTAATAACATACCAACGTCCACGTGGAGCCTTTGCTATAATATCTACGGGTAATGGCGCACGAGCATGTGGAGCTAAACGAGGTATGTGCTCCCATACCCACATCTGTAGAAGAACCATGCATCCTGTGATCTGCATCTTATTGATGCGATATGCACTGCATAGGGCTCTGTATGTATATGCTAGGCAGGTAGACCCCCAACTATATCGGCCTGCCTGGTCCAAATCCTCCAAAAAAGATAGATACATCAGGTGCACAAAAGTAGTAGAGTGGTCAACAAAAAGCGTGCCACCGATCAGCCTCAAAATATATGCGCGTGCAAATCGCATCACGGTGACGTCATCAACATCATCTGGTAAATGTGTGAAGTGCTGGTCTAACCAAGGCATCCGCAATCTACCACCGACGATGGTCCTGCCATCATCCTGGACCTCTATGCCCAAAAGTCTATGAACAAGCTCAGACAAATATGATGGAACTCGGCTTGTCAAAGCATGTCCGTCGATAGGGAGGCCCAACATAATGGCCACATCCTGCAATGTAATAGTCATCTCCCCCTCACTGAAATGGAAAGTATGCAACTCTGGTCTCCATCTCTCTACAAGTGCGGCAATGAGCTGATGATCAAGAAATGTGAAGTCACACATCGCTACTCCATAGAATCCAGCTCGATGAAGATGTGGGACGATAGCGGGAGGTGGTGCAGTATGATGGAAATGGTGAGATCTACGTACACTCAAGGGAGCCACAAGACGTCCCTCTAAAAGCAGTCGTTATACATGAGTAGCCTGAGATGTAAGCAATGGAAAACCTGCCATCTCCACACATGATATCATCGTTACTTATTAATAGTGGAAGCATGATATATTCATTTTCATTTGGTGTCACAATCAACAATAGCCTAGTCTCACAATCAACATTAGCTAATGATGCCCAGACACTCAGATGCCATTACTAAAACTAGAAATCTTATAAGAAAACCAGAATTTAAAAGTGAAAAATTAATTATTTCTTATTTTTTGTGAAATTACGTTTGTTAATTTATCCATTATCCATTAAATAACCATTAACATTATTCCACATTAAAAATTAACTGGAAAAAATAAATCCATAGGGAAACTAGGCCCTCAAAACAAGTCTTTCATCCTTCTCATGAAAATGATCATTGATGACTCCAAAACAAGGCACTTGAACTCCTCCAGAAAAAGTACAACTCGCGCTCTAGAAAATTATATTTATCACAAAAATGGAGCAGGTACACAGAATCGATCATGGATGATGAGATGTTGAACTATGTCCTTCCACTTGGGGACATCTCTTATGAGTATGTCCTTCTGCGCGACAGATACTGCATCATATTCTCCCTCCTCGTTGCCAAGGCCAATCCATCTCATTTCTGATGCGAGTTGAATTCGGTCTTCCTCGGGGCCGCAACCTGGTAGCATGAAGCCAATAATTTTAAAAATGACATACATTGAAAAAATTATAAATGAAACCAAAACCAACTTATGAAAACCTGGAAATATCAGGGACGATAGTCGGTTGATCAGCAGGCAATGTGATAGAATGGAAGTCACCAACAGGCATCCAAGCAGCACTATAACAGTTAACCAAAGTGCTCATGTGATACACCAGGTCAACATATGGCTCCCATGATATATTTACCGAAGAGAAAGCTGCAATAACATGTACACATGGATATCTCAATGCCTGAAAGCTTCCACAATCACAGTACCTGTTGTCCAACATCATGACAAACACTCCACCATTAGTGCATGTACCCTGGTCGTAGCACTGTCTTACCCGAAAACTCTTCTTTTCCCTGTCAAAGGCTATAACATTCCATCGTGAAGCCTCATTCCATATCCAGTCAATATCAGTTTGAAAATGCTGAGTAAAAATCATTCCATTTTCCATCCTCTGGTAGGCCTTTTGGGACCGGTCAACAAAGTAGTGAACACATCTAAAAAATGTCTCTTGCACTAACCCTGTGATTGGGAGTTTGTGCACACCCTTGAGGACCCCATTTATACACTCCACTATATTAGTCGTCATATGCCCATATCTCATGCCACCATCGTATGCTAATGACCATTTTTTCCTTTGAAATTTGTACCATATATTCATATACCTCCTCATTAACTGTTCGGATCTCTTCAAGACGTCGATCAAACCTTTCTTGTTGGGGTTCATATGCTGAAATCATAACATAATAATGTATTAAAATGGATATTAATTTTTTTAAAAAAAAGCAAGTTTAGAAAACCATACCCAATTTGAGGATCGCCTTCTTTATGGCCTCATCTCTAAACTTCTTATGCACATTACTTGCAATATGTCTAATGCAATAACGGTGATAAGCATTCGGCTCAGTCCAAGAAACCCCATCACTACTCACGGCCTCTATAATCACTCGATGACAATCAGATATCAGAAACACGGTCTGTTTTTGCGTGACATGAACACGTACACATGCCAAGAACCAACTCCATCATTCAAAATTTTCTTTTTCAACAACAACAAAAGCAAGTGGCAGAGGAGCGCGATTACCATATTGTGTGGCAGCAATGAGTAGAACACCTATATAATTTCCATAAAGGGATGTGCCATCTACCTAAATAAATTGTTTACAATAGGAAAATGCAGCAATGCACGGTCTGAATTCCCAAAAAATGCTATTGAACTTCACCTTTGACCGATCAACTCGATGATTTTGGGATACATACTCAACACTGTCCAATTGATAAACAATCTGATTACTGAGAGACAAAAATTCCATAAGCTGTGGAAACATCGCATAATACTCATCCCAATCACCATACACTTTTACAAGGGCTTTCTGTTTTGCATTCCAAGCTTTGTTGTATGATACCTTATAGTTATACAACTGTTGAATTCTTTCCTGAACAAGGGAAACAGGAACATCCTGACTTGTTCGTATCATCTCACAAATAACAGTAGATATAAACTCTACATCAAGGGAAGAGTGATCTTTTGCCAAGCTGGGATGCAGACAAGTGTGTGGTCCTTCTAATTTGGTTATCTTCCAACATCAATAATATTTATCAAATAGTGCTCTTTATCGAAATTTACATTCTGACCCATATTTTTCAAAACGAATGAGATATTTGGTCTTCTTTGACTGATAAACCACAAATGTAAAATGTCGCTCAATGTGGTATTGCTTTATCACATTTTTCATGAGCTGTTTACTTTCGAACTCCTGCCCAACACATATGGAATTATCATTTGATGCAGGCCTATTACCTATAATCCCATGGAATTCAGAAGCTTGTGTAATGACATCCCAATCAAAATGTTGTTCACGAGACATTCCTCTAACTAAGAAACTCAAAACTGAAGGCTGATTACCACTAACTGGTGGATGTAGTGGATGTCTGTCTCTCAAAGGAACCTCAGAAGGTTCATTCCCAACCACATCATCTCCTATTGACTCCCCAGATTCTTCTTCCTCAGATAAACTTTCATGCACTATATCAACACAGAAAGGGATTTCATCTACATTTCCTTCCAAATTTTGATGATCTTCATCATTACATTCTTCCACAGGAGTCATATGAGAAGGAGGAAATGAATAAGACTGCTGTGAAGGACCAACTTCTATAGAGGTCACAAAGCATGGTTCTGTAGTAATCGATTGCACCACATCAATATTAGAAATGACAATAACTAATTCCATCAAACCATTAATACACTATTGCCTGAATAACTAAGAAGCCTCCATCCAATCCTCATCATCGATTATAGGGTAGTCGCTGTGCCACAGACGCTCAGGATATTGAAGATGTTGGTATCTAATTGAAGTGATTGCTTGTCCTACACTAAGTTTTAACCGACTATGAATCTTATTACGAACTGCATCCAATATCATACAACCATAGAGATTTACCACTTTGACAGGTGGCACACTGTAGCTAAAACCCTGGTCGGTATAAATTACCTCACCGTTGCAATATATTTGAGCAGACATAATTACCTATAAAAAAATAATTTAAAAAATATTATACACTACATTAAAAATTTAAATTATTTAATTTGGTTTTGAATAATTGATTATCTTGATACTTTTTTATGTATTGATTTTTCACTGTTAAGGTATAGTGATTGTGATTTTAGCACAAAAGAAAATTTAATATAATGTTTCATAAAGTTTAATTACTTATGAATATATAATCATGACTTGATCTTGAGACTTACGATTAGTTTATCATTATTTGATAAACTAACCACAACCTATATGGGTAAAATCCTGTCTCTATTATCAAATATTGCAGCAACCGCCAATCTCCTGTCAAACAGAAATGCCTCCTCTCGAACGAGTTCTCGAATGCCTCTTCATTGACACCTCTTTGGGGATGCCTCTTCGTTGACACCTCTTTGGGGCGTCTGCCTTTCAATTACAAATTTACTCACATGCATGTGAGGGGGTCTAGGGGTATGAAATACATAAATTATTTTAAGTGGACACACATGTCCTTACACTTACTGAGAGATGACTCGCATGTCATCAATGCGGAAAAAATGAAATTATTACAAATTGAATAACAACATACACAAAATAAAACATGTAATTTCAATTATGCATGGTTGGTCATCTCAAGATCAGTCATCACTCATACCGTGTTTTTTTGGTATATTTATTATATTATCCATATTATATAAAATCTATATTAAATACTACACCTCTTTTACAAAAATTTAAATTCATGTGTATATATATATATAATTATTAATAACATTTAATAAATTTTATTATAACTGATCTAATTGAGATTTACATAATAAACACTTTTGTTATTTTAAATTTTATGAAATTGTAATGTTTTTTGGGCATTCTTCTACTTTTCAAAATATAAGTAAATATTTTTTCTACTTTACTGATTATAAATATTATTACTAGTAAACAAAATTAATTTAATTTACACTTACATCAAAACCATTCATTAAAATAAATTTCTCTAACATAAATTACTTTTCCTAAACATTTAAAATTTTAGACATAACATAAAACATTCAATATTCAGACAACAGACATTCAAAAAATTAAATCATACAAACATTCAACATCAAGAAAATTAAATCATACAAAACATTTCATACATAACATATAAAATAAATAAATCATACACACAATTAAACATAAAAATGAAATTAATATACACAATTAAACAATTAAATTATTAAATAGAAATTTTACCTCAATAAAAGCAGAGAATATTTGTTGAGAAAGAATTTCTGCAGAGCTTCGCAACAAAAACCGGAGGAGAACAATGGGTTTTGGGGGGGGGACCCCTACTTTTATATAAAATCTCTGCTGGATGCGTGAATGCCGTTCATGCATCCTTTAGCTAGTCTGCGAAGGATGCGTGAACGGCGTTCACCCATCACTGCCGCAACTCGGATGCGTGAACGCCGTTCACACATCTTTTCCCGTGCAAGGAGGCATGAACGACGTTCACGCGTCCTTTAGCTAGTCAGCAAAGGATGCGTGAACGCCGTTCATGCATTACTGCCTGGGTCTGGGATGCGTGAATGGCATTCACGCATCCGAGACCCAATTTTAAAAATATCGGAACCCTAACCCCTTTTCCCATTTTTTTTCTTCATAAAACCCATATTAAAAAATTATCCACTGAAGGTGATCAGTTTGGGTTTGCATCATTTTTCCTGCACTGGGGTTGAGGTGTGTTATGAATTGTTAATTAGTTTAAATTATTTTATGTCTGTGTTTTTGTGTTTTAGAAGTTTAGTTATTGTTACAGTATTTGGAAAGGAAAATATGTGACACTGTAGTTAGCAGTTTGTGTGCACTTGTGCGCAAGTGTGAGGTGTGTCACGTCATCATGTTTGAATTATGAGTTGAGGAAGGTCCCCCAATACACATACCATTATATTTATTATTTATTAATTTCATTAATTTAATTTATTTTCAATAAATGGTAAATAATGTTAAGTAATTAGGTTTAAAAATAAAATTTTTTGTGAAAGATATTGGTTATCACTTGTGATTGAATTACCTGAAATTTTTTTCTTTCAAATTTTCATAATTACTGTTTATGAAATGCTCAGTTGGACTTTGTAAGTAAATTGTCTTTCCTTTAAAAAGATTCTTCAGTTGAAAATGTGTTAGGGTTTCTAAAATAGATTTCTAAAATAGGGTTTCATACAGTTTAGAGATTTAAAGCCAAGTTTCTTTGAGTATTTGGATGTTATTTGGCGTGTGTTGGTTCTTCATGAAACACGTTGGTGTCGAGTGGATGGTTATGTCCTATTTGGATCTTTAATGAAAAAAATTATTTTGAAAAATCTCTTTGGGGTGACTCATGGGTGATCCTACTCTTTACGTAGATTTAGTGAGTTGTTGTGTGAGGTGCCTGTTCATTGTGATTTGTTACATGAATGACATTTCTGACTCTCTCCTCTTTTCACTTGGTACTGTTTATGTGAACCAGGACTATTAAGTGAATTTTATGCGATTGATTGCTTAACAAGATTAGACTACACACTTTCAAGAGGCCCTTTGTACAGACATTGCTCTGCTAGGGGATTGGGCCCCTTAGATAGGCTAGGTAGGGAAACACCGAGTATTTGGGTTTTATGAAATCATCAAGAGTATGCATGCCTTTAGGATGAGTCACGCGTATAGTATGTTCTAGATTTTTCATGAGCTCCTAGATTCGACCCATGTTATCTTTAGTGCTTATTTGTATGTGGTGAAAGATTGAGGGGCCTTGTTCAGTTTTTGGTCCCCGTTTCCTACTTTCCTATTTCCCTTATTGTGTGTTTTGTGTTGTGTGTGGTTTTCCTCTTGACTAAAAAATAAAATATGGATTTTAAAATGTTCACAAAAATGTTTTTAAAATTTAATGCACCTTTTCATTCAAACAATAATCATTCTTTTAAATTAAAATGGTCAATGGACTGTTACATTATTTTGAAAATAAAATGTGTGTGAAAACCCTTATTTTATACGATATATTAAAACATGGAATTTGTAAAATTCTTTAATTAATAGGAGTGCTTTTGGAATAGATTGTTGGGAACACCTATTGAGTTTTAATAATCACGCCTATAGTATTTTCTTTTTTTTAGTTTCTATTACAGGTTACAACTCTAGTTTGGATAACCTTGGGAGAGGTTTGGTTTGGGTGTTGGTGAGTGACTCTTTGGGTCATGAAGAGTTTTTGGTCGTGCTCCGGATAGTATATGTTATTGGTCATTCTTTCTCATTCATGTTGTTTTTTTTCTATTTTATTTACGCTGATTTATTTATTTTCACTAGATGAAATTGTTCCGAATTTTCTTCTATTGTTGCTGTGGAACATTTCACCAGCCCAAGAGGATAAAGAATTTTTCTTAGGCCTTGTTGCTGATCAGCTTGGGTGACCAATTCAGGGTCGACCTGCATTGGTTCATGACATTTATGAAAATATTTATAATGGAAAAAATGTTCTCAAATATTAATAAATTATTTTTAAATGTAATTTATAATTTAATAAAAACAAATTATTTGATTTATAAAATAATTTAAATAATTTGTTCTTATTTGAAAGTTGGGAGTATCGAATGAGATAATGGACTAGTGTAATGGTCCACGAATTCGTGTAAGTTAACTTGTGTATGAAATGTGTTATTTTTTTAATATTTTTTATGTTCTATTAGAACCCAAAAATATGTAATCATAATATTAAATTTTTAAAAAATATTTTAATTTTATGTTTTGTGAATAATTTAATTTAAAATATGTTATTATTTTACCTTATGAAAATTTTATTTTATTCTACATTGATTAAGTTTAATTTTTATAATTATTTTAAATAAATAATTATTGTCAAAAAATTCATATAGTTATTTTTCAACACTGTATAAATTTTTAAAATATAGATTTGTTTACTCTTATATATATATCAATATGTAAAGGGGTTTGAGGAATTATTAGATATTGAAATTGATGATTGATTTACAGGACCATGAATAAAAAATCATTGTGATGCTTATAATTTCTAAAGATCACTGAATATAAGAGTCTTATGGGCACATGATAGTGAAAAAAATATTTTATTGGATTTGTAGATCGATTTATCATGGGGAGTTACACATTGTAGAATGTGTGATTATTGACCATTATCTGAGTAAATAACCTTTTTCCATGATAGTGGAGAAAGAAGGTTTTTTGTACATTACAATGCCTAATAATTATTGCGGGATATTGGGGGTGTATTTTAGCACCCCCGGTTTGAGGTATGTGGCCTTTGTTTATATAGTTTTTTATGTGTTTAAAGTTAATGTGATTAGTTGGGAAGAGGTTGGGAGAGTTTGAAATTGTTTTGGAAGAGTTTGGAGGATTTTAAAGGGGTGCACGGTTTGAGCACGTTTAGTGGAAACCGTGAGGGTTCTCCAGGAAACCGTACAGGGGAGACAGTAGGCTTCACACGGCCAGTGCACGATTTTCCAAACCGTGTGAGGCAACCGTGCAGACCCTTGCTCCCGAGGTAGTAGCGTGTGCATGGTTAGTGCACGGTTTTCCAAACCGTGCGGGCTAATCATGCAGCCACTTAAAAATAGGGTTATAAGTTCTGGGATCCCTCAGGATTAACCTATTTCACTCCAAACTTCCTCCCACTCGAGCCTCACTTGGGATGTTCAAGTGGTATCAGCTTGTTCGGTCCTTTGGTGTTGATATTCGCTGTGGTATATTCCTTGAGTCGGGATAGTAGCAAGGTGTAGGAAAGTCAGAACTTGGAATGTATAGCTTAAAAGGACATAGCTAACCCTTTTATGATGAACTTCAAGTTACTAGGGAGTTGGTTACATAAGTGTTTTAAAGACACTTATAGGCATTGGATATCTCATTGTCGTGGGTGTAGCCAATGAGATGATAATGGCATGCATGATAGAAATGACTTCCCACTAGGATGCATATTTCATTGGGGTATAATGATCTATGGGATGAATTGAGAAATGGTTTTTGTGTAAAGATATAATGTGAATAATATTGATATTTTGAAAATGGTATGATTTTCAAAATGGTGAAACATGGCACATGTGGAAAATGTGGAAAGCCTTGTTGTGATAGTGTTGTGTAAAGTGATTTGAAATGGGATTTTGTGATGTCTACAGAAGTGAGACTCATGGTTGTTTGTTTTCTGTTTATAGAAATGGCACTGGGTAGGAGTTTTAAAGACCAACCGGATGAGGCTTCTGAGAATGTGGTAGCACCTGAGCCTCAGGTGAACCAGCAGTTAGTGCAAAGAAAAGTGAAAGCTTTCCAAGATGTGGAAAGTGGAAACAAAGTGGATGAACCAAGGAATGTGGATCATGCAGTTCAGTTTCAAAAGCAGAATCCACCCATCTTCAGGGGGGTGATTCAGAGCCAGAATGGGCAGAATCATGGTTGAATAGAATGAACAAGATCTTCGAGTTCTTGGGGACACCGATAGAGTTAAAAGTGAAGTTGGCCACGTATATGTTGGAAGATCTTACCCTCCAGTGGTAGGAGTTGGTAGTCCAAACAGGGACGGACCAGGGTATGATTTGGGAAGGCTTTGAGGAATTGTTTATTAAACAATTCTACCCACATACGTTCAGAATTTAGCATACGATTGATTTCTTCAGTTTCAAGAAAGAGCTTATGTCTATGATGGAATATGCAGCTAAGTTTATGAAATTTGTGCGGTTTCCACCCGAGGTGGTGGGTAGCATGTCATTGAAGGCAAGGATATTTGAAGTGGGATTAAGGCAAGAAATCCATTCAAAGATAGCGGTGCTGTGTATAGATGATTACATAGAGATGGTGAATAGAGCCTCGGTGACTGAGAGGGATTTGTTGGGCACTCCGGGTGGAGGAATCATGGTGGTACCCATGGGGAATAGTGGGAACTCTAACGCTGGGTTCAAGCGGAAGATGGACACTTATTCCAAGGGTGGGAATATGGCATATAAACCGACGACATGATCAATAAATCTTCCTCTGAATCCCTAGAGAAATCTGAGATGTTTTTTGTGTGGTTCTATGAACCACATCAAGCGGGATTGTACGACACAACCTAGAGCATGTCATAATTGTAAGCAGATGGGGCATCTGCAGCGTTACTGTCAGAATAATCCAAGGTCGGGTGCGCGTGATACTCCTCAGGGATCTCAGAAATCGTATGCTTCGACGGGACGAGGACAGAATCACATACCTCATCAGCAGAGTAAAGTTTTACATGGTGATTCTCGGAATACCACGATGTCTCAGCAGAGCAACAAAGAGCAGAGTGTGGCTAGAAAACATGTGTTTGGAGCTGAGTAGGTTGTGGTGGATGATTAGTCAGGACCATCCACTGTGCAAGGTACTATTCTTTTAAATTCTACCTTGATGCAAGTTCTGTTTGATACGAGTGCTTCACACTCTTTTATTGCTGCATGTGTGGTTGATTTTATGGGTTTAAGGGTAGAAATGATGCCCTCAGTTTTGAAACTTCAAACTCCTCTAGGTCGAAGAGAGTGTCGAGCCTTCTTGTATAGAGCTTGTTGTATCATTGTGGGCTAGGTTAAGATAGTGTGGAATTTCTCAATGATTGAGATGGATGGGTATGATGTAATCCTGAAAATGGATTGGCTGGTGGCGTTTAAGGATCACATCGATTGTGATGTGCAAACAGTGGCTTTTACAACACACAATGGCGTAAGACATCTCTTTAGAGGAGATAAGCATGAAAGGCAGGGTGCAATGGGTTTGTTGGCACTAGAAGTGGGTACATTAACATATCAGTTGGTGGCGTTGTTGTTTGAATCAGTAGACGATGGTGAGAAGAGGGTTCTTCCGGCAGTGGTGGATCACTTCATGGATGTTTTTCCTCAAGAATTCTCTAGGTCACCTCCCTTAAGAGAAATTGAGTTCACGATTGATCTTCTTCCAGGGACCAGAACTATAAAACTTCTGTCTTATCGGATGGCACCTACTGATTAGCGGGAATTGAAAATCCAGTTGGAATAGTTAGAAAACAAAGGGTTTATCCAGCTTAGCACGTCTCCGTGGGCAGCGCCGGTGTTTTTTGTGAAAAAGGCGGATGAAACTTTGAGGCTATGTGTTGATTATCGTAGACTTAACCAAGTTACAAAAAATAATAGATATCCACTTCCATGAATTAATGATTTTTTCAACCAGTTGAGGGGATCTCAGTGGTTCTCCAAGATCGACATGAGGTCAGGATAACATCAATTGTGGGTGAAGAAGCAGGATATTCCTAAAACAGCTTTCAAAAGTAGATATTGACATTATGAATATGTGGTTATGCCCTTTGGTCTAATTAATGCGCCAACAGTGTTTATGGCATTAATGAATCAGATATTTCAACGATATCTGGATTCATTTTTGGTGGTGTTTGTTGATGATATTCTGGTGTATTTGAAGACAAGGGTAGAGCATGAGCAGCACTTGGTGACAATGCTAGGGATCTTGAGGGATCATCGGTTGTATGACAAATCATCAAAGTGTGACTTTTTTATATAAAAAGTTAGTTTTATTGGCCATGTGATTTCTAAAAGAGGCATTTCAGTGGATCCAGAAAAGATAGTGGCCGTTATCTCATGGAAACCGCCAAAGAATTTCTTTGAGATATAGAGTTTTTTTGGTCTAGCTGAGTATTATCAACATTTTCTTTCATAAATTTTCACGTTTGGATTCGCCGATGAGAGCTTTGATAAGAAGGGATGTTCCATTCCAGTGGAATGAATAATGTCAACAGTGTTTCGAAGAGCTAAAGGGTCGTCTTACATCAGCACCAATCTTGGTTTTTCCAGAATTAGGAAAAGGGTACGTGGTGTATTGTAATGCATCAGGATCAGGGTTGGGGTGCATTATCATACAAAGGAATCATGTGGTTGCATATGGATCACGATAGTTGAGAGTTAATGAGAATAACTACCCAACTCATGAATTGGAGTTGGCAGCAGTGGTCAATGCTTTGAAAGTATGGCGTCATTATCTCTTCGGTGAGAAATTTATGGTATATACAGATCACAAGAGCTTGAAACATATTTTGTCACAAATGGATTTGAACTTGGGACAAAGGAGATGGATGGAATATCTCCATATTTTTGATTTTGAATTTATGTACACACCATCTAAGGGAAATTTTGGTGGTAGATGCATTATGTAGAAAATCATACGCTCTGGTGGTGAAACAGGCATCAGACCAGTGGTAGTTGATGTCAGTTATAGATGATATGTGGTTGGAATGTGAGGACCAGGGCGATAGAGCAGTCTTCTTTCTGGTTATGTTGATTCCTAACTTGGTTGGCCGGGTTAGAGAGGCACAGATATCTAATTCTTAGTGTGTGACCATGGGGTCAAGACTCAATGGTGGGGATACCATTGAGGGTTGGAAACTGAATGGAGATTCAGTGTTGTGTTTTTAGAATTGGATAGTTGTCCCAGTTGCTTGTCAGGAGGATCTTCTTAGGGCGTATCATTATTCCAGGTAGGCTATTCATCCTAGAATTCAAAAAATGTATAAAGCATTGAAAGTGCAGTTATGGTGGGATAATATGAAAAGAAGTGTGGCTGAGTTTGTTTCGAGATGCTTGACTTGTCAGCAGGTCAAGGAAGAGCATCAGAGGCTAGAAGGAATGTTGCGGTCTTTACCAATCCTTGTTTGAAAGTTGGAGTAGATAGTGAAGGATTTTGTTACAGGTCTCCCAAGAACGGTTATAAAGCACGATGCCATTTGGGTGAGAGTGGATTGGCTAACGAAGTCGGCCCATTTCATCCCGATTCTTGAATCTCATACTATGGAGGATCTGTCCAAAATCTATATCCGGGATGTGGTAAAGAGTCATGGTGTTCCATTTTTTATTGTTTCAGATAGAGATCTGAGGTTTACATCACGTTTCTGGAAATCCTTGCAGTAAGTCCATGGGACACAGTTGGCTATGAGCACGGTGTATCACCCTCAGACGGATGGTCAATCTGAAAGGACGATACAAACTCTGGAGGATATGTTGTGGGATTGTGTCATGGATTTTGGTGGCTCTTGGGAAGATCAATTGTTGTTGTTTGAGTTCTCATACAATAACAGTTATCATAAATCCATACAGATGGCTCTATTTGAAGAGCTGTATGGGAGACCATGTCGTCCTCCACTATGTTGGGTGGAAACGGGTGATTTCTTGATGGTTGGACCGAGCCTTGTCCAGGAGACTATGGAGAAGATCAATTTGATTAGGAAGATAATGGAGATGACTCAATGTTGTCAGAAATTGTATGCAGATCATCGTCGACGGTTGTTTTCATTCGAGGTGAGTGATCATGTGTTCTTGATGATCTCTCCTAGGTTGGGACATCGACAGTTTTTGAAGCAGGTAAAGTTATCTTCGAGTTTTAATGGGCCTTTTGAGATTCTTCAGCGTATTGGTGAGGTGGATTATCATTGGGCTTTGCCACCTAGGTTCAGTGAACCGCACAATGTGTTTCATGTGTTGTAGTTGAAAAAGTATCTACTAGATCGTGACCATGTTATTTGATGGGATCATGTTGAGCTAGAACCAAATGTTTCATTGGTGCACGTGCCAATGTGGGTTGTCGATAGGCAAGAGAAAGTCTTGCACAGTAAAATCATCGGTTTATTTCATGTTTTGTGGCAACATGGCCAGATTCAAGAGGAGACATGGGAGTGGGAGAAAGAGATGGTTGAGTAGTGGCCCGAGCTCTTTCGGCAAAGGGTGGGTTCACTACTTTCAGGGGATGGAAAGTCCAATGATGGGGAGAATGTTAAACCCATGGTTTTAGGTATATGGAATTTGTTTATGCAGTTTTTCATGTTTTTAAAGTCCATGGGATGAGTTGGGAAGAGTTTGGGAGAGTTTGGAATGGTTTTGGATGAGTTTGGAGGCTTTTAAAGGGGTGCACGGTTTGAGCACGGTTAGTGGAAATCGTGCAGGTTATCCAGGAAACCGTGATGGGGAGACAGTAGGCTTTGCACGGCCAGTGTACGGTTTTCCAAATGGTGCGAGGAAACCGTGCAGACCCTTTCTCTCGAGGCAGTAGCATGCGCACGGTTAGCGCACAGTTTTCCAAACCGTGCGGCCACTTAAAAATAGGGTTATAAGTTATGGACTCCCTCGAGCTTAACCTATTTCACTCCAAACTTCCTCCCAATCAAACCTCACTTGGGATTTTGGGCTCTCAGGGGTTAAGGGTGCTCTCCAACTCGATTTGGAAGTGTATCAAAGGGGTTTCAAGGCAGTTGGAAGGTGGTTTATCCCAGGTAATTCTCTCATCTTATTTATCTTGTGTTTTCCTCTAGATATACATCCCTCTTTTTCATGGTTTTCTAGATCTACACTTTTTGTGTGTAGATCTAGGGTTGTGGGTGCATTGGATGATGTTTTGAATGATTGTGAATGTTAGGGAAGGGGATCTAGAGAGGTTTCGGTGGTGCATTCGCCGGATTTGTGGCGCGGTAGTTTGTGGTTCAATTTCTCGGGAACCCAAAAGGTAGGTGGCTTCTCTCTCATCTCCACTTGGTTAGAGATAATGGTTTTGGTTACAATTAATTTTTTGTTCTTGAATTTAATTGTGTTTTGATGTGCTATATTGGTTGGAAATCCCTTGGGTGATGTTTTGGGGATTTTTTGAAAAAAGGGTGTTTTATGGTGAAATGCTATTCCTGTAGATTTTAAAATGAAGATTTTAAAATGGGATTATATGGTTGATTTTTGAAAATAATTTATGGAAAGGGTTTTCAATAAAAGGGGTTGTTTTATTGAAATTTTGTTTGGCATGGAAAATGGTTTTCAATAAATGGGTGATTTATTGAAGTGGACTGATATGCAATGGAATTGGTTGATTGCATGTTGTTGTGACCTTGGTGGGTTTATGATTGGATTAGTTTGATTGAAATGTGTATGGAAGTGGGTGGGAAGTCTCACTATAAAAAGGGGATGGATAGTGTTCGGAAGAACCACCATACGAGTAGTGGTCAGGAAGCACCACTAGTTGTGAATGGGTGAATAGGTTGGGGAGAAGTCCCACTGTTTTGATTGTTTTGGTATGAATGGTTGAACGGGTTGAGTGTAAGTCCAACCGATTTGGTTGTTTGTTGTGCATTACTTTGAAATATGGAAGTTCTTGTGCTAACGTGTAAATGATGAGATGGCTTGTGGCATGTTTGGTTGGCTTTCCCTTGGTTTCTTGGTTTGGGTGTGATGGCTTGGTAAGGGCATGTTTGGGCTTATGAAAATGGTTTCACTTGTGATTTAATTTATATAAACTGTTTTATATAAATGTGCTAACGGTTTTATCCTAGTGGCGTGTGTTAAGAAGTCATTTGGGGAAATCCTATTGAGTTTTAGTACTCACCCCTTCTTTGGCACTATGGTGTCTTTGCAGATGTTGTGTATCGTGATGTGGGCATAGGTAAGGCATCACCCTCCTTTAGTGGAGCATTGTGATTCCTTGGTAGATCTTGGAGCTTGTATCTTGGTGTGGAGATGTGGTGGTGTTATGGTTTGTAGTGTTTGTTGTTTAGTTTTCCGCTTGTACTCTGATATGGTTGGTTCTATTGGTTTTGGGTTGTAATATGGAACAACTTGGTTGTCTTTTGGGAATGCATGGTTGGGTAATTGAATTGACATGCATCAAATAGTGGCTGTTAGTGGATGATTTTCTTGGTTTTTTCTTAAGGGAAAATTGTTCCCCAACTTGATCTTGAAGCCCTTGGCATTTATTTCCAGCATTTGGTGTCTTGGGAGTGTCGCTTAAGGCCAAGTATCCCTCACTGCCTCCTCAAGCCAATGAGGTAGGGGCGGGGTGTTACATGTATTATTCTAATTTCACCAAGAGTTATAAATAAGTGAATGTATCTATGTAATTAACTATTAATTATGAATTAGAGGCATATAAATATCAATACATGTATAATGGACGAATCATATATACAAATATTTCCTTTTACTGAAGAGGAACCATATATTTTCATCAGTTGAATCATAGAGAAATCCTAAAAACCTAAAGGTCATACATTTATATATATTTTTTTGAAAATTACCTTATTTTTATAGCGCAGTGGTAACCTTAAATGGAATTAATTCCTTGATGGACTAGGCCTAGTATATTTATTTTTTTTGAAACTAAATGACATGGTCTATAATAAAAACCCATCTAAAACTTTATAAAGATGATTTTAATATGCAACCAACCTACAAGGATGATTAATAATAATTTAATAATGAATTCCTACACAGTTACTGATACAAATGTAGAATTTCATACCCTCTCATTCTTCCAAACTTATTATCTTTTATAATGGTAGTTCCCAGCTTTGATCCTCTTCTTTGCTTGCACCAATTTGTATAAACCATTATATATTTTTCCTTAATTCTCTATCCAGACGATGAGGAATTAAGTCCTACTACATGCCATCATATTATATGGCCCATCTATTGACCCTCCTATTATGTTAATACCTATAAAACTCTGATTGGATCTGTCAAATTTAATTGAGGCCCAATTTCGAGTTGTTATTCATGTTGTTGATGCCTACTTTTGAGGAAGAAGACGATTCAATTATGGTCGTTTATCCATGGAAAAATACTCTCATAGAGAGGTGGACACTGGTTCGATTTCAAGACCCTTCTACAACTATATAATAAATTAAAAAAACCTAAATATTAGGTTTCATCATGGATTTGATGTAGTGATTTTTTATTTAGATTTATGTGGCTCATTTTTCAACTATGATAGACGAAAACTCCTCAAATAATATAATTACTATATTATTATAGTTTCTATATGATTCATTTATATAAGTTAATAACCCTAAATAATTTAATAAGATGACTAATGTAGGAAAATAACTCACTCCTAATTATAAAATGATTCATGTATGATATAATTATTGTATTTTCTATAAGGTATAGGAATAAAATTTGGAAGAGTTTAAGATAACTCTTACTTACTGATGGAAACCAATAAATCTTGATTAATATATGAATGAGTGTACTACAATGAAGATGAGAAATTAATATAAATTTATATTTTTAAATTAATTGACTTTAAAACCAAATTTCATTTTTTTTTCATTCCTCTTGGAGCATCATAGAAAATTATGGTGCATACATTGAGAAATAAAAATTGTAGGTTAATATGATATCCAAGAGATTGAAAATCATGTAAATTCATTGAATATTTATTTCCAAATTTCACTTTTGATCATAGTAATTTTTGTTTTCATTTATTTATTATAGTATTTAGTAAACCTGATATTTTAAGAACAACCAATAACTTAGGTCTAGTTATTTTTGTTAGTAACAATATACATAGGTAGGTGATTATTTTAGAAACATATTATATTAATTTGATGATTTAATTCCCAGATACCATAATCCAATAGAATGTTCAGAAAACATATACATTACACAGTAGATTCGATAAAAATTATCGATTCCTAGACATAACTATCCAATAAAAAAATAAACTAATGAAAAAATTTAATTTCATACATTCAAAAATCCTTTTAGGTTTATATTTTTTGAGAGTTATGTGAATTTTTCTTTCTAAAAATGGAAATTAATTTCTTTTCATATATACAATTATTCCAATAGATAAAAAACATCATAATTCATAATTACTAATTAATATCTCCCAAAAATTTCTAGGCACATTCTACTATTGATGATAGATCAGGAGTAATATATTTCATCATATCATTAGGAAATGGAATGAAAATAAATTTGATACCAAAATATTGGTAATAGAAAATGTATATAAGAATCTATCAAGGAATGAAATATTCATGAATAATATGGATAAAAATGAATTATAATGACATAAATTGATAAAATAGATCATGGTAAATAGAAATAAAATACTAGTTTAACAACATAAAAAATCACACGGATATCAATAAGTACATTCATATTGATGAAATTTATAATTCCAAAATGATTATAACAATATGATCTTCGCCAATATATCAATATTTTCTTTAAAAAACTACCTATATTTCATTCTCGACATTAATGCTAAAAAAGGATTTGGGCTTAAATTGTGTAAGTATATAAAAAACACACCAAAATAATTCTCGATTCTAACCAATGCATTGATTTTCTATATAATATTAGTCCCCACACGTTACATTTTAAGGAAAATTTATTTAACATGTGAATTAAATCAATATCCATTCAATTATTATTTAAATTTATAAATTAATAATCAACCATTTGTAAGGATATATAAACAAAAAAATATGAATACATTTACACATAATAAATAAATATATGTTTTGCTGAAAAATTAGGTGGATAGTAAAATAATATATAAATAAATATCCTAAATAATCTATAAAATTTATATTGACATGGTGAGTATATATATTTTTAATATTTCACCAAAAATATAATATTATTCTATGTAAGAGTCATAAAACTAATATAATATATATTAAAGGGTTTAATTTTTTTAAAATAATTTACCAAATTAATGAACATATATACTGTAGGTGAACAATATTCAATCAATTATTGGAAATACAGTGTTAATTGAGGAAATCAATTGAATGAAATATTATACTAATAACTGGACTTGTAAGGTAATGAAAAAGGTAGTAATGGATTTCCATGATTTTTTTCTCCCAAAATTATATATTATGAGTAGAGCTTGAAGTTAATCCACTACATTTAGATACACCAAAAAATAGGAAATAAGTTGTGAATATGAGTCACATCTCATTGAAGCATTACTGAGATGCACAAACACTAAACGTAATGATAACATATGAATCAAAAGATCATGACATGGATACCATGAAAATTAAATATAATATATTTAACAATATTAATTATAAATAAAGATAATAATGTATTCATTAAAAAATATAAAATAGAATATAGTTCCAAATTTCAAATAATATGTCATAGAATCAACATAAGATAAAAATAATACTAACTAATTTATAAAATTATCATCAAAACCCATATTAAGGATATAGAATCATGTGGAACATTAAATAAAGTAAATATTGTGAAAATAAAGATTTATAATATTTATGTTATATTATATACATCATAAAAAATGTAATATGTTATATAATATGAAAAGCATATTATCGGGTGATTGTTAAGACAAAAACATTTTCATAAATTCTCATTATCCACTAAAGAAATGTAATGTTCTATATAAAAAAATAATTATAATTAACACATATTTTGTAACAATTTAAATATATATAAGCTTTAATAAAATTCAGTTATAATTATTCTCTATATGTATTTTAGTTAATTATTATTTAATTTCCAAATAATGCGTGATTAATCTTGACTATTTCAAAATAGTTTAATAGTAATAGTGTTGTTCATTATTCAGTCCCAATTTTTATCATTCCTATGTATTACATGGTACATTAAATGGTTTTTATAATGATTTATATTGTTATAATATAATTTTATTGGTGTTTTTGTCAGATTTCATGATGAAAAAACTAGTGATAAGCAAGTTTATGAGATTTTTAACAAACAAATGGTGTTAATGTAATTAATGTGATAAATATAAAACATACCATTACAAAAAAACTAAAAATAATTATTTTATTATTTATAGCATATGTTATCAGTAGTTATGTTCTCATAGTCATACATGATAATAGTTTGTCACATTATATATATAGGTGGTTATATTGATGAAAACATGAACATGCCATAAATAATGGATGCATATTGTTTTGAATTTGGTATATTTTAGAATAATAACATTATTTAAGAAGAATAATTGAAAATATGCTTATATTTTTAGAGTTTAATTATATAATGAGTTTTATTTATATATAATAATGAAAATAAATGAAATATGACATATGATACACTATAGAGGTGGTATTCAACCCAATAAATAGTTATCATTTTCATTTTTCATAGAATGATAGGGGATTTAGGTGTGTTATAAATTCACTCTTAATAGTCAAAATTATGTAATATATTTTAAATTTATTTTTCAATTTTACCCATAATATCATTGATGTGAGGTGGTGGTAAAAAATTAATATTTTAGCTTTATGGAGAAGACAATGCAAACAAGATATAAATTAATGTTCTGTTTTTCTTAACATAAATTATAAAAAATAGGTAAATATTATTACCTTAGAATAATAAAATACTTTATATGAAAAATAAATATTAAATTGTATTTTAATATAAAAATATTTTTTTTTAAATTTAGTATATATAGAAAATGATATTGGAAAAAAATTACTCATGTTGAGGAGATCAATTTTCCCATTGAATACTCCATAGAAATAGAGTTCTTAAGAAAATATCATGTGGCCATATTGTAAATACCAAAACATCCCATACAATAATATTAATTCTTAATAGATGAATACTCATTACATTATAAAATGTTCCATGCATATATTATTGAGGTCTACTGGCTTGGGAAAGTTAGATATTTAAAAAATTGGTCCCTAATTGAGCTACGTAATATCACACTATGTACTTCAAAACGAAAGCACATCTTAGATATATCAGATAAAATAAAATTAATAATTGTCTAGGTAAATTATACATATGAATGGTTGAGATTAGATTCTCATTAAAGGTAATAAGGTGTGATATCAATATGTTTTTGGAATAAGGGAATGAGAACATGAAAAAAAAATTTAAAATAAAACCATGCATATCATAGATCATAAAATTGAGAAATTAAATAATTATTAGTTTTTAATAATACCTTAACCATATAATAATACTATTAATAAGAAATATGATCATAAAATTGGTTTATGACACTGATTGATGGAATAAATAAGAGAGTGGGAAATCAGTTATTTAGTAGTTTGATCCCCGTTTTCAAAACTATCCAAGTGGAATGGGATCACCCACCAAAACCATTGTAGTAATTATTGTTCACTACCAATATATTCATAGTATACAAATTCCAATAATAAAATGGTATAATCCCCGATTATTATTCATTTAATTATACTATAAATTAATTTTTAACCAATTATGTAGTAGGAGACATATATCCCACCCCATCACATAATGATAATCTTACATATCCCTACCACAACATCATAATAAATTATATTATAAAAAATATGAAATGAAAGGTTTTTATACACATTTTAAAATAAAATAAAACTTTTAAAGTAAATATTTTTTATAATTATTTCATCATTTCATTAAAACCAGACTCGTTGAAAGAGATTCAGGTTTCATAATCATTTTAATATTATATAACAAAACCGAATGAACTATGTTTCATTAACAACCTTTCGTAAAAAACACAAAAAACTCAAAGAAATAATATTAAATGTTTCCTGAAACCACACCCCTAGAGAAGAATTAGTCACATCATATAATTTCATATTATATGGGAAATGATTTGGAAAGAGAACATGTAACATTTTTATTAGTGAATACTCTATTAACTTTGGAATTCACATTTTAAAACATGGAATTATTAAAACAGTTTCTAAAAAATAGCTATAAACAACATTTGAAGATATATTCAATGATATAGTTCATTTATCATTTATTGTGGATGGAAATATCATTCACATGATACATATATAAAAATAAGTATGTCTTTTATTGTTTGGTAAATGCCAATATTGCCTTGTTTAAAAAATGACATGAAGAATCATTTAATTTTTTACGTCAAATGTGGCTAAAAATTTATTTTATAAACACATTGTAGATTTTAAGATAATATTTCAAAAACAATTTATAGAAAAACTTGATATTGAAGAATAGAATATTTCAATAATACATATAAATAATGACAGATTATTTTGAAAAAATTATTTTTTAATAGTGAATAAATAAAGAGATAAAAATGAAGATAAAACATATATTCTCTTGGAATAAAAAAGGAGAAGAAAATGCATGATGTTAATTAGATATATATCCTATTATTTCCATATTTGGGAACATGATCCAAAAAAATATCGTTAAATTGTTATATTATATCAACAAAACCATCACAACTATGGTAACATAAATTTTTAAGCCCCAATAAAATATTACAAATAAATAAAATATAAAATATTATTTTATTAAATAATTTTATTATATTACATTTCAATGTGTCTTTATATACAACTTATAATATAACATAGGTTCATGACATAACATATGTCTTAAATAATACAATTTTAGAAAAAATTCCCTTATCATAAGTATCAAATTCTTTCATAAACATTTAAAATACTTTATAATAAATATATGATTATTAGTATAATACTAAAATAGATATTATAATATTTTTAGTACAAAAAATGTTTTTCTATGTATTTTTATTACCCTTTTATTAACAATTTCTTGATAGAATTATGTTTCCAGTAATAATTCAATTTTTTCATGTATAATATGATTTGATAAATTCAGTCACATTGACTTTATCAATGATAAATTATCTAAATAATTATTTGAATGATATAAATATATAATATATTTACTATTTATATTTAAATTAATGCATAACATGTAGATATAGAAAATGAAAAACACAGTTCATGAGGATGATAGGACGTACGTATGGATGATCATTGTTTCTATTTTCTCAACAGATGAAATAGAAGTGAACTAAATAATATACTAAATTTATAGAATAATTATTATGTAATTTACATCACATATATTCATTAAATATACCATTTTTAACTTTCTTGAAGAATGTTAATGAAATACAAACCAAAATGCATCACCATATGGTAGTCCTCCATAAACAAGAATGACATTATTGTATTCTATAAGGAATGTAATGTAAGAACTTATATGTGATATAACAATTAAATAAGTACATTTATGTTTCAAATATAATTTATATAATTTAATTTTTTTCATACCCATCTATATAAGGTTTTTTATTAAAAAAACATGTCACATTAGTTCATGACACAGAAGTCTACAATACACATGTGTGATATTATAGTTTCCGATTTAAGTTAATGGGAGACAAATATATATTATTGATATAGTATCTAGATATATCTCTGATAAATATTTAATTATATTATCAAGGTTTAAATATATTTTAGAGTGTTTAAGGAAGTGATAAAATAAAAACGATCATTGTAGAATGTTAAATCTTCTTTTGGTAACCGCCTTAGGCATTAACTGAAATCCATCATAGGTAAGATCTAATGTGAGCCTAAGTATTTTAGGACCACATGAATAAATTATTAAATTTATTATTTGTTGTATTGGTAGAATAAATGGTATTAATATGTGTTAATATGAGGGGAGAGGGTGTGGCTGTTTATAAGTGAGGTGAGAGAAACACTTTTAATTTTTGAATAATGAAAAAATAATACAAGTTATTCACCTACCAAGAGGCTCTAAAATGGTTCATCACATAATCATAGAGTTAAAAGGGTCAACATATGGCCATAAAATGTTTTTGGACAATTTTTATGTCATTTTTACATTTTTATTTTTAGTTTGTCCATTAGAAAACCATTTTTTACCTTAACCGCGGTAATTGATTTTTTATATATATATTATTAATTATTATAAAAATTTAATTTAAAATTATTAATAAATTTAAAATATTCGTATTCTAAATATAGAATCCATTTTTAAAAATAGCTTTCATAAAAGTAGAAAATTTTAATTTAAAATTAACCTTGTAGACAAGACGAAAAAGAGGGATTCCAAAGACAATATTTTCATAAGTAGATAATTTTTTATATAAAAATTAAATATGAAATAAATTCTAATGAGCTAAATTATAATTATAAATATATAATTTAACTAATATTACATTTAAATCTGCCATAATTTTTTTAACATTTTTAAAAAAGAACATAATTTTTAATAAAACTAATTGTTTATTAAATTTCTGAAAAATTATATATTTTTAGATAATTATTGAAAATGATCGCCAAGATAATTTTTAATTATATATTTCAAACATAACAAATAGTTTTCGAAATAAATTATTTAAATGTGTGAAAATTACATTAAAATTTTGTTCAAAAAATTAAGTAAAAACATATTTTTGGTAATATTGTATTTCTAAAATATAAAAAGACATTTTTCTAAACATTTAGTACTCTATTATCAATATGTTATCATTATATAATACTATTATAGTAAATATTTAAAAACTAGTTTTTAGTATTTATATATATCGATGTAACGACAAGGATATAAATGTTGTTATTATATAATGATATTAAAAATATATATAATTTGGATAAAGCTCAGTGTCATGTGTAACATAAACTAAACTATGTGATGCATGTAATACAATGTAAACATAATGTTCTTTGTAATGTAATATATGAGTGAAATTTTATTTATATGAAATATAAAACTCATAAAACATAGGGTGTCAGATTATACCCCATTAAAATGAATCCCTCCATAAATATTCTTTATATTTTCACATCATTGTTTACTTAGTTTCCAATATACCTTATTAAAACTGAAATTATCACCATAAAATTTTAAATATGGGACTTGTGTCCTTCCACAACACATTCTGTATATGATATAGAGTCTCCAGTACTTAATAAATATAAGGAATATTCTTCTCCAAAGTTATGACCTCTAAGATCAAAACATGTTCTGGATCCATTATGTGATTCCTCATTAGATATATTTAGCACATTATAAACTCAAGAGAGATTTGGTGGATACACCAAATTAGATGTAGAAATACTGATTTGAAAAATAATATCAAAATTATTGATCTATTAATGGATTATCCTTCCCTTCATTTAAATCCTCATAATATTATTCCCACGAGATATTGGTAGGAATAACCTATCATCAAAATAAAATTCTATATCCCACTAATTTTTTTCAGGATAACATTTCTTCCAACTCTAATATGATTTTCATGGATGCTAAATAACAAAAACCTTAACTAAAATTTTAAATCTATTTATGAACCCAATTTCATTATTTCTATAAATTAATTCTTATATATTGGATTTATACATTTATTTTTGTAGAGAGATACATAATTATCCGTTTAGATACTTATGCGAAATCTATTTTTGTAATAAAAATATACTAAATGAAATCTTTTAGCCCAACCACCTTTAAAATCCCTAGTAAAATATCATTGTGTATACTCCATTTCTTGAAATGATATATCAAACAATACATTTTAAAAGGATAGTAATAGACAGGTGAAACATAACATTATATATAGATAATGTTGAATACATGAAAAGAACATTGAGGTATTCCGCAGATCATAATCAGATATAATATAATGTGTTTCCTCATTTAATTATACTACATCATTAATGTGTATGCAAGAAATATGATCCAATTTTTTTTTTCTGATAGTGATGATGTGTTATGACATTGTATGGCATTAGACTACACCCCATAAAGCATTATCACCTTTATAAATTTTGAGAAGTATGTTTGAAAAATATATGGTTATGATTTCCTATTTCCATTCTGGTGAGGGTAGTGGATGTATCATCCCCATAGAATTTGAACACCTAAATTTAAATTTCTGATATACAATGAATATAGATACAAACTCTTTGATATCCTTCTTTATTATATAAAATAGATATACTCTTTCAAATATCTATATATATTTTTTAATTTTATGATTAATACATAATGATGAATCCTAAGATTCCTATAATAAATAATTATTCAAATCTATAATTTATGGAACACATACACATTTAACTGTCATTATAATATCATCCTGATATATGTTGAACATGGGAAAATTTTAAACCTTCTTTCACATCTCTATGTTTTCCTTCTACACCTATTTAATAATTACATGGATTGAAGGCTTAATATTAATTAGATAAATATTTTATTTTCTCCTTCATTTAATAAATCAATATACATTTATTAGAAATCCATAAATATTAGATATTTTTTTATCCTCACCATAAATAGGCTTTTATTATTCATTAGAGTTAATGCAAAATCCACCTTACATTATTTCTTATGGTGGTATTGTATTGAGGAGTCATAATATCTATGTAGCTCAAAAAAACGTTTCATGGACATATTCAACTCCATTTATGTGAATTAATAATTAATATTTTATTTTTGGAATATATATCTAAATTATATCCATAAATCTAATTTCTACATATCTTTAATGAAAAAATTAACGCAACTAACCCCAAATTATGAATTGGACTGTTTTTCTCCTAAACATTAAATTTTCAGGATTTATAATGTATAACCAAGTAATTCTACATAATAAGTCATATCAATTCCATCTTGGATGAATAAATATTGATTCCAAACCATTATACACTATAGGAAAATTTATTAAAATGTGCACTGATTAATGTTCTAATTTTTTCATATAAATATTCCTCACACACATCCTTCTTGTGGAAGTAAGATCCCTTCATATTTAACATGATGGGTGTATTGTATAGTCACAAAAATTTCTCTCTAAACCATATATAATATACATCTAAATTAATAGGTCTATATATCACAATCACCACGATTGGTCTAGGACAACATTAAATACACCCCATCTCTGATGGATCTACTGATATACTCTCAATTTATATTATATAACCCAAAAATTTAACTTTTTTTCAAAAAAAAACACATTATGAATTTTATATATAGTTTTTCCTTTCTTAGTGTATATATTATAATTATCATATGATATTAATGATATTACTTTATCCTTTAATATACAATAACCAATTCTATAACATATTCAAAAAACCGAACAAGGTAAATTCTAAAGACCCTATTCAATAAATCCATCAATATAGAGGGGAAATTAGTAATACTGAATGGAATCATTAAATTTTCAAAGCTTCCATATATTTTCATTAATTTAGTCTTACATATATCCACCTTCTTAACCGTCAATTTATGATATCGAGATTGAATGACTATATAGTAAAATTATTGATATCCATGAATTTTGTCAAACAAGACATCATTACAGATGTTAGGTTTCTTGTTTTTGATCATGATGTTGTTCATATCTCGATAGTCAATTTAGAATCAATGATATCTATATTTATTCTTAACAAAAAGAATATATCTACCACATGGGGACACACATGGTGGAATGAATACCATATAATGTTATCATATGGTTTTTTATCAGTACCAGAAACATATTCATGTCTATGATATATGGGGTATTTAAAAATGTCACTGAATTAGGTATTAATTAAATTGAGTACTCAACATCATGTTTTGGTTGCAATATAACCAATTCTCAATTGATGACATCATATCCACCCATACAATAGGCATATTATCAATGTTATTTTATCCCCAACCTTATAAGATAAGTGCATATCATTAATATGAATTAAAAAACAAACATTAGATATTATTTCCATCAGAATTCAATATTTATCATACAACAATTTGATTATCATGGAAAGGTTTTGGAATATAAAATCTCACATATCATTCTTAAAAATTAATTTGGTGATTAATTTAGAGAAATAGATTCCATTATTAGGACAAAATGATATTCATCCTAAGGAATAATTAAAATATTTGAAAAAATAAAAATCTATCAAACAACTACTAGAGAGGAATCATATGCATGATATGCGATCATCGTTTCATTAGGGTTTTCACTAGTAATTATACATGTAACCTCTCTTGTAAAATTATATATATATAAAATAATTCATAAATCAACATTATAATATGATAATAGCAGTTCTATTGGTGTTGGTAAGTGTACCTTTGACCACATCATTATTTCACCCCTTGTTAGAAGAAATGTTGGAAATGAGATTTACCATTTTTAATATACATAATAGATGTTTGACATCGATCATCATCATTAAATATAATATATTGTAAGAAGTTAGTATAACTTCCAAACTCCTTACATTTGAAAGAATTTTGTTCGGTTGGTTCATTTAGTTTATCTTTTTACTATTCATATCTTTAGTTATCTTATTCCAATATATTCATCATTTTATTTATCCATGACCATACCGTAAATACAAAAAATATTTTTAATTCCCCTTAAGAAATTTTTTTCTATGTTTCCTTCTAAAATTCAGATGTGATTGAATATTTATGATCAAAATTCCAATGTTCTTTGAGTTTCCATTGAAATCCATCTTCCTTTTAATTGAAAAAAAATGAGATTGATGTGTAAATTCAATCCCCATTTCAACAATGACGGTGCACCAAATGATATCTTTTTATCCACTTATGTCTATTATGGAAAATAATCTTCAATGAAATGGTATTTAGAAATATAATAATATATCAACTATACACTCTGGTTGAATGATAATGGAAAATGTTTCCCACACAATTCATATATCATTTTCCTCATAGGTACCAACAAATTCATCATTCTTATTTGTATATGGGAATTACATCATTATTTAATACCATGAACAAAAGTGTCGTACTCATTGAAAAATAATATCTTATTATCATATCTTCCATGATGTCAATTTAATCGTGTCCTTTTGTATTCTTGATGAGAATCTACAATTGATCTTCATCACCTTCAGAAAAATGACTTTTTCTATCTTATAAACACTATAAAATAGATAATATTAATTCTATAGTGTTTATAAATTAGATAGATGTTATAGGATTTGTGGAACCACTTGAATTTAGTGGATGTTTTCCTATAATGGTTATAAAAAACATTTTCCCATCCTGTTTTCATTTAGTAGTTATGAATGATTAATTTATTCAGAAATTTATTTGAGAATACACATTTGATTTTATATTCCATATCCCATAATATTAGGTTAATCATGTGGAAATCCATTAAATTATACATGAAACTAATAATTATAACATTTTCATTAGGATCCATCCATTGACTAAATCAAAACAGTTGTTAGAAAAAATAATAATGGTGGAGAATTACATAATCATGAATAAAAACATGGAGGATATAAAAATTATGAATAATTTTATTAAATATATGAAAAATTATGTTTATCCTATGTCATTCATTGTCATCACTTATTTAAATCCTCTTTTATTGTTTAAAAAGGGTTTGTTAATTATCAAATCATATCCCTATTGACTATAATTTTAGGCATACAACAAGGTCAATTTTGATGAACAAGATGGTGATCAAGTATGGAACAATGTGACTTTTTAGTGTTACTAACCTTAGTTAACTTTGTGCTAGAGAGAAATCCAATAAAATTTCCTAGAACATGATTTAATTTCATAGAAAACAATCAATCTATCCATTTCTAAAATTCAAAAACATTTTTATTTACCTTGTATCATAAATAGACATATCATTAGATACCTTACAACATATTACAAATGATATTTTCTATTCAGAACTAAACAATTTTATGTTACCACCTCTAATGAACTAGATATATAATATTAAAATATCACATCTAAATATACAATTATTCATTACATATCATAACATTCATACATTAATCATTTAGGTCTGGTTCCATTGAAAATATAGACACATAAAAAATAGGTCCATAAGTTTGTTACGTCATCTCACAATATATTCATCAAAAAAATGAATCCTTTATAAAAATATCATTAATAATAACATTATTCATTATATTGGGAAGGGGAACATAATAAATGTTGATATTTGATTCTCAATAAGGGTAAAAAAATTATTTATCAATATATTAATGCAATTTGGTTTTGAGAACATGAAAATAGGATTTGAAGACCACAAAACATATATCATAGATAATTAACATGATCCATGGTATAAAAAATGTCAACTCAAATGGAATGAATCATAACAGATTCTATTAAAATAATCTATTATTTATAAAATTGACCAGAAACATTGATTTTTGTCTTACACATATACATTTAAAATAATATCATTAGTAGTTCAAGGATCCTTAACAATACTATAATAATTCAATGGGTTCATTTACCCAACAATCATTTTAATAATGGGTTTCAGCCAAAACATTCATAGTAGATAGCTTCTATTACTGAAATGGGTTCACACGACCATTCAATTCTTATTTATCTATTTTTAAATTAATATCAAACAAATTCATTTAATGAAGATATATTCCCCAACTATAAATAAATGAAAATAATTCATATGTGTTCCAAAATGACATAATACATTCATCATATATATACCCATAAAATAAACGTGTTTCATAAATATTTCATTATAATATAAACTATGATAATGAAAAATGTTTCAAAATATTTTCATGATTTTTTTAAAATTATCCCATGTAAGAAGAACCCAATTTCATAAGAATTTTATCATTGTGAAATCCTATGAAAACAAACATGTCTCATTAACAATATTTTATCATTAATATAAACCATTAATGGATGAAATGAAAAGGGAATATTTGGATTATATAGCTAGTAAATAATTTGTAACATCAATGTTTTCAATCTTAAATGGAAATTTTTATTATAATATCAAATGTATGATTTATTAAGTAAAATACCCTTTGAAATTTAGAAACTACTTTTGAACGAAAAAAATAAAAAGTTATCATAATACCTTTTAGTAGAAATATATTTTAAAAAATATAAATGAATCACTAAATCATTGATTGATGTTGGAAGTTGGAAGTATAGTTCATTCTGTATAAACAATGATTTCTATATTTTTTTTGAAATTAAAATTATTCACAATTTGGAAAAAGAAATGATGAATCCATTTTAATAACTTTTCAAAAACTAATAAATGGTAAAAATTTCATTAATATATCATTTTTATAATTTTATAAAAATATTCAAAACATGTTCTACAAAACATGGACATGGAAGAAACAATTTATTTTGAATTAAGAGATAAAAAATGTTTAATTACATTAAAATATCTCTGTTTTGAATCATGAGTACATAAATGGAGGAAAATTTTTGGATGAAATTAAATCATAAGTCCTTAACCTAGGTTATTTAATGTTTTTATTTTTTTAGTTGTATATCACATGATTTCATTTATTGAAATATAATCATAAATAATAACGATAGAAGATGATATTGAATCATAAGTCCCAATAAAACACTAACATTAAATTAAACATTAAATATCATGATAATAAATAAAATGATTACATTAAATTCCAACAAGGTTTTATATATGCCTCATAAAATTAGATAAGTTCATAACATAACATGTCTCAAATATGTAATATTTAGAAAAATTCCCATTACCTTATTTCTTGACTTTTTTCAATACATGTTCAAATCATAAATATAATAAATATATTATTATTATAATATAACTATTTATGAACAATAATCATATGTTTTATTCCATATAATTATTTCTTATTACATTTCATTACCCATTTATTAATAATTACTTATCCAAATTAGGTTTCGGTATATAAATGCTTCATGCTTCATGTATGTTTTAGTTTGTTATTTTTAGTCCTCTAAATTTTATATTTATTATATTATCTATATAATTTTATACATGATATTAATATCTTATAAATTCATTATATATTTATTAAGTGTAATCTATAATATTTAGAGTTATAAATTGAAACAAACTATTAATGGAGATGTTAGGTTGAATGAACTCTGTATCCATTTTCCCAATGGATGAAATGAATGGAAGTTAAAAAATATATCACCTTTAAAGAATCATTGTTTGTCATATGTATAACATATTTTTTATATTTCACATTATTACCTTCCATGGAAATAATTATTTAAAAATTAATCACCTCACTCCATGAGGCGATAATCTCCCATACACACAAATGATGTTATTGTATTATATAAGGAATATAAACGAAGATGGTATGTGTGATACAATTATTGCATATGTAAATTTATGTGAAAAATATTATATATTTGTATATATTATCCTCCATTATATGAAATTATAGAGGTATTGATGTATGATATGTAACATCCATTATCGAGATGGTAGTCAACCGTACACATGAGCGATGTTTTCATTTAACATTTGAGGGAAATTGTTGTGGGTTTATGGTATTAACATAGTTTAATAATGTATTTTTATATATATTATAGATTTTATATTATATTTTGAAGGATTAATAATATATTAATTATTTATAAGAAGAAATATAATAAAAACACTCCTCGAGGAAATGTTACCTCTTAATCTTGTAATCTCCTTGGATTTTCAGAAAAATCAATACTATGATTGAATTTTGTTTAGAATATATATTCTCAAAATAGTGGGTGGAATTATGTATACAAATATTTTCATTATAGGTATAACTAATGTGTTTGGAAAATTTTCAAAGGAGAAGATATGAGGACTAAATTTATAAGGGGGGGTGAGTGGCACACTTGTAAATTTTTAAATGAAAAACATGTTACCACATTTTTTATATCACCAAAGGATCATAAATTTTCACTTAATGAAATATAGAGATGGTAGGGTTTAATTTTTTTCATAAAATTGTTGTTTTACATGTTTTAGGTCATTTTTATCACATACAATATTTATTTGACCCCTGGTAAACTGATTATTACCATAAATGCAATAATTTATTATCACTATTTTTATTATCAATTATCCTAAATTTTTTAATATTGAATAGTTATATTATTTCAATTATTCTGTTTCTAAAAATGTAATCTAGATTTCCCATTTCAATACATTGATTTTCTAAAATTGAATTTAAAATCAATCCCTTAGATGTGATGTGAATGAGGGTTTTTGTAGAAGACATTTTTCAACAAAGAGAATGTTTTAATATAAAATTTCATCATGAAATTGACTATAATAACTAAATTTGGATTATTAAATATATAATTGAACTATTTTTTCTACTAAACCCATACTGAATAAATTTTAATTGATTCAATACTTTTAAATGTAATGAATATTTTTAATAAATACCATTATTTTCAGTACTCACTTAACAAATAATATTTTCAGAATATTACCCAATGTTAAGTTCAAGATAATTTAGTCATATAGGTTTCAATGTTTTTATATCATCAAATAAATTATTGAAAATTGTAAAAATTAAATTTATTATTTGATCATAGAATGCAAAAAACCTGTTTTTTAGAAAATTGTATTTTTTGAAACATATAATGATTTTCTTATAAAAATAGATACTTTTAATCCACATATTCGGTTTGAACTAGTCAAATGTTTATAAAATAATAAATCTAATTATTACTCTTTATATTTCTATTTATAAAAAATAGTTTATAACACTATTTTTCAAATATTAATATTGAAGATATATTTTTTTTTTAAAATCCTTGTGTCTCAGGTAAAATAAGAAAAGATTGATGTTGAATGAAATACAAGGTGGAAATGGTGTTTTTTATATTGAAATACATAAAGTGAATTTAATTTACAAAAAATAATCATTCAAAAAACCTCTCATAATTACATCGTGTCTCATTGGAAACTAATATTATTATAGTGATAATTTTTTTTTCTTTATTCCTTGTGGAATATCAATTTATATGGTGACCTTGAATGGGATGTGAGAGGAGCCTTTTAAAAGTTTTCAAAAATAATCTTTTTTATATATTTCAACTAAATATTATTACAGAAAGATTTTTACATGCAAAAAGATAGAAAAATTAACAATAATGGAGTGGGGAAACATATATGGTTTATAATTCCTCATCCTTTTATTTTCACACATTTTATAAACGTATTTTATAACTCGTTACTCTTAGAATTTCCATTTTCAAATTTATTGTTTTACTTTAGAAATTATTTTTTACCTAACTATATATTAATTTATAATGAAATAATAAAATTAAAATTATTATAATTTGGAACAATTTATTAAATATATTAATTTTGTTTTATCATTTAATTTTAAAATGTGTTTGAATAATCAATTTTTACTTTAGTGAAGGAAAAGATAAAAACCAGCATTTTTAACAATATTATATTATGATGCATAAATTTTCGTTGTGTGGTATAATAATTAATTTATTTTCATTTAATTTGATTATTTTTGTATGAAAAATCATATATAATTTACATGAGTTTCCACGAATTATGAATCCATATCATAATGAAAAATATTTAATTTAAAAAATCAAGGAGATGTTTTTATTTGAATATATAACATAAGTCAATGAAAAATTAATCATTGGTTTTGAATTATTTTTGAAGTTTACTTTTTTAATTATGAAAAAAATATTTTACAAATAAAAAATTTCTATACAATTATATTCCATGTTTATAGTATATTAATTTTTTAGTTTTCTTAATAAATATATTTTTCCTTATTCATCAAAAAATTCAATTATAGATTAAAAATGAAATGTTTTATTCTTTGTGTATAATAGTAATGAATGTCTAAAAATTAGGTTTATATGTTTAATTTAAATTTATTAACATTATTAATTTATATTTAAAATTACAATACGTATTTTAATAAAATATAATTTTATTGAAATCTAATTTTTTTAAATGTATGCATTGTTAATATTATCCCATATCAATTACATTTTTAAATAATATTAATATATTAATTGATGTTTACATAGATTTTTAAAAATAAAATTTAAATTTTGGGATAAAATATACAACTCTTGATTAATTTTTTATTTAAAAAATTGTTGTTTTTATAAAAAATATGCATTTAAAAAATACTATTAAAAATATTTTATGTCACGATAAAACTTATTTTTAATCATACATTCATATTAAAATAATTATTTTAATTTTATAGAAATATCATAAAAAATTATTAGTAAATTTTTTATTATTAATATATAACACACATATATATTTATATGTAATAGTTAAATATTATATTATTATTCAATTGTGTGTACTCATGTTCAAAATATACTAACAACAACAATCAACATTAGAAAACAAATTGGATACATGTATATGCAAGTGAAATTTTCTCAACCACCATAAATAAAATGATTGTGTTTGGGACGACAATATTTCCTCCCAAAATATAACCATACAATATTAATTAAATCCATTATATCATAATAAGTAACTCCACACATTTATAATGATTTCATTTAGATCTCATAAATTTTTTCTTCACTTCATGATTTTCTTCTTCATTGCCGGGTTCATTTGTGTGATGGTGATCTTTTTAGGTGAGGATTATCTAGGGATCTCTTAATGCAGATGATATATTTTTTTCTATTAATTATCCCCTTTTAATTTATTATCTTTTAAATAAAGTCAAGGTGACTTGGGGGTGCATTTGGGTGGTCTTTTAAAGAATGCTAAAGGGTAATAGCTTTTGCACAGTTGGCGCACAATTTGCCTAAACCGTGCGGCCAAACTGTGAAAGGCTTGTCTTGAGGGCAGTGGATAATGCATGGTTAGCGCACGGTTTGCCTAACTGTGCAGACTAACCGTGCAAGGATGGGTTGTCGAGGCAGAAGCTAACGTACAGTTAGCGCATAGTTTGTTAAACCATGCGAACTAACCGTGCATGCACTTAAATTTAGATCATAAAATTGTGGATCTGACTCGTTTTGCCTTTAATCAGCTAGTTTAAGCCCCTAAGTGGCCATAACTCAGGATTACCCTTCCTTGGAAGTAGAAGAACCTCTACCAAGCATTTTGGAGGCGATCTGGAGGCTTCTCTTCGCGAATCAAAGCCGATTTCTCGAGGTAAGTGATCCTTTTGGTTTGGTTTCTTAGATCTACCTAGATCTACTCCTCCTCTTCTCTTGGGATCTTAGATATACGCCCGTTACGGGTATATTTAAGTGTGTGGATGTCGTTTGTGATGATATTTGGTCTTGGTTGTGTTAGGAGAGGAGATATTGGTAGGATCCTTGGTGAATCAGCCCGGTCTTCTTGGGAGTTCTTCGACCGTTGTGGTTTCCATCAAAACTATTGAGGTAGGGGATTTGTGGCTTCTTTAATTGATTATGTGCCATCATAGAGTTAGCATGATTTATCCCTTTAGATCACAATGAAATTGACCTAATTAAATACTTGAACTAGATTAAAAGAATCGGTTTGATAGCATGTTGTTTCTTTGTACCGTGATAACGGTTCGCCTCTTGATTTTCTAGATAGTGTGACATATATGCCTTGATTGTTAGCATGTTGCTCTTGATGAAATTTATAAAGAACGTAAAGTCATAATTAATGGATAATTAATTGGCTAAAGATAAAGAGGCATGTAAATGAATCTGGTTGTTGTTTTTGTGGATGTTGTTCCAAATTGATGTTAATCAAATTTATGCCGATGTACGTGATTAACTTAGTTGGTTGGTAAACCTGAAACCTGTTGGTGCTTGTTGTTTGAAGGCTAGATGCCTTGTTAAAGGGCCAAGAGCCCAATTTGATGTGATGTTTGTTTTCCTGCTGCTTGTGCTATGCTGTGACCCTGGAGGGGTTTTGTGATATCTTGTGCTGTGATATGACCCCGAGAGGGTGTTGTGATCTGTGGAGGCATGGAGGCCTTGTGGTTGTGGCAGTGGATGATGCATAGAGTGGTGAGATGCATCGGTTTATGCATGTGGGTGTCGGGGAGGACACCAGGGATGATGTAATGAGATGGATGTGGTTGTTGGATGCTTGGTTATTTGATTGAATGTTTATCTGCTTTACTTTTCCCCACTGCTCAAGGCATCTGGTCTTTCTTACCCTTCTTATGGAAGGGGCGAAGACACGTGGGGTATTCCACGTGCTTTCCATGTTTAGCCTCTCTAGGGAGAATGGGTCAATGCTCTTGAAATAGGCAGAAAAGACTCGATGGGTAGTACATCTACTCACCGTGTTGATCCCCTTATGTTTAGTAGCATAGGTTGCTTTTCTAGAATGCTTGGGAATATGGGAAAGTAATTTCTATATGAAAGATTGATTAAGTGGTGATAATCCACAGGGATGGACATTCTAGAATTTAAAGGCGATGTTGAATCTTTAAAGGAATAGTTTATTTTTGAATGTGATGCCAATGAAGTTTAATGTGGTTGTTTTCATGGTTAATTAATGTTAAAAGAATTAATTAACGTAAAGTGGAACTGATGAAAAAGAGAATTAAGTAACCTAATGAAGTTATTTAATTGGTTGTGTGCTTATAGGATACCTAGTCTTAGAAATAGCAGCGTGGAGTCCAAGATACATTAGCTGCAGTTGATACTAAGACTCGGTTATGCCCATAGTGTGGTAGGGAGATATATATATTCTCTACTTGTTGTGTTTCTATACGCTACTCCACCCTATCATTAAGGGAAACTGGCACCCCGGGGATTCTGAGCCTTGGGGGGGGGGGTGTTTTCCCCAACATTCTGATGGGAGGGTGAATGGATGACTACCCCCTTTGACCCCGCTCTCTTCTCTTAGTAGATACTAGTGCCATTAGGCACAAGGGTTAGTTTCCCCATATATGTGTGTAGAGGGATGTAATGGCTTGTGGTTATTCACACACATATATTCTGGATATAGTATCCTATGGACTACTATAGGTGTAACATGTATAGGCTGTGATGGCTTGAGGATCCTTACTTGGTGTATGGGCTATAATGGATAGAGGTATAATACCTGATGTATGATAAACGTTATGTGAGTGGTGGTGGCTCCCGGAAACTACCTGGTTACTTTTGGTTGTGGGGATGGTGTGGTGCTTAGCCCAGGTGTCTGCAGGCAAGCCTTTGTGGTGCATGTGGTGCATGTGGTGCAGATTGTGGAGCTTAGCCCAGGTGTATTCGGGAAAGCCTTTGGAGAGAGATGCACAGGATGTATGTCGTTGGGGAAAAGCGGAAAAATAGTGGGGAAGTAGTAGTGGGGTACCCTTGATATTCTTTACTCTATGCTACATTTTTGTATGCATTACTTGGTGAGAGTAGCCATGGTGAGGTTGGGAACTTAGTATACCTATTTAGGTGATGAGTTAGTTTCACTTGTTGTTCACTGTGATTTAGCATGCTATCGTTACTTTTGCACGAGAGGATTCGAGGAAGATCCTATTGAGTATACTATTATACTCACCCTACATATATATAAACTGTTTTTCAGGTAACTTGGATCATTTTGGAGATCAAGCTGGTTACTACTAGCTTGTGGTTGGAGGAGCTGTTTGGGCTTGTGGTTGCTGCCGTTTTACTTTCCTTTGGGTACTTGTAGTTTTCACCTTTTAATTGTAGTAATTTTCCATGGCATTTCATATATGTACTTGGGTTTATTTTATATTTCAGTTCTGAGTTGGAGTTGGTTGGTATCTATCTTATCTCTCTCTTTCATACGTGTTCTCTTAGAGGGTAATGCCTCCCATTTTTGTGTTTATTATACCCTCGGTGCTAGTCGCCAACCAGAGGCCTACTGAAGGTGGGACTCTGGGGTCATTATCTCCCTTTTCACATTCCGGCCCAGGAGGGGTACAATTTGTTGGGAGGGAGTCGTGACAAAGTTGTATCAGAGGTCTGGTTGAGGGATATGATGGAGTTTGGAGTTAGGCACATGTGAGGTTGCATGGGTTGGTAGGTAAATGGTGTCATTAATGTTTAGAAAGTGCGGTAAACACTGGAGACCAGCTGAGACATATGCATTTAGGGCCCCCTATGATATGATGTACGGACCTTTAAGTTTACAATGGCTACTAAACAAGGTGATACATGTTGCAGGGTAGAGACCTAGGAAAGGATCATGCATCATTCTTCTTTATGTCTGTGTTTGAATGGGTAGATCTTGGCATAGGATAACCTAAAATGAATAAAAGAAAAAAATTAATTAATTAATTTTGAGTCTACCATATTCCAGGCTTAGTATCTCTAAGTGTTTGTTATTTTGTAGGTATGGATCTAGGTCGATGTCCTCGTCAGTTTTGCATAGAATATGTCCAGCAGACTGTTCCAGCAGGTCGCAGCAGGGTAGAGGTTGACAACGATGACACTTAGAGGAAGACACTCTGAGAGTTTCAGCACCAGAGTCTGCAGAAGTACGAGGGCTCCGTTTCAGATGCAGTCACGGAAGACTGGTTGGAGGAGGTCGAGATAGGCTTCAGTTTGATCCGTGCTCAGAAAGAGCACTGGGTGTCCTTAGCTGTGACGATTCTGCATGGAGAAGCAAGGTAGTGGTGGTTTTTATTCCTCAGGGATCGTGAGGAGTCAACGATCTCATGGGTGGAGTTCTGAGATAAGTTCAGAGCCGAGTTCCTTTCTTCGACTGCAAAGGCGTCCAGTCGCCAGGAGCTTCTTACCCTTCAACAGGGGAGCTCTAGTGTTCAGGAGTTTGGGATCCATTTCAGAAACCTTTTACGATGTGCTTCGGACCTGTTACCAGATGAGGAGGTCAGAGCGAGACATTTTGAGGAGGCTTTACATCCAGAGATCCAGCGTCAGGTCACCCCATTTATGTTAAACACATATCTTGAGGTGCTGGCGATGGAAGAGGTTGTTGAGAGGAATTTTACTAGGACTGGATCATCATGAGAGGGGAATAAACATGATTCCTCACAAAGAAGATATGTGGTCCGGGGTTTCGGGTTTTTAGGGCAGAAGAGTGTCCGTTCAGCCGAGGGTAGGTCCCATCCCATCAGATCTCTTTTCTCTGGAGGCAGCAACTCTTAGGCCTATTCCAAGGGATCAGGTGCTTGTTTTTCTTATGGTGGTCATGGCCATCAGCAGCTAGAGTGCCCGACCTTTCAGAGAGGTCATCGTACACCGGGCGCTACGCTCCAGGTTCCTCCTTTGAGGTAGTTCCAGCAGAGGCAGCATCATCCAGTTGCAGCAGCTTTAGATCAGCAGAGGATAGATGGGGTAGGCATAGGACGACCACATGATTCTCCCCGTCCTCATAGAGTAGAGCATGGCCATGGTGGTGGTCTTTATTAGGGTCAGAGAGGCCATGGAAGAGACAATGGTCAGCTTCATGCTCTAGCATTTCCAGCACCAGACGAGCCAGATATCGTTCGAGGTACCCTTTGCTTGTTTTCAAACTTGGTGTATGCCTTGTTTGATTCAAGAGAGACACACTCCTTCATATTACCTAACCTTGTCCATGCTTTGGGACTTGAGTTAGAGAGGATTCCAGTGCCCTTGGTGTTGACTATGCCAGTTGGAGGTCGAGCTAGCTTGTTTGAAGTATGTAGAGACTGTGAGCTAGTGTTGGGGAAACACCGCTCTTAGGGAGATTTCCTATGTTTACGAATAATTCCATATGATGTCATCCTCAACAAGGATTGATTGTATTCAGTGTAGGCTATCATGGATTACTTCAAGAATAAGGTCATCTTCATCGGTGCGGATGGAGAGCAGGTGGTGTTTGTTGGTGAGTGAGATCCTCGGATGGGTCATAGGCACGTTCCATCCTTATCCTCCATGGTGGAAGAGATGATACTGAGTTCCTCATAGGTTCGGTAGTTGGCACTTCCTAGGGTCGTAGAGGAGTACCCTGATGTCTTTCTAGAAGAGGTTTTAGAATTACAACCCTCAACGAGAGACCGAGTTTGGGATCGAGCTACAACCAGGAGAGTCTTTTATATCTATGTCTCCGTATAGAATGACCCCTTCTGAGTTACAAGAGCTACGTATAAATCTTGATGGTCTGTTGTAGTGAAGTTTTGTTCGGCCAAGTGTGTCCCTATGGGGTGCACCGGTTCTGTTTGTGAATAAGGCCGATGGAATTTTTCGATTGTGTGTCGATTATCGTCTCTTAAACAAAGTGAAAATAAAGAACCTCTATCCTCTTCCGTGGATTGATGAATTATTAGATCAACTAAAGGGTGCAAGCTGGTTCTCAATGATCGACTTGCGGTCAGGATATCATCAGATGCATGTGAAGGATAAGGATATTCCGAAGACTGCTTTCCGTTGTCATCATGGGAATTATGAGTTTGTTGTAATTCCATTTGGTGTGATGAATGATCAAGATGTGTTCATAGGTTTGATGAATGATGTGTTCCGTGAGTTCCTTGACAAGTTCGTGGTAGTTTTCATCGATGACATCCTTGTGTACTCCACATCTGAAGGGGAGCATGCAGAGCATCTACGAGCCATTTTGGGAGTTCTTCGTCAACATCAGCTGTTCGGGAAGTTGTCGAAGTGTGAGTTTTGGGCTCGAGAATCCTTCTCTTGGGGCATGTTGTGTCCCAAAAGGGATTAGATGTGGATCCATCGAATATTTAAGCAGCTGTGTCTTGGGAATCTCCCAAGATAGTGTTAGAGGCGCGAAGTTTCATTGGTCTCGCAGGCTACTACAGGTGGTTCGTAGAAAATTTCTCACGGGTTGCGACTCCTCTGACAGATTTGACAAGGAAATATCAGGCTTTCATATAGACTGATCAGTGTTAGGAAGCTTTTGAGTATCTAAAGGAGAAGTTAGTAAGTGCTCCAATCCTTTGTATTCCAGCTAAAGGAGTTCAGTTTGATGTTTTATGCGATGCTTTACATCTGGGGTTAGGCTGTGTTCTTATGAAACAGAGGTCAATAGTTTCTTACGGTTCTCGTCTATTGCATCCCCATGAATGCAACTATGCCACCCATGATCTTGAGTTGAAAGCTGTGGTGTTTGCTCTGAAGTTGTGGAGACATTACCTCATTGGTGAGCACTTTGTGGTTTTCACTGATCATAAGAGTTTGAGGTATGTTTTCTACAAGCATGAATTGAACTTACGACAACATCGATGGATGGAGTTCTTGAAGGAATTCAACTTAGAAATATCGTATACACCTGGAAAGGGGAATGTTGTAGCTGATGCACTGAGCCAAAAGTCGTGTAGTGATGCTGTGCGTCAATACATAGATTCTTGGAGAGTAATGGAAGAACTGTCATCATTACATCTTGAGATGGGAGAAGTTGGGAGTAGAGGATATCTTTTTCAGATGACGATGCAGTCATCCCAGGTGAAGAAGGTGGAAGAGTCTTAGTTGTGGGATCTTGAGGTGGAGGTCTGGAGAGACTGAGTTGTTTGTGGTGAGGCCCCTGATGGTTGGTCTAAGGATGAACAACACAGAGTGTTGTATCATGGAAGGATTTTTGTTTCCTTGGCAATGCGTGAGATGGTCCTCAGAGAGTTCCATGGTTCTCCTTTAGAGGTGCATCCTAGTGTGATAAAGATGTATCGATCCTTGAAGAGTTAGTTTTAGTGGACTGGGCTGAAGCGTGTGGTTTCAGAGTTTTTGTCTCGATGTTTAGTCTGCTGGAAGTTGAAGGCCGAACATCGTGTTCCTGGTGGTATTCTCCAGCCATTAGAGATTCTTTAGTGGAAGTGGTATGACATCTCAATGGACTTTGTTATTGGTTTACCTTGAGCTCTGGTAGGTTATGATGCTATTTGGGTGGTATTGGATCATTTAACGAAATCATCCCACTTTATAGTAATCAAGGATTCAAGCTCAGTGGAAGTTTTATCGAGGTAGTATCTGGAGGAGGTGGTGAGACTTCATGGAGTCCCAAGGATGATCATTTCTGATCGAGATCCTTGTTTTATCTCTAGGGTGTGGAGAGGTCTCCAACATGCTTTCGGTTCTCAACTATGCATTAGCACTGCTTTTAATCCTTAAACAGATGGTTAGACGGAGCAAACCATCTAGACTCTTGAAGACATGTTGCACTCTTGTGTTCTTGATTTTGGAGGATCATGGATGAGGCACTTACCCTTGGTGGAGTTTTCCTACAATAATAGTTTCCACTCCACCATCGGTATGGGTCCGTTTGAAACCTTGTATGTCCGGCCTTTCTGTTCTCCGTTGTGCTAGACTTGAGTCAGAGAGTCAGTAATTATTATACCGGAACGAGTGCATAATATAACAAAGATGTTTTAAGTGATTAGTGAGAGAATAAAGGTAGAAAAATATTGTCATAAATCCTATGCCGATCAAAGGATGAGACCCTTAGAGTTTAATGTTGTGGATCATTTTTTTCTGAAGGTGACTCCCCATCATGGGCAGCAAAGGTTCGGTCGTGGGAGTAAGCTTTCCCCCTGCTTTGTTGGCCCTTTTGAGGTGTTAGCTCGTGTTGGAGCTGTGGCGTATCGAGTAGCACTTCCCCCTCAGATGAGTCAGATACATAATTTTTTCCAAGTATCCCAGCTACGTCGTTACCTTCATGACGACTCCCCCATCATCGATTGGGGAGATATCGATGTTGATGATGATGCCACCTTTGAGGAGCGACCTATGGAGATCCAAGACCACAAGGAGAAGGTGTTGCGTGGATGCTCCATCCCCTTAGTTCATGTCTTGTGGCGACACGGTGGCATGGAGGAGATTACATGGGAACGTGAGTCACAAATACGTGCTCAGTACCCAGATTTATTTAATGTTTAAATCTTTCATGTAATGACGATTCCTTATGTGGTTATGAAACCTTAATGTTTATGAAATTACTCACTTTGTTGCTTTGGTGTCTTGCTCTCTTTTGAGAGGTATCTTGGTGGGTGGTTTGTTTAGACCCTGTTTTGTTTTCTCTTTAGGTGGGTTTTGGATTCTCGGGGATGATAATGTTTTGAGAGGTATCTAATGTAATGTCCCGGACCTCTCCGGTCCATTCCTTTGAGAAAATGTGGTGATAGTGGTGTTCCGAGACGTCAAGGTGACTTGGGGGTGCGTTTGGGTGGACTTTTAAGGAAAGCTAAAGGGTAATAGCTTTCACACGGTTGGCACACGTATTGCCTAAACCGTGCGGCCAAACCATGCAAGGCTGGTCTTAAGGGTAGTGGATAATGCACGGTTTGCGCACGGTTTGCCTAACTGTGCAGACTAACCATGCGAGGAGGGGTTGTCGAGGCAGAAGCTAACACACGGTTAGCGCACAGTTTGTTAAACCGTGCGAACTAACCGTGCGGGCACTTAAAGTTAGATCTAACTCGTTTTTCCTTTAATCACCTCATTTAAGCCCCTAAGCAGCCATAAATTGGGATAACCCTTCCTTGGAGGTATAAGAACCTCTCCCAAGCATTTTGGAGGCGATCCGAAGGCTTCTCTTCGTAAATTGAAGCCGGTTTTTCAAGGTAAGTGATCCTTTTTTTTGGTTTCTTAGATCTACCCAGATCTACTCCTCCTCTTCTCTTGGGAACATAGATCTATGACCGTTATGGGTAGATCTAAGTGTGTGGATGTTGTTTGTGATGATCATTAGTCTTGGTTGTGTTAGGAGAGGAGATATAGGGAGGATCCTTGGTGAATCAGCCTGGTCTTCTTGGGCATTCTTCGACTATTGTGGTTTCCATTAAAACTGTTGAGGTAGGGGATTTGTGGCTTCTCTAATTGATTATGTAAAATGGTAGAGTTATCTTGATTTAACCCTTTGGATCACAATGAAATTGACATAATTAAATACTTGAACCAGATTAAAAGAACTGATTTGATCGCATGTTGTTTCTTTGTACCGTGATAACGGTTTGCCTCTTGATTTTCAAGATAGTGTGATATCTATGCCTTGCTTGTTAGAATGTTGATCTTGATGAAATTGATAAAGAACGTAAAGATGGAATTAATTTATAATTAATTGGCTAAATATAAAGAGGCATGTAAATAAATTTGGTTGTTTCTATTGTGGATGTTTTTCTAAATTGATGTTAATCAAATTGATGCCGATGTATGTGATTAACTAAGTTGGTTGGTAAACCTGAAACCTGTTATTGTTTGTTTTTCGAGGGCTAGATGACTTGTTAATGGGCCAAGAGCCAAATTTTATGTGATGTTTGTTTTTCTCCTGCTTATGCTGTGCTATGACCCTATAGGGGTGTTGTAATATCTTATGCTGTGATATGACCCTGGGAGGATGTTTTGATATGTAGAGGCATGGAGGCCTTGTGTTTGTGGTAGCAGATGACACCTAGAGTGGCGAGATGCATCAGTTTATGCATGTGGGTGTCAGGGAGGACACCGGGGATGATGGAATGAGATGCATGTGGTTGTTGGATGCTTGGTTATTTGATTGATTGTTTATCTTATTTACTTTTCTCTACTGCTCAAGGTAGCTGGTCTTTCTTACCCTTCTTCCAGAAGGGGAAAATACATGAGGGGTATGCCATGTTATTTCCGTGTTTAGCCTCTCTAGGGAGAATGGGTCTACGCTCTTGCTATAGGCGGCAAAGACTCGACGGGTAGTACATCTACTCACCGTGTTGAGCCCCTTATGTTTAGTAGCATAGGTTTATTTTCTAGAATGCCTGGGAATATTGGAAATTAATTTCTATAATGAAAGATTGATTAAGTGGTGATAATCCACGTAGATGGAGATGCTGGAATTTATAGATGATGTTGAATCTTTAAAGGAACAATTGATTTTTGAATGTGATGCCAATGAAGTTTAATGTGGTTGCGTTCATGGTTAATTAATGTGCAAAGAATTAATTAACAAAAAGTGTAACTGATGAAAAAGGGAATGAAGTAACCTAATGAAGTTCTTTAATTGGTTTTGTGCTTATAGGATACCTAGTCATAGAAATATCAGCCCGGAGTTCGAGAGATGTTAGCTACAGTTGAGACTAAGACTCAGTTATGCACATAGTGTGGTTGTGAGCTATATATATTATGTACCTTTTGTGTTTCTATACGCTAATACACACTGTCAGTAAGGGAAACTGGTACCCTAGGGATTCTGAGCCCTGGGGGGTGTTTTCCCCAACATTCTGATGGGAGGGTGAATGGCTGACTCCCCCCTTTTACTACGATCTCTTATCTTGGTAGATACTAGTGCCATTAGGAACAACGGTTTGTTTCCCCATATATGTGTGTAGAGGGATGTAATGGCTTGTGGTTATTCACACACACACATTCTAGATATAATATCTTATGGACTACTATAGGTGTAACATGTATAGGTTGTGATGGCTTGAGGATCCTTACTTGGTGTATGGGCTGTAATGGCTTGATGCATAATACCCGATGTATGATACACATTATGCGAGCTGTGGTGGTTCCCAGAAACTACCTGGTTACTTTGGGTTGTTAGGATGGTGTGGTGCTTATCTCAGATGTCCTCGGGGAAGCCTTTGTGGTGTACATGGTGCAGATTGTGGATCTTAGCCCGGGTGTATTCGAGCAAGACTTTGGAGAGAGATGCAGAGGACATATGTCATTGGGGAAAAGGAGCAAACCAGTGGGGAAGTAGTAGCAGGGTAACCTTGATATTCTTTACTCTATGCTACATTCTTGTATGCATTACTTGGTGAGAGTATCCATGGTGAGGTTGGGAACTTAGTATACCTATTTAGGTAAAAAGTTATTTTCACTTGTTGTTCACTGTGCTTTAGCATGCTTTATTTACTTTTTAATGAGAGGCTTCGGGGAGGATCCTACTGAGTATACTGTTATACTCACCCTACGTATATATAAACTATTTTTCAAGTCACTTGGATCAGGTTAGAGATCAAGCTGGTTACTACTAGCTTGTGGTTGGAGGAGCTGTTTGGGCTTGTGGTTGCTGCCATTTTACTTTCCTTTGGGTACTTGTAGTTTTCCCCTTTTAGTTGTAGTACGTTTTCATGGAATTTCATATATGTACTTGAGTTTCTTTTATATTTCAGTTATGAGTTCAAGTTTTTTAGTATCTATCATATCTCTCTCTTCCGCATGTGTTCTCTTAGAGGGTAATGCCTCCCATTTGTGTGTTTATTATACCCTTGGTGCTAGTCACTAACCCAGGGCCTACTGGAGGCGGGACTCGGGGGTCATTATCTCCCTTTTCACATTGCCGGCCCAGGAGGGGCACACTTTGTGGGGAGGGGGTCGTGACAGTAATAATCCATGTTGATTAATAAATATCATCAAATATTTTTTTCACAATGTCTCACTATGAATGGAAAAAGTTGTATTACTTTAATTTTTCTCTAAAATTACTTGTTATTTAATATTTTTCAATTCATTTAAAGTAAAATAAAAATTATTTTTTATAATTATAAATATATAGTTTATGTAAATAATTTTATATAACATATCATAAGTTTTTAATTTTCCCCTATTTAATAAATTTCCACCATTTAATTTTAATTATATATTTCTAATTATTATACAAAAGGGTATTTCATATAATAACAATTTATGTTATAACATCTGAGAAACTCACACAATTCTATCATACAAAATACTAGAAAACACATAATTTCCCTTATAATAAGGAAATATTATAATTCTACTCAATTTTGTCCAAACATAGATTTATATCTATGATTTATGAATTTCTAGTGACATACTTTTCAAAGATTATTTTTTTGATCCTATGACAAAAATAAATTTAAACAATAATTATTATGATAGTATCAAATATATTTAGAGTATATTATCATGTATATGTTATAAATCAATGATAATAAGTCTTCTCTACTAAAGTCATAATTTGAAAATATGATACATTAATTTCAACTATGTCACAATTGGAGAATCTTATAACTCTCTTTTTAGTAACTGGGTTATTTTTTTGGAACAATCTTAAATTATATCCTAAACCATTAATTTTGTTCAGAAATAAATCCATCATAATGGCATTCATTGTTAATTTTATTAAAAAAAATATCTCCTAAAAGTGTTTAACAAGGTGTGTTGTCTTTGTCCCACTAATCATGGACTCATATGATGATTGAGGTTATATTCAACCAATCTATTTCAATATTATTACAACTAGGTTATCAGTGCAACAATGAAATACACTTTATATTTCCAATTCATGGTTTTAATTTCTTATTGTAACCCAAAATATATATTTTACCAAAACATCATGAAGTAATCTAATTTATAGAAATATCTAATATACTTATCCCTAAGCTTTTCAATAATGTTATTTTTTCATAATTCCTAAATTATTTAATATTTACTCAACTATAATAAATGTTTATATATACCATTTAAATATTGATGATCCTTTATACTTCCACAATTAAATTATACTCAACTAAAATTTCATCCTCTAATTTTATCAATAGAATCATTTGATAATGACTATGATACCCCAAACCCACCCACCATAATTCAATTATAAAAAAACATACATTACATACTAGATTCTTTACTATATATAGAAACCCAAACATACCAATATAATTATTACACGATATAATGAAAATATTACATCCTATATATTTGAAGGGCCTTTTTGGATTTCAGTTTTAGGGATATGGAGAAAAATATTTACTAAAATATCATATGGCTCTATCTTAAAATGACCATTCCTTCCACTATATAATAAACTAAAAAATTAATCATCAAAATATTTCAGAAAAATATTCAATCAGTACAAAATTATTTACGTATATTTTTTTAGAACATTTCAACATATCGTAGGTAAATTGCAACATTTTATGGGTGATCTCAGACACTCAGTACTGAAAAATGCATATTAGATGTTATTAAGGAATGAACTGGTCATAAAAAATATTGAATAAAACTTCTGATAATAAAACAAATCTATTTTAATTATGACGGGTGACTATAAACATATAAGATAAACATTAAAAATAAATGAATTTACAATAATGAATGAATTATTTATGATGGATTGAATAATTCATAATATAATTTATCAATAATTACTCAAAAAATACATTATTTATTCTATCAAGGATACAAAATTTACATTATTTTCCTTATAAGGTTTAATGCAATACATATATATTTCATTGGGTAGATATAAACCAAATAAACATACAAATTTTCTGTGAGATCATTATAAGAGACAGGGGAAGTATAAATATGGGACCCAACTATCATTTATTTATGTACAATGTATTCTCTGTGTTAATTGTATGATTATAATTTCCATTCATAATCAAAAATAATTTGTAATGAATTATCATCCATATTGATATGAATTAATTTAGAATTTAAATAATATTACAATCAATAACTTAACATTACATATCTTGATAATGAAAGTGGTGGGTTGTAAATAAATAATCAACTTTCTCTAGTAATAAATAAATATCCCTATTAAAATTACTAATATAAATTTTTTTAGTATATCTTCATTCAATAAATGAAATAGAATTACCTGTAGGAAACCCTCAATGAAAAACATATTTATTGAAGGTAACACAATTCAGAAAATAATTTCAACAATTTATTGATGTACGAAATCTCGGTGAAAACCAATCCATCAAATGAAGGAAATAAATATTGTTTATTGATGAAAGTAATTGGATGAAAAATAATTCCTATATAGTGGTTGATTTAGAATAAAAAATGCAGTGATAGATTTAATTTATTTTAATCCCCATAAATAAAATATAATTTGAGGAAATAAAATATAATTATTGAACAAAATAAAAAACGTAGAATAGAACACTATGTGTTAAAAAAATTATTATTTTTTATGGGGTGAAAAATTAGGCAATAAATCCTTACATTAATTCAATAATACTCGCATATCACTTCAATGTCAAATAGAAAGAACCTATTATAATAAAAAAATTCTGAAATTTTTTAATATATATCCTTTTAAAAATGAATTATAATTATTATATATATATGTATATTAGATAGTTGATTTATTTTTTCAATATTGGGTGTCACTAATATTGATAGTTTTAAAATAGCTATGTAATTGCATTGTTGTTCATAATTTTACTCAGAATGTTTATTATTCCAAAACAATATTTGTTAATTGAAATAATTTTTTATAAATTGTTACAATATTAATGTTTTGTTTTATATTGGTTTTGGTTTTGGTATTATATATGTAATCTGCATTAACTATGATTCAGAAATTTCTCACAGACAAAATGTTGTATCCTAATAAATGAGTATAACATTTATGTCACAATTATAGAAATAATATAAATTATTTTTTAAAATATTTATTTTATATTATATATATAATTATATTATTATTATCATTGATGATATTATGTTATATCATTTTTCTTAATTGTTTTCAGACTAACCCAAAATTGAAGATACTATATTTAATAGATAACTATTGATATAAATGTTGTTTATTTTCATCTAATATGAATAATACAGAGTAATAATGATATTGTATAGATATTTTTAAGGTGTGTCTTAAATTATTTAGGAATTTTAATAAACAATTATAAACCTACATGAAAACAATATAAATTACATTGTGGTGATGGTTGTCCTCACAAATCAAAATTACACTTTTTATTTATCAAATAACGAGAGGGAAATAAGGTGGAGAATATTTTTTATCTTCATTATAATATATATAACTTATAATTTTTTTTTTAATTTTAACCATTATTAATTGTGAAGTGTGGTGGTGGATGAAAATGGAATTCATCTCTTCATGGAGGATGTAGTTTGCACAAGAAATGAACAATTTTTTCTTAGAGAGAATATACAAAGTATGGGTAATATTTCATCCAAAAAAAAATAAATTCAATTAAAATTGTAGTTATTTAGGTACATATTAATAAATATAAATTATTTGTGAGTGTAATAATTAAAAAAAAGAAGTTATAAATAATTTCCTTCCACTGAGGACTTGGGAATCACTATGGAACACTATTTGGGAATGGAGGGCTCTAGACAATTTCACTTCACCGGTCAATCAATGTAAAATTATAAGATTATAGTATAATGAAAAATTTTATATTTTCAAGAGGAAATATATTATTATATTATTAATGAATGGGTGGTGAGTGCCCTATTGTAATGGCCCTGGTTTTTGGGGTCCATTACTTTGTGAAAATCTCGTTTTGGGTTTTCTGGTCTGGGAATCACGGTGGTGTAGGCCTACTTGTAGCTCGGTCTACCGGTGGCCGCAGCCTACCGGTAGCTCTTTCTACTGGTAGCTTGGTCTACCAGTAGCTGCAGCCTACCGGTAGCTCGACCTACCGGTAGCTGCGGCCTACAGGTAGCTCGGCCTACCGGTAGCTGCCGCCTACCGGTAGCTGCAGCCTACCGGTAGCTCGGCCTACCGATGGTTGCAGCCTACCCTACGGGTTATTTCCAGTAGTGCTCCGTTTTGCGCAAATAGGGTTTTAAACCCTATTGTGACCCGTTTAAGCGTGTTTTAAAGACCCGTAACACGCATAATAGTTTTAATTAAATACTTAATCAATTAATGAGTCGGTTTAAACCACCCGACCCCCTTTAATGACGAGTGGAGCCGCGTGGTCAACCCACAACCCCTGCGCCTTACGCGGTTTCATGTTTTCACCTCAAACTTCCCCGGCTCTTATAAACTAAGGGTTAGCCATGGTTTCTCCTTTCCTCGATAGTGGCTTTTCACAAACAGCTTCTGGTGCATCAGGCGCGCTGCATCATTATCCGTAAAGTTTCGCGCCCCCGGCCTAAACGTCGATCATCTATCAATAGGTAGGGAATTTCTCCTTTGCCTCTATCTTTTGTGTATCATGCGGGGTGGGCGTGCTTTTGATTCTGTAGAATTGGATAAATCATACCTAATTAAAGATAATGAACGAATTCTTTAAATAAAGGAGGGGGGTTGTGATTGTTGATGCTGTCTTATATTTTGATGTCGTTTCTTTTATGACCATCTTGTTGAGTTGTGCTGGCTTATGCCTTCTGAAAATCGAGGCCGTTGGTGGTCATTGTTTGTGCACTAATGAACCCCTGCTGATGTTTTAAATGGATTGTTGTGATTGCAAACTCCTGCTGTGAAAACGTAAATTGGTTAATCACGTATACCCGGCTGAATAAATTGAAATCACCAGGATCAATCCCTTCTGTGCTAACCCCGGTCAAAATGGAATTGAAATCATGGAATGTGTAAAATCTTTTAAATCTGTAGATACAGGCTTGGCCTTGCTTAGTGTTGGTGGCAGTGTTTTGGTGGTTTACTCTTACGAGTCGATTACTGGAGATGTGGGAGGGGATGGGATCCACTGTTCTTTTATTCTTTCGGTGGTTATGAAACTGGGGATGGGATCCCCTGTTGATGTGGCTTCAGTGATTATGAGTTTTTAGACCCAATGGTTACTTGTCTATATCACAAACTCAGGTGGGATCCTCTGTTGGTGAAGAAAATGTTTAAATTGATGATTTACTGGACTCTTTTCCTTGGTTATGATTATGTTGTTAGTTTCCCAGTAGTGCATGAACTTATCTGAACATTAACACTAAACGTGAAATAAGAATGGGACAAAGGGGTTTGTTGGCGAGAGTCGTGACTCGAACTTGAGTGCTGTTGTGATCTGTAGGCTGTTTGAAGAAAAACCTAGCTTGGGGTGAGTGCGTGTTACCTATATATATATATATATATATATATATATATGTAGTTGTAGCTTTTTGTTTCTTATTCATTCCCCACCCAAGTTGAGCACTTAGTGCCAAACACCCCCATTTCACGGGGGAGGGTGTTTTTCCCAACACTATTCTTAGTGGCTGGTTATTAGCTCCTTTTCGCTCCCTTTCTCGGATAGCCCAAGTATCTTCGAGCAGGCTATGATGGCCTGAGGTCCATTATTAGCCCAAGAACCTTCGGGCGGGGTGGTGTGGTGGTTGTCCAGGTGTGTGTGGCAGGTGGTTTCCCAAGTGTCTTCGGGATGAGGCCCAGGTGTCTTCGGGTGTGGCAGTGGATCCTTTAGCCCAGGTGTCTTTGGGCGTGGTGGTGGTTGTTATGGCCTAGGTGTTTGCAGGCGTGGTTACACGTGACAGTTGTGGCCCAGGTGTGTGCGGGTGGGATTCAGCAGTGGGACTGCGTGTGGTTGTGGCCCAGGTGTGTGCGGGCGGGTGCGGCAGTGGGACTGCGGTGAGAATGGCGGGATTGGTCCGATGCGTAGGATGTCTCAATAACTAGTGGGAAAGTGGCGCGAGGTACCCAAACATCGATGTGCTCTTATTATATATTACTTGACTTGCATTATTTGGGGAGTGTACCTTGGTGAGGCTTGGGTGGATAGTTTACCTAGTTAGGTGTTTGGTTTACTTTTTTTTTCTCATGGGACTTTAGTACGTTCCGCCACTTATGCACAAGAGTCTTTGGTTTTCCCTACTGAGTGTACTTGTATGCTCACTCTACGTATATAAAATTGCTTTCAGGTTTCCAAGAGGACTTCGGGGATCGTACGGGACCATACTTGCTCAGATCCTTGGAGCAGTTACAGTTGTCGTTTTTTTCTTTCTTTGGTACTTACCCTTGTAGACACCTTTTGCACTTTGTGGCTTTTACTTTTGAAACATGCACATGGAAACTGTTTACTGTTGGCTTTACTTTTCTTTTTACCTTGATGTTTTTGGGTTTTCTTCTTCTTATCTCTTGATCCTATAAAATAAAAAGGGTAATGCCTTCCATTTGTGTGAAATTTCCATACCTTTGGTACTAGTCACCACTCCGGGACCTATTGAAGGCGGGTTTCGGGGGTCATTATCTCTCCTTCAACTTAAAGAAGGAAGGGCCTGACAATCTGCTGAACCTTCCCTCCTTTTGGTGAAGGCGGGTCGTGAAAGAATGGTATCAAAGGCGAGGATGATGGATAGGATGTAGTCTGGAGTTGAGCACAGTGAGGATTGCATGGGATGGTAAGGCAACAGTGTTGTGTGACCTTGACACGTGAATTAGGCCAGGGAAGACCAGCTAGGACATAGGATTTTAGGGCCCCCCGTGATCTGATGCAAGGACTCTGGACCTACCGAACGGCCAAGTGAGACCAGACTGATTGCAGGGTAGAGACCCTAGGAAAGGTACATGCATCATAATGACTTGGGTTATTGTGTTTCTGGGATGTCTTGGGAATTAAGAATATATTTAAAATTTTAAGAAGTTTTAAGAACGATATTCTGCACTACTTGGGCTTAGGCATTCCTTGTTTACCTTATAGCTATGGCACCTGGAAGGCAACCACGTGTGGTACAGGCGATCGAGGCCCCAGAGACTACCTTGGCTGATCGGTAGAGAGCTGATTGAGAGGAAGAGGGTGACCAGTGGCAGAAGACTCTTCGGGCCTTCCAGTGACAGGCCCTCAAGAAGTATGAGGGAAGCACCTCCGATATGAAGACGGAAGGCTGGCTAGAGGAGCTAGTTATAGCCTTCGGCCTGATTCAGGCCCCGACCGAGTACTGGGTTCCTCTGGCCGTTATCCAGATGCGGGGAGCGGCACGTCAGCGGTGGATGCTTTACCTGGGGGAGAGGAGAGAGTCTGAGGTGGCTTGGGCGGATTTCAAGAGGGAGTTCTGGGCGGAATTTCTCTCCTCGACGATGAAGATAGAAAAGAGGCAGGAACTACTCTCCCTCCAGCAGGGGAGTATGTATGTGAGGGAGCTAGGGATCAAGTTTAAGGACCTCCTACGTTTTGCTCCAGACCTCTTTCCCGACGAGGATTCTCGGGCATGATGTTTGGAGGAGGCGCTCCGACCCTCCCACCAGTATGCTGTCACCCCCTTTACCCTTCCGACCTACTTGGAGGTCCAGAAGAAGGCTGAAGTGGTGGAGAGGATGAATGCTCTAGAAGGTGTGTCCCGAGAGGGGATCCAGCTGGGACCATCGAAGGGGAAGGCCGTCAGCACCAGGCCTCCAGCGTCAGGACCCTCCAGGTTCCGACCAGAAGGGAGTAGACCACAATAGTTTCAGTTTCGATCCCCCAGTCCTCGCCCTTTTTCCTCGGGCCTGGGACCACGGTGCTTCATCTGTGGGAGCCCTGGGCATCTACGGAGTCAGTGCCCCGACCGGGTGTAGTTCAGCAGTGGCAGTCATCCCCAGCACCCGCCCCAGCAGCAGCTTCCAGCCAGACCTTTCCAGCAGCAGCAGTAGGGACAACGAGCTCCCGCTCCTCCGAGGGAAGACGTAGGAGGAGGAGGCCGACCTCAGGGCACTCCACAGGGACCTCGACCAGGGCGTGGTCGGTGAGGTGGCCAACAGCCGAGGGGTAGGGGAGATGGGCGTGGACAGTTACACGCCGCATAGGTAGCTTTTCCAGTAGGGCCAGAGGTTGTTCGAGGTACGATCAGTCTGTTTAGCACTCTTGCTTATGCCTTGTTCGATACCGGAGCTTCACACTCCTTTGTTGCACCCAGCCTAGCCCGTGCCTTGGGTCTAGATGCCGAGAGACTTCCAGTGCCCCTGGTGTTGAGCACACCAATCAGAGGTCAGACCGATTTGTTGTTCGTTTGTCGTGGATTTAGACTGATGATAGGGCCACATCAGTCGATTAGGGATCTTCTTTTGCTACAGATTCAGCCGTACGATGTCATCCTAGTCATCGACTGGCTATTTTATGAGTGTTCCATCATCGAATGTTTCCGAAGGAGGGTGGAGTTCTCAGACTTGGACATCCGGTGTGTTACCTTCACCGGTGAGCGGGGCAGTTAGAAGGGCAACAGGCGAGAGGAACCCCTCATCTCCTTGACAGTCGAGCTATCAGCAGAGTCAGTAGATGCTGAGATGGTGGAAGTGCCAGAGATTGTCCGTGAGTTTATGGACATCTTTCCTAAGGAGTTGATGACTCTACCCCCTCGGCGTGATATCGACTTCGGGATAGACCTACAACCCAGTGGTCGTCCGATCTCGATGGCTCCTTACTAGATGGAACCTTCAGAACTACAGGAGTTGCGGATCCAGATTGAAAATCTGATGAAGATAGGTTATGTTCGACCGAGTGCGTCACCGTGGGGTGCTCCGGTCTTGTTTGAAAAGAAGGCAGATGGTGGTCTCCGGTTGTGCATAGACTACAGGAGGCTGAATCAGGTGACGATCAAGAATTGCTACCCTCTTCCAAGGATAGATGATCTTTTCGACCAGCTGAAAGTGGCAGGATGGTTCTCCAAGATCGACCTGCGGTCTGGGTACCACCAGTTGAGGGTGAAAGAGAGCGACATCCCGAAGACAGCGTTCAGGTGCATGTATGGACATTTCGAGTTCATAGTCATGCCCTTCGGTGTTACAAACGCCCCGGCTGTGTTCATGGGGCTTATGAACTCCATCTTCCGGGAGTACATGGATCAGTTCGTGGTTGTGTTCATCGATGATATCCTGATCTATTCGAGGTCAGAAGAGGACCATGCAGAGCACCTGAGGACAGTTTTGGAGGTCCTCCGACAGCACCAGCTCTATGGGAAGTTGTCGAAATGAAAGTTCTGGACATGAGAAGTGCACTTCCTTGGGCACGTGGTGTCCGAGCAGGGAGTAGCGGTGGACCCATCAAAAGTTGAGGCAGTTGTTTCTTTGGCAGCACCCAAGAATGTGGCGGAAGTCCGAAGTTTCCTCGTGCTGGCAGGTTTCGATCGGAGGTTCGTACCCAACTTCTCCCGAGTTGCGGCCCCCTTGACAGCCCTGACCAAGAAAGACCGGGTTTTCGTGTGGAGTGATCAGTGCCAGTTAGCCTTCGGCTATCTGAAGGAGAAGTTGGTCAGTGCCTTAGTGTTGAGATTACCAGAAGAAGGGGTGGCTTTCGAGGTGTTCTTTGATGCTTCAGGAAAGGGCTTGGGATGCATGTTGATGTAGTGAAAAGGGGTGATCTATTATGGGTCAGGCAGCTGCATTCCCATGAGTGTAATTATGCCACCCATGACCTGGAGCTTGCAGCAGTCGTTTTTGCACTAAAGTTATGGCAGCACTACCTCATCGGGGAACGCTTTGTGGTCTTCACGGATCACAAAAGCATGAGGTATATCTTCTCCTAGCGGGACTTAAACTTGCGACAGTGGAGATGGGTGGAGTTTCTCCAGGATTACGACTTTGATATCTCTTATACTGAGGGAAAGGGCAATGTAGTGGCTGATGCCTTGAGTAGGAAGATGCAGAAGGATGCAGTCCGAGAGTCGGCAGACGCCTGGAAGGCAATGCAGGAGTTGGCCACCTTACACCTGGATGCGAAGATGGATAGCGGCAGAGGCTGCCTATATCAGATGACAGTGAAGTCATCCCTGTTTCAGAAAGTGGAGGAGTCTCAGTGGGGAGACCTAGAGTGCGAAGTGATGCGTGACCAAGTTGACCAGGGCAATGCTCCGAAAGGATGGATAGAGGATGGTCAGAACCAGATGTTTTTCCAGAAAAGGTTGTTTGTCCCGGAGGCGATGCGCGGCAAGGTTCTCAGTGACTTCCAAAAATCATCCTTGGAGGTACACCCAGGAGTTTCTAAAATGTACCAGGGTTTAAAGGGGTAGTTTTGGTGGCCCAGAGTTAAGCAAGCGGTGGCAGAGTTTGTTGCCAAGTGCTTAGTGTGTCAGCAAGTGAAGGCTGAACACCGAGTTCCAGGAAGCCTACTGCGGCCTCTAGATGTCCCCGAGTGTAAGTGGGATGATATATCAATGGATTTAGTCACGGGACTACCCAAGGTCCAAGGAGGGTATGATGCCATTTGGGTGGCAGTGGACAGGTTGACAAAATCAGCTCACTTTCTGGCGATCAGGGAGTCGAGTGCTGTGGATGCTTTGGCACGAAGGTATGTGGATGAGGTGGTGCGGTTGCGTGGAGTTCCGAGGTCTATAGTCTCAGATAGGGATTCATGGTTTACCTCGCAAGTCTGGAGAGGATTGTAGTATGAATTTGGCACCCAGTTACTCCTTAGCACTGCTTTCCATCCCTAGACAGATGGACAAACCGAGCGCACCATCCAGACCTTGGAGGATATGCTACGGGCATGTGTACTGGACTCAAGAGAATCATGGGTGCAATACTTGGCTCTGGTAGAGTTTTCCTACAATAATAGCTACCACTCTACCATTGGCATGGCCCCGTTTGAAGCTTTGTACGGGAGGCCATGCCGTTAGACTGTGTGTTGGACCGAAGTAGGAGAGGCAGGCATCCTCAGCTCGGAGGTGGTGCAGAGCACGACAGAGAAGGTCCAACTCATACGGGAAAGGATGAAGGCGGTCCAGGACAGACAGAAGTTGTATGCTGATACCAGGAGGAGGCCCTTGGAGTTTGAAGTTGGAGACCACGTGTTCCTGAAGGTATCCCCTCGGCTTGGGTAGCGGAGGTTCGACAAGGGGAGTAAGCTTTCTCCCAGGTTCATCGGACCCTTCGAAGTGTTGCAGTGGGTCGGTGAAGTAGCTTATCAGCTAGCGTTACCACCGATGCTACTGAGGATACATGATGTCTTCAATGTGTCCCAGCTCCGTCGGTATCTGCACAATGATTCACACGTCCTTGATTGGGGTGAGCTGGACATCCAGGACAACGTGACCTTTGTGGAAAGACCAGTGGTGATCGAGGATCGCAAGGAGAAGGTGCTTCGTGGGTGAACCATCCCCTTTGTTCGTGTGTTGTGGAGACATGGTGGGCTTGAGGAGAGTACGTGGGAGAGGGAAGCATAGATGCGTACCCAGTACCCGGAGTTTTTTTTTTCAGTTTTGTTCCTTGTTTTACCTGTTGTGGTAGAACATTTTGTCTTTTGGCTATGAAATGTACTGGTTTTCTTTCCTCTGTTTGTGTGTGAAAAGCTCGGGAGGAGAGGACCCGACCCCTAATCAAGAAGTATAAAGTGGATGCGATTAAACACGTGTGGGAGAGTCAGTGCCACCCAAAGCGGATAATATCTTGAAATGGGGAAGGAGACTCCCCAACCCACATGCCCGGGCGGTTTGGCATGGTATGTTGCTTGGTTCTTGGCAGGGAAATGTTTTAGTTAGCATGGGTTCGCTCCTAAGAGGTATCTTTCGAGGTGGTTGTTCGGACCCTCTCTTCCCTTATGGTTTGTTTTGATTCTCGAGGACGAGAATCGTTTAAGAGGTATCTGATGTAATGGCCCGGGTTTTTGGGGTCCATTACTTTGTGAAAATCTCGTTTTGGGTTTTCTGGTATGGGAATCACGGTGGTGTAGGCCTACCGGTAGCTCGGTATATCGGTGGCCGCAGCCTACCAGTAGCTCGGTCTACCGGTATCTGCAGCTACCGGTAGCTCTGTCTACCGGTAGCTCGGCCTACCGGTAGCTGCGGCCTACCGGTAGCTCGGCCTACCGGTAGCTGCCGCCTACCGGTAGCTGCAGCCTACCGGTAGCTCAGCCTACCGGTATCTCGGCCTACCGGTGGCTACAGCCTACCGGTAGCTCCGCTACGGGTAGCTATCACCCATCAGTAGCTCTCAGCTACCGGTGCCTCTGGCCTACCCCGCGGGTTATTTCCAGTAGCTCTCCCTTTTGTGCAAATAGGGTTTTAAAACCTATTCTGACTCGTTTAAGCTTGTTTTAAAGACCCGTAATGTGCATAATAGTTTTAATTAAATACTTAATCAATTCATGAGTCGGTTTAAACCACCCGACCCCCTGTAATGACGAGTGAAGCCACGTGGTCAACCCACGACCCCCGCGCCTTACGCGATTTCGTGTTTTCACCTCAACCATCCCCGGCTCTTATAAACTAAGGGTTAGTCGTGGTATCTCCTTTCCTCAATAGTGGCTTTTCACAAACAGCTTCTGGTGCATCAGGCACACTGCATCGTTATCTGTAAAGTTTCGTGCCTCCGGCCTAAACGTCGATCATCTATCAACAGGTAAGGAATTTCTCCTTTGCCTCTCTCTTTTGTGTATCATGCGGGGGTGGGCGTGCTTTTGATTCTGTAGAATTGGATAAACCATACCTAATTAAAGATAATGAATGAATTCTTTAAATAAAGGAGGGGGGCTGTGATGATTGATGCTGTCTTATATTTTGATGTTGTTTCTTTTATGACCATCTTGTTGAGTTGTGCTAGCTTATGCCTTCTGAAAATCGAGGCCATTGGTGGTCGTTGTTTGTGCACTAATGAACCCCTGCTGATGTTTTAAATGGCTTGTTGTGATTGTAAACTCCTGCTGTGAAAACGTAAATTGGTTAATCACGCATACCGGGATGAGTAAATTGAAAGCACCAGGGTCAATACCTTCTGTGCTAACCCCAGTCAAAGTGGAATTGAAATCATGGAACGTGTAAAATCTTTTAAATCTGAAGATACAAGATTGGCCTTGCTTAGTGTTGGTGGCAGTGTTTTGGTGGTTTTCTCTTACGAGTCGATTGCTGGAGATGTGGGAGGGGATGGGATCCCCTGTTATTTTATGCTTTTGGTGGTTATAAAACTGGGGATGGGATCCCATGTTGATGTGGCTTCGGTGATTATGAGTTTTAAACCCGATGGTTACTTGTCTATATCACAAACTCGGGTGGGATCCTCTGTTGGTGAAGAAAATGTTTAAATTGACGATTGACTGGACTCTTTTCCTTGGTTATGCTTATGGTGTTAGTTTCCAAATAGTGCATAAACTTATCTGTACATTAAGACTGAACGTGAAATAAGAATGGGACAAAGGGGTTTGTTGGCGAGAGTCATGACTCGGACTTGAGTGTTGTTGTCATCTGTAGGATGTCTGAAGAAAAACCTAGCTTGGGGTAAGTGCGTGTTACCTATATATATATATATGTACTTGTAGCTTTGTGTTTCTTATTCGCGCCCCACCCAAGTTGAGAACTTAGTGCCGAACACCCCCATTTCATGGGGGAGGGTGTTTTTCCCAACACTATTCTTAGTGGATTGTTATTAGCTCCTTTTCTGCCCCCCTTCCCGAATAGCCCAAGTATCTTCGGGCAGGCTGTGAAAGCCTGAGGTCCATTATTAGCCCAAGAACCTTCGGGCGGGGTGGTGCGGTGGTTGGCCAGGTGTGTGCGGCAGTTGGTTTCCCAAATGTCTTTGGGATGAGGCCCATGTGTCTTCGGGTGTGGCAGTGGATCCTTTAGCCCAGGTGTCTTCGGGCGTGGTGGTGGTTTTTCTAGCCTAGGTGTTTGCAGGCATGATTACACGTGACAGTTGTGGCCCAGGTGTGTGCGGGCGGGATTCAGCAGTGGGACTGCGTGTGGTTGTGTCCCAGGTGTGTGCGGGTGGGTGCGGTAGTGGGACTGCGGTGAGAATGGTGGGATTGGTCCGATGCATAGGATGTCTCAATAACCAGTGGGAAAGTGGCACAGGGTACCCAAACATCGATGTGATCTTATTATATATTACTTGACTTGCGTTATTTGGGGAGTGTACCTTGGTGAGGCTAGGGTGGATATTTTACCTTGTTAGGTGTTTGGTTTACTTTTTTTTCTCACGGGACTTTAGTACGTTCCCCCACTTGTGCACGAGAGTCTTTGGTTTTCCCTACTGAGTGTACTTGTATGCTCACCCTACGTATATAAAATTGCTTTCAGGTTTCCAGGAGGACTTCAGGGATCGTGCGGGACCATACTAGCTCGGATCCTTGGAGCAGTTGCAGTTGTCATTTTTTTCTTTCTTTGGTACTTACCCCTGTAGACACCTTTTGCACTTTGTGGCTTTTACTTTTGAAACATGCATGTGGAAATGGTTTACTGTTGGATTTACTTTTCTTTTTACCTTGGTGTTGTTGGGTTTTCATCTTCTTATCTCTCGATCCTATATAATAAAAAGGGTAATGCCTTCCATTTGTGTGAAATTTCCATACCCTTGGTGCTAGTCGCCACTCCGGGACCTATTGAAGGCGGGTTTCAGGTGTCATTATCTCTCCTTCAACTTAAAGAAGGAAGGGCCTGGAAATATGCTGACCCTTCCCTCCTTTTGGTGAAAGCGGGTCGTGACACCTATTCTATATGTTTTAATAATGGAATAATAGTAATCATTTCAGGTTACTATAAACATATATCTTGTTACGCATGTAAAAAAGAATTCAAAATGGGTATTAACTTATTACATAATGATATATAATTTATATTTATACATCATTTCATTTTGACAAATATTTTAAACATGTTATTATTTTATTTACACATATAAATTTTACTTTTCCCATATTTTCTTAATTTTAATAACATGATTTTACCAATGTATATCAAATTTTTGAAATATAAAAAATTTCCATTATTATATAATTTTTACCTAATTATTTAAAAATGAGATCCATTCTCTATTATATAAAATCTTTATGTATAAAAAATAAATTTTAACATTATATTATATAATGTGAAAAAGTGATTTTTTGAGGAACTATGTTTTGAACATTTAAATATATGTATAGGTTTTACATATCAATGAATTTTATTTTCTTGATATATATTTTTCAATTAAAAAAATTATATTTTATTCCTTTTTAAAATAAATCGAAATAAACTTCTAAAAAATTTGTTTAAAATATAGGAAACAAATTTATTTTATTATAATTTAATACTTACGTCATCAAAATGAAAAAATAGGTTTTAATTTTTTTTAAATAAATCATTTTAAATCAAGAATACATATTTTTCCTGTTATTAGTTTTCATACACATCTTGGCCTTAATCATAATGTCCAAAAAATTAATTTTTTCCCGCAAATCTTTTTTTTGTAATCATCACCTAAATTTCTATAATAGAAGAAAATTAAAATAAAATCATCCAAAATAAATATTGATATTCAAAAAAAGAAATGATATTACCTTTTGTAAATTGATATTTATATTTTTATAAATTTTCCTTTTAATGGAAAAAATAAAATATAAATAAAAATATGTTAATTAGAAAGTGATGTTTTTAAAATTTAAGCAATTTAATGAATATTTCATATAAACATCTAATTTAAATAACAATAACATAATAGTTCATATTTAAAAATACACGAAAAGTGCTAATTTTTTTTTCTTATGATAATAAATAAAATACTAAATAAAATAATTCATTTAATTAATTATTACTTTTAATATAAATATTAATTAAAAATAATACATTAAAATGTATTATTTATTATCAAAAACTTAATTTTAATAATACATTATTGTAATATTATTTAAAAAAAATATATCTACATTATATCTTATTAAAAAAATAATAATATCTATGTCTATGTCTAACACATAAAAATTTATATTTATAATATTTTATGATTGTTTTTTATATTTTTATGGGTTATAATAATTAATATTTACTTTTAAAAACAAAAAAAATATGTATTCTTATATGATACATGTATATCAAAAGAAAATGTAATAAAAAACTAGATCTAAAATGAATATATATTAAATAAATGTGTTTATAACAACCCAATTTTCATTCCATGTATAAAAATTCTAGAATGATCCATTTCTTTTTCACTTATTCTGTTACACTCTTAATTTTCATAAATTTAATTTAATTATTATAAAATTATATTTTAAAATTCAATATATTCATCCTCATTATTTGATTTTTAGATATTTGTGAGAATCAATGGTGAAGATGATTAGTGATATATTCTAGTGTTGACAATTTTATTAGTTTTTATATGTTTTCCCCTTTAAATTTATTCTCATTAGATGAATGTAATTATACATGCTGAGTAATACTTACTTTCTTGTTCAAATTTTTTGAAGTTATACTCTTAATGAATAAATATATTATAGTTTTATTTATGACATGTATGTATTATTATTAAATATATTTCTATATTTTTATGAAATAAAAAAATTTTAGAATTATAAAAAATGTTTTATAGAAGAAATATTTTTTACTGTTACCTGGGGTATTATAGATAAAATTTCCATGAAAATAAATTTATTGATAAGAAAAAATAAATACTCTCATCCCATTATAGTTCAATTGAAATATTTATGAGATAATGGATTATGATCATAGGATGAATGAATGTGTAAAATGTTAAAATGTGTTGTACTATATTTTTATTATTAGTGATTTACCTGGATAATGAAACATGTCTTACACAAAGACCCTCCAAGCTAGAATATTAGGATTGTAATGTTGACTTTGATTATATAATACTACTATATGATATAAACTTGTTCTTCATAAGTCATCAGTAGTTCATGAATGATTATCGTAGAAATATTGTAGAAACGTAATGATGTGATAAAGTAAATCAGTTGAGCACACCATAAAAAAAATGAATAGGTCATACCAAATTTACCAAATGAGGATGCATAATTTTCAAAATTATTTATGTTTATGGATTATAAGAAATGATTTTAATTATCATTAGATAATGATGAAACAAAAAAAAAATAAGAAAAAATGTATTTTTTATTCATATATAATTATTTTAAAATTCTAATGTTCTGTTATATTATTAATGTTATGATAATTAAAATTAATGAATGTGACACTTTAAATTTTAAAATATTAAATTTGTTTTTTAAAAATAAATTATCATCTTAGTTATTCAGAATACATTATAAATTAAATATAATACATGATATCTTGGAGAATAAGTTTAGTCATAGTCATGTATCAAATCATTCATTGAAAAACGATGATATTTTTTCAATCTATTATTTAAATATATGAATGTAACAAAACAATATTTTTGTAAAATTTCACGAATAAACGATGTTACAAATCATTAGTTTCATGGAAATATAATCCATAATTTAAATTTTTTCATGTAATAATTTCCTCATTTTTCATTGAAAAAATTGTTACATGATAAATATCTGTTGATTTAATTGTGTTCTAATAAATCAATAGATTGATTTTTGGAAAACACGACCCACCATTCTTAATGAAAAACAGCAGGAAGGAATTTTAATGAATCATTATCATTTGTAAATGATATTTCCCTCGTCTGTATTCATAATAATGATTCTTATAGATATTAATTTTACCTTCAAATGTAATGTTATAGGGAAAATAAATAATCAAGGGATATATATCATAGTGAGGTATTGACATATTTGATTTTATGAATTAGATATTAGAATTTTGAAAATCATAATAAATTTAATTTTTTCTTCTATGAGGCATTTTTTATTTGGTATATTAGTCAATTGATCTATATTTTGTGAATCAATGATGAAAAAATATGGTCTAAAGATTAAGTTTATGTTTTGGTATAGTGTTTGGAACACCCATTATTTAATTATATTTTGTTTAAATTTAATTAAAATAAATTTATTTATGATTTTAAATTTTTAATGAAATTGTTTTTAACTGGAAATAATGAATAACAATTCTGAAGTTACTTGGTCCAAATGATCCTAGAATGTGTTTTTATTGTTTTCCCTTATAATTTTATATATGAATAAATAAAAATATTTTATTTATGTTTCAAAAAAATATATATAATTATTTTATTTTTTATAATAAAACAAGTATTAACTATTAATTTTACTAAAATAATGATAATATCATTTTGAGGTAAAAATGGATATTTTTTGTTAATATAATTTTTTAGAAAAGATTAATTTCTTTAAATTTTATCTAAAAAAAGTGTACATAATAATGAATTGATTATATTATGTGAACAGATTTTATATCCAAATAAATTAAATATATTTATTATTACTACAAATAATGTTAACATATAGTCATATTATAATTTAAATATTCTTTTCGTGAAAAGTTATTTGTCAACATGTTTTGGGTGTACATTTCTAAATAACATTTATCCACATATATATATTTTTTAATTTTATAAAATAATTTAATTATTTTTAATATGAAAAATTATTATTATTTAAATACATTATTTTATATTTTTATCTCAATTAATATAAAATATAATAAAAAATTATTACTACGATTAATGAAAAAATAGGTTTACTATGGGGTCCAATAGAAAAATACTAAAATAGTATAAAAAATAAAAATACCCATTCAATAATTTTAATTCGTCCTTATCTCTATAAACATTGAATATTTTCAATTTTTGAGACAATTTTTCTTGAAAATTACTTAACATTATTTTGAAACATTAAAATATTACATGTCTACCACATACCTTAATTATAAATGGAGCCCTCATCTACTCACTTATTCATACATAAAATTAAATTTATCATAATAATACCTATTGAATATTCTCCCAAATATCTATATTCATGTTATTGATCATTTTTATGTTCCCAAAATACCAACCCTATTGTTCTTAATATGAGATATAACAGACATTTTTCAATGAGAATTAAACGTCACAGACAAGCTATTTTATTTTACCTCATCTTTTAATTAAATATATTATACCATAATAATTCCAATATAATAACATTATAATATAAAATATATAATTATATTATTATATTGATGGAATAATATTTATCTATCTATGCCTTCTTCAAATGGGAAACAAACCCATCTCTTTTGTTTATGGAAGACTACGTCCTAGTTACCGATGTAGTATGTATTCAATCACTAACTCACATGGATAGTAATAGTGTTGGAAATAATTAACATATATGATAATTAATTCACAATATTGATCATGATACATTATTTTATAAACAAATTCCTTACCCTTTAACCCATTAATTAAATGATAATGTGACTCATACATACGTATGGCATACCGTATAAATGAAATGATGTGATTCATTTTCAATATCAAAATATTACGATGGATTCTAAAAATGTTTTAAATGAATGAATAAGGTATTGTGAAAAAAAATTCTTTTGGATATTATGGAACTATATCATATGCACATGATATAGAACATTCATGGGAAAACATGCATAAGAAAATGAAAACGTTAACAGTCAATACAGTGATAAAAATGATATATTATTTGAGAATGATGGAAATGATGTTACAGAGGAATAATACATGATATTAATAATATAAATAAAATTTTGTTATAAATTAATAACACGTTTAAAACTATTGTAATGTTTTATAGGACACAATCCACCTAATGGTGGAATGAGTTATTGAATTTTGTCCTTATTTACAATCTAGTGAGATATATTTGTTTTTATGAACCTTTAAAATAGCATGCAGCGTATATACTACTAAATTGAAATATTTAACATCAATTTCTATTTAGTTGGGAGTAATAATGTTTCGATGCATGCTTTTATGGGGTTATATTTTAAATGTAGCCATATATTGATGGATTTATTTTATAATCCTTTTTTTTGGAGTGCATTTTATTTTCATTGAATGAATATTATAACATATTTTTCATATTATTAATAAATCATATTATCATATTATATTTAATTAATTTCCAAATTTTATCAAAATATGTCCCTTCATTGTAACTATAAATAAAAAATTAATCATTTTTTTAAAAAAATAAGATATTTTTTCACTTTTTGATAGGAAATATTTTTTTATGAATGTCGATATTTTTTAATTATTGGTTAATATAATTTATTTTCATTTAATGAAATGATTTATAAAGGATATATCATATTATAATTGAATTATTATAAGATTTTAAAAGTAAATTTAAATTTTTTGTAGAATGGTATTTTTTCCATTCATTACAAAGTGTCAGAATTAAAGATTCATTTTAATGTATACACTATTAGTGGACTTTCTCATCAGCACCAATGTTTTATCATATTTAAAATATCTTATAAGTAATCAATGGTATTATAAGTAAAATAATTATATCAAATCATTTTTATTATATCACATATATTCCCTTTTATCCTAAAAATTTATTAATTTAAAACAAATCTTTTACTACTTATAATTAATTTGTTTTTTGTTAGCATTATCATGAAATAATGATTCACATAATCATTATATATTACATTTCAATTTAATATAAATATTTAATTTTTCCTATATATAACTATTTTATAAAAAATATACCATTCATACATATGGTATTTATAATGAATGTTATTTGTTTTACTCCAGAAGAAATTATTAATCTATACTAATTACTTAATACATATATTTTTACGTAATATTTTTTATGAATTTAATGTATTAGTCAATATTTGGGTAATTAATTGGATGTGTAGTAACATGTAGGTATCTGTTATTGATATCCCTTGATGAATCAACATATAACATGATAAAAGTAGGTTGGTCAAAGTCATTAGTTTTTATAGAAATCTACATATAAATTAAAATTTCCATGAAAAATAATTTGTTGTATTGATAATTTGATGTCCGAAATATTAATGTATAATAATATTCACTTCCCAAAAATGTTATAATTTTTTTTTAAAACTGGGTTAGAGTCAAAACTGGTTATTATTGTTATGATTTTTTGAATCCCAGAGGAATCATCTCTAAGAGGACTCTGATATACAGGGGGGTTCCATGCTAGTGAAAAAATATAAGAGTTTTCCATAGTGGCCTAAGAAGCATGTTATTACACATCACTGTTTTTATAATTATATGTATAATTGAAGATAACTCGATTTCTATTTAGTATTTTTCTTCTGTAGACATGACAAGAAACGGGCTAATGGGTTTGAAAACCACCTATTTGGATTTTTTGAAAAATTGGCCAATCAACCCCCACTATAGAAAGTATAATAAATTTAAGTTCTGATTAGGGTTTTATCTCCCTTTAATTTTTCTTCCTCGATCATCGCTGGTTCTGATTAAGGTTATATCCAAATTTTATGTTTCTTCCTCGATATTGGTGGTTTTGAGTGTTTTATTTTGGTGTTGGCATAGGGAGGAGCCTGTGCAGTGCCGGGGATCACAAAGGAGGAGGTGAAGCGATGATAGGATGACCTCTTTTCTTCCTCGATTTGGCTTCTTCGATGGCCCTGTTTTGTGGAACGTGTTCTTCCCGGAGGAGTTTCAGGTGTTCATCTCATGGTGTTGGAGGGTTTCAGTGGATTCTGACTGGAGTTTGCCTTCGGTTCTATGGTTTGGGGCTGGTGATGATGGTCGCACCAGCATGGCTATTCGAGGAGGTCAATTCCGAGGGTTGATTTTGGTTGTATTCTGGAGTTCATGTGTCCCTGGTTCGTGGTTTCCTTGGTTGGCTATGGTTCTCCGGTGATGACATTCAATGATGCTGTGTTCGTGGTTTGGGATGGTCTACGACGATGGGACGACGCTGATTGATGCGCTGTTGACTCGACGTGGTTCAGTCATTTAGATAGCCAACGTTATTTTCGGATGGCTGCGTGATTTATGGGATCCTGTTGGTTTTGATAGTTTTTGATTTTTGAATTTTGAATTATCTCCCACTGGATTGTGTGTTGTCTGTTTTGACTGTTTGGTGTTTTGAACGATGTGCGGTTCTCACTCTAGCCGTGAAAGTGGTTTATGAAAATAATAATAATAATATATTAGTGTGATATATCATAATATTCGAAAATTTGTGAATTTTGAATTCCAAGCTTCATAACCATATCATCCTAGACGGATGTGAATCAGAAAAGTGTTCATTTAGTGTTATGTTTCTTATGCTCTTGAAAATACATTCAAAGAATTCCATAAAAATTATTATCACCATCTATATACAATTATTTCTTGTTTATTCATGGATCTAATTATGAAGTATGTTGTCATCGGTGAACTCTTGAGCCTCAATCCCAATGTATTTTCTAATCCCACACTACAATAACACTAGCCACACTCATTAAAATAACACATTATAGGATGATTCTAATATGGAGTTATGTAATCCTGGGAATTTTGATTCAATAATGATATTAATATCCTCTGATATTAGAATGTATGACCATCATACACTACATCAAGATTTAACGAACAATAGAATATTATAATGTCATCATTATAACTAGGATTCTAATTTTGAATGAATGAATAGTGATAATGGAATTATCAAATAAAAAATGGTCATAATCATTTTTAGTTAATTAATTATCTATTTATAAATAACTTCCAGCTATTTAGTAATGTTATTTTATTAAAGGAAAAATTTAATTCAAAAAAATAATGTTCATACAATTAATTTATTTATAAACTATATTATATATATAATACAATTAAATTATAGATAATTGAGATTATTTATTTGATAAAATTATCATCATTTTGGAAATAAGTAAGATCCAAATTTTTCTATGTTGATATTTTGATAACATTATGAAAACTTGTATTCTATAATAAATAGTGAAAAATATTTATTTTTTATAAAAAATGATTTTTCAGGTCGTTACAAGGATAAATTATATTTGCGATTTGTTTTAAAAATTTATCATTTAAATATTTTTTATATATTCCAATTAGGGGTTTTATGTGGATTTTATTTTAAATAGTCGGATAAAAACATATAATATTTACTGAAGGGTATATTTTTAAAAACTAGTTGTCCTTGAATTTTGGGATTTTTATTTTGATCTAAATTATGAAATATATAGGAATTGAATTTTGAAAAATGCATTTTTTATTTTGAATAAGTGGGTACAAAATTAATATATAGGGTACATTTTATTTTATTTCAATATGAATAGTAATTTTGTAAATATTTATTTCCTCAGAAAATGGGAAAACAGGTTAATATAGATAAAAAACCAGATATAAGTTTAAAAGTTTTCATAATTTTTATTATTAGATGAATTTCATTCTACCCTTTACACATTATGTATTAAATGGGGTATTTTAATAGACAATGGCCATGGGAATAACATATATATTAGTTTAATAAAAAAAGTCACAGAATACAAATTTGATTGTCTTAAATATAACTTATGTGTAAACATGGGGAAAATTAGGTAATGAATGAATAAAAGTGTATAGTTTTTTTAAAAAAATATTTTAATTATTTTAATTTATCTGATTTCTTAGGAATCGATGATAGGATTATTAAATTTATATTAATTTATTTAAAGAAAAGATGAACGCGTGAAATTTTTATTTTTAATTATTATAACATTTTTCATGCATGGTTATCTGAAAGAGATATTTATGTAAAAAAATAATTTAAAATATCAATGATTTATATTCATCATGGTAATGTATTTTTAATTTTTTTTAAATAAATTATAACCATTAATTATTACACAATGTTGATCCATTAATCATTTTGGAAATTTAAATATCATATAAATGTATATAAAATTATTAAAAAATATATATAATTTATGATAATTAAGGATATCCATGAATTTAATAGGTTACCTGATCATGTTAGATATATTATTAAATATTTGGTTCAATTAGACATGTTGTGTTGATGATATTAAAATTAAATTTATTAAAGAATACTGTAAGTTACAATAATGATATTTTAAGGGAATAATATTTCATTGAGTTATTATGAAATCCAAAAAATATATAAAATATAATAATTTATAAATATATGGTCAAAATGTAATAAATTTAACACTTATGATCCAATTGACAACAGATAAGTAAAAATCAGAATGTTTTAGTATTGAAAAATTTCATACCGTATTTAAGATAAAAATTGTATAACCAAACATTAATCAAATTGATAACTTTTAAAAAACAAAAAAAATATTGGATGATGGGTATAGAACCTTATATTATCATTTATTATAATCCTTTTCCATTTGGTGTTATTTTTATCAAAAATTATGTTATTATATTTATTTATTTTGTGAGTTTCATAAAGCACCCATCACCACTATTAATAAAGGGTACCTCGTCCCACAATTCATTAAATTACTTTTTTGTCTTTATGATCAACCATCCTATTCCAATTTCTCTTATAACACTTTCTATAGAAATTATATTGTTTTTTGTTATCAAATGTCTAACCTTATTTACATATTGAGGAAATCCAAAGGAGAATTTTTACAGAAGATGTAATATCTCTAAAAAATCACTTTCTTTTTATACTCTTCCTTAACTCCAACTGATATATGATTCTTATCACAAAGTAATAAAACTTGTATCATAAAAATTCATTTATTTTACTATAAATATTAAAACAATATTATACACCCTTTTACCAAAAAAACAAGAAGTGAAAGTATTTCTCATGCATTAGAAATGCTTATCGTCTCCAAATAGACACACAAATCATTTTTCATATTCATATTTAATGGATGGGTATTATGAAGGATTTAATAAAAATATATAATTTATAATATATAATAAATATTCTATAAATTTGAATTATTATTTTTCATTATTTTTTTCCATAAATAAAATATTGAAAAATGCGTTAATGTGTCCGTCTGTCCTATCGTCTCTATAAATGATGTAATTCATTTTTATATTTCCAATTTTTATGAATGATTTTAAAAATTTATATAAATTTTATATTATATATATATAATTATTATTATAATTATTTATGTTATCAAACCCTAAAAAATGTATATGGATCATGAATTCAAAACTGATCAATACTGGGTAAGTAAAGACGTTATCACCAAAACAATGATTTTCATAAAAAATTAATAATAAGTCAGTGATAAAATGTTATAAAAAATTGATATAACTATTTTTATGAAATAAAATTATAATATTTTATTATTTATTATAAATGAGGTTTGAATGTGAATATTTAAACATAGGATATCAGATAAGGTAATTCTTAAATCAATTTTTATACTTTGGGTCAAACATATAATTCATTTATTATGTCATGAACTGATTATGTGTGAAATGGATATCCTTAGCATATGTTGTATTTATAAAAAGTTTATAAGTACTTATATTTAATACACATACTGAATTAATTAAATTAATTCTCAATTCAATGATATCATCTATGTAAGGTACTTGATCTCAATATTCTTTCATTGAGACATAATTTGATGTTATTTATCTAAATTATTTCCCAAGGTATATATAGTGCCCATTTTAAATGTTATATAATCAAATTATTTAGTCACAGGATTTTTAATTTACCATTAAAATTTATTTATTCATGGAGAAAACTATTTAAGTGATTACAAAGTTGTAAGGGTTTATTTCACAATTAAATCAATATACAAGATGGTTTAATTTTACCTCTCTATTATGGAATATTACTTTTCCATTAAAATATTTTCTTGAATTTTTTGTTCAAAAATGTATTTAATATTCTCTAATGAATGTTTTAAATCATTTTATGACTTTTTTATTTTTAAAATATAATTTAAATTGAATCTTCTTATCATTTTACAATAAATTTAATTTATTAATTTTCCTATAAAACTATCAAAGGAATTTTTTTATCTTATACAACATATAAGATATTTCCTTACATTATGATGAATTCATGTTTTGATGTTTATTTTACGTGTTTGTGAAGGTTATTTTCAATAATATGTTTCCAATTTATAATTTTTTGGTCAAAAAATAAATAATATCATAATAGAAAGAATAATTTTCTCAAAATTTTTTCAAGTGATCCTTCAAAATCATTTTCAATCTATAAAAAAATTATTTTACAACACATATGATTTACCATGGGTATCATCCATGTATAAAATAATTATTATTTATCTTTATGAATAATGTTTCTAATTATATGTTTTTGATGAATGCCATTTCCTTTTCCAAATGGTTATACATTGATGAAATTCATTTCATTTATTGGGTTCTATGATTATAAACGTTTTATGATCAGATTCAACACTCTATATTGATTTGATTTATTTTAAGGTTGGTACATATATCTATCTCAAATTATTTAAGTATTTAATTCAATATTAAGGGATTTTTATGAAAAACAAGTCGATGTGATTGATCCACTGTGAGAATCAAGTGGAAGTGCTTCATCTAATATGGGACAATAGTTAATTATTTTTATCCATTATAAAAAACAATTTCACCTACTTCATTCACTCTGGTAAACAAGTGTTTCATGGTCGACTATGTTGATGATATTAGTAGTTAACCATTACATATTAAATGGTTTTCTATATATATGATGACGCCATAATTTGTTTTCCACATGATATTATGGTTTATGATTCATATATAATGTTTTATTACTCTTATGGCCCTTATTTTTTGAAGTGAAAAATTTTTATGATAAGATCGATGACTGTAATAAATAATTGGATGTGTATGAATATATTAAAACATGTTCATGATCATATAACCTTTGTGTTATATTAGGAATTCATATGATCATGGATTAATATATCTTATTATTACTGTTATAATGTATCTGAGATCCCCATTTTATTTTGTTTATTTGACAAATGATTTGAAAAATAATTTTAAATAAATTTTTTAATGATTGGATTACATGGATGATGATGATGATATACTATATAATAAGTAATTATGGGCACAGTATAAGATACTTTTTATATTTTTGAGCCATTTTTTCATAAATTAATATTTTTATGTTTTTGTATTGAAATTGAAAAACTCTATTCATGAAACCCCATGGGGTTGTATATTATCTGATATTTACTTTTGATGTTGAATTTTTTTATGAAAAAATTGTGTCACATTTTTGATATTTAGGTCTTTAGAACACGATATGGAAGTGTAAATTCTGGCTGGTTACATTTTGTATCAGATAAGGCTTTAGAAAATTTTTGAGATTGTGATATTTATTATGAATTTATCTTATGAGGTAGAGAAAAATCATTGATTTATAGTTTTAAGGATGATTAGAAGGAAAATGTATTAGGAGCCACTATTTTGGATTTATGTTATGATGTTTTAAGGTTACTAATGTTAGTTGGAGAAATATTTTTTATGTATTTATTGGTTATTACATTTCGTGATGAAAAATGAAAGGTACGAGATAATATTTGAGGTTAAAACCTTTATTTAATGCTTAATATATCTTGGTTTATTTGAGAATGTTTTTTTATATTTATAAGAAATCAATAAGAATTATCTAATGAGAAAAAACGAGGACAACCTAGAGAGAGTGATAAAACCAATCACATCTTTCAAGGCCATAGGAATTGAACACATAACTGAAGGGATATAGGGGTGAAGAAAACCACTAATGTACATAAATTTATTTAATGTTTTCGATACAATTTTTAGTAAAAAAATTTATTTATGAAGGATATTTTTATTTTTTTTAACACAATTTTATTATAGAATTTAATTTGAGGAATAAATATTGTATTTTTTTAGAGGAGTATATGATTTTATTGATGATTTAATGTGGTTTATATTTATTTATTTTATTGGTTTTCATATCTTAAAAATTATTTAGGAATTTAATTTTCAGTTAGATAAATTAAGAGTGACTTATGTTATTTAGAGATAAACTTAAAAAATTATCTATGTATTTGTTTGGATCAAATGCTTATTATTTATTGGTTTCAATATTAATCTTTAATATTTTTTCTGTAATTTTGGGATTTATTATTAAACATTAGGTATTAATGATGTAGTGGTTTGTTATTTTTTATTTCATTAAACATATTGTTTTATTTAACTACTCATTTTTTTTAATAATATTTATTTTTTATATTTTATATTTTATATCTATAGAATATAATTTTGATTCATTAGGCGTAAAAAATTCCACTTTAATACTCATCACTGGAGAGAAAGATGAGTTTTGGTAGAAATTAATTAATGGATGACATTGTTTTATTCAAGTAATTATATTTACTTATTATCATTCTCTTGGCCATGAACAAATTATTAAACACTTGGAAATATATATTCAAAAAAAATGTTAGCCACATATATTTTTTTTATTCAGGAATCAATAACCTTTTACCCAAAAAAAATTGTTTTATGATGGTTAATTTTATAATGACCATGTTCTATATCACCCATTATAATAACATGATTATTATAAATCTATTCAAGGTCCATATTTTATCTTTCTAATGATATTATATTATTCAGAATCTAATTTTTCTAGAGACCTTATCATTTATCATTCCCTCATTTTATGAGGAATGTTTATTGAACCTTTATCTGATATAGGATTTGAATAATTTTATTTTAAAAAGTAAACCATTTATTACTGATATCATGTTAAAATTTTGATGGAGGAATTTTTGAAATCGGGAGTACAATTTAATATCTTGATATCTTATAAGAAAACATTATGATACAAAACACAAAGCTTAATCTAACAATGAAATATCAATATGTAACCATTATAACCAAGATGTTAAATAAGAGGGCATGAATACTGATTATAGAATAATGAAATATTTAATGGTAATACACTTTCCAATAACATTTATTAATAATTTTTAAATTATTAACAATTTTTTAATGAAGTATTTTTTATTTATCCAAATTATTTTTCTCATACAAAATTGTATATCCTTGAAAGATAGATTTTATTGATTTTTGAAGTACATAAAATATAAATTATCTATAGATATTATAGAAAATTTATTTTATAAAATTTATATAATTCATTAGATCATCATATTGAAATTTTCATATGGTTATGTATTGATAAATTTATGAATTTGTTGTCAATAAATAGTGAAAAATATTGATTGATGTAATTAATTATATTATCTATGTACTTATAAGGTCAAATTATGTTTTGAATCAGTTTTAAATATTCATTTGTTCAATTTTATTTACATAATTCATATAATTATTTTTTAAATTGATTTAATATTTGAATTTACTCAAAAAATTATATATTTATAAAAAGTGTATTTTTCTAAAAATTGTTTTTCATCAAATTTTCTAATTTTACTTCGAATTATATTCCCAAATATCTCTATCTTGAATTATAAAAAATGGATAAAATATTTAGAATTAGTGATTATAAATTAATTAATTATGACAATACTATTTTTATATATTTTTAATTGTAACTATAGTAAAATTTATTACATCTATAAAGTATATAACAAGTAAATCTAGAAAGAAAATAATTGATAATGCTATAATTTTTTCACTTTATTTCATTTTTGATTATGTTTATTATACCCTTATCTCGTAATGTTTTAAATTATGTTTTATATGAAAACATTTCCATTATAATGACTTATATATTACTTAAATTATATAATATTAGGAAATATTAAATAATTTGTATTAAATATATCTTATGTTTCCACATGGATTTAAAATTCAGTCATGAACTAATATCTGTGTCTATTTGGAAATTAGTAAACACAGTCAAAAAATATAAATTTATTTATCACTTTGGAGGCCACTTGGATAATATTTTGATATTTACTTAATTTTATTCAATGATAATTCAATCTTGTCACATTATTATTTTTAATAAATATATCATTTTAAATTTAGAATCATATTTGACTATAAATAGTCATTCAATATAAACTATTCATATTATTCATCATAATAAATTCTAAATTTCTCTTAAATAAATAATTACATTCAATTATTATATAATTTTAGGAAATAATTATTTTATTAGTGGAAATATCATTAACATTTTATTAATAATCAAAAAATCAATTATATTTGAGATACTAACATTGATCCATGATTTATATAGATGACGTTAAGGATAAATTTATTTTTCCACTCTTATTTACCTTCTCTATATTTAAGATATTTATCATAAAATAAAAATTACAATATACAAAATTTTATGAATTTATTAATTATATTGAAAACACAATTATAAAATTTCCTTTCCCATTAAAAAAGTAGTGAAAGTATTGTTCATATGTATGTGCAGTTAACATTCTCCATGTAGAAATACAATTATTTTTTCATCACCATCTCTTATTGATTGGTATTGTGGATTTTTTTTATTAAAATAAATTATATATTTGATATATTAATTATTTTATAAATATTTATTCGTTTTATCATTCTTTTATTCCATAAATAAAAAAATAAAAAAAATAAAAAAAGAGTTAATGCTTATGTGTGGCTTACCATCACTATGAAAAATGTAATACATTTTTTTATTTATAATTTATTTGAATGAATTAAATGTGTATATAGTTATTATATATGAAGTTTATACAATGAACAACATTTTTTAAATGATGATAACTAGATCAATGTATAAGGACCAAGACTTCCAAACCAAAACATGCTTGGAAAATGAAGCCGTTATCACCCAAACTATGATTTTCATATAAAATTATCAATAAGTAGGTGATAACATGTAATAAATAAATAATATATGGTTTTATTGAATTAATTATATGTAATAAATATATTACAAAATAAATATTTTTTATAGATTAGGTTTGAATGTGAATAATGAAAATAAATAAAATATGTAAGGGTATTCATTACTCAATTTAATTACATACTATTACACTTATATTTAATTGTCTATATAGAGCTATGAGTATGAGTGAAATGATTTTCTTCCAAAATTCATATTTAAACTTTTTTATGTGAAATTTAAGTGAATGAAACCAATCAATTCATTTTCATAATGCTCATTTCAATGATATTATCTTTGTAAGGGTCTTCTTCTCAATTTACATTCATTAACACATAGTTTTATTATATACACCTAAATATTTTATGAGGTATATATAGATCTAATTTTACATGTTATATCAATAAAATATTTTTATCATGATATTTATTCATTTATAAAATAGTATTCCTTCATGGGGAGTACGACTAATGTGATTACAAACTGTTAAGGGTTTATTTCACAATCTCATCATTATTTGACATTATTTATGTTTATGTATGTAGTAAAGAATATATAATTACATGAATACATTTTCTATAAAATTATTTAGATTTTTTTTTTAAAATTACCCGTTTATTTTTAAAATTCATTTTTACCCCTTTTTAAATTTTTACATATTTTTTAAAATTATTTTTTTTTCATTTTCGAAAAAAGGACCTTTCTAATTTTACCAAAAAATCTTCAACAGAATGATTTTTAACATATATTCCATGAATTTAATTTCCAACCATTATAACACAATAATGGTTTGAATATTCATATACAATTATAAATGTTTATTTTAAGAAATGTTTCCCATTTATAAGTACATGACTATTAAAAAAATGTTAAAAAAGAAGGGATATTTTCCTGATTAATTATATTTCTAAATAATTTTCCATATATAATAACATTATTTGATGTTACATATAATTTTATAGGGATATGATCAATGAATTTTAGATTTATTCATTTTCAATATGGCTTCTGTTAATGGTGTAAATATGTTTATGAAACATAGTTCATTTTCCATGACATATAAAATTATGAAATTCATTTATTTTCTTGATTTATGTGATATTAATGTTTTACGATCATGTGGGAAATCTATGTATGATTTTCATTATTTTGTACCAGGGACTTATATACTCCTCCAATTAATTATGTAATGAATTATATCTCGTTATATATTTAGTTTAATGATGTTGATCAGCTTAATACACTATGTGAAACAAGTCAAATTTCAAGATCCACTATGGGAAACAATGTCATTGAGATTTATTTGTTATGGGAAAAAGGTCAATGTTCATGATAAACTATATGAAAAAAGGTATGCCTTAGTCAAAAATATTTATGGACTTGGTATTTAACACTACCATAATAAATGGTATTATACATTTATGATGATTCCACAAATTTATGACATGATTATATGGTTAATGATAGATTTATAATGTTTTTTTAATATTATTGAACATATTTTCTAAAGATAAAATGTGTAATGAAATGAATCATGTCACGAACCCTCCCTCTACGTATATAGTAATTATGGGAAAGAATGATAATGACCCCCAAGTCCCACAACCAATAGGCCCTGTGTTATAGACTTGCACCAAGGGTGTACAAATCTCACAATATGGGAGGCATAACCATTTACAGCAAAGAATATTAGAAGATAGAATTCATTATCCACAAAAAATTTAAGGAATAATATAAAAGTGAAATAAAAAATTCCCCACATGAATGAAACAATTAAAAATAATACAAATAAAATAATTTCTCCAAAGTAAATACCAAAATAAATGATAAGGAAACAATACAGTAGTTGTCCAAAGGTTCGAGATAGAAACACCCATCAATGCCCAAGAAATCCTCCTAGAAACATCAATAATGTTTTATATGCATAGGGTGAGAATATAAATATACTCATTCGGAAAACCATTGTCTATAATGCACATGTGGAAGAAGCATATTACTTTTCATGTGAGAAATCAGCTAAACCAAACAAAACATAAAAGTTATACTAACCATCAGAGCCTTAGAAAGGCACCTTCACCAAGTAATGAAATCTATATAATATAATATAAAGTAAATATAAATAGTTATAGTTTAACCCAATATAATTTCTAACTACTATGCCAATCTCTCCCAACATATTATTTCATGGAGCTCCCATACCTTTTGTATACCACATCGCATCCCACCTGCACACACCTGGGTGTCACAAAACAACTCGCCCTCACAAACGTGGTCCTGACAAAAAATCCTGCCTCCATTAACCAAGGCCTAAAATAAGATTTCATCATATCTCATCCCAAAATCACATGGAAAATTAAATCAGATCCCATCACGAAGAGAACTGGGACATCACAATCCACCTCACTTGTATACACATGGGCTGTCACATCTCTCCTCAAGTCAATGAGGCTATCAAAACCACCACCTAAATAACTATAAGACCTCCATCAATCACATATTGTTCCAAACCTACCTTTCCAGGATGAGAGAGTGGAAATGAGACGGTACCCATCCATTTTTAATCCTCATCGGATGTTGGACCCCCCCAATGACGATGTCGATTTCGTCACAAAATGATCAAAATGGGTGGTGTTTATATTGAAGTCACAATAATATAAAAATACATGTATACTATCAAACAATGAAACCCAACCCATCGGTTCTAAAACAAAAAAAACCATCTCAAAACACCATCACCTTTTCATCCACCTCTAAAATCATCACACCATGCCACAAGACAAAAACCCAATTTCACTTATTCAACTGATTTCATTTAATAATCTCATCCATTTCATTATTTATCATCAACCACATTTAACCAAAAGATCCACCATTTATTTTTCCATTACCCTCACTCATGTCATTACCCAAACCATAAAAATACATTATGAACATTATTTAACAATTATTTATTTATTACATACCTACTCATGCATCAAGAACAACATAACCGCCTTTCTCTAGTAATATGTCATCCCATCCAATCTCACCTCACAACCCAAAAATCACGAACCACAAAGAGTCACACTGCCACCCCAAAATCCTTAAAAAACAAAATATCACCCCACTCCCCATTGAAATAGTTCACTACTATCCAACAGGCATGGACACACATCACAACACATCAAGATCTATTTTTAAATATTTATAATGGGTATTTTTATCAAATTCATCTTTAATTTATGGGTTTCCTCACACAAACCATCATCATAGGGAAATTATTTCCTTATCCATTCATAATTAATTAAATAATTTATATTTAGTGTGATATAAAAATAATCCCAACCATAGAAGAAAACACATCACAAATATCCTTTGTAATAAAATCCCCCAAAAATCACCATTTTTATTGGGCTGTTTTTACAATATGTTCACAATGTCACAAACAAAATAAGATATATAAAACATGTGGATAAAACCCTATTTCAACATTTAACTCAAATAACATATTATTTATCATTTATTTAAGCTGGTACAACCATAATAAATAGATAAATAGAAGTAAAACACCCATGCTTGATGCACAACAAAGAGAAATGAAGGAATCCCTACCTCATGGAATATTTTCAATTTTTCTGTGCTCTGTAGGTGGAATAAGAACACATGAAAACCACATATGGTTTTATAGAAACATGGATCATCTAATTATATACCAGAATCTTAAAAAATTCTCCCCAAAAATCTATCTCAGGCCAAACCATATCACTATAGTGAATCTTGGGGGACGAATGAGAGAAAATGGATGACATAGAGGAGAAAATTCACTATAGATCTACCATTGATTGGAAATGAAAATACACTAATACCAAAATGAAAAAAATAGATGAAGGAGGGATTTAATAAAGCTTTAGGGAACATATGTTTTTCCCTAAAATAGGTTAAGGAATGAAAACAAATGAATAAATAAATGTTCGGCTGATATGAATTTTTAAGACTACTCATGATCATTGTATTACAAGATGTGTAATCATATTTCACATCATGTAATACTTGGGGTTTATTTTCCCTTGAAAAATTTGTTGCCTATTCATTATATATTATTTTTATAACCCTAAAATTTTTCACACCATGAAACTCTTATTCACACCATGTATGATAATTACAAACAATGAAACATCATTGAAAAACCATGAACCTGAATGTATATATCATGTAATCCACTTACAAGATGTTTAATCTCCATATATCCATCCATTAGAAAATTAACTTCCTAATACAGTCTCTATCTTTCTATAAAAACCTACAACATAAAAATTTATCAATGATATATACTGAGAAGGAAACAAACATTACATCATAAACCTGTCTAATGATTCTCACCCTCATGAATCAAAAAACAACCGATAAGAAAAGGGCTCCAAACAACCATCCCAAGAGATACAAAACAATGATCCTATCATAGATGAACCACATATTCCTTCTAATGATATAAAATTCAATGATAACCTTCCTTTTTTTGTTTGAGCAATGCATTGGAAACCTCTACACCCAAGAACACCACCTATTAAATATGAAAGCATTACCTTGTCATCATAGTTGGTGACATGTCAACCCAAACAACCAAAACATACATTGTAAAACAAAAAAACAAACAATATTGTACACATGAATCATAATATTTCATCATCCACATCAAGATAATATCCACACTGGGCAGCACTAACTCATTCATATGGGTTTAATTGAATCATAGGTATTTTTCCCGAGTGAAAAATTAGGTCCTCACCTTTATATATGTTATAAAATTATCACACATCATAGACCAAGTGAGAAAATCTCCTCTCATATAAAATTAGGTTCAAAAAGGACAACACAATGAATAATAGAGTGAGGAAAAACAAAAAAACAACATGTAGTATGTAAAAATCACTATCTCTCACTCCCAAGTACTCTCCCCCTAGACACCATTCCACAACAACACATGAACTAATGAAGTGGTCCATCCACACCTTTCCTTCACATGAAGGTCTTGTATCTTAAATGGCCACTAGAAAACATCTTTTCAATCTCAATAACTAACAATTCCTAGTCAATGAAATTTGATTCATTGTGGACATGCTGATAAAGTTGTGATATGATGAATACTTCTTGGATCATATCCCATTGTGATGGATTCAATAAGTGATACAATATCTCACCAACACTCCCAAACCCCTCAATGGTCCCAAAAAACATGGTATAAGGATAAATCCCTCTACTAAGATACTACTTCCTATATTGAGGGGAAACCTTCTAAAACATGTGGTCCCCAACCTCAAACTCCATGTGTCTCCTTATACGACCAATATATGACTTATAACAGTCTTATGATACTCTCATCCTCTCACGATCAAGTTGAAAATTTCATATCGTTATCTGCACCACATCAGGACCAAGAACAACATTCTCCCCAACCTCTATCTAAGAAAAAATGATTGAAGGAGTCTTCCATACAAATAATCAAACAAAACCTTGATAATGAAAGAGTACTAAATATTATTATATGAAATCTACACCAATGGTAGGTGTCATACCAAATATCCACCAAAGTATAATACACATGACCACAACATATCCTCCCATGTCTGGATAGTCAGTTTCGTCTGCCCATATGTCTTATGGTGGAAAGCAGTGCAAAGGTATAACAGAGTTAAAAAATTACGATTTCATCTACTCGAGACCCATTAAGAAATATATTCATCTCGATATAAGTCAATGGGCCTCATAACACTATGAAACCTCACTAACACATTCAAATATCCCTCAGCCAATGCCTCTACCATGCTCAACTCCTTGATTTCTATGAATTTGGAGTATTTTATCAACCAATCCACTAACACCCAGATAGTGTTATAATAATTATGATATATGGGTATCCTAATGATGAAATATCATGATATCTAATCTAATATCCACTCGGTAACATCCATGTCCCACAAAAAACCACTAGGAACAGGATACTCAACCTTTACTTGCTAAGAGACTATGAACTTTTCCAAAAACTACACCACAAAATGTTTCATATAGGGACACCCAAACAACATCCTATATCCATAGAACATCTTGTAATATATTGGATGTACCTACATAGGTGGTATATGAAACTCTAAAAGGACTCTATCACACAACAACACTAGAAAAAATTCCATGAAACAACTTCAAGTTCCGACCATCCCCAAATCATCCCTCTGGAGCACCCCCATGGACAACACGATCATGTATAAACTCTACCTAATTTTCTCCCCATTATATATCCTCCAATTGATACATCAAAGAAGAATGTACCATCATCTGATTCAAATAACCTTTACCAATATCCACACTTTTATCTAAGTACAACGCTTCAAACTTCTCAAACACTCTCTATGTATCCGTAGATTCTTGAAAAATATTATAGCGGCTTAGATATTTCATACATTACTAATACATAATTTTAAAGATAAAAAAAAAATAATAGTATTAAACATAGAGGATACAAGGATTATTGTCTTGAAAAAACGATGACAATACCTAACAATTACAACATCAAATATAAACATTTATTTAATTCCTTATTCTCTAGCTTCTTATTCCAACTTGATCTCTCCTTATTACATGTATCCAATTGAGGATATACACAAAAATGGGTGAGATAAAATCCCTATAAGAGGATAGATAAGAACAATATATCATTGTGTGAGGATAATCATAACCTAGTAAAAAGATCATGAACATTGAGGAATCATTAATAAAAGACTTTATATATTGCAATGCTTAAAAAATGAAACATCATGTCTTAGTGGTTAACTACCACATATTCTTTTGAAAATATATATCATATTGTATAGATATAATATATCATAACCTCATGATATTATTCACTTTAATGCATTCATGGGTGCGCTGTATAATTATGTCTGCACCCATCACATTAAAACATTTATATTGCACTATGTAATTCTGGGAGCACTCGTCACATCATATCATTATCATTTTCATGCATGCCAAAATGAACATATATCAATAAATGAACATAACTAACCCATGGAATGTAATTGGTTTCATCTCATAATAACACATTCATAAACATTAGGTTCCAAAAATATAGTGGGAATAACATACATGGTATGATAACCACCATCCTTGAGTGAGAAGTAAAACTTGTGTTTTTGAAAGACGAGTTCTTTTGGAAAATATTTGTCTAACATAAACATCAGTAGAAAACATTTATATCCCATAAAAGGTAATATAATTATGAAAAAATGTTATTAAGTAGTGAACATAAAATAAATAGAGTGAAGTAGGGAGAACCCGAAGAAAGAAAGTTGGGTTCGTGATTTTCCCCTTACCTTGTGTCTGAACGATATCTTCACTTTAATATAATTTATAACAAAAATATATTTATTAAATGAAATTTAAAAGACAATTTTACATGAATAAGGTTCATTATGGTGTCATTATGTTGTTATATGGGACTTTTTATGAGTTATATTGTTTAAATAACATTGTTCTAGAATGTTTGTTTTTTATGATTTTCATTAGTGGTTCAGATGTATTAATAAATGGAACTTCATGTTGAACATGGGTAAACATATAGAATTGATATATCATGTTATTAATGTTATTAAAGAATTTTTAATGATATTATAATGAATTATATAATATACATTGTGGATTAATCATTAGATAAGAATTAATTGATTATTGTTGGGTTTATTTTGGGTGGTTTTTTTGACAAAAATAAACTTTTTTTTGTTTAATCATTTAGTAATATGTACCTAAGTTAGTTCCATAAAATTAAATAGGATATAATAAATGTAATATAATATAGTTCAACCAAAAAAATAGTTTCATGAATATATTTGAAATATGTAATGGAAATAGAAAACATGTCATTCTTGAAGGTGATAAATTAACACCTCACGAACAACGTTCTCTTTTATAAAATAATAAAATAGGAGAAATGGGTTGGATGATATAATATCCCATTAAAATAATAAAATTCCAGTGTATGTATAATACTAGAGTTACCATACCATTTGGATTAAGATAGTTGGGGATATATTCAGAAATGAACATGAAATTGAAGGGAATTTAAAGGAAAGAGAGAGACATACATTACCTCTTGAATCCTCCTCTTGAGATCCTCTTTAAAGAAGCTAGGCATGGGAATTTGATGAGACCAGAAGCTCCTAATGTGGGTGAGGTTCAAGGGGAGATGTTTGGGCAGATTTTATACAACTTTTGAAGCTTGAGTGGTGTGTGGAAATGAGGGTGTGAAGGGTGGTATTTTTTGTGGAATGGAGAGGGGATTTCTCAATATGAAATTCATTAATTTATCATTACCTGAAATGAAATGAAATATTGAATCTTCCATGAACATGATTAGTAATTTTATCATGTTAACCAAAACCAATTGGTCTTACATAAGCATAAAATCATGCATGAATCTATAAGTATCTTATTTAGCTTATTTTGTAAATTATGGTATTTCACTACTCTTCAAAAATTCATGTATTTCATAAAAATCCCAAAAATTCACCCAAACCATTTTTCTACCTATAGAATAAAAAAATGATATCCATTTTCCTAAATAATTTTCTAAATGTGATTAATTTAATTTTTAATTAAAATCATAAATTACATGAAAAATAAAATTTTTATAATTCAAACTGATTTTATAATGCTTTCAAAAATTACATAAGTTCTTATAAAATTATCATAAATCTAGAAGACATAGATTTTTAGATTTATGAAAACATTTTAGGAAAATAAATTTTCTTTTAAATTAATTAATTAATTGTAATTAATTATTTAAGACTTACAAAAAATACCAATACTTTTACTATGGTACAATTTTTACTTATAAGATGCCTAAATTTTATTAATTATTCATGGGTATGGTTTCTATTAGTTTTGATGATTCTCTATTAATAAGGGATATATTTATATGCATAAGGACATGTTAATATTTATAAAGGTATGTTACTATTCACCAAGAGTTATTTTTTTTTCTATCTGACTCAAAACATCTTACTAATCACAACCGTTTATGTCATATTTTCGAAATTCAAAACATAGAAGTGGAAAAATTTTGTTTAATAATCAAATAGTATTTAGTATCATAATATTTCATTCTGTTTCATAATGGGTTTATACTATAAGGCATAATTATATGAACCAAATTCCATTGATAAATCTTTGGGTCATTACATTCATCAGCCTTATGAACCTTCTCCCTCGAAATTTCAGTTTACACAAACAGGTGAGGGTAATTCTCCTTAATCACCTCTTCTGGTTCCCAAATATCCTCTTCAAACTTATGGTTCCTTCATAACACTTTGAAAATGTGTGTTATCTTATTTCATAGAACCTTATCTCTCTGATTCATAATCTCTACTGGTTTCTCCTCATAGAGGTGATCATCTTCATGCTACACAACTATTGTGTATAGTACATGTGATAGATTAGGTGTGTACTTCCTTAGGAGTGATACATGAAACACATCATTAATAAGAGCCATATTTGGTTTATTTTCAAGATGATATGATATGTTTATTATGTGGTCAAGGATCTCACAGGGGCCAATGTACCTTGGTCTTAGGCTCCCTTTCTTTACAAACCACATGACTCTCTACCCTAGTGATATTTGAAAGAATACTTTATCTTGAACGTCAAACTCTTTGTCCCATAGTATGTTGTTAGCATAAATCCATTTTTGAAATTTAGTAGATCTGATGTGTAACATGATGGATTTATCCTTCTCTACCATCTCTTGCACAAGATATGGTTCATGTAGATTTATTTCTCTAAATACATCACAACAGGTTAGAGTTCTACATCTCTTTACATACAAAAATTCATATGGAGAAATATGAATACTCAAGTGGAATCTATTGTTGTATGAGAACTCAACCAATGGGAGATTATGATCCCATCCACCATTGAATTCTAGAGAACAGGCTCTTAGCATATCTGCAAGTGTTTGAATAGTCCTTTCATATTGTCTTTCAGTTCGGGGCAGATATTCCATGTTGAAATTTATTTCAGTATTGAAATCATGTTGAAGAGTTCTTAAGAATTTAGATGTGAATCATGGATCATGGTCAGATACAATTGATAGTAGACACCATGTAGTATCACCACATCCGTCACATATATCTTATAAAGTTTCTAAAGAGAGAGGTCTTCCAGAATAACAATAAAATGGAAGTCATGGTGAGTCAGTCAACCATAACCCATATCACATTATTTTAGATAGATGTCTTCCGGAGACCCATGACAAAGTCTATAGTGACATTCTCCGATTTCCACATGGTTATTGGCAATGGATGCATCATTCCGTTGAAATTTTTTCGCTAAACTTTAACTTGATGACATACCTAGCACCTTGATATATATTCTGCATTCTCCTTCTTTATGTTATCCCACAAGAAGTGTTCTCAGAGATCAGGATAAATCATTTTACACCATGTATGGACATAGAATGTTGAGCTATGTACATTATCCAATTGCTCCTTTACTATCATGGGGGATGAGGTCACACAAAGCTGCATTCCAAATAGAATCACACCATCATCGTCGATATGGAACTCTTGCAGCTTCTCTTCCTTTAATACATTCACCCAATTTTGTATCATCATATCAACCCTTTGTTCTTCCTTAATATTCTCCTGGTTGGATGATTATGCAATCATTTGGTAATGTTAGGATTTATCCCATTCCCTTATGATTTATAAATCAATATATTGCATATCCAAGAAGATATGGTGTTTCTAAATCCATAACATGGATAGAGTAGTAGGTTATTTTCTTCTTAGAGCATCAGATACCTTGTTCTCCATTCCAGGATGATAGTGAACTGAGATATTGTAATCCTTGATTAACTCTAACAATATCATTTGATGCATGTTGAGATCCTTTTTTATGAACATGTACTTTAGGCCCTTGTGGTCAGTTTTTATTTTACAATTATCTCCATGATGGTAGTGACACTAGATTTTCAATGCCAAAATCTCAGGTAAAACCTCTAGATCATGCGTCAGGTAGTTCTACTTTTAGATCTTTAACTTTCGTGAGATGTAGGTTTTTTCAGACTCTTTCACCGGGGCATGCACATCCATCTATTTGAGGACAACGAGGACACATTGACTATTTCCCCACATTCCTGCATTCCAATGGTTGGAAGCATCCGTTGTTTTTTCATTGAAATTTACTCCATGATTGAAACATGATGATGGGATGTCGGTTCCTCCTTCCATGGATTCCTACTTTGAAATTGTCACCTTGTCTAGTTATCCATTATAGATTAAGATGTTGTTTAGGAAACAATTCCCAGTTCCATATCTTCATGGACACCGGTTAATTACACTACATACATCAGGACATTCCATGGGGTCTTGACATGGTAGCTACAATTGGTCAGAGTAGATGACAAGATCAGTAATTTCAGTGCATAACTGGTTGTGTGGACATTGTGGAACCTATATTCTTACTCATAATATAGCATATCAAGAGAGCATAACTTGATGTATGCCACTTCGATCACGATTTAACATATTCTTGGAGTATATCTATGATGTTTTTATCATCTTACCATGTTTAACATGGGGTATTCCGTGAGATTAGTGTCTTGCAGAGATGGGTTTCCTTAGGCATCTCATGTTTAACACGAGTTAGGCCGTGAGTTTAGAATATTATGGAGATAGAATGAGGGTAATCGGAATGTCCTCTAGAGTGAGATCAAATTGGTACATCCCTACGAGAGATCTCCATGAGTGTTTACTAGGTAGATGGATCAGAATAATCAATAAGAGAAGACCAAGGATGGTGTGTCCTGAAAAGGGATGATGTCACAACATGAAGGCTGATCTGGACACCACTGGGGGAGGATAATGGAGTGTGTGACCCATAATTGGGGAACACCAAGGTTTTTCTTTGGATGGGATTTAACCTCATGAAGGTTTTATACCTACCCTTTGTAGATGAAAGGGATCAAAACACACATAGTTCGATGGAACAAACATGAAGTGGGTCAGGAAAAATGTTTGTTGGGATTGAACCTTAGGGAGGCCTCCTACGTACCTTGACTTAGAAATGATCAAACTAAATGTAGATCAGGATGGATTTTGGTGAACCGATGTGAATTAGTTGGGGCCACTTTTTGTTGGTCTTGAACCTCAGGGTGGTTTCCAACGTACCTTTCCTTGGAAAGTATCAAATTTTTCATAGTTCAGGAATGGTGTTGGTGAACCAACATGAAGGGGGTCCAGACCAATGGTGGTTGGGCGTGAACCATAGGGAGGATTCCTATTTACCTAGCCATGGCAAGGATCAAATTCAACATAGTTTAGGAGAGGTGTTGGTGAACAAACAGAAAGGGGGTCGGGACAAATGTTTGTTGGGATTAAACCTCTGGGAGGCTTCCTACATACCTTGCCTTGGAGAGGATCAAAGTCCTTGTATTTCAGGATGGTTATTGGATCCTACACTCAAGGGAGGCCCAAAAAGGATTTCATGGTCGATGCTTACTCTAATGACATGTGAGTCATGCTCATTGTGAGAAACACAAGGAAGGGAAGTCCTGATGATCACATTGTGAATGGTGCATTGGTGGAAACTAGCATGGGGTTACACATGGTTAGTGGCCCAAAATGGAAACAAGGGATAACACATGGTTATAATCCCATGGGAATGGATATTAGGACTTACTCCAGGATAAAGGCCAGATGGAGATAAAGCCCAAAGGGAGAGGGATTATTCATGGAAGATAGGAGGCCTCTGTTGACCATCCCCCATCTTAGGTATTGGGCTAGGAAGAATATAGGAGGAGTAGAGATGCTGCCTCCGGTATGAAAGACTAAGGGCTTACACCTAGGTGGTTTCCCTTTCCCCATGTATAGATGCTTCTCTGTCATAGAGGATCTCATTCCATGTGTGGATGATCTCACTCTTGTGGAGACCAATGGGCCTATAGAATTTCTAATATGGGGAACCTTGAGTATGATGTGTGGGGAGGGGTAATAGTTTAACATCATGTGATGAGGATGATGGTGTATGGTAGTTTAACATCCTTCATCTCAGATGAGGTGGGTTCACTCTGCACCCCTAGGACATACATAACTGATACCCTCCCACCCTTGGGGAAGGGATGGAATTAGCAATGTCATGGTTTTGGGGTGTTATGCGGTGATCCATTGAGAGGTCCACATCAACGTGGATATGTGAAGAATCAATAGACACTAGCAAGCCTGGGTGCTGTTATGGAGCAGCAATGGTGAATGGGGCTCACATAATGAAGGTGCCTAGGTGACACTAAGTAGTGGAAATGGCGGATGGGGCTTTTGAATGGAAGCTTCCTGGGTGCCGCTAAGGAGAGACAATGATGAATGGGGCTTACGAATGGAAGCTACCTAGGTGAAGCTATGGAGAGACAATATTGGATGGTACTTACGCACAGAAGCTACCCGAGTGCCACACTGAATCAACAATGGTTCATGGGTCTTGCGCATGGAAGATGCCCGAGTGATGCTATGGAGTGGCAATGGTGGACAACAATTATTCAAGGAAGCTTCCTAGTTGCCAATATAGAGTGGAAATGGTTCATAGGGATTACTCAAGGAAGCTACCCAGGTGCCTCTAATGAGCGACAACAGATGGGTGAGGCTTTCGCATGGAAACTGCCTATGTGCTGCTATGGAGCGACAATGGTGGATGGGGCTTATGCAACGAAGATTCCCACTTATTTCTGGTCATGAGGGCATCTCAACTCACTGGTGGGTTAAGGCATATAATTGAGGTATACACTTATGAACTAGTTCACTAGCGGGATAACACCAAGGGCGTTGGAATCAGTCCGAAAAAAGGGAGATGAAAATTGCGAATCACATGCCCGACATTCGGAAATCTGTGAGGGTGTTGTGATGAAGGAGGATAACAATTGAACATGTTCGAAACACATCATCCATATCTCATTATCCTGAATTGGGGAAAAAATGACGGTCGACTACTGATCGTGTTCGAAACACAGGACCTGACTCAAAGTTGTATCCAAAGTCTTATGGGGCGTTGGCCCAGAACGGTAGGTGAGTTGATGCAGAATGGAACCAGGCTATTAGGGAGTCCCTTCAGACATGAATGATGATAAAGATAAGAATAAAGGACCCAATAAGAATGATTTGGAGTGATGTAATGATTCAACATATTACAAAGCTCTTGAAATTATGCCACTGTAATCATGGCATGGGGCATCTTATGCTTGTCACATAAGGCATCTCTTATTTTGAACAAGAGGCATCCAATTATTGAATGATAAGACATGATACAGTTTGAAGTCATGTAGAGAGGACTATTGGAATCTTATTCTTGGTGCATAAGGCAACTATTTTATGGGGAAAGAGGCATCCTATACTTGTCATATAGGGACTTCTACAGTTTAAAGTCATATAGAGTGGACTATTGGCATCTTATGCTTGGAACATAAGGAATCTCATGTTTGTAACAAGAGGAATCCTATACTTGTCATATTGGGAATGCAACAATTTAGATTCATATAGAGACGATTGTTGATATCTTATGCGTAGAACAGAAGGCGTATCTTGTTTGGAACAAGAGTCATCCTATGTTTGGAACATAGGGTGTACTAAAAATTACAGTCATGTAGAGAGGACTGTTATGCATAAGGTACCTAACAATTGTTGAGGTTGGGAATTATACAAGGTAATCCCTTTTGGGTTCATCCTGGTATAGAATCCAGGTGATGGGGTGTGGATGAGTTACTTGAGGAATGGTTCAACTCATGGTACTTGGGGGGATTGATGATGAGAATCTCAACTCACAACATGGGAAATAGACCAAGATAAATATGCTGAATCAAGGTGTTTTATTTAGTGTGGAGGAGTATCTCATTTCATTGTATCCCATAGGTGGAAGGTGGTTGCGCATAAGGGGGCATTGGAAAATTATGATGTCCCGGCCTGACAAGTTTGTGGTGCGACTGTCCAATTTTCATGGGGGTTAGTGATGGTAGAAAAGGGACAATAATAGTTGTTTACATGTTTATACTGTGCGGCATAGGTGCGCTCAATGATTAGTCATGTTGGTACTATTCTGTGCATGATTTAAGTCTTGCGCAGAAGACTGAAGTCTTGCACACAATATTTGATGTTTTTTTGTGTAGGATTGGATATTTTGCATGGAATCATGGAATCTTCCACAGACATGACTCAGGTAGAAAATATTTCAGGTGAAGATCAAACCAATGTGGCTCCATGTGAAAGAGGACCCATATGGGACCTTTTTCAAAAGATCTCACATTGTGGGTTCCATTCATCTATGCGGGCACAGAAGAGGCAGTCTTACGTGCAACAGAGTGGCGACCGACCTTCAGAGGCCTCTTTCTAGGGGTGGGGGATGTACTTGTATTTATAGGCAAGCCTGAGAGTGGTTGCGCATAAGATTCTGGGCACAGAAGTGATATTATGTGAACCCTGTGGTGGGTGCGTGCATAAAGGGGCATTTGACGTCGCATTGGGCATGTAAAAATCTTTTGTACAGATGCTAATCTTGCACGCACCACTCAAAACAAGAGTTCAAATTACTTAGACGTATTTTTGGTGGCTTTGGCGGAAGATGACATCTCATTCGGTGCGTAAAAGGTTTGTGCGACATGTTTCATGCAATATTTTACTTTTTCATACATGATTACATTCTTTCATGCAAAACATCTTTTCTTGAGCCCAAAATATCCATTCTTGAATGCAAAACCAAACATTTCCCCCAAATCATCTTGAATGGCCATTTCCAGCAGCCTTACTTCGAATGGACATAACATATGATCCGTAACTCCATTCGGGCTCCACGACCAATAAAATAGAAGATTTCAAAATGAGATACGCTTCAAGATCATGTTCGGAAGCATTATATGAATTACATGAACGCATTTTCAGATTCTAATGGTAGGATATCACATTATAATTTTTCATGAGTATGCAAACCAATCCTTTATTTGAAGAATCATTGTATATCACAAATATTTTTCCACGTTTTGGTTGTGTGAGTACAGGTTAAATGGTCTTCCCTCTCTTTACCTCCATAAATCTTCCCTCATATTATTTCTTCTAGACATACTTTTCCCCTTTCCTTGACAACTTAGTTAGCGATCTTGACCATTGTGACAAATTTCTCACAAAAGTTGGTATTTACTAGCTAATCCATGTAAACTATAAATTTATGTGACACTAGAGGGCCTGGGCCATTCCTCAATCACCTTTTTTTAATGCTTCACAAAAATTCCTTCAATTGTGATCACCTGTCCCAAGAACGTTACATGCTTCATCTAAAATTAACACTTTCTGAACTTGGCGTACAACTTCTCCTTTCTCAATGTCACCTACACAAGTCACATATGTTCTTCATGTTCCTCCATTCTCTAATCATATAGTAGATGAGAATATCATCAATAAACACTAAAACAAATTTTTTCCAGTAATTTCTAAAGTATCTATTCATAAAATCCATTATGATTTCAAGGGTATTAGTAAGTATGAAATGAATCCACAAAATATCATAGTGCATATACCTCTAACAGAAGACAGTCTTCTAAATATTTTCCTCATTCAAATTTAGTAGATGATATCCAGAAAAAAGATCCACCTTTGATAAGTATTGATATCATCTTAACTGATCAGACTAGTATTCAATCCATGCAAAAGGATAATTGTTATTTATTTTGATCTTGTTGAGTTCCCAATAATCAATACATAGCCACATTGTTCCATTAATCATATTCACAAAGGGAACTGGAGCACCTCAAGGTGATGCAATAGGGAATATTAACACTTTGTCCAAATGATCTTGCAGCTACTTATTTAAATACTCCAATTCGAGACGATCCATCATCTAGGGACACTTTGAGATAGAAGTAACTCTGGGTAAGAGTTCTATTGAGAACTCTACCATACAATCTAGGGGAATTCCTGGTAACTCTTTGGGAAATAGATCCCCATATTAACTCGTAATAATAATTCCCATAAGTTTGGTACTATCCATTGACTCAACCAATTGGGTGAGGTGTGCTTCTTCATAGGGCATCAACACCCACTCCATTGAAGGATTTTTTAGAGGAGATTCATGATCTTCATTTATTTTGTATAGGATCATGGTTTGGTTTGGAATATGAAAGGATATTTCCATTTACTAATATTTGATATGTTCTCAATATAATAAAGACCAATCCATTCAACTTATAGCATCAAATTCCTCCAAGGGAAGTATTACAAGATTTTCTCGAAGTATCTTCCCACATATACAAATAGCAGAACATTCAAACAGCAGGGTTCAAATTATTTCACCAATTGGTGTTTTTACAGATATGTCTAATTCACGGTATCAGGGCTTCGATTCAATGGTTATAGAAAACATTCATGATATAAAGGAATGCATAGAACCATGATCAAATAAGACTTTTGACATTCTTGAGTGAAAATTAATTATACCTTGTATGAATTCATTATCTTGATCCACTTATGGAGTAGTGATGGCATATGCCGTCCATTTTGCCTTTGAAAATTGCAGTTTCTAATACTGATTACCCTCGAGAACTAGAGGTTTAGTGGAATGTCATGCATAGTTCCCTTTCTCTCTACAGTTGTTTCATTGATCCATGGGTGGTTCTCTCCTTTCTTCCACAACATTCTCCTTACTTTTCATGTATTTTCAACACTCTATAGCATGGTGTACTTATTTCCCTAAATTAAAGCACTTCCCTATCCCTTTGAGTCAGTTCCCATGGTGCAACTTCCCATATTTTTGGCATGTGGGGTGTTGAGTTTTCTTCCCACCATTTTTCATTAGATCATATGACTTAAAACATAATATTTCCTATATTATCACCATAGCCATGAGACTATTCTCTAAACTCCATCTCCACTTCTAGATCACAAAAAACAACTTCTTCATAACTCCAAAATTATCAAATTGCAATAGAATTTTGAAGGTGTAGTTTTAATCCACTAAAGAATCTATTGATTTTTCTATCATTGTTGATAAAAAATCATGAAGATTAATTTGCAAGCCAAGTGAAATTATCTTTGTAAGTTGTGACTGAGAATCCTTACTTATTCTTGAGCTCTATGAATTCACTCTCTATATTCGTACAAAGAGTTCGTGGGAAATACTTATTAGAAAACATGATCTTAAAGTCTTCCCATTCCATCTATTAAATTTCCTCCCTTGGCTTGGTGTTCTAAATATAATAATACCATTGATCAGACTCTCGATATAGATGATAAACAGATACTGTCATGTTCTCTATATCAATATAGTAAAGCATAGAAAATATCTTCTTCATAGACCTGACTCACTGTTCCGAAACTAGTGTATCAGAAGATCAAATAATCATTGATGGTCGTTTCCGCATAAAACACTTGATATCCAGTTTCTCCCTCATTGGTGAAAGAGGAATTACTAAACTATTATGGTTAATTTTAATAACCTAAGATAGTTGGGTATGAATATACATGATGTTTTGAACTCCTCCTCCAAAATCATTAGAGATTGCACATGAAAAATCATTGCATTGGCCCTCAGATGAGTTGTTGGTATGATTTCTCTAGTTCCCACCATTTTATGATATAGTAAATGTCAGAACAAAACATAAGTAAAAATTTCATCTAAAACATATTAATTTGTATGATTTAAAATAAATAATTATATTTGGGATCCTTATGTAATGATTATTGTGTGAATATTGGTACTTAGTCTCATACTATATTTTTTCTCTAGGGTTCTCAAATCCTAATTCCCAAATTAACTAAACCTTTACTCTGATACCAACTATAGAGAACTAGACTTTGTTACATTAATATTACATAAATTTAAAGATAATCAACATAATAGTATTATATATAGAGGATAAAAATGTTTATTATCTTGGGAAAACAAGGACCATATATAACAATTACAACATCATGCTTAAACAATTATTTATTTCTATCTTTTCTTTATTCGTATTGGATATTTACCTGACATTAGTACATATAGCCACATGAGGATATACATAAAAAGGGTAAGCTAAAATCCCAGTAAGAGGATAGATAAGAACAACATATCATGGGGTGGTCATAATCATAACATTGTCAAAAGATCATGAACATGAGAGGAATCATTAATAAAATACCTGAAATGTGGCAATGAATAAAAAACGAGACATCAGGTCTTAGTGGTTAACTTCCAAAAATTAGTGTGAACAAATATAGAATCCTATTCACACATAATTTCACAGAAAAATATGATATTCATTACATTACCCAATGCATTTTTTCTCTATATAATTCCGGGTGCACCTGTAACATTGAAACATTCATATTGTGCTATATAATTCTAGGTGCACCCATCACATCATAACATTATCATTATCATGCATGAAACAATGAACATATATTTAAAATTATCATAAATAACCCATGTGATGGAATGAGGTCATCTCATAAAAAGAAAATCATAAACATTGGGTCCCCAAAATAATGTGGGAATAACAAACTGATTAAGATAATCATCAACCACGAGTGAGAAGTAAAAGGAGTGTTTTTAAGGAAGATTTATTTTGGAAATTATTTGTTTTACATCAGCATGAGTAGAAAAAATTTATATCCCCATAAAGGTAATATAACTATGAACAGATGTTTTTTATGTAGTGACCATACAAAAAATGGAATGAAAGAGGGAGAACCTGAAGAAAGAAAGTTGGGTTCATGATTTTACCCTTACCATGTATCCGAACTCTTTCTTAAATTTATTGTCCTTTATAACCACATTAGAATCATTAATCGAAAATTAAAAAACCTTGTAAACGTGAATATGGTTAATTATGGTTTCATTAAGTTATTTTATGGGCCTTTGGATGATTTATAGTGTTTAAAAAACATTTTTCGGGAATGTTCTTTTTTTATGGTTTTCTTGAGCGGTTCACATGTACTTATAAATGGAAGATTGTATAGAACATTTGTAAACATATAGAAATTATATTTCATGTTATTAAGGATATTCCAGAAGTGTAAATGATCATATAACAATTTATATTATATACCATTTGGATGAATCATTAGATAAGAATTAAATGATGATTTTTTGGGCTAATTTTGGCGGTTTTTTGACCATAACAAACATGTTTTGTTTAATAATTTAGTAATGTGTACCTAAGGTAGTTAAAAAACATGAAATAGAATATAATACATATAATATAATCTGGTTCATCCATAAAAAATGTTTCAAGACCATATCAGAATTCTATAACTGAAATTGAAAACATGTCATTATTGAAGGTGATAAATTAACACCTCACGAACAACGTTCTCTTTTATATAGTAAACTAAAGAGGAGATGGGGTGGTATGATATAAAATCCCATTATTACCATAAAATTATAGTATATTTATAATAATATAGTTACCATACCATGTGTATTAAGATAGTTGGGGATATATTAAGAAATGAACATGAAAATGAAATGAATTTAATGGAATGGGAGAGAGAGAGATATGGGAATTACCTCTTGAATTCTCCTCTTGAGACCATACTTAAGGAAGCTAGGATTGGAATTTTGAGGAGTCCAGAATCTCTTTGAAGTGAGGGAGATGATATGGAAGATTTATGGGTATAGATTAGACAAGGATTGAATCTCGAGAGGTGTGAGAAAATAAGGGTGTGAAGGGTTTTATTTATAGTGGAGGGGAGATGAGATTTCTCAATATAAAATTCATTAATTTATTATTTCCCCACAAGACAATGAAAATTGAGTGTTAAATGTACAAGAATTGTAATTTCATCATGTTAATCTAAACCAATTGGGCGTACATCATCCGAACATCATGAATTACTCTATAATTATCTTATATAACATATTTTGTAAATTATGGTATTTCATTATTCATAAAAAATTCATGTATTTTAGAAAAATCCCAAACATTCACCTCAACCATTTTTTGATGAGTTGAATGTAAAAATGAAGTCAATTTTTAAAAAATGTTTTTCCAAATATTATTAATTTAATACATAATTAAAATCATAATTTACATGAAAAATAAAGTTTTTAAATTTAAAAATAATTTTATAATGCTTTCAAAAGTTATGTAATATATTATAAACTATCTTAAATCTTGATAACAAATATTTGTAAATTTGTGAACAAAATTTTAAAAAATACATTTTTTATTAATTAATTAATTATAATTTATTATATATAACTTACAAAAATACCAATACTTTTACTATGGTTGAATTGTTATTTATAATATGCCTAAATTTAATTTAATTATTCGTGGGTAAGGTTACTATTATTTTGGACGATTAATTATTCATAAGGGTTATATTACTATTCATAAGGATGGGTTACTATTCATTGGGTCATTACAAATATCCTTCTGTGACTATCAACTCAATGCATCAACCGTAATATTCCTCTTTCCCAAGGTGCAGGAGACCTAAAAAACATACTGACAAAGAAACTCCATCAACCACCATTGATGTCGATTTTGGTCATTCTGGGAAAAGATATAACTCAATCTATTGTGATTTGTGAAGAAAACAAAGCTCTCTCAATGATGTAGTGTCACAAAAAATTCTACGTGAGCACAATGGTTGAAATTTCCAAATCATGGGTGAAATAATTATGCTCATGAAGATGTAACTGACTGAACCAATAAGAGATCACCGATCATTGTGGAATCAATACACATCCCAATACCATACAAGAAACATCACAAAAAACCTCAATCATCAACCCTTCCTGGTGAAACTAGGGTACCAGAACACTAACCAACATCCCCATCAGGTATTCTATTGTTTCCTAGCACTGATCAGTCAAGAAAGAATATTATTTTCTTCTAGTTAAATCCATAAATGAGGCTGAAACATTACTGAAATTAGGCTCAATCCTCTAATAACAACTTTCAATACCAATAAAATTATAAAGCATTTTCACATTCATTGGTTCCACCAATGATACCACTACATCAACCATCATAGGGTCAACTTCCAAACCATGATGAGACACCACATACCCAATAAAAACACCTCTTGTGTCCATAACATACACTTGGACATTGTTTCATAGAGCTTGTGGCATAATTGAACTAAGAGGACAGTTCATAAATGTTCAACATTCTCCCCCTTTGAATACGAGTACTTCAATATTTGATCAATAAGTAAATTTTATGAATATATCCAATAACTCTAAAAATATTGAATTCATATTCCCCAGGAACAAACCTGGTTTGGTTGTAACACCAAATGACATAACTAAAAACTCAAAGTGTCCATACCTAAATCTGATGGAATTCTTTAGGATATCTCCCTCCTTCACACTCAATGGGTGATATCTAGATTGTAGGACTATCATAGAATACCAACTCACCTCTATCATGGGTTGAATAATAACATATATCATTGGAAGAGGGTAATTGTTTTTCACTATCACCTGATTAAACATCTAGTACTCTATACACAACCTCATACCTCTATCCCCCTTATTGGAAGACAACACTGGAGCTCCACACGGTGACATATTGTGCTCGATAAAACCTTTCACTATAAAATCATTATTCTAAATACGAAACCCCCACAACTCAAAAGGTGACATCTCATAAGGATCCATCAGAATTGTGGAAGCACAAGACTGTATGTATGTCTTGAAATCACCATCACATCAAGGAGAAAACATCAAAACCTTTTTGTGGAAAAAATACATGAAATCATCGACAACCCAGGGTTCATCTATCATCTTGGCATCCATTAATTCTAGCAAAAAGAAATCTACCAAAAAAGAAAGAATGGCCTCAACACGTCTATAACCCTACTGGAAACTTCACTCGCTGATGAAAATCACACATTGACTATCCAAATATAAAATAACGACACTCCTACGGATGTAGATGATAAAAGAACATAAATAATACAAACATTAGATACCATGGATTCCATCACATGTAAATATATTTATCAATAAAAGACCTCAAGATAACTGATGTAGTAACATCATCATTCTGCACCCCTGACAAATATCAAACAGGATGGTCTTGCCTCTGAATAGAAAAATCAACACTAATAGAATGTGAAGACATTATATGTCTAGTCCCATCATATGGTCTATATAAAGTTCCAAAAAAGAGTGAAATGATCCTGAAGAAAACAAGGCTAAAAAAAGGTTCTAAAATTAATCATTCCTCTTATGATCATTGATCGCTCTAGAACATCGGCCTCTACTGCATGTACCTGACCATGCACATATCCTCTTCCTCTATGTTAGATACCACCTCCAAATCCATGCTCGGGTCACATTCCATGAACATGAGGAACATCATGAGGTTTTCCTCTATAAACTTCATATCCCCTCAATAGAGGAAATGAATACTGCCTCTACTGCTAGAACAATCTAACCAATAATTGTTGCTGAGGATGGCGCATAAACTATAAACCTACACCATAATGTGTTCGGGGAACCATAGGGAACCAGATCTAGCTATGTCCAAGAAAACAAAAAACAAAACACTATACCACAAATCTCCTAGTAAAAGCATGGAAACCACTATCACCAGAATGCTAGAATTAAAGCCGATGAGGTTGAATCCCAGCCGGTCGAAACCTCAAATATCATAGCGCTTGAAATCCACAACTGGTGAAAAATCCTTTCAAAGAAATTTACTAGATCCACTCTCATTTTAGACATCCTCATGAGTGCATCCTCTCATTCACCTATTGTTTCTTTTGAGCATCCATATTTTTCATAAATGTAAAAGGATTAACTGAATACTATATTAGAGCATTAATTTCCTAATAAAGGATTCCCACATGAGATAAATCATCTAGAAAATGTGATGGAGAAAATGAAAAAGGTCCTTGAACATGATTCCCAGATCCAACATTTACATAATCCCCTGGTTAAGGTAGATTAGATCATAACTATTTACCTCATTCATGGTTTCCAAAAGGATCTTTGCTCATAAATAATTCAGGATGTCGACCCACAAAACATCTTCCTCCTTCCACCCTTCAAGATAATACATCCACAACTAACTCATTTCTCCCTACAACTAACTGACTGCCAATAAGACCCATTGACCCATTAGGATCTGGATCAAACTAAAAAATATGTCCAACTTATCTAGGTAATTCTCTACATCCACGTCTGAATCACAACCCTCATTCATTCCCAAATCCATACCCTAGAATGTTTACAATGTTATCTTCAATTTCTCATCCTCCACAACTGGGTCATCCATATAGAAATCAACTGAATCAGCTGGTTAAACCTCAACTTCTAATTCCACATGTAGATGATGAAAAGGTTCAATAGGATAGATAAAAGAAAATATTTTCTATGCCTCATTAGTATGTAATTTCTATTAATATTTATCTTAATTTAGTTTATTTATTTTATCCATATTAATTTTCAAAAAAACTCTATTCAAATTTGAACAGAAGTCATTATAATGCCAGAACCTTAACTAGGTCTCTACCCTACAAGATGGTCCATATCTCTTGGACATTAAATAATATTAAATTCTGTACACAGGCTCATGGAGGTCCCTGAAATCCCTAGTGCTAGCACGAATCCCTAGCCTAAGTCAAAAAAAAAAAACAGGTCTAATGGAATTATTTCCATAAAATTATATGAAATCATCAATATTACGAACTCCAACTCCATCCAATATCTCAACCATCACTTTTGATACCACTATTTCATGTACCCTCCCTCCAAAGATACAACAATGAGGGGAGATATAGAAAGATAACGACCCCTGATTCCAACTTCTAATTTTCCCCGAATTTTTGTTTAGCACCAAGAGTATATAAATATCACAATATGTGCAGAATTACCCATTATAATAAACAAGATCAGGAGATAGAGTGAATGATACACAAAAACTCTATGTCATAATATAAAAGATAAATCCAAATGCTATCCCACATGAATAAAAAATTAGAACTATAACAATTATAATAATCTCTCAAATGTAAGTACACAAATGAAAAGATAAGGGTGAGATACTAGAGTTGTCCAAAGATTAGAGACAATAATTCCTAGCATGGTTCATGAATTCCTCGAGGAAACCAAGACAGATTTTTATATATGTTGGGTGTGAAATTATAGTATAATCAATAGAAAAATCAAACTCTCTCTTGTTGATGTGATATAAGAAATATAATTATCTTGAGAGATAATATCATAACCAAAAAACTCTTATACAAGTATACAAACCATCCCAACATCAGAAGGCACACTCACCAAGTATCATAATCCATTTAATATAATATAATGTAAATAAAAATGATGATATGGTACCCCACACCACATTCCCATAGGTTTTCCACTCTGTCCTAATGTTTTATTTCATAACACACCCATCCCTTCTATATACCACATCCCATCCTTCCCACACATAGTTAGGCCTCCCAGCACATCATGCCGACACACACCTATACCTCGTAACACATCCCCAAACACACATTTGGGCCTCATAACAAATAACATAACAAATCATCCAAAAAACACCAGTTAAAAAACATCACAACTCATCTTGAAGACACACTGGACAACACAAACTACATCACCCACAAATACCTGTGCAATAAAATATTTTCCAAAGGAACATTAGCCATAAAAACCACAGTCTAAAGAACTAACACATGTTGGACCGCCAAATAATTTTCCATACCTACCTCTCCTAGAAGATATAGTGAAAAATAGTGGGTACCAAGCCATCCATACTCTTCACTTGCTATTGGGAAATTCACCTCCATGTGACAATATAGGTGTTCAGAACATAGTGCTCATTATCGGTGGCGTGAATATAGAAATCACAAGAATATACATATATATATGTATAATATCAACAACTCTAACCCAAACTATGAGTTAAAAAGATAACAAAACATCTCACAACATCTCCACTTTTGTTTCCACCACTAAATGAATAACTACACACAACAAGCCACAAACCCCACATCACATTTCTGTCCAATTCTATTTATTCACCTCATTAATTAAATTCTTTAGCATTAAACACATTTAACCACATGATTAACCATTTAATTAGACATTAACCACATTCATCTCATTAACCAAACCAACCCATTCCATTCCAAACATTATTAAAAAATTATATAAATATCACATCACTACCCTAGAATCTTGTAAATAATAAACAGATATCACAAGAAACCATTCATACCCAAAAACTTCAACTCATATCCCCAAAATGAAAAACCCACAAATTATCACCTTTCTGCACCAAAAGCATGGACAAACAACCACATATCTCCCCACACCCCACTGTAACCGCACACCATCATCATATAATAATGATCACACATCACAACACATCAATATCCAATTTTATAGATTCAAAAATTATATTGTATCACAATCAACTTTAATTTAGGTGTGTTGTAACCCAAACCAAAATCATTTGTAAGACATTTCATTATCCAAATTTATTTAATTAACCAATTTTTGTTTAGGGTCACATAATAATAATCAAAACCAAAGAAGAAAATAGTACACACATATTAAATGCAAACAAATCCCCAATAGCCATAATTCTCAGATGAGAATTTAGACCATATAGAAATAAGGTCACAAACTATATAAAATCTATAAAAACATGTATATTAAACAACATTTCCCATTTCAGTTCAATTAGCTGGTTATTTAAATTTTATTTAGAAAAAAAACAATAATATATATTAACATATAATTAAAAAATATCATGAATGATGCTCAATAAAGATAAATAATGGGAATCATACATCATGGAATATTTTAAACTTTTTGTGTGCACTGCCTGGCAAAGAAGAACACCTCAAACCATAGCAACACCACTAGAAATGCGGATCAAAAAATTCCATACCAAAATTATATATAAAAAATTCCCAAATATAAAAGTCATTAGAAACCATAGAACATCAGAAAATCATGTGGAAAGAACGTGAGAAAATATCTGAAAAAGAAGAGAAAACTCTCACCAGATCAGAAATATATTGCCAAAAACAATCTAAGGGACCATCAGATAGATGATGGAAGAATGAGGGATTGAAGAACACCTTAGGGAACCTAGGGTTCATCCAAAATGACAGGAAGGAGAGATAATGAATTAATGAGTAAATTTAATACCGAAAAAATCAATAATAATTGATCATGATCAGGGTATTACCCTAAAAGTAATCACATTTCACATTATGTAATACATGAGGATCGGTTTCTGCCAAAAAATACATCACTTCTTCATTTTATTTTATTTTTTAAACCCCAAAATATTACACACTATTAAACACTTTTTCAGACCATATAAAATATTTACACACAATAAAAATTCCTAAATAAGTAATGAAACTAAAATTTACATCATGTAATATACTTACATGATGTGTAAACCTCCTACATCGAGCCTTTTTTAATAGAACATAACTAGACTAACTTTATGTCTCCTCCAAACAACTCCAACAACCGAAACTGGAAATGTAGTTGAATGGGATGACACAAACCATTAAAAATCATGATTAAGATCTTTGAATGTTTTGTTATGATCTATTTATGTTATATTCATGATCATATATACATATTGTTATCTTATTTTATTAATATTATCATAGATAGATATATAATATGTTTATCCATAATGAGCATATTATCTCACCCTTTTTTATTTTTATTTTTCTAGATTTTTGGGAATAATCCTAAATGAGTTTTTTTAAGATTTATATACCTTTTATGATGTTTGTGACCTATTATGAAATAGTTAAAGTTGGGTATAATGGGGGATAATGTTAATCATTATGAGATCAGATTTTATAAACCCCTATTATTAAGGGTTTGTTTTGAATATCCAAAAAAATGACAATTTGTATGGGTATCTTAGTGATTTAATATTCCATTCTGATGTGGTAATTTTTAATGAAAATAAATTGGTCACATTTTTTATTTTGGTGTCTCTAGAACCAAATCCAAAAGTGAAAATTCAAGGGTGATACTTTTGGTATCAATGCAGGGTTTAGAAAACATTTTTTATTAGTATAGATTCTTATAAGGTTATATTATGTGTTAGTGAATTAATAAAAGGATTATAATATTAAGGTTATTCATAACACTAATTTTTTGAGAACCTATTTTGTTGATTTATGTTAAAAAGTTTTATAGTAAAATATAATATTTTTGGAGATATTTATTTTAGAGGTAGTCATTGGTTATTACATTTTGGGATAAAAAATGAAAGGAAATATATGATATTATATGTCAAAAAATTATTTAATGTTTAATATATAATAATTAATTTCGGTATTTTTCACAAATTTCATTGAATGATATAAGAATTATCACTGTAGAAAATTAAAGGAGAACCCGTAGTTCAGGCGACAACACATCACATCTGGTAAGTCCATGGGGATTGAACCCACAACTGATGGGAGACAAGGGTAAAATACATACCAATGAACTATGTGATCCCATAACATATATGTAATTTTATTTTTAGTTAATATTTTTGATGGAAAATGGAATGTTACTTTTGGGAACCCTATATGATTAAGGATTTTCATTTGATTAATTATGTGTGAAATTTATTATAGAAAAGTGTATTAGATTATTAAAGATGAATGGTGATTTAGGTAGTTTATTGAAAATTATAGAATATCATGACCTTTAATAGGAAAATTATTTATTGGAATGATAAATTGAAATTTATTGATTTTATTTATATAAAAATGGCCATTTGCATCTGGGATGATGAAGGGATAACATTGTTCTTAATTTTGGTTTTCAATTACTGTATAAAATATTTTCTGAGGAATTTTGTTATATTTTGATATTAATTGGATATTGATAATATAATTGATTATTATTTTATCATGTACTAACAATATTTGGTTTTATTAATGTCCTAATTAGAAAAAGAATATATAATTATTCTTTTCTATAATTTGTGATATTAGGAAGATAATTTGGATTCTTTATTCTGGAAAAAATCATCTTAGATACTCATCATTAGAGGAAACGATGGTGGCCCTAGAAATTTATTAGGGGCTGTAATTTTTAGTTTTAGGAAATAACATTTAATCATCCTCATACTATAATAATTAGAACAATTCACATAATCTAAGAAATAGATATTGAATTTTTGTTATCCATTTTATTTTCTTACAATTTAATCAATGACCTTTTAAACAATCGATGTTTTATAGGTTTTTAGGGTTTATATTATAATGAAAATTTGAAATATCACTCTACATTATAATGTGACAGTTATTATTATCTTACATGTATATAATTTCAAATTACACAAATATTATCCTAATAACAATCCTAGTATTGTGGTTACCTTTAAATTTTCCAATCCCACTTTTTAAGTGGAATGGTTATTGAACCTTTATATGATGTTGTATTTAAAGAAAGGTATTTTGAAAATTAAATCATAGAATTCCGAGAAAAAGTTTATATTTTAATGGGAATAATTTATTTTATGGGGTAGAATATAATATTGTATGACTTTAGAGTGAAATCCTATGAAACAAGACACTAAGATTAAACAATCAATATAATATTATTATATGACCATTATAAACTAGAAACTAAATTAATGGAAATGAATAGTAATATTTTCATTATGAAATATATACTTATAACACTCATTTATAATTTATTAATTAATTCTTTATAAGTTATTTAACACTTTATTTGAATTCATTTTATACATAAAACTAATTTATTTTCAATAATATACATTTCCTTATAATACATTTCTTATTTATTTTTTAAGATAATATTACTAATTTAAATAGATTTTAAAAAATTTATTTTATAAAATGTACTTTATTTCTGAATTTAGAATATCTAAATTTTCTTATTTTGAAATATTAATAATTTTATTTGAATTTTGAATTTTCAATAATTAGTGAAATTTTATGATTTTATTAAAAATTTATATTTTTAATATATATACAAGGTCAAATTATGTTTTAGATCAGTTATACATTTTTATTAGTTCATTTATTTAAAATATTCCAATTATAATTTTTTAAATGGATTTTATATTTTTATTTACTATAAAACTAATACATATTATAAAAAAAATTTGAAAAACTATTTTTCATTTAATTTTAACAATTTTATATAAAATTAAATTATGAAACATATGAGTTTTAAATTTGGAAAAATGGATATCTTATTTGGAATGGTATAGATTTAGAAAATAGTTCACTTTTAGTTTTGATCAATATAAATATTAAAAACGGTAAAATGAATTATCTCTATAAAGGGTAAAATGAGTTGATCATTATAATGAATAATTTATAATGATATAATTTTTAATATTGTTTATTATTATATGATGTGAATTTGACCAATAACATAAAAGGTTGTATATATTATCTTAATGGACCCACATCCATGAAAATGACTTATATTTTATTTAAATCAATGAAAGTAAAAAAATCACTTTCTTTGTGAAAAATATACCTTATAATCCAACATGGCGAAGATGTTTTTCATGAATGAATATATGTGTAAATCTTGAAATTAACAAATTATTGTAATGATATGTAGGTATTTATGACTTTTTGTGCTAGTTGAAGAATATTTTTACAATTATATTATTTTATTTAATGAAATGTCAAACAAGATACAATATTATTTATTATAAATATGAAATTTTAATGTATTTTTATATTTAATATATAATCAAATATAAATAGTAATTTAATATCTAAAATATTTTTATTCATTGTGAAAACATATTTTCATTTTTTTGGTGAAAATAAAATTACCTTAAATTCTAGTGCAACATTAGTAAAATTATTATATTATTATTAGAAATATTAAATAAAATTTATTAGAAACTTTTAAATAAATATATTTTGAGATATTTAAAGTTATAATATAATAATATATATTAAATGTAATTTTTATGGATATAATAAAGTTGTCGGTTAAAATTGTAAATTTTCACTTTCTCTTTTTAAAATTCAACCTACTGAATAGTTTAAAAATTGATAATAAATAAATTTTATGGGATTAATATTTTATTTAATTATATAAAAAATATTAGAAAAATTTAAAAATAATATGTGATTATTATATGTAATAAAATATTATGGTTCCATTGAAACTAAATAAGATAAAATTATAGCCTTTTAATATTGAAAATATTCTCACTATAGTTAAAATTAAAATAGGTTGACTAAGGGTTATTAAAAAAGATAAAGATGAAAATAATACCAAAACAATAATTACATATTTTTGATTATGGGACTTAAAAATTGTCTTGCCTAAATTTAAAATAAATGTCAATCTGGTGGTATATTTAATAGAGAATAAAATTATTATTATTTAAGCATTTGTATAATTCCAAAAGTGAGCCTCACCATGATTATAAAAGGGAATTTCCTCCCTAAATTTTTTAAGAAAATTGATCCTTTTTTATGATCCTTACCCATATAGTTTAACATCTTAACATCACTATACACATTATATATTTTTTCTTATTCACAAAATATTGACTCTAGATTCCTTTAGAGGATGCCAACAAAGGCATTTCAACGAAGATGTAATCTATCAAAAAAATAACATTATTTTTCAACACTTACATACCTCCTAAAAATATATGATTTTTATCATAGAATAATATATTTATTATACTCAATTTAAATAATCATTATTATATTTATGAAAACACCATTATACGCCCTCTCTCCCATAAAACATCAAGTGAATGTATTGCATGTGCGTACGTATGTCTAACCATCTCCACGTAGAGATACAACTAATTTTTTCATCACCATGTTATATTTAAAGTTATTATAAAATTTTAGTGAATATATTTGACATTAATTATGTAATAATTAGTATTTATTTATTAACTATTATTTATAATTATTTCATTACATAAATTGAAAAATTAAAATAGGGTTCATGTATACATACGACCTACCATCTCTATCAACGATATTATTTATTTATTACACTTATAGTTTCTTATAATGATTATAAATATTTCTATAATTTTTATATTTTATGTTTATTACATGATTAAAATTCTATAAATGATGAGACTAAGAAGGATGTCTAATGTATAGTTCTTTCAAACAAAAAATTCTTGGAAAATGAAACAGTTTTCTTCCAAACCATTATTTTCAGAAACAATTATTTACATGTTGGTGATAAGATTTTCAATATAAATAATAAGTGGTATAATAAAATCATTTTTTTATAAAATAAATTTATACTAAATCAATATTTACTATATAGTAGTTCTTAATAAGAAAAATAAAAGGAAACACTTTTTTTATGAGAATTTATAACGCAATATCCATACATTGGGAAAAATATCTACCTCATTACATATGTTTGTATAAGGTTGTGTTTGAAATTAAATATTTATCTAATTTTTTATATCCACTTATTTTATTTTGATTCATTAGTAATACACATAATAAATTAAATTTATTAATTCTCACCAAATTGAAATGATCTTTGTTTTGGACTTCATCTCAATTTACTCTTATTTAGATATATTTTGATGTTATATTCCTATATTTCATTTAAATGTGTATATAAATAACCATTGTCATTATAATTAATAATTTTATTTATTATAATTGTGTTTATTGTTTTGTTAACTTTTTTCGGTTCATGGGTAATATGATTCAACCTATTAAAAAGTGTTATGTGTATATTTTACAATCATATAATTATATGAGATTTACATGTTTTAGTATCTAAAAATTAATATTTATTACCCATGCCAAAATAATTTGTGAAATACTAATTTGTTTATTTTATTCAATTATTATTTAAATAAATTTAAATAAATTTATATTTTTTTTATAAAAAATTAAATAAAAAATCATCTTTTCTTATAGAAGATGTATTTTATGATTTTTAGACATAAGTGTGAATGGAATGATTATTTAAATTGTAAAAATGAATTCAATTTCCCACCATAATAGAGACTTATTTTTGTTGATTATTATTTTACATTCCTACTATGTAATATTCTATGAATTTTTTCATTAATATTGTTTTGAATTTTTAAAAAATGATTTCAAATGATAAATCATATTTTTTGTTAGAACTAATTCATGGGATCCTTAAAAATATTTTTCCATAAATTAGAACATTATTTTATAGTACTAATTATTTACATGGGATATGATCTAATTATACCATCTATAATCTTTTCATGAATGGTTTATTATTATGAGAAAATAATTCTTAATAAACCAATTCCCTTTTTCAATTGGTTATAATTTTGTTAAATTAATTTCTCTTCAGGAGTTGTATTATGATCAATGTTTTATGAACTTTTGGTAGTTGTGTGAATGATTTTATTTAAGTGATTAGTGGGACCTCTATCTCCCATCAATTAATTAATTAATGAATTATATATCACGATATAGTTATGTGAAACAAGTTAATGGGATATATCTACTATAGTAAATAAGCCCATTTTATTGTTCCAATATTGGAAAGATGTTAATAGGATTGATCTTTTAGGGGAACACATCAACTTTATTGTCCAACCTTGGGATACCTGATCCTCTATTTTGATGTTATTGGTAGTTAACCATAACATATGAATTGTTTTATTTTTATGATAATTCCCTACTTTTATGATATGAGTTTTTAGTTCATGATTGATTTCTGATGATTCATTACTCTTATGGACCATGTTTTCAAATGTGATAATGATTTATGAAAAGACAAATTTTTATGAGCCATATCAAATTTTGTATTATCATATTATGTTATATTCATGATCAAATACCATTAATTTTATCATATAGTATCATATGTTCATGGGGTGATAGATCATATGTTTACCCTTAACGAGCATCAGAGATCACCCTTTTCAGTGTTTTTCCCACGTTAGTAGAAATTAATCTAAATAATTTTTTTCTAGAATTATCTCTCATTGATATTGTTGATGAACTATTTAGAATTAAAATATTATGGGTATAATGGGTGATAAATTTGATCATAATGAATCAGTTTCTTATAACCCCAAGTTGATATTATTTTTCAAAATTATCTAATACTATAAAAATAAATCTTCCTTTCTTGTATAGGTGATAGGATATTTTATTTTTATGTATAGGTTTTTTAATGGAAAAATAGTGGGTAATATTTTGAATGTTTTTTCTATAAAACTAAATCTGAAAATGTTGATTTTGAGATATTATATTGATCCACATACTCAAAACCTTCATATAGTTTTAAATTACATAACTAAGGATACTTTATATGATTAAAATAATAATAAAAAGAAATATCATATTCACTAGAGGGTTCCTCCCCACAAAACATGATCAGATATTTTATGAATAGCATTATAGTATTCTTTCTATGAGAGTATTATTAACACAGATACAGTTAAAAAAATATTTGTATTTCAGTTCAAATTATTAATTTCATGATCTCTTACTATTGATGATTTTGGATAGTGTAAATGATGAATTGTTAGTTTTTTTACTATTTGAATGAAAAGTCATGATCTTGGAATAACGGGAAACCAACCATAGTTCCTGGCTGTTTGTGGATACCGAAATTAACATAACTGCAAAACATATCCATCAAAAGAGTTACTAGATTATTTGGGAGTGCATTCATTTTGACTTTTATAAAAAATAAAGACACACAATCATTCTAATTAGGTGATAATCTTATTTATAATCATTGAATATACCCTCTAGTGACTACTATTTATGAAATCCAATTACATCAGGGATTGTAGACACTACACGGAACCCATTAAACTCTATAGGTTAATTCCACCAACCAAAATTTTTTTTCCTGTCATATCACAGGATGCCTAGTAGATCAATATTTTATGTACGAATCCCAAATGAATCTAGATTGTATATTTTTCATATTCCTCATAATCTAGTTCAAAAAATTAATCAAGGATAAATCATGCATGGGGACTGAATGTATAATGTAGTTTTCTAGAGTAACATGTAAGTTGTATGATAGAAAATAAATTTTCTAGTATTATAAGTGGTTTGATATTTTTTCAACCATACCATCAAAATTTTTAATAAATGTTTACTTGGGGAGATTTCACATCCAAATAATTCCTAGCGGAAATGAATGATGTGAACTCCTTTACTTTCAGCGATTACTTTCCCCAAACATTCCAACAACAACATTGATTTGTATACAAAACATTATTCCCAATTGATAAAATTTTTATTTAATATAATATGTTCATTTAAAATACTATTGAGTACTCATATAGTTTTCCTACATCAATTTATATGGAAGATGATATAATCCAGGAAGATATGGTGTGTGAATTTTTTGATGTGTGTCCCACCCTAGAGGCGATTCATTATAGAATGAAGGGTTCATCTGGCTGGATATCTACCGAGGGTGTGTTGATCAAGAATGATACATTAAAGGGAAATGGATCTCTACACCTCATCATATTAACTATTTTAATGAAACTACATTTTTAACAATGAAATTATATAATAATCATGATGATAAGAAGAATCTAAAATAGGATACAGAACCTATCCAGTAAATCCAATTAGATCTTTAAAATTCGTGAGGAATCCCAACACCATCAAAAAAGAATTATCAGTATAATATTGATTTCATTTTTGGATACTGGTATTATTTAGTTGATATTATCAATAATTTCAAAATCCATGGAAATCAAATCATCAGTGGAAATAAGATTAATGATCCAATTACCCTCATTAGATATCCATTTATGAAGATGAGCCAAATTTATTCTATAAATATACATGTAAGGATATTATAGGGTATTTCAAAAATGCTTATTGTTATTAATTTTTATTGGAAGATATATTCTTAAGCTTTTTATTAAGAGTCAAACTAGTAGTACAAGACAACTAGTAAATTTCACCTCTTAGAAAGTAATCTTAAATATATTCCTCAATTTCACTATAGATAATGTTCTAGAAGACTGAATAGAATTAACATGTGATGTCATTTAGGTTCAGGGGTTCTTTTATGGTATTTTTATTGAATGAAATACCAACTCTTTCAATCCACTATAATTATTTTAGAGAACTAATTGGCCTAATTTTATGCCACTCACAATATAATGTCAAGTGTTTCACCATGGACCCCTAGATATTCATCCTCTATATGAGGTTTAACATCAACACTCATATAATATGGGTTTATCCATACCTTACAACATATAAATATTGTCTTTATGGAATATCCCCCCAGTTGGATCTTTGAGACACCTTTTCTTTTCTTCCCCATGATTTTAGAAAAAAATTAAGTGTTTTCCCCCTCAGTTATCTCAATTTATTTGGTTTATTTATGAAAAATTATATCTTCTCGGGAGCATTTCATCTAGATCAGAATCATTATTGAAAAGGTAATCAAATTTATCACCATACCATCCTATTATAGGATAAATATATTCTAATTTTATTTCATTTTTATTTCTTGTTTCTCAAAACAACATGAGGGATTATTATAATTCAAAATATAGAAGTCTCCATTATGGAATCCGAGATTATTATAGAAGACAACCAAATAGTTCTCCTTCATTTTTTTATAATGAGCATGAAACATGGTTGTAACTATGATCATATTCCAAAATAATAGAATATAATGTAGGGACACTACTAATTTTATTTGGATTGAGGATGATGAATATACAAGGATGATCCATGATTCCTTAAAAATAGTATGTATCTATTTGTTTTGGACTGGTGGAAATGGTATGGATATTTTCCATAGAATGGTCATGTTGGCTGCAAGGGCGATGAATTCTATTACTTTTATTGATCAATATAGACATACAACCCTAAAATAGTATATAAATGATACAATTGTGTAATTAAATAATTGAAAAGTCAGTTTGATCATCCATGCGGTAGACAACCCTGAATATTTTCCCATACATTTCATTATTAGTATTAATATCCCTGACATTAAGTCAAGTTAACTGAATTAGGATGATGAATCCCAGATCATAAAAAATAAATTCTCTATTCCAAGAATCACCCTTTGAATAGATGATAGAGAAAAATAAAATAATGTTACCAGAACTCACATTTGTAGTGATATTAATGTTGGTGACCTGTAGTTCCTCCACTAATTTTATTTATTCTATAAAATACATATATTCTGATTAATGGTAACGCCATGAATTTAATCATGAAGAATCATCATTAATGATATATTTGAAACCATATAGGAATGTTTTTTGGTTTAATAACCTTTATCAATAAGTTAATTTAATGATAATACATAGAAGATTAAAAATCCATCTTCCATGGTGATCCACATGGCCTATGAATTCCAAATGATGATGGATATCATTTATGGGGATGACGATTCATTTTTTCCCAACATTTATGATCCACTAGATTAAAATGAAGTGCATTATAGAACACATTTTGGGATGGTCTTTTTTGAACATTTCTATAGTATTATGTGTGTCCAGATACATCCATAAATGATTCATCTAAGACATACAATATTTAACTCCATCGATTATAGAAAGGTACAATAGATAGACGAGAGGGAATATGGTATTTATATTTGTGGATTTGGCAGGGGTTTTGGTAGGATAATGAACATATTCCAATGTTGAAAATCATTATCTAAACAAGCATAGAAGGTCATTAGAGGAATGATTGGTAGGATAGAAATAACCTTTATCTATAAAATAATAATTCATGGAATGGGTTACACTTTGACATGGTGGGTGCAAATCTTTTGGATGATCTAGTTTTGAAGGAGGGACAATCATGTGATTAGGAACCACTGTAGTGGGAAATGACCCAATAGGTGGATTGGGAACAATATTACGGGGATGTAGTGGAAAGGAATATTTTATGGAAAAAATTGTATAATAGAAACTAGTACAGTATATGGATGACCTAACATTCAATAGTTGTAGGTGACGACCTGGAATAGAAGGATTCATAGGAAATCGATCCACAATCCCAGTGAGATGATTTCTATATACTAAAAGGGGATCCCTTGAATATAACACCTTAAGCATAAATACAATGGTTTGGAATTGGATACAGATGACCATGGGGAGATATATTTTCATTCCAATAAAATTATAGAAGTCAAATAGTTAAGAGATAAATAAATTTCCATGCATAGTCATTCCATTGAGAAACCATAAATATGAATTGCCAGAGGATTTGAATATAACAAATAAATGGTAAAATAAAATATTTAATGGATAAGTTTAATATCATTTAAGCGAATATGAAGGATGGTTTTAGTTAATCTATACCTCCACGAGGAGAGTATGATCTCAGTGGGGGAATCCATTGGAAAAAATGGATTTATTCCCCACATACTTACTGAATGAGTGATATGAGACCAGGAAATCATAAATTCCTCCATATTGGAGTTAACCATGAGAAAAAAAATCATTTTATCCCCATGAACATGAATAGAGCTTTTAAACCCACAGAACTGAGGATGTTCTAAAATTTGTAAAAGTGGAATCTTAACCATGGAAAACCCAGAAACAATCATCCAATGGTGGAAGTCCATAAATACTTAGTGGAAGAAATGGAATCATATAGATAATAAGATCGTCAAACTATGTATTAAATTATAAACACTAATGGGATCACGGTAATCAGGGGAGGGGAGGCCAATAGGGAATAAAAAGGATAATGGAACACCTCTCTAAGTGAGGTTTTCCATCTCCTTCTTATTTGATGGAAGGGGATGCCCTTTCTGGGGGAACCAAGATGGATATCTGAAGATAACTCAACCATCATTATAGTTAATGAGATTAGGTAATTATAATTAAAATATTTTATTACTCTCATTGGATATTTTTTTTTCTAATTCAAATTTTAATTTTAAACCATTATTAATGTTATAAAAATATTATTAATTTCATATTTCACTGATGAAATCTAGTTCATGATTTTAATATTAATAATGATTAAAATTTTAATTTATATTGACTATTACAAAAACATTTGGAATTATTTATATTATGATTTAAAATTGTAAATATTGTTATCTAATTCTATATATGGAATTTTTACAAATGAATCATGGAAAATTTAATTTTATCAATACTCATGGAAAATTTATAAATTTATCTAGTGAGGTAAAATAAAACTAGTGCTGGAGGTGAGTAGATTATATATAAATTTGGGTAGTAAAAACATATTATGAATAATAAACCTTTTCATAGTTATCAACATGAAATTACATGATAAGACACACATAAATTGGATCATTTCATGTGATATAGTATCCCAACATTTTGTGGAACTAATAAAGTAGTAGTTGTTGAGTAATGAAATAATTCCCACAAAATATTATTTTTGGCCTTAATATGGGTTGAAATAGACACAATTATATATGTATTATATTATGTAAATGGTAATTATGATCAATAGTTTCCATTAATTCAGAATACTATAGTGGATTATGAAATTGAATACTTTTAATGAGATCTTTTAATGTTTCATTATATGGAAAATATAATCCCCATGGGCAATGAAAAAATATGAAAATAATTTTCCATAAATAAAAAAAGTTTGATGAATTTTTTTTATTTTTTTCCGCACAAAAAATATGAGCCTTTTAATAAAGTAGAGATGGAATAAAAAAATTAAAAAAGGCCTCCCTGCGAAGCTCCCCCGCAGATCCTCCCACGCCACAAAAGTTAAAAAGCCATGAAGACAACTGAATGTTGTCCCTTTAACAACTATAGGAAAATTTCCATAGTAATCTATGAGTTTATGGAACATGATAGAATATTGGATCCTCTAATACCACCATTGAGGAAGTGACATACTTCAATACGAGTTTGAGGAAATTGGTGTAAGATGGGAGCCCCTCCGATTGCCACGGGGGAAGTGACAGACTCCTCTGCGAGTCTAAGAAACATCATGGAATATGGGAGGCCTTGAAGCCACCAAAAAGGAAGTTATTTAATCCTCTGTGACTCTGAGAGACTTGGAAGATCAACCTCCATTTATAGAGCATGATTCACTTCACGGAACACCCTAAGCACACTGCACCCCTGACAGATATAAATACCAAGCACCCATTTCTCCAATGTAGGATGAACCTAACCATTCCCCCATCCAAATTTTAATATCACAAATAATATTATACTTCACAATTTACGAAGAGTGATAATTCAATGCTTACTTTAAGGTATGATTTTTTTTGAGATTTTTTTGAGATAATAATGGAAAACAGGGAAGTTCTAAAAATTTCAATGTTACATGTCTTGTACATCCCAATACATGCTCTGTACCCATGCCATGTGAGAAGGACATACAAGGTGTGTATGATTCGTGGCCAGATAGAGATTATTAAACAATTACATTCCATGTACTTATAGTATACATCATCTAATCTAGGCTTGTATGGGGGATATACATAGCGTGTGGTATGTCGGCAAGTCAGAGGGGAAAACCAAGGACACGCCGTGTACGAACTCTTACATGTTGTATAGTCAGGTCGATAGGTCCTCATCAAAATTTCAACCGTCTTAGGAATAGTAAAATGATAGACATAATGTGTACTCATATATACACTACGCATATTTATTTATTTTTTATTAAAAGAGGAAGTAGCATTGTTTAGGTTTCATGGCAGATCCCTTGATGGGTTTGAGTGAGGAGCAGCACTGAAGGAAGAATACTCTCCCAATTGTCCATCGAAACCCTATTTCATACACCGTTTAATACATTAGAACCACCTCGGTATTCCCTTGATTCATCTTGAGCCTTTTATCTTTATTTTTGTTCTTGATCATGGTATAAGATCGTGAGAGTTTTTTCTCATTTTGTAGATCTACCCTGTATTAGACCAAATTAGTTGTTGATTTCAGAGGAGGATCATCATGCTATTTAGATGTTAGTGGTAGAAACACTTTTTTTTGTGTACATTTGGGTGGGGTGACCATTGTTTCGTCTTTGAGAATTTGGAACAAGACCCTAATATAGCTACTAAAGCATTTGGATTAAATTTTAGTCACATGGGATGCCTTTAGACATACCCTATTGCATAAATTGCTTGAGAAATGTTCAAAGGGAGGCCGACGCTCATTGGGAAATTTTGGATCGGAGTTCCAAAATGGTTATTATTGGTCCACTTTGATTTTAAACTATTATAATTAATTTGGTAAATCATTATTATGATTGATTGTGGCACTCAAGACCACATTGATTTGGTTTGATTGTTGTTGGGTTATTGCAATTCAACTATTTAGATTTATTTTCATGTTTTTTGATTTGTTTAAATGTGATAAATATGTAATTGATTAATTTTATATGCTAGAACCCTTGGGTTGTGTTGGGAGTGGCCCATATATTATTGAATTATGTTGATCACAGGTTGGGATTGGTCTTAATTATTTGGTGGTTTGACCATGGGATTGGGGTCATAGCTGTTGATTTGAGGAAATGTATCTTTCAGGATGGGTATTGCCTGAGATACATGGATGGAGAGGCCATCAAATTAGAGTTATGTGGTCATAAGGGACATGGGGTGTCAGAACTATTGTGTCTTGGGTTCTTCATTTGGTGATTACTACTGAACAGTGATTTGAGTCGTTTTCATGTAGGTTGACTCCGTGATGAGGTGGTTTTGAAAACTTGTTTTGGTATAGGCCCCTGATAGTTGTGGTTTAGATACTAGTGTATTAGGGGTGATTTCCATAGGAATATATGAGGAAGGTGAGGCGACTTCGTTTGGTAGAGATGAGAAACCTGGTTATGAGATTGAGGGAGCATATTGATTCTTCCTCATGTTAATTATTTGAGTATAGTCAACATTGTTCCTCAGATTATTATTTGAGGATAGGAATCATTGTGACACTAGTTGTTGGTCAATGGGAAAGATGAGATTTCAATCAGGGGTTACTGTTGCTTGGTCTTGTCTTCGGGACGTTGGTACATTAGACACGAGGTGTCCGGAGGCACGTGGTGCCGAGATATGTTATTGAGATTCCAGTGTTAGCCGAAGCAAGTGATAGTGCTTGGTGGCTGCAGAGAACCATTGGGGTTGGTATTTGTATTGGCATGGTGATATTTACATCCCTTCTAAAATTAATTCTTTCTTAAACACCTATATTAGATACACAACATTGGGTGGCATTCCTTTGAGATTCATCTCACTCACTTCACGGGACCTTTGGGACACATGTAGAGTTTATTGTCTTACGTGAAATAAATAGATCAACTCCAGTAGCAGGATCATATTAACTGATACATAGAGACTGTATGGAACATGAGGTCACTACTAGCTGGAGTTTACTTTGTTTTTAATCATTTATAATATACCAATATTCTTACTTTATTTCATTGCAGCTATTCGTTAACCATGGGATCCATTTTTTTTATATGTATGACCTATTGTGGATTCATGTTTTCCTATTTTAGTATATGTTATAAGTGGTTTTTATCTTTCTATTTTGTTTTCATTACGTTACACTTGTTTCTATATTGCATCCATTGGTTTATCTACTATTTATTGGGGTTCTGCTATGCTGGTCTTTTTCGAGTCACTAGAGTCTCATATTTTATATTATACTTAAACAGTTACCTTTTTTTCTTCTGAGAGGGTATAGCCTCCCCACTATAACTGTTTACACCCTCTCTTCTAGTAGACATCCATTGGCATTTGGGGAGGTTTTCCTAATGTGGTAACACTCGACCTGTTTAGCACTATTTGGGTGGCTATTTGGTCTGGGATGTTACACTAAGAAAAGGAATCATTTTGGTACATGAGAATTGTAAAGACACTTTCCATTTGTTTGATTTTACCACTGCTTCATGTGGCGATTCCCTTCACAATTCCTTTTGGCATAATGAAGGAAGGTGACCCCTTTGAGCACATAAAACATCGCAATGTGCCCTCAAAGATCATGTAGACTCCACGACTAGTCTGGGTCACTATGATTCATGAAGTACCCTTCTTTTTGAAAGCCATTCAATTACCAAATCCCCTCTCTGTGTGTCCTTGTACTTCAGGAACCCCACATCCATGTATCCCTACGAGCTTGTACAATGTTATTTTAAGGACCCCAGAGTGGTTCTTCATGTTGAGTTGACCATCCTTTTTCTTATTCATATATGAACTCTAACTTCTATTAATTCGTCATATACATACATTAACTTGTTCCTCTCAATGGATTAGTCCAAAAAATACAAGACACAACATTTATGGTGCCTTCCATTCACTATGGGAAAAAGTAAACTAGTTATTTATATCATAGGGGAGACCCGAAAATCCTCATCTTATGAGGTGTAGGATGATAAACTAACAACCAACTCTACATTATCGACCCATGGTGTTAAACTGTGATCAATGCATAACTGAAACTCTCCAAGAGGATCATAAAGGGGATTTTCACTAGCGCCCCTTCACTTCCCTACTCCCTCTTCACATTTTTACCATTCATACATCATACACTCTCTTTGTAATCCCTAACCCAACTGGATAGTGTTCTCCTTGTATAATTACCTTATACTCATTATACATATAGAAATACTCATAGGTATCCCCATTTAGAGTAATCCCCTATATCCTATTTGGGTGGATATCCATGTGTAAGCCCCACACTATCCCTCACAGACACACCTTTTATGACACGATCGTCAATTCTATTGAATCCTCTAATTTCTCAAACCGATAATGACTCACTTGGGTGTAGAGTAAGCATAAAACCTGACATACTCTATAGTCCTCCATAGAATATAAGATCCTCCACCTCCTTCACTACCACAATACATGGACATTGATCATTTCCCATTTCATGGAAGGTATACATGAAGCCTCTCTACTCTTCAAGTCTGTCACCAATCAATATCGACCATTTCAGGATGGTTTTCCCTCTCCCCGTATGTCATTAAAATATATCACACCTTCCATCCAACATGATGTTAAACTATTTTCTATTTTACTATGTGGGTTTTCATCCTTTTCTTCTAGACATGGTATATAGGATTCCTACCTAAGTGTCAACCCCAAACACTAGAAAATATCAATGTTCCCTTTGTTGGGACCCACATCATTGGTCTTCCAATTTGTGGGGTGAGACAAGTTCCTAAGAAGCTATCCTTATGTAATCCAAACAATGAACCCATACTCTTCCATCCAATGTACTCACTCTTATAATGGTATGCTAACCACACATAATCCCTAGAATGTCTCATGTTTGTTGTCCTTCATGTACAACCTGATTCAATGCCCCCTCCAGTACAATGCAGACTTTTATCTTTATTATCCTTTTTTTGAGTAAGTTACATAGGAATCCTCCTTGAGGTTCAATTAGATCTTCCATGTACCATCATGGTCTCTCCATCAAGTCTTTGGGCCTCAATAAGATCGTGCCTTAACATGTTGGTTCTTTTTCCTTTTTGTCCTCATCTATGCAACCCTTCTAAAGAGTCGCTTACTCGTGTGACTTACTAACCATCCAAGAACTACGTGGACATTGATCCCTACCATGGAGATATGTAAGAAACTACATTGATGTTCATGCTAGGTATTGTCACCATCACACCAGTTTTTTATTCCATTCCCATTCATCCATCCTTCGACACTTCATCTAGTTCCATCCTGATTTTACACGGTTTGCTACATCCAATTAAAATCATGAAATTCATATGGGTCGCTAACCATGAATAAGCCTCAACACGTTTCTGAGTTTTTTTCCTTTGTTTACACCCTTATTCTATCCCAGCCAATAGGATCAATGTGGTATTTGATCTATGTCTTCTAAAAATGTACGTAGGAACCCTCTTTTAGGTTCAATACAAGTTGATTGTAAACATAAGTGTCTACTGTTCTGGGACCCACCATTGCCTTATCCACCACTATGATGCATCTATATCCACCATCCCAGTGTACAACCTTCCCCACTATGGGACACACCATCCCGGGTATATCCTAATTGGGTGTTCTAATCCATCCATCGCGTAAACTTTAAATGTGATCCCTCTTAGGGATGTACCCATTAGATCCACTCCCATCAATGTTCTACTCTGTCTGATTTGTATTTTCTAGAAGATAAAATCATGGAAAACTCCAAAATAAAATGGTAAGTTGATGAAAAAATAATTTAAATGACACCAATATAAAATTCCACACATTAGATGTTGTATACTTTATGATTCCGTGCCCTCTATATTCCGTCTAATATGGGAAAATATTCGTGTACCAGTGTTTCATCATCCAGAAATGCCAGTGATTCCCCAACATAAATACACTCCTAATTGAAGGCTGATTACCTAGAATGAACCCTTTTAATGTACTTAACATGTTATTTTAATTAACCGGTGTCCACAAAGATGTGGCTCTATGAAGAGTTTCACAAAAAAATAATTTTTTTTAATGGAGACCCATACTAGGTAACGAATTATGAGGAGGAATCCATGAAAGGGGACTAGGTTATGGAACCCTCACCTCGATCCTCTATGTTAGGGATCAAGGTAGGAAGTAGGTGTATCATCTTTGTCCTCCCAGAAATCGAGATGCACCATATCCCTGAATCCCTCCATAGATACATACATGTGGATTATTATTTGGATCATTTATAGGTTATTGTTATTAAATCCTCCCTATCATCACCAGAATCATTATCTAACTCAAAAAGAGATTACATAGAATATTTCTAGGTACTGGTGAGTAGAGCATCAGCCTGATCAACTGCTAATGACAGGAACTCTTATATAGGATGCATTGGTCAACACCCTATCCATTAGGGATGTGGTGATACATCCAATGCATTCTCTGTAAGACAAACCAAGATAAAACACTTTACCATCTCACACACTATACTCTCCACAGACAAGTTTACTATAACAACAGTCCTCATCAGTTCCATTTCTGGACCCTCAAATGCCCCCAGTCGATGAATGGGGTAACCAAGTGCTGGATGTCGAGTTAGAGACATGATGTTTTTGGGACATTCTCACATCAGACCAATTCCCAGAAATTTTATGGCCAATTGAAACTAAAAGTATCAATATTCTGTATTCCATCACCTAGGACAAGATTATGTGCTTTCACATAACCTTATGGAAGAAACATTTACATCTTTGACATTTTCAATTAGCCTTTTGAAAAATCTGAGATCACTTTGATGATAACGGCCAGTAGTGTCACCTGGTTGATTTGGTTACACTCCCTACTTCTCAGCACCTTACATCACCTGGTTATCATCGGACCCTCCCAAAAATTATAAATTTAGAGCCTTATAGTGATCCACATAGTTATTAAGGAGGACTCCCCATATGTTCAGATCCATGGATGGGGGTAGTATGTTGCCCTAGATTTCAGTCCTATCCATCGCTTACAAGGTTAAACCAGTGATATGAGGGATATGCTATCAGGCGTCATGATGGTAAACATGGTCATTCATGAGATATATATAGAAGGGGGAATCGACATTGTTCTTGGAGATTATTAATATACCTCTAGGGTTGAACAACACCTGGAATACCTTAAATGTGTCATAAATCACAACCAATGAACTTTACTTGGTCTTTCTACAAATTCTAAGTCATTACCTATCGGTCGAGACCCATGAAAGGGTAAGGAGAACGCTGTGGAAGTCCAACCTTCTGATTTGTTTGGTTTACTGGGAAAGGCCAAAGATGCTATTAAAAAATATTCACTACATCAGAATATCACTGAATAAAAAATAATTATTGATGAACTCTTTGTGGCATGCGTGGAGGAATTATGACCATATTATAGTAACCGTAAACATGTCCTACAGGGGCAGGCACAACTCCACCATGGCAAGGTTCCCCATAGAGTTCACGTCAATCCTTACCATCTAGATCGAGATGAGGATAGATTTTATAGAATGTGATCAAATTATGCACTGTTAGACCCACCTGATCAATGAGACAACCTTACTCAGGACCGAACTCATGATCTTATAACCACTCCTCTAGCTCTACCAGTCGATCCATAAGTTCATCTATTAGCCCCTAGGGTCATCCTACCTACCCCTCAACATGATTCTTAGACATCTTACCACATTCAAGAAATTTTCAATGGATTGGTGGTCAGGGACCCTTTTCAAGATTGGAAATATTGTTAAGATGATCCGATGGATTCTCTTATTCCTTGCCTCAAAGATTTTGAAACATGAATGGTGGAAATCCCACCTTTTGGTAAGTCGTATCCAGCATGGGTAGATGATATTCCAACACCCAATGGATTCAGAAATCCTACCTTCTCCCCTTTCGATTGGATGGGAAATCCACTGTAGCATATGGCCCACATTATTTCAAGGCGTGGAATCATGCTGGGAACTCTAGCCCAGAAGAAGGCCACTACGCTTCTGTGTTTTGTACGGACACTAGATGGGCCTGCATTATTTTGGTATAACCAATTACTGATTGGTTATATAGCTAGTTTGGAGGATTTTCATCGGTTGTATCTCTACCAGTCCAGTTCCACCATCCAGAAAAATATTATTTCTAACCTATTCATGGGTAATAAAAGGTCGAACGAGCGAGTCATTGGCTTTGTATCCAGGTGGAAGGGCCTATAATATTTAAACTACATGCTACTAACATAGGAATAACTACTAACAATGTGCATAGGGTATGTGAAATCCAAAGTATTCCACTCTCTCATCCCCCAAAATACCCCAGTCTGATTTTAGGATTTCACTTCAATATCTCATCACTTTGAAGAATCCTTTAACCATAACTTGAAGGGGTGATTATGGCCACCCTCGTCTCCCACAAAAAAATCTGCCAAGGCCAAGACCACTTCTATTTCATAGTTAGAGTCCCATAGAAACCTCAATTTTTTCCTGGAAAATCCACCACTATAGCTTCACCGAGGGACACCGCCTCATGCATAGACTTTGACTTAGAATCTCCCACCTTAGAATCCACATGCACCACCGCATACTGCACTTTCTCCACCAAAGTGAGACAACCAGGATCCAACTTTTGGCAGGCTCCTCTATCCCATGTTTAGGTCTAGGATCAAAGATCAACTTTCCCAACTCGAAGAAAATGGACCTAATAATAAACGATTCCAAGGTCCCTTACTATTTCTGTAGTTCCTCAGATAACGGAATCCATTGGTTACTAGAATATAGGAGACCTGAAGAGGAAGATCTCCCTGATCTCCACAATATTGACACTATAAATGGTTCCCTGGACACACTCTCAATTAATGTTATGTTTTCAAATAGTGGCACATTGACCAAGTTGATCACAACATAGCTAGGGTGGGTCTAACACCAGCATAGGTGGAATGTGTGTTTGGAAAGCATTGTGGTGATAACATGGGTGAATTGAAGAAAGTTTCTAGCTATGGGTCTCAAAAGTATGACAATTGGATAGCTCGAACAACATTCAACAATTCTTGTAGTTCAACCAGTGAAATTTTAATTCATCCCGATACATCTGATGTCACTACGCATCCTTCGACTACTACCTTTGTGTCAAGGTCTGAGCCTTCTCCCTAGCAAGAGATCATTTTTCAACGAATCAAGGGGAAAAAATCCCTCCTCAAGTACCAAATTAATCCTATATTCATGGTGACATCAATCGTATAGAGATAGGGATTTCCTCTGGAATCATCCAAATAATGGAGGAATCTTTGATTGATGACCTGGAGTATGCCTTGACGAATAATTTGGAATTGTTTGAACCTTAAATGTTACCCGACAATGGAGACCATCATGAATACCCTCATAACATCCCCAGTCGATGTCGGCGTTGATTGAAATGTGGGTATACAAATCATCAAAATCCATTAGGTAGGGAATCCATACATGTTGTGCATGCCACCGAGACTATACAACAGGAACAACGCAATGCTCAATATGAAAAACCTTATCATCTAGTATTGTCAGATTCACTACCACCTCCATTAGTATTTCTCAATATGGAAGAGCCACCACAAAAATACCATGATCAGAAACATTCAGTTGTGGATAGACCTCAGTCATCCAGCTATCATGCAATTGTCATAATATATGGTTTGACTAGTGATCACTGGGACATTCCCAACACCATCTAGAATCTGCGATTTTAACCATTTTTTCCAGTCATACCTAATACCATCGAGTGACCTACTGTTAGTAGAAATGTGCACATGGAACAAAAATATATTGTTCTAAAACACCATTATATCATTTCTGCATGGATCTCGATCCTTGAGTCTCTCTTACTCTATAGAAATTTTGGAATCCCTCATAGAGGATTTAAAAATCCCTCTATAGTATGAGATAGAGGTTGTAGACACATAAGCCTTCCATACAATGGAATTAAAGAATGAAGAAGTCAAGACATCATTTATCTATCAAGAGAAGATGAATGATTCCCTATATAGGGGAACATCCTCCCATTGTACATCACTGGACAGTTTAATGGAATGGAAGTGTGTTGTCGTCATGTTTTCATAGGTTCTGGTATCAATATTATCCCAACCAGGATGATATGCATGTTGGGACTATTAAAAAAATATTTTAGTCCCTATGACCTAAAGATTAAAGGATGTGATTGGACTGGGCATACAACAGTTGGATGGATCCTCTTGAAGATCCATTTTGGTGTCATAGTTTCTGGCACAGAGTTCGTGGTTGTATCTCAGGACACCACTTACAATGCATAAATGGGAAGACCATGGCTTCCTTTAGATGTGACGATCCCCTCCTCATACCACCAACGCCTCAAGTACTCCCCTAATGTTCGGTTGGGTGTTCAACAAATATATTCATCTCCCTTTTCTTCTTTCATATCCTTCTACATATATGTTGACTACTACAAGAGCAAGGAAATGAAGGTTTAGGAAAATGAGGTTCAACACAAGCAGTTGAAGGCCACGACAATATCCCTGTTGTACTGCTTCATTGTCTCTAGAAGAAGAGAAATGTTCATTTCCATGCATAAGTAATTCAGAATGATTACATTATACTACTACATGAATCTGCAACCGGTGATTCTAGAGCCCCATAGCCCTATAATGTGCAGGATGTTTTCCCCATGGAAAATAAAATAGATCATAAATTCTTGTTCCTCTAGGTTAGGTTAAACTAACTCAATCCGATAAGAAATTATATCATAGATATTTTCAAGAGTGTCCCTTTGGGGCGAAGTCCAGATGGTATGGGATTATAAACCTTTATCTCCATGGTTTCGGTAGTGAAGGATCTCTCAAATAAAGATTCCAATACCACTCAGGCTCGCACTGACATTCCAACAACATCATCTGAGTAAGATGAATGTCCTCTGTCCAATGATCCACTATAAATGGGTGATTAATATGGTTTTTTAGATTCCCCTACTACATTTGATGAAGGTTTCTTGACTACCGTAGATTAGTTGTTACATGTGATCCTCAATACCAAGACAGATACAAGACTGATAGTAATCAACGATACCATATCGATAAAACAGTAATAAAAGTATGAATATTCCCTAAAGTATCATTTAGATGTAGTTTCTTAGTGCTACAAAGTAATGCCATGATTGTATCCTCATGTCATCATCCACTTCCTTGGTCTCCCAATAAACCATCACGTGTTCAAACAACTGCTAAGAATGATGCAAACTTCTTGTGGTTCTATGATGAAGGATAAGGTTTATAAACTAATCAAAGACAATATCTTCAAGGAATTATAGTACCGAATATGGTTTTTATTCATTGTCCCCAGCAAAAATAAGATAAAAAATATATAAATCTACCTCAACTTTCAAGATCTCAACCATCACTCTTTAAAATATTATTTTCTCCTTCCGACAATAGAGCAGTTGATCGACATTACCATTATATTACAATCACTTCCCTTCATTGATATTTAATCCATATATAATAAAATATGAATGGATCATGAGGAAGAAGAGTCTACCACCTTAAGAGAACACCAAAGTGCATTTATTTATTTGATTATTCCTTTTGGTATGAAGAATTTATGTTCCACCAATCAACACTCCATTCACCACATATTTATGCTGATATTTGAGATATTGGTGGAATTTTACGTAGATGATTCGGTGGTCAAATTTAATTAGTGTTAGGAAAATCATAGAGATAATGAGAATCTATTAAACTTCATATGATCTCTCCATAATAATATGAACCCTTTTATGTGTGCATTTGGTGTTACCTTTAGAAATATTCTCAATTCAGTTGTCAGATATAGAGGCATCAATATCAATTCAGAGAAGATCAAGACTACCATGTAGATGCCTCCTGTGAGCAACCTCCGAGAGCTCTATGGATTTCAAGGAAAATTTTCCTACATATGATGATTTATTGCTAATTTGGCTAGAATGTATATTCCATTTTCACTTCTCATGAAAAATGTTTCCAACTACCATTGGGATGAATTGTGTTAGGCTATTTCTAAAGAGATCATTTAGTACATATCAAATCAGTTGGTCATGATTCCTCCCATATCGAGAATGCTGATGGCCCATTATGTGAATGTCCTAGAATGTTCCCTCTATTCCATACTCTCCCAGATGAACAATGAAAGAACATAGAATAGTTTATACCTTATCAGACTCATGCTCCTCGATATAGAGAATAGATATTACTTTATCAATAAGAGATTCCATGCAATGGTATTCATAGTCCATAAAATGTGTCATTACATAAAGAACCATAAGATACAGCTAAGGTCATGTGTGGATACATTAATGTAAATTCTAAAACACCCCATGATGGCAGGACATCTATATTAGTGTGATGTTATCCGTCTACATTTTGAAAACAGATGTTTTCTCAAACAAGAAATCAAGGGATCAGAACTTGCATACTTCAATTCCACCAATCCAACCCCCACAAAGTGGTCACTATATCAATATTTCCTAGATGAGTCAATCCACTCAGTGAATCATGTGGTTTCATGTTGGAAAATTACCTTAAATGGTGTCTTGAGAAGTCTAACATGTAAGAGGATCCATGATCCCAAGCATAAATGTTTATTCTTGGGTATCATGTTTACCACACCTACACAATCTATTTTTATGAATTCATTCCTGTTGTTAGAAGGATTAACCAACAACATGATGGGGTATTATCCTTACATTACAAGCCTTGAGATAGACCTTGAGATCAATGTTCACCATCTACATGTGATGCGGTAAACTAAGTTGGTCATCAAACAGATCAACAGTCACTATATAGTTTGAAAAAGATATCTCTTACCGTTGATAGTGCACAGTCACCAACTGATGACCCTGTTTTATTCTATACCTAATGTTATTCATATCCCTCAGTCATTGAATGGCCATGTTGATTCCTTGTCCATCCTTGGTTAATCTCTTGTAGATCCGAACTAGGATGACTTCATTATCCATGTGGTTCATCGATGAGTCATTTCTCTTATAAACCTAGATATCGTATATAGCCAGCAGGTAAGCCATATCACTACCGGTGCATCCAAGTCAGGACCCTTGGCTCCCCCTGTTGTATATGTGAAGACCCCTGATTGGAAAAATCCCTTTGTCGAGTATCTCAACTTGGTAATGTACCAACAGACTAATCCGAACCTGAGTTAATCCATCAGCAAGCAATGCAGTTTCCCTCTATAGTGGCCCCATTCTTGAGCAGCTCCTCTACAAATTTGGTTTTTATGGGATTCTCCACCATTTTATTCAATGATACAAGATTAACATGGTTATAAAATAATTTAATGTCAGTTCCTATAGAGATCTTCATGTAGGTCTGAAAATTCACTAATCAGATATGATGGTTTGGATACTTCTAACCCACCATTGTCCATATATGTATTGATTTCTATAGATGGTTCCACGCATTCTATATCCATTCTAATATTTTGTATTATCCTCAACAGAATTTTCATAACATTATGTATTCTTGGCCCTATGTGGTTTGGGGTCTCGAAGTCATGGGTCCATATCCAATGGCGATAGCTCACCAATGCAGGTTCATCCAGACCAATATAAATTTCTATTCTATGTAGGTAGAGGAAATTATGATCTGGAATTTAAGGCCCTTTACATCATTTAATTTGAGATATCCAATATCATCCACTGATTCAGTGTCCCTCATTCCATCATCACTGATAACGACACCAACTTCTATGTAGCCTATCGGATGAAATTGTATAAAATTTACATTATCCATTCAAATGATGCCTCTCTATACCATTGGAATGTATATGGGAAGATCAAAAAGTCCAAAAAATCCCTCTATAACATCTAGCAGATGAAGGTTGGTCAGAACAAGAAGAATTGGTGTGACAAGCTCCCAAATGCTCTATGGGATTACTGAATAATGACTCGTAGTTCAACCTAGGTTATTCCATCTTCCCTGGTGTACAGATCAGATGTAGTCTTTCCTATCAAGATTCACCAACCATCACTCCAAATAGACATCTATGATATTCAGACCTCAAAATATGTTGCAGATGTCTGTATGGATGACCAAGGAGATCATGATGAGATTAGGCTTCATGCATTTCACAATCTGAAGAGGTATCCAAACAAGATATCAAAATAATTCCCTGATAATGTTCATCTCCATTATTTTCACCATGTTGACATGGTATTGGCCCTGAGAATGCCAATGACAACTGGAAGGAAGACACCAAAGTTGGATGCCAAATGAGAGGTACCTTACATCATTCACAAGTCTTACCCAATGGTGCATAATCCATGGTCACCATGTATGGTGAGCACATCACTCCTACCAATAATGATTAATTCCTCAATAATTACTTAAAATGAGTGGTACCTATCATCTTTCAAGAAAATAAAATAAAAATGGTTTGAGATCTATGTCCATAAACTAATATCCCTTTCATCCTTTATGACAATAAACTATTAGAGGTAAACATACATAATGTTTGAAGCTCTACCATCTGAAACTAATATCTCTTTCCTCCTTCATGATGATAAATTTCAAATAGTTTGAGCTTTACGATATTAAAAAAAGAACCCTTTCATCATAAATGATAATAAACTACAAGATTAAAATATACATCATGGTCTGAGCTACATGACCATACACTAATATTCCATTTCTTCTTGATGACAATAAAATAAAAGTGTTTCGAGCTCTACGACCTTAAACTAAGATCACATTCATCCTTGGTAATAATAAACTACAAGCAGTAAACATACCTCATGGTATGAGCTCAACAAACTTAAAAAATTATCTCTCTTGTCCATGATGAAAGATGTTTAACTACATGAATAATGAAACCCTTCACGCATCCCTTAATTTGGGACTTCATCATTATTAACATAAGAAAGGACCCCCTATCATCTTGGACTCATGCAACCTTTTATCACCTATCATTTGGTGCCGACATCCCATAGGATATTGAACGAAAATTTAATATGAGTCACGCAAGGTTAATATGGTCAGTGGTTGATGATAATTTTTTTTCTTATTCTAGGTCACAAGATAAGAATACTGTGTTGCGAACATGTTCAGTAGTTATCCTCTATTTTTATTGGCATTCCCACAGTGTCCCAATTATTTGGTGCAACGATTCACCTTTTTCTATCCCCTCTATCCCAGACACAAGAAAATAAACTGGACATCTAAGGATCGAGCTCTATGACTATAAAATAAGTTCGTTTTCATCCCCGTTGCACAATGTTAAACTACCTTACATTTAGATAACTACCTATGGATTTATTCCCATCCTTATGTGATATGTTGCAACAACTAGAACTTTCTTCAGTATCCAAAACAGAGGTCCCATGACCTTTTCAGCCTTTTCACCCATGTTCTCCTTTGGGACTATGTGATGTGGTATGGAATCTTTTGTTCCTATTTACATCAGAAAATGTTTTCAATGCCACACACATCCCCTTGAGACACCCTTTCGATCCACCTTATCCTTATTTTATGGCTTTAAACTGACCATCATTACAGGAAATATGAGTGTCATGATTTCTACCCTCACAGGTTACATTGTAATGAAAGGATATTCAATCATCCGGGCATGATCCAGTTGTCATAAACCATATCTTTCACTTTCCCCCTTAGTCTACATTCTCTCGGGAGAATTTGGTTTGGTGTGGACTTCTTTGGTCATCATTCATGTCAGGTTTGAAACAACCATGACATTTACCACTCTTGATAGCTCTACATTATTATTTCCTCACCGCATAACATTAAACTACATGGTCATGCCCCACACACAAGAAATTAAACTGGGCTTCTACAATCTGAGATCTCTGAGCTTAAATTAATATCTCATTCATCTTTATCGGCTGATGTTATAATTTATGCAATTTCAAGAACAATGTGTGGCTTGATTCAAATCCTTAACGGATACATAGAAATTCCCATACATTTTGTCTTTAGGTCCACACCATGTTCCCCATTTTTTATCATACAGCCTAAATTTACATTTTCAGTAGCATGTGGCATGATTTGGACTTCATTAATCCCCATTCATGTTTGGTTTTACAATAGCCACACCATATTCCTCCTATAGGTTTACATTTCATTCATTCATCATTATCTCAAGATGTTAAACTGCACTATATTTCCAGAACTATATATGGCTTGATTTCCATTCTTATGGGATACATAAGACTACCTAGACATTTCATCTTTGGGTCCATCCCTAGGTACCTCAAATCATTCCTCCTTTTCTCACCCTTGGTCTGAAATCATATATAAGCACATGGTGTGGTTTGGACTACTTTATTCCTCGATCTCATTGGGTTTATAATAGAAATTCCATGTACTTTATTTGAAATATCAAACATATTTCTTTTATTCATCATTATTGCATGACATAAAAATGCCAGAATTTACAGAACTACGTATGGAATGATTATTATCATTTTGGGATACAAAGGAACACCCAGAAATATAGTCAGTGAGTCCTGCCCCAAGTTTATTGACCCATTTTTACTTTTATCTCCCACTCGTCTCCTTAGGTTGATTATTCATTACTCGATCTCTCACCCTCAATTATGCACTATGTTTTAGGACATAGAGTATTGGATCTACATGGACATCCATTCATCTATTTATATGCTTCACAACCCCTTTTATTTGGGTTTCTATAGACTTTCTCATCCGAAAGGACCCTAGAACAATATGGATTATTGGTCTTAAGTCTCACCTACCGTTTCAGGCCAACATCCCAAATAATATTGGATGTCATTTGGAATATCTCCTATATTGTGAAAATGGTCAGTGGTTGACCCGCACTTGTTTATTCCCATACAAGTTCAAACAATTTGTTTACTATGCTTCAAATACATCCAAAAATTATCCTATATCATTAAACCAATCCCATTATATGCTAATTTTTTTTGATTCACATCCCTTTCCATTTCATCTTGTTCACACAAAAAGTCAACAACCACTATGTTATCCATATATGCCCCTTTTCATGTTGAGATGGAAAATTAATGTTGTGGGTTCATCTTTGACTCTACCCCTTTATCCCCTACCATGTGCTTCCATGCAGTGTAATGATCTGCTACTCCCTTTATTTCCACAATGAACATGGTTCATATGGGATTAGGGATTTTGGTAAGGTTTGTGCTTGTGGGGAATATTAAGGCTTACTTTTGGTATGAACTATGTGACATTAAAATAGGAGCTCAGGTCCCCTAATCAAGGCACCATGACACTAAACTGTGTGGATACTCTTGGAAATTATAAGGAGGTATGGAATATTTTTTTGCATTCACATCGGTTTGCTTAATGATAATAAGTCATATATTTTCACTTTGAGAATCTTCCCCTTTTGGTCTAAACAGTATGAACTTTAAACAAAACTTTTAGTTTCCTTATTTTCAAGATATTAAACTACATAATAGATATGATTTTGCTCACATATGGGGTTATTTTTCTTTTTGGTATTGTCTAACTTGAATATCATCGGCAATAACTACATGACGCGTGATTTTCATTTTCAAGAGTTATGTAGTGACACCCAGATTTTTCATCTATATTTCACCCACAACCACTTCAATATTTCAGGCCTCATGGCCCTAACCACCCTTTACGAAATGTTTGGTGATGTATGGAATTCATCTATCCCCATTCACATCGAGTTTATGTACTTCACCACATATCTACCCTTGGGGTGCCAATGTCTTCCAATCCATGAAATTAAAATGTGGCCCCACCCTGGATAAATATAGGAGTCCCTATAAAAATTATGGGTCACTTTATTTTCCTCTCCAAATATGAATTCCCCCATAGGTGTTGGTTTCTAACCCCATTGCGATTCAAGAACTATGTGAAGTTTGATCCCTTCCCGCACAGGGTTTGTAGAGACTCTCAGGAACCTCATCACGGTCACAACCACAAGTTCATTAACCATTCCTTCTATTAATCCCAAATTAATCTCAAACTATATGACCCCAAATTTGTAATCCCCAGTCTATGGGACAAGAATTTAATGTATTTACTATGGTCCATGAAGTATGTCCTTAATCTATGTACAGTATCCTTATCATATGATGTTAAACTATTCAATATATTTTCCTTAGAGTATGATGCTAAATTATGCATCTATCAACATTGTTTCATGACATAAAACTACAAGTCATTCATGGAAAATTCAAAATAATCCTTTTTCAGATTAGATTTTATCTTTGTTCAGATAGATAATGTCAACCAATATTAATTTATAAGTGTGGTGTGATTTCATGATTGTGAGACATTATTTGAACTACCCATCATTCCATCGCCATGATTTTCATTCACTATATATTGGATTCTCATTCCCATTTAGGTTTAATGATCCCCCAAATGGTTAGGTTGCTTGTACATAAGGCATTCCTACCATCTTGGGTCAATATTATGAAGAACATTGGACGAAACATCGAGTTTCGCAGCATGATTTCAAATACGACCATTAGTTGGATATTATTTTCATTATTATAATTTTAGGATAATTTAAGGTGAATAATATGTTTTGAATTATGACAATAGTTATCCCAAAACATCATTCTACCCTCATTGTGTTCTAAATTTTGGGTATCATGATTCATATATTTTTTCCCATTCATTTGGATTTATTCCAATGCAACTGGAGTTATCCTGCTTGTGAACTAATACATATTGAGAAAGTTTACTCTGGTAGTTTTGAGAATTCTCTTCTCTATCTATGGATCCCTTCATTCCTCATAGAATCTCAAAGTGTTCATTTACACCCTCGATAAATGGTTATTGGTTGGTGCTCTTGTATTCAAGGTAAAAAATTACATATTCATCCCTTGTTTCTCTCAATGAGAACAACCCATTTGAGCATAGGGACTGATCACTATTTACATCAATGTTTTTAATGAGATCTATTAATCTAATTAGATATCAAGACTCATGAAGGAAACCAAAATTTGAAAGAAATAATTAATGTATATTTGAGTGTTTGTGTGAATAAAAAACCTCTTGGATTGACCCCTCCGATAGATGGATTTACTTCTTCAATGGGGGGTCCCAGCTCTACCACTCTCCAGCATGAGGCCTATAGGATTTTATATTTCCTATTAATATCCCTCTATTCTTCGCTATTTATGTGGTGCAGTGCATTAACACTAATCCATTCTTGATCCACATCATCTCAAATGATAAACATTTCATCTGATGCTTGCCTCCTCTGCACATTGTCCTATGCCAATTGAGCCTTCAATAATAGCATGAGTTCTGATTGTGCATCGATGAAAGATGAGTGTTCATGAAACTTCACCCACAATCATTTGATCACTTGATCAGACTCTTGAATTCCCTTGGTTTTGACATACTTCCTCCACTGCCAGTCGACACTGAGGCCATTGTTGTATTCCCATATTTTTACCACCATGTAATCCAAAATGAGAATATGAGGGCATCATATATCCACTCCTCCAGTGTATAGTTTGCATATCCTTGAATGAAGTCTCCCCATATGTTTTACCCACTCTACATGTGGTGTGTCCTTGATGAAATACATAATCAATTTCGATGACCGGTGATAGATTTCTTTACTATCCACTTCATCAGAAGTGGTCTCATCTAGAACTTCTGGGTTAGTAGGTTCATATCATGGAAACACCTACAATAATTAATTGGCAAGTTATACCTATTTCATCCCACTAGATAGGGTGGGATCCATATCATTCAGTTGGTTTTCATTTTTTTAATTCACCTCAATAGCCTTTTTTTCCCACTAGTTAACCTACACGTAGTTGTAGCTTCCTTTATTTTTTTCGCTTGGGAATCCATTTCCCTGAAAATCGGTGTTCTCCATGGGAGAGGAACACCGGGATCCCCATAAAACCTCCATATTATGGACCACATCATTTTAAGAACTTCTCAGACAAAAATAATAAAATTTAATTTTGTCTGGTTTGATGATAAACAACATATATTCTATAAGGGGGAGGTCTTATAGAGATCAAATAATTGGTATCTCCATAGAGTTTACATTGTATAAATTCTACGACATTGTCCCCATATATAGATGGAATCTCCAAAAGTTTGTTAAGGGCCACCATATTTATCGCAACCCTTCTGGATTGTACTCTCACCAACATCTCATGCAATGAACCTAAAGCTACTTCCACTTTCATGCATGAACATGTTCTGCATATAAGGTTCTTATATATAGTAAAACTTTTAGTTGAGGAAGCATGTATAACCTATTAACTGTCACAAATGAATGGCCTGAAGTTTACCTCAATAATATCAAAAAAATATTCCAACTCCTTGCTCACAACCACACCATCCTCCAAAGGGATCAATATGTTAGCCTCCTCTCCCTATGTTGACCAAATGGATTCATCAGGTATGGAGAAAAACTCCCTTGCCTCAGCAGTGGATGGTTGTGGTGGGGCTGTTTGATCATGTAATACTTTCAACCGGTGCATCATTTGATGTGGTGTACTCCTTGAATGAAATAATTCATCTAGCTCAACAATGTATTTCTCCCTATCTGCCTGAGAAATTAGAAAATCGGCCTTATCATGACCAATCACTGATAGATCCTTTCCATGATAGTTGAGGTGGTCCCACATCTGGGACTGACTGAGAAATTGTCTATTGATGTCCCAAGTATACCCATAATTGGAAAAAATAGCATCCTCAGGCATGTATATATGGCACATTTCCTTCCTAGGATCTTGAGTGGATATCCTATGGAACCCCCTTGGTGTCCTCCCTTCTGGATGACTCCGCTCATCTGGGACTATCAGGTCTGCAACTATCATTTTCCTCCTGCTCGGTGAAAGACCTGGAGTTATTTGAATTCACACTACCACAACCCCACCATAAACATGTGTTCATAAATTTTCCGAACCTAACCTTGAGGTTAATGAATAACCCCTTCAAAAGCATGGAAGGTTCGTCGCTTCTACATTTTCCTCAGGTAGGCTATCTCCCAACTATTGGCATATTCATCGCTAACCCCTAGATAGTTGTTGGTGGATATAGGTTATTCATTATTTTTTCATCCTTCTGTGTAAACATGTGACACATGTGCGTAATCATTCATGGATGATCCTCATGGAGTACCCCTTGGTATACTTTTGGGGTCAATCTCTACATGTACTAGAACTGCCTCTCAATGCGGTGTGGGATATTTGGCTCAAATACGGGCTCACAGTTGACCTGTTCCCCCATAACACCACCCCAAAAGGCCATGTAAAAGGGTAAATTCTTATTAGTTCCATATATTTTATCAATGAATACCCCTATCAGTGGAGGAAACAGATGGAAGTTGAATTCATCCACCTTCCAGAGTCTGTTGACCACCAGTAGTGGAGTCATCTTGACATGGAATCTCCCCACCACAATCTAGATGGTTGGTCATAAAGTCTAACATCGAGAGATAAATGGGGTTTATATATTTTTAGATTTTCATGTGTTAAAATATAATTCCATACAGAAAATTGAGCATTCTGCGCCCCCATTGTGGCTTCTTTACCAAAATTATGTGCCACAATTCCTTCTATAGTTTCACTAGCACCGAGATACCAAGGTTGATGTGTTCCCCCATCGCTACCATAGAGTCCATAACAAATGTTTTTCGTTGTAATACCATGTTTTTATCCATGACTAAGAGCCTATAGTCCCCAATATGTGTGGAGAAAAATTCAACCAGCCTAACCACTAGTTGATGCTTGGTTTTGAAATTGTACCCATATATCTTCCACTAGTTATCCTTTAGAATTCACTAATAGAAACTTTATTTGATTCATTGTACTCCCTTGGGACTGGTGGGAGTCATTAATGGTAGATTCTTCGGCACCTCCTCCCCACCAGCCAAATTCTTTTGTGGGAAGTTTATCAAATGTGCAAACCACATCCTAAAATGAATATCCATCATTGAATGTATGTCAATTACCAAAACCAAGTCCATCAGTGCCTTTTCGTGCTGTGACATCTTTTCCAGATACTCTAATTTGTTCTTCATGTTGATGAATTAGACATACATCAGCCCTGAATCTGAATCCCTGATATTCAATGGAGATCCAAGAGGCCTATGACAACATCCTCCAAATTAAGATGGAATGTGTTGGTCCCTAAATACCACTCGGTTAATAACTCTATCATCATGTGTTTTATCTTGCAGATATAGAATTGGGAATCCCATGTCACTTTATATAGGCCTAATCACTTCATATCTTCACCAAATTCCATGCAGGATGCACCAATCCAATTGGTCGAGGCCCAATCATCTTAAAGGTTTCCACCCTAGCATAATTTAAAACTGTCGGTCCACCCCTTATCTTGTTTCCATAATGTTGCCTTGTGGATGGTATGGTACTATGGGGGAGATACCTCTGGCCAAAGGGCCTTCCCATAAACATTGTTAACATGGTTTTATAGTTATTCAACATTATAAGGTGTGTGGTCTTCATTTTTATGACCGTATGTAGCCCTAAATAATTTGTGCTGACATGGTGTAGTCATAAACCGGTAAGCTGGTTCATCCCTTTATGCTTCAAGGATAAGAATATCATCCTTCAAGACGAATCTATATAGTGTACGTCTATTGAAAAGGGGGTAGTTATTTTTCCCTTTTGATGGTAAATCCATAAGGGAATTTTGATCAGAATGGTTTTTTACAAATCTTTTGATCCCTATATTATCATCCATATAGTCCCTTCATGTAGCATGAACAATGAAATACCGAGAAGCTTCTTGGATGTCCATTCCATCCTAAATACATGGTATTATTTCATTCATGATCGCATATCTATATTGTAGATACCAATCACAATTAATGACCATAGAGTTACCTTGTAGAGTGTGTTAACAAAATCAAGACTCGCAGAGTGCACAATTGTAGACAATAAGGACTCACTGCGCTCCGTAGAGCTAAAAGGGATCATAGAGCCTAATGAGCATTCACAGTGTTAGAGAATCATAAATTGAGAGATCAAAATATGTGTTTTCATGTACATATGAGGACAAAAGTTGGGTACTCACACTCTATTAATAAGATATTACCACTCGAACATCGCATCACTCTTTGTTGTGGTGACCTTCATGACACTCTCAATAATCATACCACATATCACCGTTTTATTTCACCCTTATACCAATCTATTAATCTGGATTTTTATTGAAAATTACTAGTATAATAAAAAATATCACTTCATTTTTTATTCAATTATATTGTGTTTAATAATCTTAACAAGGGTAATGTTACTTGTTTTGATAATTACATTTTAGGTAGAGGTGATTTGAAGGGGTCTTGATGAAGTCGAAGAAAAATGGGTCAAATCTGCACAGGAACCAAGCACACCCATGTACTAAACCAAATTATTAAACTATACCGTGTATATAAATGGGCTTAAATGATGTATTTTTGCCCAAATTTTAATGGTATACATTTAATATGAATAAAACCAATCCCCATTTTCCCTCTACGATTCCCATATGAAATGATCTATCCAGGGAATAAAATATGCACAATTTCAAAAGTGGTGTTATGTATATTATCAATATATAGATCTATAGTTGTTCAAATGGAGCCAAATTTTCATTAGAGATATTAATGATTTGAGGATACAACTTTTTAGTTTTATACAAAATGAGTTAATACTGTCTGGAGGTTGAAAACAATGGGCTATGTGGTTATACACATTCGGTGTGCTCAAAACTACCTTCCAATTTTCCTATAAAAAGAGACCTTCAGAACCCCCTCTAAAAGTTCGACTAGGAGGAAAGGTGCTGCCATTTTGGAGTTACAATGAAGTGTTATCATCATACCTAGACGTTATGTATTCTATGGGAAGTTCTACATTAACATCTTCTTCTTCCTCCCCTCCCATGTATTTCTAAACTCCTTGTGATCACCTGGGGAGGAAAGTGATGTAAATCCCAATATTAATGTTTGTAATATTTTAATGATCTTTTTTAATCAAGGTTTTTACATTGTTTTTAATCATCGTATATTATTTTTTTATTATGTTATGTTCTGGAATATTCTTCTCAACTCATATGATCATGTTTTGGAGTACCCATTCATTTGATGTTTCACAAAACATTCACCACTTCTTCTTCCCTCATCCAATTATAGTGTTTCTGTGGTTCATATTTTTTAATTGAACTCACATAAAAACTATCATGTACATATAAATTCAATTCATGGTAAAACATTTAAATAACATACAAACATGGATAGTTCATCGAGTTCTTTTTTTGTTTCCATGTTGAGTTTAGATTATGAATTCAAACATAAGTCACCCGATCATCAGCAAAATTCGATGAATCATTATGGATTTCTGAATGAACCCTAATAGGTATCCTATTATAAAATAAGACACATTACGGTTATAAGTGTTACAATATTAGGATTAAAAGTTCATAAATCTATATCTTGAATTGATTAAGTATGATTATCAAATGATTTCCCCGAGTTGATCACATTTAATTACATTTGTTAACTTCCACTTTGTTTTTATCACATTCCATTTTCATTTGGAATATTAAATAATAAAAATAAAACATTTCCAAAATAAAATTCCACTCATCATTTTATTATCAAATCCATGTTTATAAATTAATTATTTGTGGATCCTATGATAGGTGACCTATGGTTCCTGCTATACTTCAGAAATTCTATTAAAAAACTAAAAATCTAAATTGGCACTCTCAAAAACACAAAATATTTTTAGTTCCATTACTGGGGAGCCAAGTTCATCTCTATTATTTATTTACATTTATTTAAATATTAAATATCTTAATTATTACTCCATTCAATATCCCCTCTCCTTATTATTTTTTTTCATGGGGAGGTTTTTCGATATTTTTGTTTTTGTGTGTGTTCTTCCTCTCTCTCTCACTCTCACTTGTTATTCTATCAATTCATAATTAATTAATATAACAACATATTTTTTATGCTTATACACTTAAATTTATTTATTTTATCTGTCTTCAATCATAAAAAGTTAAATATATATATATAAAAATTTCACAACCTATATTCATGAACCTAGAAAAAGAAAAACTGAATGAAGTTTACCCTATATTTAAAAGACACTTCACTCAAAAGTTAGAGAATATAGAGTAGGTAAATAAAATAACAAATAGTAACCTATTTTTGAAACTCAATAGGTCTTAAAACACTCAAAAATTGAACCAAATCAAACCCAAGAAAACATGTCTACAAATTATTGAACCATAAAAGTACTGATGACCCCAGATGTGGAGTATCAACCTATATACATCCAATATCCCAAGGAAGAGACCAACATTGTTATTATATCAGGTCACATCCAGCTACTTCCCAAATTCCATGGCCTTACTAAGGAGGAACCTCACAAACATCTCAATGAGTTTCACACAGTGCGATTACACCATGAAACATTAAAATGTGTCTGAGGACAAAATTATGTTTAGGTCCTTACCATTCACCCATGATTGTGTAAACAAACACTAGATATACTATATTTAGACCACAATTGGGGGATGGAATGATAGTAAATGACTAATTATAGAGATTTTCTTCCCTACCTCATGAACTGCATCAATTTCAAAATAAATCTATCGAATTAGGCAATCACAATGAGAGACCCTTCATAAATATTGGAAGAGATTCAAAAGAGATTTTTCAAGTTTCCCCCACCACAAAATTAGTAAAAACTTGCTAATTGAATACATATTTGAGGAAATTTTCCATATGGATCGTGGAAGGATAGATTCTATATTTGGGGGTTCCATTGTTGATAAAAATCATTCTTACAATCGTGACATAATAGCAAACATGGATCAAAATGAACAAAAATTTGGTACACACGCAATTTCAACAACCCGAGGAGTTCAGGAGGTAAGTCATTCAGCCATAGAAAAAAAGGTAGATAGTAAACTTTATGAGATTCATTCCCATCTATGGAAATTATCTCAATAACACGGTAACTCACACTATTCATCTATTCTATTACATTGTGGTATTTTCTCAGATAACATTCCTTTTTATGACAATTGCCCAAAACATCGGGATTCATCTAAGTCATGTGAAGAAGTATTCCCATGGAACCCTTTTCACTAAACACCACCCTTCAAGAAATAACCATTTAGGCCAAATCAAACCCTTGGGTGGAAAGCACAACTATATTACCAATATGGAGGAAAATTGATCCACCCCAAGAAAAATTGTTTTCAAAGAGGCCACGGTATGAAATATTATTATCCCTCAATTTTGTGGAATAATACTCCACCTCCTCCCAAATCTGAACCAACACTCAAGGATATTGTGGTGTAAAAGACATCCCAAAACCTCATGTTCCATCATACCACACAATTGGTTATTCATGACCTATAAACTCAATTGGGAAAATTGGAAAACACTATCTATTAGATCAGGATGAAAGGTTCTAGAAAATGACCACACCATCACATTGATAATCTAAAATACAAAGGTAATGTTTTTGAAATTTAATATCTTAGTGGAAAATATGTTTCTTTTTGAACTGATTATACACAACATGTATGCCCCCTCTTTAAAACACTATTTCTCCACACGTAAATTATTCTATTAAAGAATAAAACAAAAAGGGTAAATGTAACACCCCAAGATTTCATAGTGTGTTATTTCTTCAAAATAATTCAATAACTTGCACTACACGCAACACTGAGTTCAATTGCACCATGACTTACCAAAAAAAAAATCCATTAAAAGAGGTCATGAATAGTATTAACTAAATTTTAAACTTTATATAATCCTTATAATTTTAGAATCCATATTATGAGTTTCTTAGTCATAATGCAAGAACAGATTCATTTTCAGTATTGCACTTTTATCAACTTTTGATAGTGAAACCTTTTTAAATACAATATTTTAAACTTTTTGACTAAATGGAGGCATCAAAAAATTTAAAATGAAACATCCCAAGCTTCCACGGTACGCTTTCCTTTGAATAAAACAGTAGCGTGTGTTGTACGCAACTTCGAGTTCTAACACACCGTAACCAATCAAACTAGCTGTTATGAATAGTAATACCTACTTTTTGAAGTTATATATATTTTATATTTTAAAATGGACTTCATTTTTGGATTCGGAATATCAAATTTAGCCTAAGGTAAAATTTTGGTACTTTTCGGATAACTTTCATATTTTGATGAATAGTGAAAATTACTAAATTTTAATTAAAAACAACTTTTTTAATCAAAATAATTAATAGTGATAAATTATGAATTTGAGTGGTTTTAAAGTATATTTAGAATATATTTTTACAATTTAATATAATGTTGGTCATTAGACATAATTTTACAATTAAACCGAACATAAACAAGTGTCAATCTTTTGATAGTTATTATCTCTTTAAAACACGCTTTTTGTTTTGACAGCGGGAATTAATTTTAAATTAATTTCTGCCACTTCTGTGTTTTGAATTTAGGAAAATGGATTCCATATTTGGAATCAGGATGTTCAAATTGTGTAAATAGGTAACTTTTATTTTTAGACATTTTGAATAATTACTGCGGTAAATATTTTATTTACCATAGTTAAGGGTAAATCCGGTAAATAAGGGTTAAAAAATAATATTATAATAATACTAAATTACCCAAAAACGTGTCTTAACCCTATTGGTTGATACATGGTCGACCAGGAGAATCTTTGGGTCTATTTTGGGACCCCATGGATCCACTTGTAAGTGATAATGACACATTATATTAATAAAGTTAAAATAAAAATAAAAATGGCATAAGCTTACATATTTTAGAAGAAAATTTTTTACATAGGGTTATACATGTTGGATTTTTGATTATAAATATTAATTAGAAAGATAAAAAGATTTCCGACATAATGATGTTTTATTTATAATTTTTAGACATTAAATAATTTATTTTATTTATGACACAATGATGATGCAGTAATTACTAAAATAGTAAAAAATTAACATAATTGATATTATAAATACCCAAATAAATATAATATGAAACTTTTAATGAATTACACTAATTTTCTAGGATAATATGATATATTAGGATTTATTTAATTTACTTTTTTCGAAGTAATCAATCTGTTATGAGTTTCACAAAAATCAACTATTGAATAGTGTCAAAATTGACATAAAAGAGTTCTTAAAACAAATATTATATTATTAATTGATATTGAATTCCTAAAAATCTAAGGTTCGGCCAAGAGACTTATATTATGATAGGTTAATCATTAATGAACCACTTGTGGGTCGCTTGGATGTATATAGTAAGTTTATTAACCATATTATATAAAAATACAAAGAGACATGGTAAAAGTGAAACTAATTAACTTAGAGTTAATACTTAAAGATAAGGTTAATATAAGTACCCAAACCTGTCTAAATTCTATTGGTTGAGTGGTTTTCGACCTATCCCCACCTTAGCCTTTGAATAGTCAACTTTGGAGCCATTGGAAACCGAATATGAATTTATTATAAATTAATATTTCTAACTTTTCCAAAGGTGCCCCTCACCCCTCTTATAAAAGGGCATTCTTCCTTCTCATTTATTCACACCTTCAAAGCCTTTTGGTTCGGCCAAACTCTGCCCAAATACTCTCTCAACATCCCTCAATACAACCTAGAGGCCTTAGTTTGATCAGAAAGCCAACCTATGGAGCCCTTTTGATCAAATCAATAGGAAGAACCCGAAGAAGAGGTAATGATTTCACCACCCTTCTCCAAGTTCATTTCTTCTTCCACTTCTTCTTCCTTTGTTCTTACCATTCTAAAATAATAACTCCAGTATCTCACATATACTGTGATGTTATTATAAATATGTTACAACCATTTTCAGTATTCTATCCACCCTTTGAATAACATGTCACCATACGTGCGTACGTACGGACTACCGTCTCCACGTCGTGGTGTAATTGTTATTCAATATAATATTATTTGGATGGGTATAATAATGATGTGTAACTCATGTAAATAATAAATATAACATGTTAATGATTCTGTATATATGATATACCATCCATTTATATATTATTTTAATATCAAAAGAATGATATTGTCGCTCGTGCGTACGTACGGACTACCGTCTCCACGGACGCGATGAGATTCATTCTCCATCGTATCCATTCAAGTATAATTATCATTTGATGATTTAAAAATGATGTTTAAGGACTTGATATCATTCTGGATATGAATAATATACAACCTATCCTTTACAAACATGTCTTACGTAACAAAACATATAAAATAAAACAAGTAAGTTAACACCCGAAACAACGATAATACTAAGATATTATTATCAAATCAATATTAAAAGATCATATATGATATCAGATTAATATATATGATTCTTGTATAATTTAATAACAATTATTTCACCATTATACAGGAGGTTAACCTACCCCAACCAAGGAAAAGTACAAGGTAAGGGTTATTTCACAATCTCTTCATTATCCGAGGTTGTTTATACGTAATAATCTACTGGGATATCTTTATCATCCACATCCATGTTTCTTAAAAATGTATTTCAAAACATTTTTACTACTTACAATAATATAGGTTATAGTCATTTATACCCTTGTTTGAATTTTTATAAGAGGAATATTTCCGTCGTTTTCCAAACAAGGTCCTTTTTAACCTTTTCGACAGAATTAAGGTAAGAATGTTTTTTTAACTTATACGGCGGGTGCGGCTATTTATCGCCATTATAAAATCTTCAAAGCTTCCCTTACAAGCTTACAAGGATATTTTCAAAGTAAATGTTTTATTTTATAATTATGTGACTTTTAAATGATTTCAAAATGAATATTTTAAGAACTTCAGAAAGGTACTCTTTATCAAAATCAGAATTTTCAATGTTTTAAAGATTTATCTTTCTAAATCTTTTCAATTAATGTCCATGTCTTAAAAATGGTTTTTAAGGATTTATTTATATGGACATGAATGTTCTTAAAAATTTTAATTCCTTTTAAAAGTTTCAAAGTGGTATGGGACACTTTGATTCAAAAATCTATTTTTAATTACTTCCTTTATAAATGTGTGACTTTTAAATGATTTCAAAAAAGGAGATATTTCTCTCAAATAGTTTTGATTTCATCTATGTCAACATCCTTTGATGGATTTTACGCTTATTTGAAGTTGATTTATTATGATACAAAACTTCTATATTGTATTGAAGGTTTTGTGATATGTTTGACTGTGGATGTGCTATTTTTATACCATTCATAGTTTATGGTGAAATTATTGACATTTCGTATGCTAGTTTTAATACGAATGTTTATGTTATGTTTAAACCTTTTCATATGGGAATGCATTGGACTTAATAAGTGACGGGTGGAGCCCGCTATAGCTCCTCGATGCATCGGTAGGTCTCATGAGACAAACTAGTGTCTTGGCACAAGGCCTTGACAAAATCTTATTTGTAGTCTTGGCACGAGGCCTTGACTATGTGGTTATGATAGTCTGGCATTATGCATTCCAACATTATGAAAGTGGTTATTAATTTTTGCATGTGATTATTCGATTAGTAGAATATCCATGTGAATAAGTAAATGGAAGTATTTCATTTTATTTATGCCATACCATGTTGAAAGTTCATGTTTGAAAGGCTTTTGTTTTAGTTATACATTGCCTTAAATGTTTATTCTTATTTATGAAAGTTTCCGCTATATTGTTATCCTTAGTGGGCATTTGAGCTCACCCCTTTTCTGTGTTTTATTTTTACCAGGAAGTGAAGAAGTAAATTATGAATGGCCTTCAGGGATATTATGTGGGGATATGAGTGTGGATTATGGAGACATTATGTTGTTGTAGTATTTTTTCATTTTATGCTGTAATGTAAAACATATGAATATATCTAGTGTTTCCAAGGCTACTAAACCAATCGGTCTTTCGAGATTTGATCTTTCTTGTGATCATGCCAATGTTATGTAATAATGCACCGACTCTGGGTAACTGGGGTCGGGGCGTTACAGTTGGTATCAGAGGAAGTTTAGTACAAAACTTGGAAGCTAGATTTAGATAAACTCTGATTAGAGCACGTAGACCTAAGATTAACTTTGAGGATTAGTATAGAAGAACTTCCTAGAATTTTGGTATTGTAGAGATTTTGTGAGTTTTCCGAGAAATACATCCCTGTCTGGATACGAGCAGGTAGAGGCGGCTCTGGCACAGATGTACCTAGGGGTAAAACCCGAAAACACCGCTTTGAGCTAGACTCGAACGGGAACTGGTGCACGACAACGGGCCTTGCTGCACTCTTGGTTACGACACTCCCGGGGGATATGCTTAGGATAACTCTCATTTTCTTTAAAGATCATTATGAAGGGTTTATGAGTATATACTTCCTCAAAGGAGGCATTTTTATGATTATGGATTATATCCATAAATAGTTCAATTTATGTTAAGTGTTTTATAAGTATGGGATTATGTATTTTGATTCATAAACTGATCTAGTGTATGCCATTGTTTAGAAATGGCGCCCAGTAGAAGGAATGAGAACTCTAGCAATGCACATGATGCAAAGAGAAAGAAGGATCATATATTTCATGGTCTTAAGCCAGAATTTATAAGAGAAATAGTCTCGCATGTATTATCATCATATGAAGAGATAATATCATGTGTTGATAAGATAAGTAAAGAGTTTTCTGAGTCCTATGGCTTTGAAAGGAAGCAAGAGAAGAAAAGGATGGAAGAGAGAAAGATGGATAAAGGTAAGAGGGAAAAGAAGAATTTTCCCATATGTGGTAACTGTGGAAAGAAACACCCTGGAACTTGCCTGAAAGGAATGTGAGTTTATTATAAGTGTGGAGGAAAAGGGCACAAAGTACGTGACTGCAAGGGTAAGAAAATGGTTTCAAATGTACAATTCTTCATTTGCAAGGAGTTTGGACACTACACGAACCTATGTCCCAGTCATCAGAATATGCCGCAAATGATGTTATTGGATAATAATCAAGTTATTATACTACCACAGATGAAGAGGAATGATTAGAGTTCTTATGTTGATTATGTCAATTGAGTGTTGTATCAACAATGTAATTGTTATAATAATTATGGAGTATATAAGGATTGTACTGCAGTACTATTTCATTAAGGACTTGAGATTGTGTGGAACAAAGGAAAATGACTCAATAGCAGGATAAATTTTTGGAAAATATATGGTTGAGAGAATGATAAATCATAATATAGTTCTGATACTGAGGTAGTGATTTTGGAATAATATGTGATTGTTTTGGATAAATTATATTGGATATTCTTGACTACCCTGGAACTGATTAATGATTTGTATATTCCATCATTGTTGGGGTTTAAAACATTTTTTGGATTAATGAAGTATATCTAGCTTTCTATATGGAATAAGGGAGCATGAATGTAATAAATAAGGAATATGGTAATACATGATGAAGGTATTTATATGCTATTACGGGGTAAAAAGGATCTATATTATGTTTAACATCCTTATAAATGTTGGACTGTGAGTTTGGATAGAATTATTTTGGATAGTTCTAGTTTGGATTATTTTGGATTTCCATAAAAGGACAACCCGGAGGTCGGGCGGCAACCCGTCGCGTCCGGCAAGGCTACGAGACTTGAACCCGCAACCGAAGGGCGACAAGGGTGTATCACCTACCACTGGCCCACGAGATGTCCTGGATTAAATAATGTAGTTTTTATTAAAAGATCTTGTAGATGAATTATAAATTCGTTTATTTTGGAACCCTATACGAATAGTGTAAATAGATTTTTTTTTACATTCTATTATCTTTTAGAGTGAAAGATGAGTTTGTGGTAGAAATTTATTAATGGATAAAACTCTAATTATAATGTAAGTATATCTCCTTATGATCTTAGCCAATCTCATAAATAAATTCCTCAATATTAAGAAAAGCAACTTAGAACAAAAATGTTGTCCTAGATGGTACCTTAAATCATCACTAATTTATGGCTTTGGGATTTTTGGCCTTTTCATAGCCATGTTCTCTACCACTCTCCATCAGATAATTGATGGTTATATTTCTCTTCCATATCCATATTTTCCTACATGGAACCCTAGTATGTGTTATTTTCGGTAATCTTCATACTTTCCACTCTTTATTTTAAATAGAGGCCTCATTAATTCATTTTTCGATGTGGGATTTCAACTAAGATATTTTGAAACGTCAAAAATGTGTTATCCTAATACCCTATGTTTTGTTGAACCGATGGTATTTCAAATCATCATAGATTGATGAATTTAAGGACCTCAATTATACAATTGTTTGTGATTGATGACCTCAATCACTACCTATAAATATTTACGTTTTTCCTCCGATTATATGTCTCTAATTTCCACCAATGTTCTCCTAATCGAGATCATAATTTGGTGGTGACCCTTTGATTTCTCTTTTCCTCATATTAAGACTAAATTTTAGTAACCCAATTTCCGATGTGGGTTTTCCCACAAATATATTTTCTACTTTCAACCTTTTATTTTTGAAGAACAATTTCAAATTGCGAGGACGCAATTTATTGAAGGAGGGGAGAATGTAACACCCCAAGATTTCATAGTGTGTTATTTCTTCAAAATAATTCAATAACTTGCACTACACGCAACACTGAGTTCAATTGCACCATGACTTACCAAAAAAAAATCCATTAAAAGAGGTCATGAATAGTATTAACTAAATTTTAAACTTTATATAATCCTTATAATTTTAGAATCCATATTATGAGTTTCTTAGTCATAATGCAAGAACAGATTCATTTTCAGTATTGCACTTTTATCAACTTTTGATAGTGAAACCTTTTTAAATACAATATTTTAAATTTTTTGACTAAATGGAGGCATCAAAAAATTTAAAATGAAACATCCCAAGCTTCCACGGTACGCTTTCCTTTGAATAAAACAGTAGCGTGTGTTGTACGCAACTTCGAGTTCTAACACACCGTAACCAATCAAACTAGCTGTTATGAATAGTAATACCTACTTTTTGAAGTTATATATATTTTATATTTTAAAATGGACTTCATTTTTGGATTCGGAATATCAAATTTAGCCTAAGGTAAAATTTTGGTACTTTTCGGATAACTTTCATATTTTGATGAATAGTGAAAATTACTAAATTTTAATTAAAAACAACTTTTTTAATCAAAATAATTAATAGTGATAAATTATGAATTTGAGTGGTTTTAAAGTATATTTAGAATATATTTTTACAATTTAATATAATGTTGGTCATTAGACATAATTTTACAATTAAACCGAACATAAACAAGTGTCAATCTTTTGATAGTTATTATCTCTTTAAAACACGCTTTTTGTTTTGACAGCGGGAATTAATTTTAAATTAATTTCTGCCACTTCTGTGTTTTGAATTTAGGAAAATGGATTCCATATTTGGAATCAGGATGTTCAAATTGTGTAAATAGGTAACTTTTATTTTTAGACATTTTGAATAATTACTGCGGTAAATATTTTATTTACCATAGTTAAGGGTAAATCCGGTAAATAAGGGTTAAAAAAATAATATTATAATAATACTAAATTACCCAAAAACGTGTCTTAACCCTATTGGTTGATACATGGTCGACCATGGGAATATTTGGGTCTATTTTGGGACCCCATGGATCCACTTGTAAGTGATAATGACACATTATATTAATAAAGTTAAAATAAAAATAAAAATGGCATAAGCTTACATCTTTTAGAAGAACCATTTTTACATAGGGTTATACATGTTGGATTTTCGATTATAAATATTAATTAGAAAGATAAAAAGATTTCCGACATAATGATGTTTTATTTATAATTTTTAGACATTAAATAATTTATTTTATTTATGACACAATGATGATGCAGTAATTACTAAAATAGTAAAAAATTAACATAATTGATATTATAAATACCCAAATAAATATAATATGAAACTTTTAATGAATTACAATAATTTTCTAGGATAATATGATATATTAGGATTTATTTAATTGACTTTTTTCGAAGTAATCAATCTGTTATGAGTTTCACAAAAATCAACTATTGAATAGTGTCAAAATTGACATAAAAGAGTTCTTAAAACAAATATTATATTATTAATTGATATTGAATTCCTAAAAATCTAAGGTTCGGCCAAGAGACTTATATTATGATAGGTTAATCATTAATGGACCACTTGTGGGTCGCTTGTATGTATATAGTAAGTTTATTAACTATATTATATAAAAATACAAAGAGACATGGTAAAAGTGAAACTAATTAACTTAGAGTTAATACTTAAAGATAAGGTTAATATAAGTACCCAAACCTGTCTAAATTCTATTGGTTGAGTGTTTTTCGACCTATCCCCACCTTAGCCTTTTAATAGTCAACTTTGGAGCCATTGGAAACCGAATATTAATTTATTATAAATTAATATTTCTAACTTTTCCAAAGGTGCCCCTCACCCCTCTTATAAAAGGGCATTCCTCCTTCTCATTTATTCACACCTTAAAAGCCTTTTGGTTCGGCCAAACTCTGCCCAAATACTCTCTCAACATCCCTCAATACAACCTAGAGGCCTTAGTTTGATCAGAAAGCCAACCTATGGAGCCCTTTTGATCAAATCAAAAGGAAGAACCCGAAGAAGAGGTAATGATTTCACCACCCTTCTCCAAGTTCATTTCTTCTTCCACTTCTTCTTCCTTTGTTCTTACCATTCTAAAATAATAACTCCAGTATCTCACATATACTGTGATGTTATTATAAATATGGTACAACCATAATCAGTATTCTATCCACCCTTTGAATAACATGTCACCATACGTGCGTACGTACGGACTACCGTCTCCACGTCGTGGTGTAATTGTTATTCAATATAATATTATTTGGATGGGTATAATAATGATGTGTAACTCATGTAAATAATAAATATAACATGTTAATGATTCTGTATATATGATATACCATCCATTTATATATTATTTTAATATCAAAAGAATGATATTGTCGCTCGTGCGTACGTACGGACTACCGTCTCCACGGACGCGATGAGATTCATTCTCTCTCGTATCCATTCAAGTATAATTATCATTTGATGATTTAAAAATGATGTTTAAGGACTTGATATCATTCTGGATATGAATAATATACAACCTATCCTTTACAAACATGTCTTACGTAACAAAACATATAAAATAAAACAAGTAAGTTAACACCCGAAACAACGATAATACTAAGATATTATTATCAAATCAATATTAAAAGATCATATATGATATCAGATTAATATATATGATTCTTGTATAATTTAATAACAATTATTTCACCATTATACAGGAGGTTAACCTACCCCAACCAAGGAAAAGTACAAGGTAAGGGTTATTTCACAATCTCTTCATTATCCGAGGTTGTTTATACGTAATAATCTACTGGGATCTCTTTATCATCCACATCCATGTTTCTTAAAAATGTATTTCAAAACATTTTTACTACTTACAATAATATAGGTTAAAGTCATTTATACCCTTGTTTGAATTTTTATAAGAGGAATATTTCCGTCGTTTTCCAAACAAGGTCCTTTTTAACCTTTTCGACAGAATTAAGGTAAGAATGTTTTTTTAACTTATACGGCGGGTGCGGCTATTTATCGCCGTTATAAAATCTTCAAAGCTTCCCTTACAAGCTTACAAGGATATTTTCAAAGTAAATGTTTTATTTTATAATTATGTGACTTTTAAATGATTTCAAAATGAATATTTTAAGAACTTCAGAAAGGTACTCTTTATCAAAATCAGAATTTTCAATGTTTTAAAGATTTATCTTTCTAAATCTTTTCAATTAATGTCCATGTCTTAAAAATGGTTTTTAAGGATTTATTTATATGGACATGAATGTTCTTCAAAATTTTAATTCCTTTTAAAAGTTTCAAAGTGGTATGGGACACTTTGATTCAAAAATCTATTTTTAATTACTTCCTTTATAAATGTGTGACTTTTAAATGATTTCAAAAAAGGAGATATTTCTCTCAAATAGTTTTGATTTCATCTATGTCAACATCCTTTGATGGATTTTACGCTTATTTGAAGTTGATTTATTATGATACAAAACTTCTATATTGTATTGAAGGTTTTGTGATATGTTTGACTGTGGATGTGCTATTTTTATACCATTCATAGTTTATGGTGAAATTATTGACATTTCGTATGCTAGTTTTAATACGAATGTTTATGTTATGTTTAAACCTTTTCATATGGGAATGCATTGGACTTAATAAGTGACGGGTGGAGACCGCTATAGCTCCTCGATGCATCGGTAGGTCTCATGAGACAAACTAGTGTCTTGGCACAAGGCCTTGACAAAATCTTATTTTTAGTCTTGGCACGAGGCCTTGACTATGTGGTTATGATAGTCTGGCATTATGCATTCCAACATTATGAAAGTGGTTATTGATTTTTGCATGTGATTATTCGATTAGTAGAATATCCATGTGAATAAGTAAATGGCAGTATTTCATTTTATTTATGCCATACCATGTTGAAAGTTCATGTTTGAAAGGCTTTTGTCTTAGTTATACATTGCCTTAAATGTTTATTCTTATTTATGAAAGTTTCCGCTATATTGTTATCCTTACTGGGCATTTGAGCTCACCCCTTTTCTATGTTTTATTTTTTCCAGGAAGTGAAGAAGTAAATTATGAATGGCCTTCAGGGATATTATGTGGGGATATGAGTGTGGATTATGGAGACATTATGTTGTTGTAGTAGTTTTTCATTTTATGCTGTAATGTAAAACATATGAATATATCTAGTGTTTCCAAGGCTACTAAACCAATCGGTCTTTCGAGATTTGATCTTTCTTGTGATCATGCCAATGTTATGTAATAATGCACCGACTCTGGGTAACTGGGGTCGGGGCGTTACAGTAAACCTGTCATCATTGAGGATTCCCATGAACAATCCTTTCTTATTATTTTCCCACAAATACTCTAAATATATAAGATGAATTTTGGTAATTAAATTGATAAAAAAAATAATAGATACATTTAAAATGGTTAATGTTAACATTTATTTATTTGATTTTGTTAAACAAATCCCTCGCTATTCCAAATTTCTTAAACAGATGTGTTCCCATAGAAGGATATTGAATAGGAATCAGATAGTCAACCTAGGAAGGAATGTATGAGCATTGATTCAACCAGAAATTCTAACCATGTTCAATGATCAGGGATCTTGCATGATAACTTTCATTATAGGGGATACATTCTTTTCAGATTCTATTCTAGATTTTCGTGTTTCAATTAATGTTATTCCTTACTCTATGTACACTTCTCTATAGGTTGGTGATATTCAACCAATATTAATAAGAGTGAAACATGCCAACCAGAGAAAAACACACCCATAAGGAGTGTTTGAGTATGTTCCAATAAAAGTGAAAAGTCTCATCTTGCTCTCCAACTTATATATTCTTGATATGGAGGATACTTGAACCCATGGAAATGATCCTCTCATACATGGGATGCTATTCCTCTAAACAAAAAATGTGATTATCAACATTAATAATTGTAAAATGTCCATGGAGTTCAGTGGATAATTGTAAAATTTTAACATCTTGGATGATATGAATCACCCCATTGAATATCACTCCCTCATATTGTCTATTCGATGTTAGTAATCTCAAATGACACACACAGACACACAAAATTATTTCCTTGACCCATACTCTAATTCATTTTCCTATTATTCACCTCTTGATGATTTGAGAATTGATTCATGTTATGAGTTTTGTGTGGGTTCTAAAAAGTGTAATTTTTTTTCTTTAATTGAATAGTTTGTTAATTTTGAGGTACACATGATAGTTCATGATTCAGAAAATCCTATTTCAATTGATTCTATATATTTAGAGAATTGATATGAGCAGATAGAAAGTTTCATGGACCTCACTCCCCATAAATACCCTTTATCAATCCAAAAAATCCTAGTGTTGGAATGAAAACCACTCCCATATTATTTAATATAAGCCTATCTTGATGGTATTGACCAAATTTCCATCATTATTGCCAATAACCTCTCTCAAAAGTTGGAATCAAAATGAATTGATCATTTGAGAGTGTCAAAAAGGCAATAGGATGGACATTGGATGATATTCCTAGGATTACCCATATATTTTTATACACCATATACTTTTGGACAATGAGGTTATGCCCGTTAGGTAGGCTTAACGAAAGTTGAATCACACTCTCCTTGAAGTGGTAAAATTGGTTGTCTGTAAATTAATTGTTTTTAGGATAATTTATCCTATATATATTAGTAAATGGGTTATCCATGTTCAAATTGTTCCTAAGATTAGTGGAATAATTGTATTGTCTAATGAAATCAATGAATTGGTTCCAACATGTGTGCAAAATAGTTGGTGGGTCTGTATTGACTACCATCGAATGAATTAATCCATGATAAATGACCTATTTCCTCTAACTTCCATTGATCAGATGATAGAAATATTGACCGGTAAGTCCAATTACGGTTTCATTGATCGCTATTTGGTTTATTTTCAAATTCATATAGCCCCTGAGGATCAAGAAAAACAAAATTTACCTGTCCCTTTGGCACACTTTAATACAGAAGGATGCCATTTGGACTACGTAATGTTCCTGGTACTTTTCAGAAATGCATGTAGAGTATTTTGTCTGAGTAATTAGAGAATTTCATGGCAGTTTTTACGGATTATTTCCCAATTTATGGAACATCCTTTGAGGACTGTTTGGCACACCAATGTTTGAACCTCCATCTTTTACTAGAAAAAGATCTTGTATAAAATTATGTGAAATCCAATTTCATTGTTGAAAAAGTGATAATTATTTGTAAAGTTATTTAAAAATATGTAATTAAATTGGATATATCAATATTTGAATTAATTTAAACCCTTCCATATCCAAAATGTGTTGGTGAGGTATGATCTTTAATAGGTTGTAATTGTTTTTACCGCTGATTCAATACAGAATTTTATATGATCGCACTTCCCTTATCCTGGTTATTACAAAAAATATTTTTAGTTTGTGATTGATGAAAAATGTGAGGATTATCTAAATTCACTAAAAAGGACTCTCACATCACCTTCCATCATCCAACCACAATGGTGGGATCTCCACATTGAGATTATGTGTGATGCCTCTAAAATTGCAGATGATGAAGATTTATCCCAAAGGGTTGAGAAGGATCCTTAGGTCATTGAGTATGCCTCACATACCCATGACCCTGCCTAGGAAAACTACACAACCACAATAAAACAACATCCTTCTACAATGTTTTCCTTGAAAAAATACCGTTCATATCTTATCAGGTAAATAATAATTTGTCTTCTATAATCATCCGACACTTCATTTCCTCATAATTAAATTTGAATAAAATCCCTAATTCATTCGGTGGATGCTCTTCTTACCATAGATTGAACATGAGATTAGAAACAATAAGGGAGTGGAAAATATTGTTGTTGACCACATTAGTAGGATTTCCCCACCACTAGACCATCATGTGGACTCATCCAACCCTACTAGATAATTCTTCCCTCATCAAAAACTTTTCGATGTTGTGGACCTTACCCAATAGTATGCGATCATTGTGTATTTTCTAGAAACGTCTAGGGTCCATCAAATATTTTAGTAAATCACAATACAAGAGACATAATCATGATTCATGATGGTATATTTGGGATGACCCTTACTTGTGGATAATTTTTAGTGACCATGTTATTCATCCATGTGACCTTTACCATGAGTTTACCTCAGTTTTGACCTTCTTCTACACTATGGATTGTGGTTGACACATTTTCAATCAATATACACCTTGAAAGATCCTTGACATAGGGATTTATTGCCCAATTTTGTATGGATATTCCCATCATTTTGGTATGTAATGTACACTATTTCAATTCACGGGGAATATTTCCAAGAGGAATGAAATTCCTTAATAGCCCATGTTATTTTTTGAGATAATTGAAGCATGTGGAATTGAAATCAAAGGGTCGTTTCCAAAATCATTTGGATTTGTGTAATATTATTGTTTATTTACTATGTATCCAAATTGGTGGAAGAAATTTCCACCATTATTGATGAATCATGAGTGGTTGTTTATTTTGTGGGGACCCAAATTTTTAGTAGGTTTGATTTAACAAGATTTTCATTAGTGATCATCATTTACATTTTTGAAATTCCAACTTGAAAAATTTTCATCATACATATGGGGTTGTTTATAATGTCTCAACAATATATCACCCCTAACTAAGGGACAAGAAGAAAACATAAATCAGTAAGTCATGAAAATCATAGAAAAATGGAACATCCCAATAGGAAAGATTGGAGTTTTTTCTTGGATGATGCACTTTGGGAATACCATACATGTTTTAAAACCCCAATAGAAATGTCACCATATTGGATTGTGTATTGACATGATTTTCACCTCCCAGTAGAGGAATCTATTTTTTCATATTGGGATGTTAAACAATGTAATATTAATATCTCAGATGCAGGTGAGCTTAGGAAGTTGAAGATTCAGGAGTTATAATAAATGTATCACGATGTATATTAGAACCCCCGAATCTATAATGACAAAAAAATGAAATTCAAGATGGAATGATTCATCAGTGGATGTTTCATATTGGTGAGTAGGTTCTCATGTATCATTCCTGGATAATGGTCTACCTATGTAAGATTAATTACTGATGGCTCTATCATTATATTTTTAATGATGTTTTCCTTTTTGGTGATATATAGTTTTTGTATGAGAAGAGTGGATATAAGATTACATTAAATGGCTAGAGGATCAAACACTTATATGAGGATTTTCCAAAGGTTCTCATGGAGGAAACCCAACTAATATATGGCACATATGACACCACTTAGTAGGTTTTCTCTTCTCTCTACCATTATTTATCGGTCTATTTATTTAAAATAAATTCATTGAGGATAATGTAAATTTTTGGTGTGGGGTGGGGGGGGGGGTTAAAATGTAATAGTTAAGACTAAAAACCAAATAAAAAATAAACAAAAAAGAAACACCAAAATATGTATTCAATTTTTTGATTTCCTTTACATTATTTTCTTTTTTTAGAAAAAAGTTGTTCTTAAAAAGAATATCAAAAATCATTTTTCATGCCTGATTTCATTTTCCACAAAAATTAGTTGTTTTTGGAAAAATATTTTTTCAAATGAATTTTGATATGTAATCCTTTTCTAGATTTTTTATTTTTAAATAATTTATATGTGTTTAATGGATTTTTGAATTCCATGCCTCATTATCATTAACAAATATTTTAATCCTTTACCCGAGAGACATTAAGAGTCCCTTGTTGCATATTATTCCTTTTAGTCTCTTTAATTAGAGACACAGGTAATGTAGAGAAACAAGAAAATTTCTTCATTATGTTTGAAGACATAAGATTCAAGTATTCAGAATTCATGATAGAGGCAATATTTCATTGAAAATCCCATTATACAATTATCCTATATTTTTTCCACCATTAAATTTTATCCTTATAAACCCTTAGAGGTCATGAAATTCTTATAAGGTAGCCACATTACAACTTAATTTATTTATACCTTCCCCTATATTATTTATATTTTAGTTTTATTTTCAGATGGTATGGAAGGGAGGGTGTTTCCTTGGAATTATGGGGAGAGAATAATTGTAATGGGTTGATATTAAGGGTGCCTACATTTTCCTTTGTCAATGGGTTCAAAAGCCATATAAAATCATTATTTTACAAATGTTTCAATATTTATCTCAAAAAAATATTGTATTAATAAAATAGTTATGTACATTGAAATAAAATAGAACAAAAGAATAAAATGGAGAAAATAGAATGTTTACACGTTATTATTCACTGCTTGGTTTTGATCCACACAAATGGAAAATGGGGATAGTGAGTTGGAGGTAATACTCTTTGTGATGGTATGAGTGTGTACATTCATTATGAAAACTTGATGAATTTTTTCACTTTTTTACATAACATATTAAACTCTCCTAATATGACTCTAATTTTTAAACATTTAATCCTAACAACCCTTGAAACTCTAAACTACCTGTTGGAAGTATTCTTGAGTGGAATGCTGGTTTCAAATGAAAGAGATATGAGAATCATGTAAAGAATATGCTAATATCACATTGAATCTAGGAAAAGATAATAAATCCACTTTTTATATTCTTTGAGTGATGAAGTATAATTTCAAGATGAGTTAGGTTGTGACATTTTTCATGGGCGAACAAATAAATGTGATCAAATTCAAATGTGAGAAAAGAAAAATTCTTTAAAAATTGATTTGATAAATGAGACCTTGTTTATTTCATTGAAAAAAATTATTGGATGTTTTTATTAATTTTATTTTAGAATGAGACATTATTAGAATATTATACTTATCCTAGGAGTGCAAATGTTTATGTGTGGGGGTGTGATCATACCACAATTCAATATTTTATTTCAACCTTATACAAATGAATTAAACTAGTTTTGTACTGAAAATTACAAATATAATAACAAATTTTTCTTGATGTTTGATTAAATTTTATTAAAAAATGTTAAAAATTTAAATGTTACTTTCTTGGATAATTACATCATAGGTAGAGGTGATTTGGAGCGTCCATGATGAAGTCTAAGAAAAATGGGCCAATCTGCACAGGATCCAAGCACACAAGTGGTATAAACGTCATTATTGTACTAAACTGTGCATATAGATGGGATGATATTTTTTGGTATGGTGAAAAAAATAATGTTATATATTCCATATAAAGGAAACAAACCACCATTAGGCTTCAAAAATTTCCATCTGAACTGATCTGTCCAGCGAATCAAATCTGCACAAAGTCAAAAGAGGTGTTCTGTATTTTAACAATATCTCAAAATGTAGATTTTCATATGGTGAAAAACAAATAGTGGGGATAAAAAGGAGTTGGATATTAAAATTTTTATTTATCTCCAAAGCGATATAAGTCTGTATGGAGGTCTCAAAAAATGGGTTATGTTGCATTACACAATCTGTGTTCTCAAAACCACCTTCCAATTTCCATCTAAAAAGTGACCTTGGGCACCCCATATAAAATTTTGACTAGGAGGAAAGGTTTTTCAATTTTGGAGTCCCAAATGAGTCTTCTCATCATACCTATATGCCTTGGTGGCTATGATATTTTCTAATTCAACATATTCATCTTCCTCCCCTACTACAGTTTTTAAACCCCTTGTGGTCACCCGGGAAAAAACGTGATGTTAATCCCAATCTTAATATTTGTAATATTTGAATAGTATTTTTAATGCCACTTTTTTGTTGTTGTTTTAAATCATCCTATATTATTAGTTTATTTATTTATGTACTGGTATTCCTAGCTCAACTCGTATGATCATGTTTGCGAGTACCCATTCATGTAGTGTTTCACACACACTTCACCACTTCTTCATCCCCCTTTCAATTATAGTTTTTGTTTGGAAAATATTTTTTTAATTGAACTCACATAAACACTATCATGACCATTTAATTTCATGTCACGATAACACATTGAAATAACATACAATCCTGGGTAGTGCATCAAATTCTTCATGTGTTTCTTTGTTGAGTTTCTGTTATGAAGTCTAACAAAAATCCTCCAATCATCAGAGGTATCCGATGAATCATTATGTTTTTATAACTGATCCCTAAGAGGCATCGTAGTATAAACTCAAAATAATTATGTTTCCAGGTGTTACAAACCATGGATTAAAATATAAAAATTCAATTTCTTGATGCGATAATTGATGAGCATCCCAAGATTTCCCCAAGCTGATCACATTTAATTACTTTTGATAGCATCCTTGTTGTTTTTATTTCTTTCCACATTTTTTTGCATATGAACTCATAAGATCACATTTTTTCAAAAATTACATTGATATTTTATATTTATAATCAAAAACATTTTTTAAAAAATGATCTAAGGATTTTATAAGGGATGCCATAGGGTTCTTTATATACGGCAGAAATTCTAGTAGAAAACTAAAAACCTAATTTGATGCACTCAACAACACATCCACACAACCCACGCTCCGCCTATCATCATCGCGACTCCGCTTCATGATCTTTCTAATTATAGTTATCTAAACTTATAATCAGAAAATTTTTATATTCATCTCCTATTCTAATTGGGGAATTTTTGGGCCCCAAAATCTGATCCTTTGAATAAATAATTTAAGGAACAATACCATTTCCAAAAAGGGCTGCCCTGCGTAGATCCTCCGCAAAGCCTCTGGCGCTGGAAAGTTGAAAAGCTATGAAAACACCTAGAGGGAACCTCTATGACCTCCATAGAGGAAGTGATGAACTGCTCTAAAAGATAGAGGAACTAGATGAAATATAGAATACTCTTCAACCATCATTATAGAAGATACTGACTCCTCTCAGAGTCCAAGGAACATGATGGAAGACATGAGCCTCTACGAACACCACAGAGGAAGTGACGAACTACTCTGCATGTTATAAGAACTTAATGGAAGATAGTATCCTCTGTGACCACCACATATAAGGTGATAGAATCTTCTACAACTCTGAGAAGCCTGACGGATCGAACTATGATTATGGAGTGAGAGCTACTTCACAGTGTTAACTCAGTACATTTCCCCATTTCTCCTATAAATACCCAGCTCCCCTCAATCCAATAGAGGAAGAAACTGTCCCTTCGCAATGCCAATTTTTTAATTGCAAAGCATCTTTGATGCTATGATTCTTTGAAAGAATGAATCATTTGAGGTACATGAGGTTTGAAAAAAAAACTTTATCTTTGTCCCATTTTAGCTCCGCTTCAACTGGGGATGACCATAGTGAATACTTTTGGCCGTCGTGAAGGAAAGAGACTCCTTTGGGTACATGACACTTCACAAATCACTTAGTCTTCATGAATCACCATACAATCACATTTAGATTCCATGCCTATGCTGCGTCATAATTTTTCACAATGTACCTTCTTTCACGATGCCCCTTCACTCTATAAAAAACCAAATCATAGGTAAACACCTCTCCATGAGGGATTCTACTTTGTGAACCTCTCTTCTGTACATCCCTCTTGGCTTATACTATGTGATTTTAAGGTCCCCCAATTTTCGATTCATGTTTTTCTTCCCTACCATATTCTTCTTCGCATTGGCATGTTAACAACTATTGCTTCATAGGATATCCACACCAATGTGGACCCTGAATGTATCAATCCACAACCACTAGTACATGGAATTTCTAGTACCTTTCCTTCACAATGGGTTAATTTGATATAGTTTTTTAAGTCATAGGGGTAAGGATAAAATCCTCATCAATCGAGCTGCAAGATGTCAAACTATCAAGAAACCCCACATCCTTAATTCATGAAGTTGAACTGTGATCACCACATAAGTGAAAATCCTTGAGATGAACACTAAGTGGACGTGCACCAGCCCCCTCTCACATACCCTCTCACTTTAAACTTTTTCACTATACACAACTTTGGTTGTCTCTCCATGAGCACTGGCCCAACGTTATTGTGTTCTCCTTCTATAAAGACCATATACTGCTTGTGAATATATACATCCCCCTTAGAATCCCCTTTTAGAGTAATGTACTATATCCTCTTTGACCTCTATCCATGTGTAAGCCCCACACCATCCATTGTGGATGCACCGTTAGTGAAACAATCATCTAGTCTATAGTTTATTCTTGTTTCACACACCTAGAATGACTCATGTTGTCTTAGAGTTAGCATTGAACAATACATTCTCTTTGGTCCACCTTAGCATATATGCCTCACCACCCCTCACTACTGAACTATGTTTAATTTGATCCTTTCCCTTTTCAAGAAATGTATGTAGGAATCTTCTTTGAGGTTCAAGCACATCCACCCTCGGTCTTGACCATATCATGATTGTTTTAGCCTTATCCAATATGAAGTAAACTGTATCACCCATTATATCCTGAATGATGTTAAACTATATGCTTTCAAAATACATTGTTTTTTATCCATTACTTTCACACTGGTTATGTGGGAAGCCTCTTTATAGATCTAACTCGATCACTGGAAAACATTTGTGGCCCATCTTTAAAGACCCACAACCTTGGTCTTCCCCTTTAGGATGTGAGTCCAGTTCTGGGGTAGCTAACCATGATTAAGCCCCACAATCAACCCATACTGTTCCAAACAACAGTGTCCGTCTTGTGATGGGATGCTAACCACATGTAAGACCATCATGTTTCCAGGTTTTTTTCCTTCACATACACCCTGATTCTATTCCCCACTCATAAACTATGTAGATTTTGATCTATTTTCCTTTTTTGAGCAAGGTACATAGGAAGACTCCATATGGTTTAAACCCATCTCCCATGTCCCATCCTATTATCTCCCTCAAGTGTTTTTCCCTCATAAAGATCATGCCATAACCCATTGGTTCTATTTCGTTCGAGTCCCCAACCATGAGTTTATTCTCATGAGTCGCCTCCTTATGTGACTTATTACCCCATTCGATAATTACGTGGACTTTGATTCCCCTCCATAGTGATATGTATGAATCCTCTTCGTGGATTAATCCAATGACCATCATATTTACACTAGTTTTTGGTTCCATCCCCATTTATGACATCCTTCGACACTTCATCCATGTATATCCAGATTTTACTTGAACCACTAAATTCTTGTGAAATCATGGAATCCATATGGTTCGCTAACCATGAAAAATCCCTAACATGTTCCTGAGTTATTTTTCATTGTGTGCACTCCGATTCCATACCCCACACATATTAACTATGTGGGTTTTAATCTCTCTCTTCTACACAGGATATGTAGGATCCCTATTTAAGGTTTAATCCCAACCGATGATAAAAATTGGTGTCCGCTTTACTAGGACCCACCATTATCTAATTCACCTCTATGTAGTGTTCAGATCCACCCTCATGGTGTTGAACCTCCCCCGTGTAGGACACACTATCTCGTATCTGTCTGGATTGGGCCTTCTGATCAATCCATCCAAAAAATATTCTATGTACTCCCTCTTGGGAAGCACCCAAATGAACCACTCCCATCAGTGTTTAGATCATCCCAAAATATCTCCACTAGACACAAATATCATGGTATACCCCATGTTAAACATGGGATGTCTATGACCACCTCAGAGACATTCCTTAGACATAAATACCCTGAATTCGACGTTGGATGCCACTAGATTCAATGCCCCTCATAAACCCTCAGATAAATGTAAAATCTAGGTGTACCTATTTTTCAACATCCAGACATGCCATTAATGCGCCAATGTGACTACTCTCTTGATCAAGGGTTGCCTCTCTAACTTGAAACCTTGTAATTTCCTAATAGAAAAAATGTAATTAACTTTTATAGTGAAAGATATGGCACTAGGAAGAGTTTCCCGATCGACTTCTCAATCTTTAAGGTGAACCTAGAATAGGTGAAAAATTCTAAGGATGTATCCATGGAAGGAGAGATCGAAATACTACCATCCCATTTGGATCAAGGAGTAATCATCTATGATGAAGTGATGAATGTCTCCCCCATTTATAAAGTGGTAATGTGGGGAAATAATTAGTGTGTCCTCAAAAATGATGTGTGCCCCAACAAAAATTTCACAAACAATATTATAATTCTGTTATTCCATGAATTTATAATAATGATAAAGATTCCATATATAATACCGTATTCAAGAACGAAAATTTATTTTAATTCTCTATTCCATATCTCCAAAGGGAATTACATTCTCCATATTTTTAAGCAAGTGATTAATTTTTTAATTCAATAAGAAATCAGAGAAGTAGTTTTATAGATATTATATAGTAAATGGAAATAAGGGGTAGAAGAGGAAATATGACCACCAATAAAAATTCATCATGTTAATGAAGAAGAAGAAATGATATAATTTTTATCATATGAATTTTATGGAAGGAAACATCATGAAAAATTCCGAAAGATGATATTATTTTGTTACAGGTTAAATGATAAGGGTATTATTAATAATGAATGTAATTAAAACAATGTTAAAAAATTATACAATGACTTAGTTATAAATAAATTTGGAATTATTCATTCCAATGTCCCAATAATCAATTAAATGTTCAATATATGAATCTACGTGGAGAATTCCAGTAACATGTGATCACTATAGAAAGGGACGATTATCCTAAAAATGTTATTTCAGGTATTCGAATAATATAATGAAATATAAAAAAATATTTTATTTGAATCTAGTCCCGTGAAATATTTTCTTTCATCTGTATATTCAATAAAATGTTGTTATATTCATAATAGTATAGTAAGGGATTTTACTGTGAAAACATTTATGTGGAATATCATTTTAACTAGGGACGTGGTAGTATAACAACACAAACATTACATATAAATATTACATAAACATTTAAGAATATTTATTACATTACATAATATAAACTACACAAGGACCATATAGGTTTTTCTTCTCTAGAAACTAGGATACATAATCGACATGTTCATACAGTATCATCATTTTCCCCCATTTATTTCATCATAACTAGACTCCTTTCTAACATATGTTACTTAAAACCATTATTCATGACTAGGGGAAAAGAAACACATGAAAGGGTAATATAAAATTTTCAATAAGGGTAAACATGGTAAATAACAATCATATCATAATTATAATAATTTAATTTTTGAAAATCTTATCTTGCATATAAAAGATCATAGTATTATGTCATGTGATAAATCATAAAACTACAATGCAATCCCAATAGTCTTAACATAAGACATGAAATATCATGGCACACACACAAAATCATAGAAAATAATTTCATATTAGTCATGTCTCAATGCTGAGACCATCATAGAAGACAAAGTCCATTACTGAACTGAGTTCACTCCTCATTCTAGCCATGCATTACTGAACCAGATTTACTTATCATTCCATTAATGTACATATAATGAAATATAAAATATTACCTAATTAATTGGAGGGAGATATAGGTCCCACCCATATCATAATTAAACAATTCTTATGTGTTCCACAAAATTATAAAACCATTCACCATATCATAACCTATGTAATATAATTGGGTTATTAAACATCATTCCATCATAATTGATATAAAATAAATGGATTTCCTAAATAAAACATAATCATATTATAATAGTAAATGGGTTCTACATATGACCCTATATGAATATTGTAATCTTAGATAAAAAATAATTTTGATAAAACACATGAAATTAATTCCAAATGAAAATATCCTTTTCAATTCAAAAACATTTTCCTTCCTAAAATTGCCACACAATTTTAGAATAAATCATTTTATGTGAATATAATTTTGTTATATTGGAGGTAATAATTCAATTAAATAAGGAATTATGTAAGAGTAAAAATTAGTTCATTCCGTACGTGTTAAAAAATTATCCTCGTACATTTTCTAGAAAAGTCAAAAGGTAACTCCTACTGAAAATGAAAAAATATTCTATTCATACCATTTAGTAAACATTTACCAATGGTTAAAATTGGTTTTAAATAATTATATAAGAATATAAAAAATATTTGGAAATAAATATTTTGTAAATATGGATGTGGATGATAATTTTACCCCTTTAAATACTTACAAATAGACAATCGTGGATAAAAACATTATTTTTCAAAGTTATCCCGTACCTCTGGTCTGATATCCATCATATGTATATGATTATATTATAATCCGTTTGTTATTAATATTTCATTGTCACTAATTATTTGGATATTGACTATTTTACATTCTTATGCAATATTTGTTGTGTAATTTCATGTTAGTATTCATGGGTTATAGTTAAATAATTTAAATTATTATATTAGAATAATATATATCATATTTATCAATTAAATTCATGTATATAATCATTGGTTAATGATGATCATGTAGAATGAATTACATCGCATCGTGGAGATGATAGGCCGTACGTATGCACGAGTAATGATATCATTCACTAAATTATTGAATGTTAATGAAGTGAGTGGTGTTTGATATTTAAGAATAATAATAATCTTATAATAATAATATATAGTTATTATTCCTATCTTTATACCCATCCACGTAAGGTGGTGCTGAAAAATAGATTATACCGCGACGTGGATATGGCGAGTCGTGCGTATGTACACACGATGATTTCATTTTTAGTAGAATGAAGAGATGGTGAAATATGGTTGTTTCATATTTATAATTACATATTAGAATATTAGTGATACTTATGTAATTACATTATAATGAGACAAAAAATAAATATGATGTATAAGAAGAATGAAGTGGGAATGAATCGGTAGAAGAGATTACCTCTTCCTCAATGAGCTTCCTCTAAATCTCTTCTTAAAGCTCTAGAGTTGGACTTTCTTGATGAAAAAACCCTTACAATGAAAATAATGAATTTTTTAATGGAAAAGGGTTGAGGATTAACTATCATGAAGGATAATAATTTTGTTAATAGGTGAGGTAAGAGGTATCCTTTTATAATTCAGGCGAGGGTTACTATTGGAAACTCCAAAAATAATAATTTATAATAAAATCAAACACTATAAAAAAAACTAAAAAATGAAACAATTAATAAGATGACATTTGATAAGGTTGTAATATCATCAACCAATAAATTTTGGAAAAAGTTAGTTAGTCAATTTAAACCATATCTTTTTAACAGAAACTTATTATTCTATTATATTTTAATTGTGGTAATAACATTATAAATATTTAATATTTTTAAATATTTTCTTATATGATGTTAATTGACCATAAATTGATATTTAATGAAATTGGAGATATTATAATTATCACATTGTAGTTTTTATCAATTTTTTATGATTTTTAAATAATTTAATAAAATGTTATTTTTATTAAACACCAATAGTTTCATGTTTAACACCATTAAAGAATTTTACGTTAAAAAATCATCATAGAAGATAAATTCTAACCAAAAAAATTAAATACATGCCTAACATGTCATAGTCACCATGAAAATATGTGTATCACATTAATTAGTTTATATGATAATGTTTTAGTATTTTTAATACCATATATTATATATTAATTTGAAAACAATAATTTCTACATAACTATTTTTTCATCATTAATGAAAATTATTAAATCCATAAAATTTATAAATAAAATTCAATGATGTAGGTAATTCTTCTAGATTTATAGAGACTATCTATAGTCAATATTATCTCATATTTATCCATATATTAAAATTATTATACTTATATAAAATGAGATTTTGGCATTTTTGTCACATTCATTAGTTTTTTTATATTCATGTCATATTCAAAGATAAGTGAAAATCAAGTTATTCCATTTCAAAAATAAGATGATTAGGGTCGAATTTAGTCATCCAATAATATTTTTGACAGGATTAATGGTAATGTTATAATATAATTTTTACCTTTAATTACCTGATTGACCTATAACCATGGTAAAAATAATAATTACAACTTTTCTATTCATAATTCCCAAATAATATCCAATTAACAGAAATTAGAACTACTAATTTCAAATATGAAATCCATTTTTAAAATTTAAAATCACCAAATATTTTGTATTAAATTTAAAATGAATCCTTTGGTCATAATGAGAGAACATGGGTTTTTAATGATACAACAATAACAAATATTGAAATGTTTTTACATTTGAATTTAATGTAAAATTAATGATAATTACATAAATTATTTTGAATAATAAAATTATATTATATTTATCCTTTAAAACCATTAAATAATATAATCTAACCATATAAATTATCTCGATGAAAAAAAATTAATTCAAATTTGGTGTGTTTTTACTATTTATCAATTCTTGAATGTTATCCGAAAATATCATAAATTCATATATATTAAATTTTTATGTCCCACATTAAAATAACATGTTTATGTTGTCATATAAAATTTATTAATGCATCAAAATATCTATTTATAAGGGGTTCTCCAGTTAAAGGTGTAAGATTATGCTTTTGGAAAAAGTAAGTTTTTATAAAAAAATTCGTTTTATTGAAAACCTATGATTAAAATATCCATCATATAGATATAAAATATTTTATGAATTATATATCATGTATATCTCATTAATATTATTAAAAATAGTAATTCAATTAGATATAAAAATATCTAATTTATATTTTTCATAAATAATTGATAGCCAAAGAATTCAAAATGCATTTTCATAATTTAGTTATAATTAGTCCTTCTAACATAAAAACTAGGCTATAATTACTATTTTATATTAAGGCCATCTTGTGGATCATTTAAAATCACAATTGTGTGAAACACAAGATACTTGAAGAATAAAAAATAGTAAAAAAATAGCTGAGTTTAACATTCTACCCCCTTAAACTGAATTCCACCATCGAAATTCATCACATTGAAATAAACAGATGAGGATACCTCTCCCTAATCACATCATCAAGTTCCCCTGTAGATTCTTCAAATAGTTGGTTCCTCTATAAATCATAAAACATGTGAGTTGTCTTGTTTTGCAGATTTTTTTCACTATGATCCAAAATATCTATCTGTTGTTCTTCATAAGAACTGCATTTCTCCAATGGTATGACTTCTGAGCTTAGAACATGTGAATAATTAGGTATGTAGTTTCTCAGGAGAGATACTTGGAAAAAATCATGAAATTGAGAGAGATTATGTGAAAGTTACAATTGGAAAGCTACCTACCCAACATGATCCATTATTTCAAAATTCCTGATATACCTAGGGATCAACTTGCACTTCATTCCAAATATCATTACTCTCTTTCAAAGAGATATTTGTAGAATAACTATATCACCGACTTCAAACTCTAGGTATTTTTATCAGCTGTCAGCAAATTTTTTTATTGACTCTAATATGAACTTTTGTGTTGTTGAATAGATCTGACCATTTCTTCCATTTCATTTCTAAGATCATGTTCTAATAGACTTTTTTGACAAATTAATCCCAAAATGTTGTTGTTCTTCAATTTTTTCCATATAGAACCTCATAAGGATCCATCTGAATACTTGATTGAAAGCTATTATTATACGAAAACTCCACCATTTGTATGTGTTTATACCACCCACCTTTGAAATATATTGATAAATATCTCAACATGTCTTCCAATGTTTGAATTGTCCTCTCAAACTGACCATCTATCTAAAGATGATAAGAGTTGCTGAAACATAACTTTGTATCAAAAGAATGATGAAGAAATCACCAGAAAATTGAGTTAAACCTCAGATACTGGTTAGATATAATGGAAAGTGGTTCTCCATGCAATTTTACCAATAACATTACATATATCCTTGCAAGATGATGAAGAGAGAAATCATATAGTATAAATAAAGTGTACTGACATCGTAAGGTGATCAACTATAACCCAGATTGCATTATTTCATTTTGATGTTTTTGAAAGTATGATGGAAAAGTCCATAGTGATGTTTTCCCATTTCTATTCTGGTATGGGTAATGGTTTTAACATCCCCTTAGACTTTTATCTCTCTGCCATTACATTATTACAAACAAAGAATCAAGAGACATTTTTCATGACATATCTATTCATCCCATCACACCATAAGTACTCTTTCATGTCCTTATACATATTTGTACTTTAAAGGTGAATAGAAAATGAAGAAGTATGATCCTCATCCAATACCTCCATATTTAACTCTGGTATGGGAGGAATAAAAACATAGTTCCTAAACAATATCATTTAATCACAATCATGGTTGAATTCATAAACATTTCTCACCTTCTGTTGTAACACTACATATTTCCCTAGTGCCTCCTTAATCATCACTTATATAGATGGTTTAATATTTATTTGAGAAAGATAATATTTATCCCCATCCATTAAAACATACATACCCATCCTTTTAAAATCCATAAATATTGGATATGTTGTGATCCTCATCATTGATAAGATATCATGGTCTTTTTGACTCAAAGCATCTTCCACTTTGATCGCTTTACTAGGGTGGTAATGTATTGATCAGTAATAATCCTTAGTCAACTCCAATCATCTTCTTTGGTGCATATTAAACTCCTTTTGTGTGATAAAATATTTTACACTTTTATGATCAATATAAATAGAACAACTTTACTAATAAAGGAAATGCCTCTATATCGTTAATGAAAATATTACCACAGCTTGCTCCAAATTCATATATGGATACTTTTTCTCATGAATATCCAACTATGGTGTGCCATAGGCTATCACCATATCATTTTGCATGAGAACACATCCATTCACCTTCTTGGATGCATCAAAATAGATCATAAAATGTTTTCCACTACAAGGGAGTGTGATAACATCTACACAGGCAAACCTTTATTTATCTATTTGAAATTATCTTCACAATCCTCCATCCGAATGAAATTAACTCCTTTTTGAGTAAACATGGATACTGGAGTAGATAATAAATATAGATCATTCACAAAATGTTGATAATATCCAGTCAAACCAAGAAAATACTGGATCTTAGTTACTATTGGTGTTCTCGAGAATCTTTCCATAACCTCTATTTTTTCTTGATACATAGATATCCCATCTATTAAGATTATGTGACCCAAAAAATGAGATATTATGAATCCAAAATTCCCACATTGTAAATTTCTCATAAATATTTTCCATTATCAGGGACATCAGTGCAATTATAAAGAAATCTTCATGTTCTTCCTTGCTATTTTAATAGACAAGAATATCATTTATAAACACTACCACAAACTGATAAATATACTCTCTAAAGACTATATTTCATAGATCCATGAAGATATCAGGAAAATTTGTAAGAACAAAAGGAATCACAATAAATTCATAGTGTCTATACCTTTTACATAATATTGTCATTGGTATATCCTATTTTTGACCTTTAATTGATAATATTCTGAACAATGATGAATCTTGGAAAAGTATTAATCTCTGCGTAGTTGGTCAATTATGTTATCAATGCGAGGAAGAAAATATTTGTTCATGATAATGATCTTGTTATGTTCATGATAATCAATAAAGATACCCATTGATCCATATTTCATCTTAAAAAATAGAACAGGGTCCCCCTATGGTGATGCATTACGGTGTATGGATTCCTTATCATGGTTCTCTTGGAGTTTCTTCCTCAATTGGGGCCATCCTATAAGGTTTCATTGAAATATGTATAACACACAATATAAGATCTATTGAAAACACATCGTTAAGATTTGATGGAAGACCTTTAAATTATTCCGAAAATACATCATCAAACACATGTGCAATAGAAATTTTATTAATCGTGCATTTCTCCATAACCATTTGAGATAAATAACCATCATTTATTGGAATCAAGAACCATATAAAGGATGAAAATTCTACTAGAAGGTTATATTCATCATTTCATTGATAGATGATCATAGATTGATCTAGAATATAAAATGTAACTTCCCTTCAAAATTGATATTATCCCGATATAGATAATGAAAATACATGCTAAGAATCACATCAAATTCCATTATTTGAAGGATCACAAGATTTACTAGAAGAACATTCCCACAGACATCTACTGGAGAAGAATTATGACCTTTTGATGAGACCATTATGCCATTAGGAGTTGTCACAGATAACTAAACATCTATTTATTGAAGTAATATGATGATAACCTTAGAAAATTCTTTATAAATAAAAGAGTTAGTGGATCCAGAATCAAATAAAACATTTACTACTTTATAGTTTATGGTAAGTGTACCTTTCACCACTTCATTATCGTACTCCACATCATTGATAGTGATTTCATGTGACATTCACTTGTCATTGACCTTAAGAGATTTTTTAAAAAGATCATCATCCACAACCCTTTCATTATGTCATTGATTGGAATAATTCCCCGTTTCCTTACATTTGTAACATTGAAGTGTTGGAGGATCATTATTTGTATCATGTTCTTTGTTTGCATCATTAGACATATATTTCCCATCAAATTTGAATTCAATTTCCGTGGGACATTCTTTTCCATGCATAAAACATTTACTAGTCCCTTTATGACAATCCCCTCAATGTTTCTTTCCACATTTTGAGTATAAGGTAAAACTCATCTTCTTTTCAGTGTGGTATTTATTTTTTCAGTTGAATTATATTTTCCTCTTCTTATCAAATCCATATTTATGATGGGTTACTCCAATATCCATATTAAACCCAAGAAAACGTTACACAATTTCCTCACAGCTATTGAAGTCATTTATGTCTAATCCCTATTGGATACTTAGTTATAAGACACTAAATAATCGATCAATTTTACTCTCAGGTTGGATAATAATTCCATAATCATTCCTTCCATGTCCTGTAAAATTTTCATCATAGTTAAAAAATTTCATCATCCATTTTCTTACATTCATGGAACTCCTTATCCATCTTTTTTTGATGAATAAGAGGAATGTACTTGTTCGAATATATTTTCTTGACCTCATCCCATTCCATTGACTAAATTTCATATTTTTACTTTTATTATTGATAATATTACACCATTTATCAGCTTCACCTTTCAAATGACTTATAGATATGATGGATTTATCATGTTCTGAACATTATAGAACTGAAAATATCTTTTCTATGGTAATGATCCATTTTTCCGCCCCTAATGGATCATAAGACCCACTGAATAAAGGGGGTCACTGCCTCATGAAGGATTCAAAAGAATGTTTCTCCCTACTTTGATCATTTGGAAGACCTACAAGATTCAAATATTGATAAATGTTTGTGATCATGTCTATAATAAATTTAATTCCAACTCCCATAACATTAGGTTTCTCAGGGGGGACAATCATTGTATTTCTTGTTACATTTAACATTAACACAGTTCCTTCATCTCTGGTCATTGAATAAAACCAAGAAGAAATGTGTGAGAAACATTGATAATAACAAGAAAAACATATAACTAATAATAAAATTTCAATTTAATAGATTTTATGTTTTATCCTAGTTTATTCATGGTCATTTCTAAAACCCTAGGATGGTATCCTATACATAGATATATCCTTAGTGTTCTTACTAAAGCATTATCATCCTAGTTTCCAAAGGTTAAATACAAATTTCAATGATACCAAATCTAATGTCCATTAATTTACATATAGATATTAATTAAAAATTTATGAATATTTATTACATAACATAAAAAAAACATGTCAGGACCTTATAGGTTTAGTGTCTCTAGAAACTATGAAACAAAAACAACCGGTTCATAAAACATACCCATTATCTCCCACTTATTTCACCCTAACTAGAATCATTTTTGAAATATTTTACTTAAAACACTTATTCATGACCTGGTGAAAATAAACATATGGATGAGTGAGGTCAAGTGCTTAGTATGGGTAAACAATGGAAATGTCAATCAAAGCATAATCATAAGAGCATCACATTTGAAAATAGTATCCTCCATATAATAGATCATAATATAATATAATGAGATAAATAATAAATGTTCAACGATATAACAGTAGTTATAACAGAATTCATGAAATTTATTTGCACACACAGATAAGAATAGATAATTATTTCTTATTATTCAAGGATCATTTCTAAGACCATCATAGAAGACAAAGTCCATTACTGAACTGAGTTCACTTCACATTCCAGCCTTGTATTACTAAACCAGATTTACTTTTTATTCTAGTCATATCTCTCTCACAAGATATAAATCTTTACTCAATTAATTGTAGGGAGATATAGTTAAAACCATATCATAATGAAACCATTCTTACCTGTGCCACAAAAACATAAAAACATTGACAATATCACAACCCATGAAGTAAAATGGGTTTCTTAAACATCATTCCATCATAATTGATATAAAACAAATGTATTTCCTGAATAAGAGAAAATATAATCATAGTAATAATAGGGTTTGAAATATAAACCTATTTAAATATTTTCATCTTATATTTAAAATAACTTGGAGAAAATTCTTGAAATTAATTTTTGAGGAAAATATACTTTCTTCATCAAAAACTTCCTCCTTCCTCAAAAGTGCACACAATTCTAGATGAAATAATTTTATGTGAAAATTAATTTTTGAGAAATTAGTGGAATATTATTTGAAATATAAAATTAATAAATCATAAAAATCCATTCATTACATTCATTTTAAAAAAGCTTTCTTCTTTTACTTTTCTAGAAAAAGTCAAAAAATACCATGTACTGAAAATGGAAAAAGATTCCACTCATAAAATTAAATTTTTTTACTTGAGTAAAACTAAAATTAAACGATTATAAAAGGATATAAATAATATTTTGAAATACATATTTAGAAATCAAATATGGTTATGATAATTATACCCCTATAATTCTTACGAATAAATAATCTCAGATAAAAATGAGATTTTCATAGTTATCGCTTATCTTTGGTCTGATATCTTTCATATTTATAAAAACTCATATATAATGTTTTAAATAATGTAATTGACTTAATAAAGAAACATAATAATTTTTAATATATCATATATTATTATATTATAATTTATTTTTAGTATAAATTCATTAGAACTATCTATTCAGATATTCACTACTTTATGTTGTTATGCAAGATTTTCAAGATAAGTTTATATTACACTTCATAGGTTATAGTTAAATAATTTAAATAATTATATTAGTGTAATATATTTCATATTTATTTACTCAATTAATTTTTATAATCATGTTTTAATTACAATAATGTCAAATTAATCACTTCCCATCATGGAGACAGTAGGTCGTACGTAGGCAGCAGCGATGATATCATTCCCAAAATTATTGAATAATGTTATAGTGTATGTTGTATGATATTTAAGAGTTGTAATCATGTTATAATAATAATATATAGTTATTATCTCAATAATTACACCCATCCATATATGGTGTTGATGAAAATAGATTACACCATGGCATGGTGATGGTAAGTCATACGTACGCACGTTTGGTAATATCAATTTTTCATGGATGTATAGAAAGAAAAAATATGGATGTTTCATTTTTATAATAGCATATTAGTATATGGGATAGACTAATTTTATTAAATTATAATGAAAATAATAATGAATAGTAATTATAAGATGAAATAATTTTGGAAGAATCAATTGAAGAGAATACCTCTTTCTTGATGTGATTCCTCTAAATCTCTTCTTAGAGTGCTAGATTTGTTCATTGAAGATAGACCTGAATTAAAGAATGAAAATAGGGAATTTGATAAGGAAAACTTCTAGGGTATGGATGAGCTTGAAATCTCAAAAAGAAGTGAAGAGGTGAGGGAGGAGGATCCCTTTTTGAATTTAGGTGATGGGTACTTTTGGATTATCTATAAATAAAAATTTATAATAAAATAAAAAACTACACAAAAAACATCCAAAATTTATCAATTTCAAATATAGGATGAGATATAGTCCTAATCACATCAATGAGTAAATTTGGGACAAGTTATTTTGTCAATTTAAACCATATATTCTTAATAAACACTTAGTTATTCTATTTTATTTCAATTATGGTAATAATATTTTAAATATTTAATGTTTAAATATATTTAATTATACGGTGTTAATTTAAAATACATGGATATTTAATTAAATTATAGATCTTATAATTGTCACATATTAATTTTTAAATATTTTTATGATTTATAAATAACTTAATAAAATTTTATTCTTATAAAATATCAATAGTTTCAATTTTGATACTATTAATTTATTTGTCTGTAAAAAAATACACACCGAAGATAAGTTCAAAAAATATATTAAATATATTCCAAACATGTAATAGTCAACTATAATATATGTGTATAACTTTAATTAGATAATATTACATTTCATTAAAAAATTTGTTAAAAAATTTATTTGATATTTCTATAAATAAAGAAATGTCTACATCAATATTATGTCATTTTAATGGTAATTATTTAATCTCTAAAAATTAAAAATAAATTTCTATGATGTAGTTAATTATTTTATATTTCCAACTACAATCTATAGTATATATCATCTCTTATTTATCTATATATTAAAATTTATATACTTATATAAAATAATATTGTGACATTTTTCCTAACTCACTAAATTTTATTATATTCATGTCATATTCATAGGTAATTAGCCATAATGTGATTAAATTTCCAAAAATAGATTCTAAGGGTTGAATTTAATCATAAAATAGTATTTTAAAAGGAATTATGTAAATTTTATACTTTTTTTATCTCTAACAACCAAATTTACCTTTAACCATGGTAATAAAAATAATTACCAAATATACTATTCATGATGCCCAAAAATAAATGTTTCCTATTAACATAATTTTGACCAAATGATACCATATATCGAGTCCATTTATAAAAATTCAAAACACAGATGTTGTATTAATTAATTCAAAACCAACTCAGTTTTCAGAATGATAAAAAATGTTTTTTTTAAAAGTTAAAACATTGGAAAATATTGAAATATTTTTATATATGAATTCAATGAAAAACTAATTCTAATTACATAATTTTTTTTCATGATAAAAATATTTTCTATTTATACATTAAACACCTCCAATATTAAAATTTAACTATATAAATTATTAAGTTGAATAATGTTTTTTTCACTTAAAATTTAATGCCTTTTTAATATTCTTCCAAATTTGAAGGTTATTAGAAAATATCCTAAATTTAACCAAAGTAATATTTTATATACCAAATTAATATAATTTTTGTATGTTTTAATATAAAAATTATTAATGTATCAGAATCCTAATTTAAATGGGGTTCACCATTCAAATGCGTATGATTACATTTTTTTAATAATGTAGGTTTTTATATAAAAAATACATTTTATTCACACCATTGGATGAAAAAATCCATTAGATTAATAAAAAATATTTTATTAAGTATATAACATATATCTATCATTAATTTAATTTACAATAGTAATTCACTCACAAATACAAATATCTAATTTATATTATTTTATAAATAATTGATGGCCCAAGAATTCACAATTCATTTTGATAAGATAGTTATAATTATTCAAAGGGACCTAATGACTAAGATATAATGGTAATTTTATACTAAGGGTGTCTAACCAAACATTTAGATTCATGATTGCATCCAATGAAATCTATATGAAGAATAAAAATTATTCTAAAAAAATTCATAAAAAATATTCGAGTGTTACATGTAGGGAGTTATCATAATGAAAAATTACCATACCAAATTGTTGGAAATTTTTATTATACCTATGGATGAATTTGATAAATTCCATTACAACAACTTATTTAAAAATATGATTCAAAACGTTATTTTAATGTATGTGAAATTACAATTTGTAATAGATATATTTAATTCCATATCTTTATAGAAGAGAATTCATTACATGAGTTGTGTATACATTTACCCAAATAAAACTTTTTAAATGAGATCATTATTGGGGAAGATAAGACACAAAATATCGATGGAAAAGTTAATCATTAAATTTAGGATGTTTAATTTTCTCAACAATTCAATAATTTATATCCTGACTAATTACTGGGATATCTAATTGAGGATGAAATTTATTGTTCCATTTATTTAATCCATAATGAAAGAAGAATATTAAATAATCCCTATATAATAGGAAATAAAGTAATAGTTGAATTGAAGAAATATATAACATTGTTTTGTTATAAGATATTTATAAACACTGTTTTTTAACCAGAGGGTGCCCTTTGGTATTTATTAAAAAGTCAGGGGACTCTATGTGGATATTCCTAGATTATAGGGAAATCAATGCTATTATTGAAAATAAAATTTTTAATCCACAACCAATTAATGTATTATTCAATAATAATAACGAATATCATTATTTTTCAATGATTTATATTAATTATAGTTATCATCAACTATGAGTAAAGATGGATTTTATTTGTAATAGGTAATTTATAATGTGGTGTGGGTAAAATGGGGTTATAGTAATTTCATTTGTATTATATAATGAATCGCATATTTTTTGATATCTATTGAATATATTACACATGGAATAACTTACTTATTTTGTTATGGTGTTTATTGATGCTAAAATGTGGTATAACAGTAGTTATGAGGCCCATTAGAATCAGTTGGATAACATTATTGAGACAACCAGAAGGAAAATATTATATGTTAAATTTGAAAGTATGAATAACAGATTTAGGATGTTTCTTTTCTACTCTATATTTTATATGATGATGGAATATCTATATATCCTATAAATAAAAAGGAAATCAAATAAGTTCATACACCATGAAATATATTTGAGTTACATAGATTCATTTATTCTGAAGGATAATTTTACTAATTGGTTCTATATTTTTTATGATTGGTTACCCATTAACTTGTAGTACATAATAAGGGGTTTACAACGTATGTGTAGAAGAATGTGACAATTTTTTTAGAATAATTTTAGAAGATGCTATTCAATGAAGTCATTTTTTCTCTACCATAAGTAAATAATGGGTTTCTGAATTGTTGTGAAATTTTTAATAATAGAAAGGTTTGTATCCTTTTTATAGAATGAAAATGTTATTATTTATTCATTAATTATGTTAAATAGTCATGAACAAAAAAATACATCTATTAATATTTAGTTGATATCTATATTATTGTATTTAGTTATACAATCACATTTTATATACAAAGAAATTTCTGAAAAATACATTGGTAACAAGAACCTAAAACAAATATTTTTAGATAAATATATCAATATGAGAAAATGGTGATGGATCAAACAACATATGGAATATGATCTCTCAATACACTACCACCAAGGGAAGGAAAATAAGGTAGAGAATTCATTGAGAATGAAACATCATAGAGTCCAGAAAAAAATACATGAATAACATGGATCATGTGGTAATGGATTTAGTAATTATTTACATGGTACTTATTAGTAATATGGAAACATTTGTAAATTTTAAAATTAAATCCAAATATTTTTCATTGGAAAATAGAAAAACTTTTTGGCCTAATTATGATAATTTTTTAAATAACATTAATGTTCTATATGATGGTAAATAGAAATACTTCGAACATGAAGATAATGTCATCTAGTCTGTAAAGAATATATGTTTTCTATATGCAACTAAAATAAAAATGGAAATTTTTGATAATAGTTATAGATAACATTTTTATATACACCCTTTTAGGAAACAAATGTATATAGATTTGAAGGAATATTTTTGGTGGGACTATATGTAGTGTAATATTTCTAAATATGTAACAAATAACTCAAGTTTTCAACATGTGAAGGTTGAGAGACAACACCCTAGAGGACTGACTAATCAATCTTGTAATGACCTTAAACATTATGAATGGAAAATCTCTTTTTATAAAAATTTCATATAGTATAAATCACATAAAATATCCTAGATAACACAATGAAAACATTATAAATAAATAATAAATTAAATAAGAGTTGTAATTAAAAATTAGGGAACCTATACCAATGAAATAGTAAAATTACATTCTAAATAGTAACGTGAACCTTAAGAATAGTAAATTGGCCAATAGATTAGTAACCTATCCCATTGATTTAAAAATCAAAATTTCGAATCTTATAAATGAAAATATGAAATATATATAACCTAGAATAAATAAATATATTTTTTATAATTGATTAATTAATTTTCGTATTTTTGTAAATTATAAATATATTATTACAATTTTATAATTAATATAATGATATAATAGAAAACTTGATTTCATAAAATGTTTTAATAAATTAATATTTTGTTATTCAAGGATCCTAGGATAATTTTTTCTGAACCTAATTAATTTTTCAATGTTTTATTAAACTATTTAATAATTTATAATTTTTATTATCTAAATAAATGATGATTTTAATGAAAAAATTTATTTTTTAAATTTTGGAATTTCATCCATAAATTGAATTTAAAATTTTAATTCTACACATAAAAAATGGTTATGGGGTAGTTGTGAATTGTTAAAATACATGACTTTTTTTGATTAGTAAAATATAGTAATTTACAGTAAATATACATAATAAATTATATACACTATTCCATGAGTCACAGATGATGTAAGCACCATAATCTATAAATATCCCACATTATTTAATATTTATTTGGAATAATGCACAAAATATTCAAATTATATAGCCACAATAACAAAACAATGAAAAAAATAATCAGAAAACACAACTCTATTCCCCTATAAATACGACGCTCACAACCTCATCTCCTCACACCGTCCAAGGTTTCAAGGTTGTACAAATTCTATACAACCCTCTTCCCAGGTCTCTCACCAATGTCCAAGATCATTTTAAAAAAAATACCTGAGCAATTTTATCATGATCCGTCCCAGTGGGGCCCGCGCCACGACTCCCCAAGCCCGCCTCTAATAGGCCAGGGGCAGGTGACTAGTGCCGAGTGGGAATATTATTTTCAAGGGAGACATTGCCTATGTACCTATACACATTCACACATATCCAAGACCACAATACTGAAATGTAAAAACTACTAAGGAACGAAAATGAATGCATACAACTGAATCGAGCCCACAAAGTACGACATAAAGTAAAGTATTGAATGTAAACTGGGCCAAAATACAAGCCCACTAAAAAAGAGAGTCTAAAAACTACAAATTCCAACCGGTAAACACAAAGAGTTACTGGTACTGCTCCTAGTAGCCATAGGAACGTTTCATTCTATAGAGAACTTAGGAAATCTCGGTCCTATCCCTGTCCACCCAGGACTCTGTCAAAAGGCTGCTCGTCTGCACAAGACACAACACGTGTGGGCAATTCCCGTTCAGGGGTGAGTATAACAATACTCAGTAAATAACCCCAAAAACCACAGAGCAATAAAAAAAAGGAAAGGCACAGTCAGATCTACATAGTATATGTCTATTGAACATATAATAGGATAACAGAATCCAGATATACTCAATTCCCAAAACCATAGTCTAGGGACAAGTCTTTCAATTGAATACCCCCGCTGGGGATCCAGTTCAAAGAATCCATGAAGCACTCATTCCAGGAGAACTCACTCAATGATTCTGATAGCTATGATGATATCTGTCCGAGAAGTACCATTCGTCACGAAAGGTCCTGAGAGATTGATACACTCCCTATGGGAGACACACCCCTTAGTGGAAAATATCACGATAGATACACTCGTTTCGGGAGACACAATATTGAGTGGGAAAGATCACAACACACATATGAGGATCACTACCAGGGCCATGGTAGATACCGCGACTCATCCGGATTCACCTAATAGGGAGAGGATCGACACACGGTGAAGATGGTCACGTCGATTTTTTACTCTACCTAGGTTCATGAATGGACAGAGGATCTCGCTCTGGGCCTCTCCAAGGGATTACTGACTCTATCACAAAAATTCCTACTGAAGGGATGATACTTCTGTAGAAGGAACGATGCCTGGACTTCTGTGGAATGAGAAGCAGGGGAACTAACACAAAGGAAACATGTCAAAGATATAGTGGAATATAAGATTATTCCATGTTTAGAAAAATACACGACGTGTAGAAGTGTCGCAGGTTGTGTCTTCTAACCCTGGTCACTTCCCGTGTACAATGACCCTTGTCGCAATGCTGGTTGTGTAAAACGAAACTAAACAGTGGGTAGAATTGATCACACGCAGTGTCAAGGTATCTGGGGTCCTCTTCGTGTAACCTAGCCATGTGCCCATACATGGACTCATCCCATGTATGCCAACCCATGTAATCGGTTCACGGGGTGACCAATAATACTGGCCTCACATGGACATGTGGTGGAGTACACGTTTGTGGGCTCCACCTCATGTCCGTGTAATTCCCAAAACACACACCGCGATTCGGGGAAGGTCCAACACACCGTCTGACTGGGGTCACATGTCGTGCGATACCTCTCTGACAACCGAAACCCTAGCCACTATTGAGTTGGTCTACATGGCGTGTTCTTTGGGATACACACTGTGTATTCTAGAAATTTAGAGAATCGCAAACCTCTTTCTTCATGCATCCCGAGATTCCCCGTTCTTCGATCCGGCCATCCGATCACTATGCAACTCAAGGTTTTTTGTCTCCCTGACACCATGAAGCTGATTCTGTTGTTTTCAGGCCTCTGATCGGTCCTGAAAATGCGTAATGATCCACCCAAGTGTAGAATGCTTAAAGAACTGTCTTTCCTGATCCGATCTGATTCATCGTTCGCTATCATCATCGCCCCTTCGCTATGTTTTTGTGGTGTTAGTTCTCAAATTTGGGATCATTGTGTCACAAGATGGGTGTGCAAAAATACATTATTTGTTTCCCCATAAAGAAAGTGAAGAATAATCAAGAAAATAATGGGGGAAACAAAATCTAATAAACAAAACAACGAACAACCCTACACCATCATTTGTCATGGTGTTGATTCGGTCACGTTAGTTAGATCAAACAGAGCAGAATCGAACAATAATTTAACATGGATTTAATCCCCGAGATCATCCCAATAATTCCCTCCCACAAGAATGAATTAATCTATGGATAAACTTGTTCATGGTTGATACAAATTTATTGTTAAATCCAAAAATGGGGTAAGAATAATTGAAATAAAAACCCCTACCCCAAGAAGGGATCGATCACTAACGATGGGGTCGCACTGCCGTTATCGCCGAGATACATCAACATGGTTGGAGCATCAATTCACAACATTTATTCATCATCATTCATCACCGTGAGTTTTCTCCAAAATTACAATAATTTTCTATAGTTTCTCTCATGCTTTTTCCAATGAGAAACATTCGATTAACACATTATATAAGTCCTCGGCCTTAAACCTTACTTAATATTGAATTAAATGAATAATTCACATTAAGGATCTTTTCAGGTTTAGAGTTTTAGATAATTAGAACATAACTATTACATCTCAAAAGATTACAAAGTAGACACTTCTACTATGTTTCCATAGAATAAAAAAACTGTTAAAAAGAAACATGTCTAGTTCCATGTTTTATATAGCATGACTTTCCCTTAATCCCATCCTTGACCCTATTCCACATTAATTCTTGTGAAAAACATTTCAAAAAAACTTGGGGTGAGCATAAGATGCTCAGTAAAGGATACACAAAGATTTAAAACTATTAGTTTATCAAAACAACAAGCAAACCATGTATACTTTATCAAAGTAATACCTTCACCTTCATGAAGTAGTAAAAACTCTTCACTGAATAAAATATCATTACTTACCCTTTTGTAACCAAAGGATTACCATAAAACCCATATAAAGAAAACCTAACATATAAAGGTAACATGGGACATAAACATACTTAAGTGGAATAACCATACGGTCGACTTCCACACATATCACTTAATGGAATAGCCATACGGCAAACTTCCATACATACTTAATGGAATAGCCATACGGCCGAATTCTATACCCAATGCATTGGAGGTTATAACGTAACCACCCATCCTGGTATTCACGGAACCACCCGTCATATGGTTTATCACGTAACCACCCGTCAAATGTCCAAGTACCAATATAAAATCATAAAACAAATATAATGGAAAGAAAAAATTTCCACACTTTGATCACAATATATCACATAAATATATTGTCATAACAAATCCATTATAAAAAAAACCATTTTCAATACCAAAATACATAAAAGCGTATATGGTATTTATTTCATTTTAAAAACATTACGGCTTGTTGAGGAAGCCAATGACCAAATAATACTCGCGACGGCGGAAAAGGTCGTTGTCACCACGTACGTTAAAAGAAACATTACTTTTTGTTGTTTTGTAAAACGCTTCGTAGAAAAATATTCCTTTTGTACAAAAGTAAAATTAAAAGGGTTTCATACACCGTATAAAGGAATGTTGTGTGTAAAACGAAATATGCCTCAATGAAAGGAGATTGAGACGAAGTCCCTTACCTCAGGTCCGTCTTGACTCGATCGTTCTTTAACTTCCTGAATAATAAACTTAAGTTAATTTATACTTGCTTAAGAACCATTTTCAAGTTCATTATTCCTTTTATATCACTTATTACCATGTCATGAACACTATGTAATTATTTAAGTTATTAACGGTCATTTTAACGATCATTGGTACTTGAGTCAAAAATATGCTCTTTATAATTACAAGTTATTCATGTATACATTATATCCAGAGTTATAATCATGATTTAGATATCATATATATCATATATATCCAGTATATAAATTCATTTATAATATTACATAATCATTTAGAGGTAAGAAATGAAATGCACCGTTCATGGAGACGGTAACCCGTACGTACGCATGAACGCTACTTTCATTTCTATGTCATATTAATTGAATTAAAACTAAATGAGAGGTATGTATATTTTAATTCCAGAATTATATTAATCATTTAGTTGTAACATACATCATATATATCCATTATATATATGTACTTATAATAGTACATTACATTTGGGGATAAGAAATGAAATGCACCGTTCATGGAGACGGTAAGCCGTACGTACGCATGAACGCTACTTTCATTTCTATCTCATAGTTTAATGGGAAGAAATAATAATGATATAGAGGTATATTATAATTCCAGTATAAACTCATATATAATAACTTTAAATCCATCCTTTATACATCCCACATATGGCATTAACGAATCAAATCACTTTGAGGGGGCGGTAGTCCGCACTTCCTAAAATAAAATTATCGTGTTTACCCATAATGGAAGCCATAAAGGTATGATGAAAATGATAAATACATAAGATTAAGGAAAACATAAACATATTATATATAATATATAAATATAGTGTCATCTTAATGTCCAACTTTGAAGGTGTTAAAAGAATGTTGAAAATTATCGTTTCGGGAGGCAGAAATTCGCCATCCACGGAAACAGTATGTTCTTTAACTATTAGATGTAGATGTGTGTAAGTGTAGCTCGAAATATTCTTAAAAAAATATCCTAGTATATTGAATATACTTTATTTGTTACAAAATAAATGAATAAAAAGAGTTTAGGGGGTTGGAGAAGCAAAATAAAACAAAAGAACACAAGTGAAGACATCACCTTAAAATCGGGTAACTCTCTTAGATTTGAGCTCAAAGGCTTCCTTGGGAAGACTTCTGCCCAATGTGAGGCTTCAAGGAGTAAGATAGGGATGTGAAGAGACAAAATGGGCAGGGGTTGGACGAGCCAAAGGCTTTGGAAGTGTGGGAAAAGAGGTATAGGTGGGGGCTTTTATAAGAGGAGAGGAGGGGCACTCTTGGAAAGTAAAGAAAAGTTACCTTATTTTAAAATGATATTCGGATTTAAGAAGTCCCACATTGATATAATTATAGGATAAGGTGATAAGGGTTCGAAATATACCCATACAATAGGTTTTTGACATGTGTAGGTCATAGATTTTACATTATCTTTTAATTTTATTTAATCCTTTATTAATGAGGTAATCGCTGCATCATCATGATGTCATAAATAATTTAATATATTTAATGTCTAAAAATTATAAACAAAATATCATGATGTAGGAAATCTTTTTATATTTATAATTAATATTTATATTCAAAAATATGATTTGTATAAACCCATGTAAAAATTGTTTTAGTAAAACAACTCATGTTTGTGACATTTTTATTTTAACATTAAATAAAAAGGTATTAATGTCATTTTCCAACTAAAGTGGCTCCATGGGGTCCCCAAGTTGACCCATGGATTTTCTTGGTCGGCCATGACACATCCAATGTGGTTAGGACATGTGTCAAGTTCATTTCATATTATTGAAACATTATTTTTACCTTAAACTACACTAATTACCTCTAATCGCGATTAAAACTTAATAAGTTACTATTCACCAAAAAATTATTTTAATCCCATTGAACCACATTTTACTTCTTAATGAAAACCATGTATGTTGGATTTTTGAAATTCAAAACACATAGGTGGTAAAATTTCATTTAAACAAAAAATCAGTTTTTTATGTACCACTTAGTGGTTTCACTATTCATCAAAAATTGAAGTTTTTTCAGAAAAATACCAAAACCTCACCCTAAGCTATATTTGATATTCCGAATTCAAAAATGAAGTCCATTTTACAAAATTCAAAACATATAAGCTGCATTAATTAATTTAATAATTAATTCTCACTGTCAGAGCAAATAGCGTGTTTTTATGAAACAATAAGTATCAAAAGATTGACACTAGTTTAAGTCCTATTTCGATGTGAAATTAATTACAACGACTACTATTGGATTTAATGGTAAAAATATATTCTAATTTCACTTTAAAACCAATTCAAATGATAATCTAATCATATAAATAAATTAGATTAAAAAGATTTTTTGAATTAAAATAAAACATTTTTCACTATTCATTAAAAAATGAACTTTATCGGAAAAATACCAAAAATTGACACAAAGTAAATTTTGATGTCCCGATTCTAAAAAAGAGTTATATTTGGTCCAATAGAATGTATAAGAGTGATCGAAACTATATTTAATGATGGTTCACCATCAAAAGGCGATAAGTGACCCTTTAGTGAAAATTAGGGTATAAATGCCTAAAATTGAATTCTTTCCGTATTTTAAGACTTTATCTTTTATTGGATAAATGTAGAAACATTTAAAAAACACATATAATAATATTTTAGTTATTTCTATCCATTCCCGCCAATACAATGGCTATGTGTTAACTATCATTTAAAATAATATTATTTTATTACTAGTGTGCAACGTAAGATTTCAACGAAACTCTTTATTGCGTATCGGGTATGCTATCGAACATAGTAACCCATTTAAAGTAAAATTAATATTTAATTCGTAAATATTAATAAATATGAAAATGTTTTATTCATTATTTACCTGGTATGTTACATCCTTCCCCTCTTTTGGGAATTGTGTCCTCACAATTTTATTCACTTATCAGAATAAGTGGGGGTATTTATCCCTCATAGCATTTTCAGATTCCCACGTTGCCTCTTCAAACATATGGTTTTTCCACAAAACCTTTACCTGGTGAATTACATTATTTCGCAACACTTGCTCTCTTTGGTCAAGAATTTGGACTGGTTGTTCTTCATAAGATAGGTTCTCTTCCAGCTGAACTACCTCTGGACTCAAAACATGAGATGGATCTGGCATATACATCCTCAACATCGAAACATGAAAAACATTGTGTACCTGAGATAAACTCGGAGGTAAAGCCACTTGGTAAGAAACTGATCCAACTCTCTCCAGAATTTCATATGGTCCCATGAACCTTGGACTCAACTTTCCGTTCTTACCAAATCTCATCACACTTTTCCATGGAGAAACCTTGAGGAAAACATGATCACCTACCTCAAAAGATAGATCCTTCCTCCGGTTATCCGCATAACTCTTCTGCCTGCTCTGAGCTGTTCTCATGTGTTTCTGAATCAACTGAACTTTTTCTGCCATCTCTTCTACCAATTCTGGTCCCATCAGCTTCCTTTCACCCACTTCATCCCAGAAAGTTGGAGTTCGACACCGCTTCCCATATAATGCCTCAAATGGTGCCATTTTTACACTGGAATGAAAACTTTTATTATAAGAAAACTAAACCAAAGAAAGATGTTGGTCCCAACTTCCCTGATAATCCATCGAACAATCTCGTAGAATATCCTCCAAGTTCTGAATTGTTCGTTCTGACTGACCATTTGATTGAGGATGAAAAGCTGTACTAAAATTTAATTCAATACCCAACTACTTCTGAAGGCCTTTCCAAAAGTTAGAAGTGAACCTGGGATCACGGTCAAATACAATGGATAGGTGAACTCTATGTAACCTGACTATATCCTTAAGACACAAACGGGAAAGTTGATCTAGGGAAAATGTATCTCGTATAGCAATGAAATGAGCAGATTTAGTCAAGCGATCAACAATAACCCAGATTTCATTATTACCTCGAGGGGTCTTCGACAATCCCAGTAACTGCCGCTCTGCTTTAACCTGCTGACAAGTCAAACACTTCACAATAAAATCAGCAATATCTCTTTTCATTCCATCCCACCAGTAATACTCCCACAGATCCCTGTACATCTTAGTACTGTCAGGATGGACTAAAAACGGGGAACTATGAGACTCACATAACAACTCATTCTTCAACTGTGAATCACAAGGCACACATAATCTCTTCCCAAATCTCAAAACGCAATCATTATCAATGTTGAATTCAGGAAACTTACCTTTATGAACCAGCTCTACCTTTTTCTGCAACTCACTGTCTTGCTTCTGTGCTTGCTTGATTCTATCTGATAGAGAAGATGTCAGTGATACCTGAAACAAAACAGGACTTCCTAAACAAAAAACTTCCATGCCAAAGTTCATCAAATCAAAAACCAAAGGATCTCGTTCCAAACACAACATTGTTAATGAAGCATTACTTTTTCTACTCAAACCATCAACCACTTTATTTTCTTTTCCAGGATAGTAATGAATTGTACAATCATAATCCTTGATTAATTACAGCCATCTCCTCTGTCTCATGTTCAATTATTTTTAAGTGAATATATACTTTAAACCTTTTTGATCAGTATATATTTCACACTTTACTACATACAAATGATGCCTCCAAATTTTTAGAGCAAAAGCAACAGCAGCTAATTCCAAATCATGTGTAGGGTAATTTACCTCATGAGTTTTCAACTGACGTGAAGCATATGCAATTACCTGATCATTCTGCATAAGGACACAGCCAAGTCCCTTCAACAAAGCATCACTGTATATAACAAACTCACCATTCCTAGAAGGAAGTGCCAAAACTAGAGCACTCACCAATCTTCTTTTCAACTCCTGAAAACAATCATCACATTATTTTGTCCAGATGAACTTAACACCCTCCCGAGTTAGCTTAGTCATTGGACTAGATAACCATGAAAAATTTTCAACAAACCTTTGGTAGTAACATGCCAAACCAAGAAAACTACAGATCTCGGTTACATATGTGGGTCTTGGCCATTCTTCAACAACTTTTTTTAGCAGGATCAACAGTTATGCCATCTTTTGAAACAATGTGACCCAGGAAAGAAATTTTTTGTAACCAAAACTCACACTTTCTGAATTTCCCATATAGTTTCTTTTCTTTTAAGGTTTGAAAGATAACCCTTAAATTACTTTCATTCTCCTCTTTACTTTTAGAAAAAACCAAAATATCATCAATGAAAAAAACCAAAATTTTTCACCTGAGTCAGCTGAGCCATCACTGCAACAAACTGTTTAGTTCTGATTCTGACCATCTCAGGATACTGGTTTGAAAGGTCATTTCCCAATGTATGCCTTCCTAGAAAAGAATCATTGTTTCCTCTTTGAAAAACCATTATTAACACTGAAATACCTTAGGCGAAGCAACATGGTAATCTTTAAATGCTATATCATTTCAATCGTACCATAAATTAACTTATAATTTTACACTTTTCTAACTTCTAAAGTTGTCTAAACCGACCTTTGATACCAACTATAAGGACCCGACCTTAAACCTTACTTAATATTGAATTAAATGAATAACTCACATTGAGGATCTTTTCAGGTTTAGAGTTTTAGAGAATTAGAACATAACTATTACATCTCAAAAGATTACAAAGTAGACACTTCTACTAAGTTTCTATAGAATAAAAAAAACTTTTAAAAAGAAACATGTATAGTTCCATGTTTTATATAACATGAATTTCCCTTGATCCCATCCTTGACCCTATTCCAAATTATGTCCTGTGAAAAACATTTAAAAAAACTTGGGGTGAGCATAAAAAGCTCATTAAGGGATACAAAAAGAATGAAAACTGTTAGTTTATCAAAACAACAAGAAAACCATGTATACTTTATCAAAGTAATACCTTCACCTTCATGAAGTAGTAAAAACTATTTACTAAATAAAATATCATTACTTACTCTTTTGTAACCAAAGGATTACCATAAAACCCATATAAATAAAACATAACATATAAAGGTAACTTGGGACATAAACATACTTAAGTGGAATAACCATACGGTCGACTTCCACACATATCACTTAATGGAATAGCCATACAGAAAACTTCCATACATACTTAATGGAATATCCATACGGCCGACTTCCATACCCAATGCATTGGAGGTTATAACATAACCACCCGTCCTGGTATTCACGGCACCACCCGTCATATGGTTTATCATGTAACCACCCATCAAATGTCCAAGTACCAATAAAAAATCATAAAACAAATATAATGGAAAGAAAAAATTTCCACACTTTGATCACAATATATCACATAAATATATTGACATAACAAATCCACTATAAAAAAAACCATTTTCAATACCAAAATACATAAAAGAGTATATGGAATTTATTTCATTTTAAAAACATTATGGCTTGTTGAGGAAGCCAATGACCAAATAATACTCGTGGCGGCAGAAAAGGTCGTTGTCACCGCGTACGTTAAAAGAAACATTACTTTTTGTCGTTTTGTAAAATGCTTCGTAGAAAAAGATTCCTTTTGTATAAAAGTAAAAGTCAAAGGGTTTCATACCCCGCATAAAAGAAAGTTGTGTATAAAATGAAATATGCCTCAATGAAAGGAGATTGAGATGAAGTCCCTTACCTAGGGTCTGTCTTGACTCGATCGTTCTTTAACCTCCTAAATAATAAACATAAGTTAATTTCTACTTGCTTAAGAACCTTTTTCAAGTTCATTATTCCTTTTATATCACTTATTACCATGTCATGAACACTATGTAATTATTTATGTTATTAACGGTCATTTTAACGATCATTGGTACTTGAGTCGAAAATATGCTCTTTATAATTACAAGTTTTTCATGTATCCATTATATCCAGAGTTATACTCATGATGAAGATATCATATATATCATATATATCCATTATATAAATGCATTTATAATATTACATAATCATTTAGAGGTAAGAAATGAAATGCACCATTCATGGAGACGGTAAGCCGTATGTACGCATGAACGCTACATTCATTTCTATGTCATATTAATTGAATTAAAAATAAATGAGAGGTATGTATATTTTAATTATAGAATTATATTAATCATTTAGATGTAACATAAATCATATATATCCATTATATATATGTACTTATAATAGTACATTACATTTGGGGATAAGAAATGAAATGCACCGTTCATGGAGACAGTAAACCGTACGTACGCATGAACACTACTTTCATTTATATCTCATACTTTAATGGGAAGAAATAATAATGATATAGAGCTATATTATAATTCCAGTATAACATCATATATAATAACTTTAAATCCATCCTTTATACATCCCACATATGTCATTAACGAATCAAATCACTTTGAGGGGGCGGTAGTCTGCACTTCCTAAAATGAAATTATCGTGTTTACCCATAATGGAATCCATAAAGGTATGCTCAAAATGAAAAATAAATAAGCTTAAGGAAAACATAAACATATTATATATCATATATAAATATATTATCATCTTAATGGCCACCTTTTAAGGTGTTAAAAGAATGTTGAACAATCATCGTTTCAGGAGGCAGAAATTCGCCATCCACGGAAACAGTATGTTCATTAACCATTAGATGTAGATGTGTGTAAGTGTAGCTCAAAATATTCTTATAACAAAATCCTAGTATATTGAATATACTTGAGTTGTTACAAAATAAATGAATATAAAGAGTTTATGGGGTTGGAGAAGCAAAATAAAACAAAAGAACACAAGTGAAGACATCACCTTAAAATCGGGTAACTCTCTTAGATTTGAGCTCAAAGGCTTCCTTGGGAAGACTTCTGCCCAAAGTGAGGCTTCAAGGAGTAATAGAGTGATGTGGAGAGACAAAATGGGCAGGGGTTGGCCGAGCCAAAGGCTTTTGAAGTGTGGGTAAAGAGGGAGAGGTGGGGGCCTTTTATAAGAGGAGAGGAGGGGCACTCTTGGAATGTAAAGAAAAGTTACTTTATTTTAAAATGATATTCGGATTTAAGAGGTCCCACATTGATATAATTAAAGGATAAGGTGATAAGGGTTCTAAATATACCCATCCAATAGGTTTTGGACATGTGTAGGTCATAGATTTTACATTATCTTTTCATTTTATTTAAATCCTTTATTAATGAGGTAATCGCTGCATCATCATGATGTCATAAATAATTTAATATATTTAATGTCTAAAAATTATAAACAAAATATCATGATGTATGAAATCTTTGTATATTTCTAATTAATAATTATAGTCAAAAATATGATTTGTATAACCCCATGTAAAAATTGGTTTAGTAAAACAACTCATGTTTGTGGCATTTTTATTTTAACATTAAATAAAAAGGTATTAATGTAATTTTCCAACTAAAGTGGCTCCATGGGGTCCCCAAGTTGACCCATGGATTGTCTTGGTCGGCCATGACACATCCAATGAGGTTAGGACATGTTTCAAGTTCATTTCATTTTATTGAAACATTATTTTTACCTTAAACTACACTAATTACCTCTAATCGCGATTAAAACTTAATAAGTTACTATTCACCAAAAAATTATTTTAATCCCATTGAACCACATTTTACTTCTTAATGACAACCATGTATGTCGGATTTTTGAAATTCAAAACACAGAGGTGGAAAAATTTCATTTAAACGAAAAATCAGTTTTTTAAGTACCACTTAGTGGTTTCACTATTCATCAAAAATTGAAGTTTTTCAGAAAAATATCAAAACATCACCCTAAGATATATTTGATATTCAGAATTAAAAAATGAATTCCATTTTACAAAATTTAAAACATATAAGTTGCATTAATTAATTTAATAATTAATTCCCGTTTTCAGAGCAAATAGCTTGTTTTTATGAAACAATAAGTATCAAAAGATTGACACTAGTTTAAGTCCGATTTCGATGTGAAATTAATTCCAATGACTACTATTGGATTTAATGGTAAAAATATATTCTAATTTCACTTTAAAACCAATTCAAAAGATAATCTAATCATATAAATAAATTAGATTAAAAAGAGGTTTTGAATTAAAATTCAACATTTTCACTATTCATTAAAAAATGAACTTTATTAGAAAAATACCAAAAATTGACACAAAGTAAATTTTGATGTCCCGATTCTAAAAAAGAATTATATTTGTTCCAATAGAATGTATAAGAGTGATCAAAACTATATTTAATGACGGTTCTCCATCAAAAGGCGATAAGTGAACTTTTAGTGAAAATTAGGGTATAAATGCCTAAAATTGAATTCGTTCCATATTTTAAGCCTTTATCTTTTATCGGATAAATGTAAAAACATTTAAAAAACATATATAATCATATTTTAGTTATTTCTATCCATTCCCAAAAATACAATGGCTATGTGTTAACTATCATTTAAAATAATATTATTTTATTACTAGTGTGCAACGCTAGATTTCAAAGAAACTCTTTGTTGCGTATCGGGTATGCTATCGAACATAGCAACCCCTTTAAAGTAAAATTAATATTTAATTCGTAAATATTAATAAATATGAAAATGTTTTATTCATTATTTACCTGGGATGTTACACATTAAAAGGAGAGAACGTATTTCAGCGTACTATTATGCTGAGTTGCTATATTTACACTGCAACATTAATGAGTCAGCATTGCTGTTTCAATGTGATTATGGCAAGACATTAATAATTGAAACAACTACCCCATATTTTTGCTGTAGTGGATATTTCTATATAATAATAATCATTAAAAATTTATTTTATTTTATTTTACTAAAAATGTCAGAAATTCATCTTTTCCCTCGACCTGTTCCGGTCGAGATTAAACCCATTTTTAGGTGAAGTCATCATACTAGATACAACGGTGCCCTCATATTTTTAATTTGGGTATCAATTCGAAAACTTCCACAACTGTGGAAATGTGCAGAGTCACTTAACATAAAAAATGTTAAAACCACCATTCCAGCCTCACCAAGCCTCAAAATGATGTTTCTTCTCTCCTCCTTGTCTCGTAATAATTCTATATAATATTTAAAAATAATATATGGAAAATCTAATACATTTAACAGTTCACAATGTAGGTTGTCAAGGAGAAAAATTTATAATGTCAAAATATCATCCATTTTATTTTAATTATCATCAATTTCATTTCATTTTTAATCCTCTCCTCTACTACAATTATCCATGTAGAATTGTAAATAAATTTTTTCACATAAAATGGAATTTAAATATACTATTGTTATTGACCATCATCATTTCTTTAACCTCCGTTTTTTGTTCAGAAAATGAAAACATCATCCGTGCTGTGTAAATTTATCGCATTTAAGGACGATAATTTTTCAATTTCCATTAATTAATTTCAGAATGGTTTTAAAACCATTATAAATGTTTAAATAGTTTTTAAAATAATTTTTATAACCTTGTTTATGTTACTAATATTTCATATATATTTAATTTTGTGTAATAAAATAAAACAAGTTCATTGTGAGCGGAAACCGCCAAAAATAATCCAAATGTTTATCACTAACATCTTATATAAGGAATCATCCTTACCCAAAATAACCAAATGAATTATATAAAAATTTAATAATCATTGTTTTCATTAATAAAATATATCATAAATTTGGGATATCTATTCCCATTCAATATGATGATTCATACACAGATACAAACAATCTGATCATTAATAAACGGGAAACAAACACTCCCATAAAATGAAATTGCATCTTCTAACTCATCAAAAACAAAATAAATGAATTTAAGTAAATTATAATAAATAATATATATATATATATATAATATTCAAAATAGTTTAATAATGGATTTAATTTTATTATTAAGGACATTAAGTGAAGTTAATAACTCTTTCTGAAATAAGGTAAGGGATTCTATCTATACCTCTATTTTCCAATCAGGTTACACTTTCAATCTATTTACCGTAATGTAAATATTAATTATTTTAATATTATTCATTGAAATTATGTATTTATTTTATAAAATAATGTTTTATGATCTCTTCAACCTTTTTTGGGTATATACATTATTTAAAATATTTGCATTCCCACTTTATCCCGATAAACATGCCCGATTAAAGGGGACATCAAAATTTATCAACAATTTCAAGTGAGCTCCATAATATATTTTAAACCTATATTATTTCTAAATAAAATAGTTTTATCATTAAAAACTATCTTTGTTCAATTCTAATTTTATATAAATGATTTTTCCACTTCTGATTTAAATGCCTTTCAATATTTTCTATTTATCATACAAAAGGGTATTATTACTAATGTTACATAGAAAATATTTTTAATTTTTTTCAACAAATTATGATACAAAATGTCTTGAAATATGCCTATTTTCCATATAAATTTCCATTTATTATTTTAATCCTTTCATATGTGGAAACTTTTATGATGCCCCTATGTATTATGGTTTATCTCATGATTATGATAAACCATTCATTCCTTGTATAATCAATATGTTAATTCCATATGAATGATTTTTAATGTGGAAAAATATTTATGAATAGGTTATGATCTGCACACCTTGAAAGAGATCCAATTAATTTGTTAATGTATAGTCCCCTAAAACATTAAGTGAAATAGTCTAGGTGGTTATCCTTGACATGGGATTTCTGTTAAATGGTTTTAGTGGTTAGCCTTCACTCAGGCTCCTCTATTTGTATTGATCCTTGGATCATGCTTATTTCATGTTATATAATTTATATTTATTACTAGGATTACAAAATTACATGATCACATATTCTATATGTTATACTTTCATATTTTTATTTAGGTTCCATTCCTTTTTTGTACATCATGTTATTGATTTAACTTATGTGAAATAATTTATTATTATGTTTACACCCTTAATAAGATTTTTTGATCCTCTATTTTTCATGTATTATCTAGGTTATACTATGTATATGTAAGGGTTACAACGGATTTAGAATATCATTGTGAAGATTAAATAAAATATATTCCTTTTTTTTCATTCTGATAAATCACATACCAAATCATTCAATGTTACTTGACTTTACGATCTTTGGAATTTAATTGATTGTTAATTATGCATAAAATCATATAATAATATGTGAAAAAGTTTTTTCCAATATATCTAGTATCCTAGAATAGTCTAATAATTTTTTTATATTTTAAATAGAATACTTTTGTATGAAATTTATCGGTAATTATATCACCATGGATAACCTAGATTGAAATGTCAGGAATCACATCATAAAATATACATTTCATTTATAATTTTACCCTTCCTCATTAAAATAATTAATTTTTATATTATTATTATCCATATTTTTAATCCCCCTATTTAGATTTTATTATTCATAGATAATGGATAGTAATAGAGGATCATGTGAAATCATTCTATGTGATAGTCGGTGTGATGACTTCACTAAAGAAATTCCAAATATGATGGGAATGTGTTTTTAAAACATAATGATTGTAATTTCTCATCTTTCTCATGTTATGAATAATAACATGAATCATGTGGAACATCCGCCCCCTCATATGATAGAAAAATTCTGGAAGAATCTTTTATACATCAATGGCCTCCAATGTTTGGTGGATCTTGATTAACTCCACTAATAATATAATCTCTATAATTAAATAATCATAATAAGGGAATTATGTGGTGACAATATAAAATTTTTATGGGTAATATGATCATTGGTGGAAATGGATCAAGAACAGAATTTCCAATGATGAAATTGATTCCATGGATTGGGAGTAATTCATGAAAATTATTTTAAATAAATACTTTCCCTAAAACCTCCATATCAAGATGAAAAGAGAGTTCCTCAACTAAAGTCGATGGAAGAAGAGTCTATTCTTGTGTATGAAGAAAACATTACAAGACATGAATGATATTCCTCTAATATTTTCATGAACAATGAAATAAATATGGATCACTTATTTATCGGAATGATGTTTATTCTATGAAGATCATTGAAGATTTGATACTTCAAAAGTTATGAAGAGATTGCATGTTGTTACATTAATGTATAAATGGTGACCAGAGAGTCTCAATTTTCTCTTGGGCTGAGAGATTAAAATAAAAAATGGATTTTAATAAGGGATTTTTGTTGATTAATCTCATGATGGAAAGAAAATCAAATATCATACATGTTAATACGATTGGAAGAAAAATTCTAGGAACCATGTAAAACAAACAAGAAAATGTATAAAATGTTTAAGAATGGAGAATCAAGATAATAGACACCGAAAACATATGAGGAATACTATTAATGTGGATGAATAATGAAATGATCTTATCAACAGTCATCCTGTAGTGAAGTGTTAAAAAATAAATGAAAATGGGAATTTTTAGAACCATTTCCTTATGCCATGGGTTGTTAGAGGAAATAAAAAACAATAACTTCCATGGAATCATGGATGGGAATATTTAATCAATACTATTGTTGTTGAGCCCAAAAATTATGTGGTGAAAGCTACACTAGTAATTAATTCATGATGAGAAAATTCCTTATTTCATTTTGTTTCTAAACATTCTTTCATATCTATCATGTTTATTAGAACTATTCAAGAAACACATAAAAATAAAAAGGATGAGTTATCTATTAGAATTAAAAATACGGAAATTATTGAATCCAGTGTAAAAAACACCTATTATGATATTTTTCATGGGATGAAACTCCCAATAAACCTTGTATCACATCCTTTAGTGGAGTTTGACATGATATTTTGTATGGATTGTATATCATCATACAAAGCCAACAACAAAAATCGGGAAAGAGAGATAACTCTTCCCATCCCAAAGAATCCTCTAATACTGTAATGTTATATGGAGGAGGATGAATATCATTTAGAATCATCATCTCAGTTGTTGATGTTATTTCCTAATGAGAAATAATATCTAGTAAAATGATCGATTTAAATGAGGGAATCATGCTCGATGACATGCAGATTTCTAAGGACCAAACTAATGTATTACCAGAATAATTTTATACTATTCTTCCTGAACAATATGTTGAGTTCTCAATTTAACATACCCCTGGGTATTTCAATGTATCAAAGAATCCTTATAGAATGGAAACCATTGAGGTAGATCAACTTAATAATATGTTAATAGAGAATCTTGGTAGTGGTTTTATATAATCTATTACTTTGCCATGGGGATCCCCCATCCTCTTTCTCATGAAGAAGGATGGATCAATATGCCAATGTATAGATTATCATCATCTCAAAAAAATAAAATAAAATTACATATAACCTACATTGGATAAATGACTTTTTTGATTAGTTATGTGGGGAAAATTATTTCTATATGGATGAACTTCAGTTAGGGTATCTGTAATTAAATATTAGGAATAAATATATTCCCAGGATTTCATTTAAAATAACGTATAGAGATTATGATTTCAATTATATTAATTTTGTACTCAATAATTATCTAGTAGTTTTTGAGGATTTAATAAATAGATTTAATAGAATAAAACTCAATAAATTATTTGTAGTTTTTATTGATGACATTCTTAAATAATCATTAAGAAATGAATAACATGAGAATTATATGAATACTATGATAATTAATTTGAGAATTGGGTAACTGTATAAATATTACAGTAAATATGATTACTATAAATATTAAGTATCATTCATGTGGAATTTTATCAGTAACCAAGGTATATTATAGACTCTTCTACGACAATGGGAATCAATGAGTGTCCTTGAACAACATCTATAATAGAGAAACATGTTATCCTTATTCTAACTGGGTTTTTTCAATGTTTTGTAAAGAACATATCATAATTTTCAAACCCACAAGCTTTGATGAAATAGATGGGAGAAATATTTGTATAGACTATTGAATGTGAAGACTTCTTTATGGAGTTTAAAAATATGTTTATCACTTTACTAGTTCACACATTTCCAATAAGTGGGGAAAATTTTTGTGAATAAAAGATGATTATAAGAAGTACTTAGTCCTTTTAATGATGAAATATAATAATTTCATAGATTACACCTCAAAGTAGTTGAAAATTAATGAGAAAAAACTTTACATGCTTGTTTTTAGAGTTGGAAGCTGTGATATATTTAATGAAAATCTAGAATCATTTCCTATATGGGGAGAAGTGTAAGTTATATACTGATCAAAGGTGCCTCAAATATATATTTAAACAGAATTATGTTAATATGAACCATATAATAAGGTTATTGATCATCAAAAATTATGACTGATGAATCTGTTAATATCATAGTAAGGAAAAAAAGGTGGTGGTAGCTCAAAATAGAACGGATCTTGCATCTATACCATTGATGAGTGTTGAGAAAGATAAAATATTTTTATATTTGAATTGGACGAATATGGGAATTGAAAAAGAAGGAATATCATAAATCCAATATAAAATCTTTTCTCAACCATTTTTTATGGATAAAATATTGGATAATCTATTAAATGATGTGTATATTCAATAAATGATGGAAGATATCTAAAATGGGAGACCATTAGATTTTAAAATTAAGGTGGATAATGTCTTATGATTTGGGTCCCGACTATGTGTCCCTTCCAATTCAAAGGTAAAGAACGATATTATTAGTGAAACACATAGATTATAAATCTCTATTATCCCATGGAGAATAATGATTTATTGAGATCTATAAGAAAACTTTTTTTGGGTCAATGTGAAGATTGAGATTTTAGAATTACTAGACTATTTAGTGAATAGTAAAATACAGTAATTAAAAGTATATATAAATTATAAATTAAGTATACTATTACTTGAGTCATGAATGATGTTAAAACCATAATCTAGAATTATAATTTTTTATTTAATATATTAAGTTATAATTATCAAGCTATTTTATGTATTCATCCAAAATAATAAAATAGTGAATAAATGAATGAGAAAACACCTCTCTCCTCCCCTATAAATACCACAACTCATACCCTCTTCTCCTCACACCTTCCATGATTTTATCCCCATTTAAATTTTATACAATTCTTTTACTAAGTCCCTCCCCCTTACCCAGGAGGCATTTTTCTGAATAGATGTCCAAAAAATATCCCTATGGAGGTTCTCAAGGAGCACAATTCAAGAGATAAAAAACGCATAATTTTTCTTTTAATTTCCTTCAAATTTTGTTTTATTTTCTTATTCTCTCCTCACATACCCTTATCCATGTGGATTAGATAGTATAGTATGTCACATAAATTGGAATGTTGTTATGTTATTGGTATAGTCCATCATCATTTCTATCCCCTCCCATTATTTCTCTACAAATTAACATATCTTGTGTGATGTGTTAATTTATTGCATTCGAGTGTGAGGAGTAATAAAAATAATTTACCACCTTAAAATATAGTTTTAAAACAATTATAATCATACATATATTTTTTAAAACCCATTTTATAACATTTTTATCATCTATAACTAACATATACATATAATACTATATAATAACACAAAACAAGTTTATTTTGATCTAAAATTGACCAAAATAATCCCATCAAATATCACTAACTTATTATCAAATTTATTATCCTAACAGAAAATTACCAAATGAATAGTATAACCATTTAAACAGTTGAATGTTCATTAAAAACTAATAAATATAATTTTTGATATCTATTCCAATCTATATGATCTTTCATACATGTATACTAATGAACTGATCATGAAAATGAAGGAAACATATACTCCCATATGAGGAAATAAAATCTTATAAATCTACATAATTTTCATATTCAAATTCAATAAAATCATAAAAATTAAAATAAATAAAGAAAAGGTTATAAATTAATTAAATAATTTAATTAATTATAATATATTGGATATTAAGATCAACTACAGAACACTATTGGGTGTAATAAAAGTGATTCTTATCAAAAATCAATTTTTCCATTGGGCAACACTTTATATATCTTTACCCTAATTAAACTATTCATTATATTTATATGATTATTATAAATTCTGTATTAATTTTCGAAAAATATCTATAAAAATCAATTCAACCTTATTTTTTTTGGAAATACAAGTTTTATTAAAATTCTCTCCTCAACTCTTCCTGATAAAAAAGACGATTTGAAGGGAACATCCTGATTTATTACCTATTTTGAAGAAATGTCATATTATTTATTAAACAGTTATTAATTTTTTAATATCTCTATTTTTCCCTGAAGAAATATTTTCTTTAATTCTTAATTTCATATAAAATATTTTTCTAATTCAGATTTAAAATATCTTTTACATTTTCTTTAATCCTTACAAAACAGTTTTATTTAAAAAGTATCTTAAATGCAATTTTTAAATGTATTGACATTATTGTGAAATAAAATATCAAGATATATACCTATATTCCCTGATAATTGACCATTTATGATTTATATTCCTTATTTCACGTAAAGTTTTATGATTCAACCATTTCATATTCATTATTACATGATTATAATACCAACTTATTTCCCAAAATAATCATTATGTTTATTCATTATGAATTATTATTCATATGGAATAGATATTGAAGAAAATTTTATGATTGGTGCACCTATAGTGTTCTCAGGTTCAATAGGTAATGTTTTGTCTCATGAAACATCATGTAGAATGGTCTTTGTGGTTGGTCTTGACTCATGCTCCGTGTTCAATGATCTTTGTGGTTAGCCCTAACTTTGTCTCTTCCATGTACAATGAGCCTTAACTCATGTTGGTGTAAATTTTTATGTTTCTGAACCATTATAATGTTTCCATGATTCTATGACACCATGGTTTATATTTTATTCTTCAATATGTTTATTCATTTTTATGAATTTTTATGTCATCCTGATTTGGATTCAAACCCATGTGATATGTTTTATTCATATGTTTATCCCATTACTGGTTTTTTAGATCATCCATTTTGATCTCAATTTCTCTATGTTATCCAATAAATATGAATGTTTTTATTTATTTTTATGATATAATAATAGATATAAAATAATTTTTTTATTTCGGTTTTATGTGGATTATATGTGTACTTTTTCCTCTAAATACTGTAGAAATTATGATCCTTGGATTTTAATTGATAGTTCATTATGCCTAAAAATATATAATAATTTGTGTAAAAACATCGGTCCACTATATTTTCTGTTATAGTATAGTCTATTAATTTTGGGAGATTTGTACTAGAGCGCTTTAGTAAAAACCTTACGAACAATAATATCACCATGGATAAAATAATGAGAAAACACCCCTCTCCTCCATTATAAATACCAACCATCACCACCTTTTCTCCTGACACCTTCCATGAATTAATTATTTTCTAATTGTTATCTATTATTCTTCCAATTCATATCCCCCACTTTTTTGATCATTTGGTCTCAACATAAGATACAAAAAATTATATTGAGGATACACTTATGTAAGAGAGTTCAAGAGGAAAAAAACATCTTCCCTTTTCTTTAAATTTCCTTCCAATTTCATTTATTTTATTATTATCTCATAACATCCCCTTATCCATGTGTCATGGTAACTATATTATCTCACACACACTATTATTTTATTATGTTAAATTAATAATCCATCATCATTTTTCCCAACCATTTTTTTCTAAAAATTAAAACATCGTATTGGATGTGTTAATTTGACACATCCAAGGACGACCAGTCTTAAAATTAAAATACCACCATCATAGATGGTCATAAATATAATATAATTGTTGTAATTGATTTAAAAATTAATTTTATTACCTTTTTTTGTTTTTAATCAATAATATACATTTAATATTATATAATAATACAAAATAAGTTACTTGTGAGAGGAAACAACCCAAAACAATCCAAACGATTATCACTAAGGTATTACCTAATGAATTTTCATCATCCAAAATAAATAAATGAATTTTGTAACCATTTAATATTATTTATTCTTTTTAATAACATATAACTTCAATTTTGGATATTTATTCCCATTTTACATGATCTTTCAAACATGTATACAAATTAACTTATCATGAAATCTATTGAAACTAAAACACCGGAAAGAAAAACTTTCATCTTATAACTCATAAAAAATACATAGTTGAACTTAATAAAATTATAATAAAAATAATAGATATATAAATGGTTTTTAATTAATTATTAAGATGATTTAATTTTATTATTCAAGACATTAATATCACGGGATGAATACTTTTGGGAATAAGGTGTGGGAATATTTCCGAACCATCTTTTTTTACTTTAGGTTACCCATTATATGGTTTTACTATAATGTCATAGTTAATTAATTTTATATATTTATTGTATCTTATTTGTAAATTTTCCAAAATCATGTATCTAGATCATTTCAACCTCATTTTTAGGTATTCACATGTTTTAAAAATATTCCCTTCTCAATTGTTCCCGATATGAAAGTTTAGTTAATTGGGACATCCAAATTTATTAACAATTTTCAACTGATCTACATAATATATTTTAATCATATATTATTTGTATAATAAAACTAAATTTTTAGGGAAAAACTCTCTTAGTTATTTTTTGGCATGATAAAAAGTATTTTTTATTTTCTTATTTAAATGCACTTTAATATTTTCCTCAAAAGGCACTATATTTTGTTATTACTAAAGATCATTAAATAATATTTTTATATATTTTTACTTCAGTTTGACATAACATGACCCTATAGATGTATATTTTATCTTATTAATATAAATTTATTATTTAAATCCAAAATTTCAGGGCCACTATTATGGTACAAACATTTATTATGAATTACGACCTGATTATGATACCCAGTTTTGCCATTGGGTAACCCTTACGTTTATTCTTTATGAATGGTTCTTCATATTGCTCTAATATTAATGATCATAATATGATACGTGCACCCGTATAGTTCTCTAATTAAATGTTTAATTTTTGGTCTCATGATATGTCATTTGAAATGGTCTTGGTGGTTAGCCTTAACTTGTTCTCCATGTGCAATAGTATTAGATGTTAGCCTTAACTCATGCTCCTATATGTGAAATGAGCCTTCACTTATTATTGATTCATGTGTTATTTTCCTGATACATTACTATGATTCCATGATTACATTATACCATGTTCTATGTGTTATTATTTTATTTGATTATTAATGTTCAACATTTTTATATCATCATATAATACCTTCTAACTCATGTGCTATGATTTTTTGTTATGATTATCCGTTTATTGGGATTTTTAGCTCATAACTATTGTCCATGTATTACCAATGTTATCATATGAATATTTAAGGGATCAAAGGATTTTAGGATCTCATTATGAATATTAAATAAAATATATTTTTATTTTGGTTTCCTGAAGCATCATTATGTACATAATCCTCTAAAGATAATAAATTTTTTGATCCATGGATTTTAATTGATGGTAAATTATTGATAAAATAATTTAATAATATATGTAAAAGATTAAGGTTGTTATCAATCTACAACTATTATAATTTTGAAATGGTATTAACATAAATTGGACATTATCACTACACTATCAAGGACTCTTAGAACGAGTGATTCCATTGAGGTAAATATAGATCACCTCACCAAATATGAATATTTCTATACTATAATAGCTTATTTAACATTATTATATCTTTTAGGAAACAATATTGATTACTTTGTAGGAATTCATGGTGTAATACATTGAATTTTGTCTAATTTTCATCCTTGATTTGTATCCAAAATTAAGAAAATTCGTTAAAATACACATGATACATAGATAAATATAACATCCACATATCAATAATAGAATAATGTTTTTTATAAAGGTAGTATAGAGTAATTAAAATAACTGTTGAAATATGGATCCATATAGTTTCATATTATGAGAGATCTGTTTATAAAATTGTTTGTTCTTCATGTTAAAATAGTTTAAATTAATTTATTAAAACATTGTTATATGAATCATTATATTGAAAATGATTTTGTACCCGACTATTTGGGATGAAGATGGAGGAAGTAAAAATAAGGTACCAATTTTTTTGAGGAAACATTGGTTAAGAAAATACTATTCAGAATAGTTTTAAGGAAACTAAATCTATGAAAATGAGTTTTTCTAATATCCAGAAGAATTATTTTTAATACCATTAATGATATTAGGTTTTATTGAATATAACTCCATGGAAGGGTATTATATAGTTCATTAATAAATGGATACTCATCCTCATGTACATCAATCATTTTGAAAATTTGGAATCAATTGGAGTTATGGATTAATATATTTTTAATTCTAGAAGGTTTACATGTTGTGTATTATTTTTTTAATATACGAATTTCTAAGGAATTAAAATCCATTCCTAAAGCATGAAGTCCCCTAGGATGAAAAATAATCAAAATGAGATCAATCCTATTATAGTGAGAACATCAAGAGTTATGAAAGAAGAGACCACATATTGAAGAATTAGATAACTCATATGGAAAAGGTACCCTTGATAAATCATAAAATGAAGTAATTCACATGGGAAACATCAAATATTATGAATAATAACCACATTCATTGAACTAGAGAGTAATCCTGAAATATTTTGAGGAAGAATTTTTTAAAAGAGGGATAAATATAACACTCAACCCTTAATTAGAGTAAATAAACACTATATTATTGTAATAAAATAATAAAATATACATTTTAATAGTTCATTACCCAATAATGATAAATTAATATGATAAATATGGAATTTTCCCAAACATAATCAAAATATGACAGGATTAATTTAACTAAAATTTCATTTATAGAAATGAATTTATAAAATTTTAAAGATTTAGTATATTATTATACCTCCCTTAATTTAATAATAATATTAAATTATATTTATATTTAATATAATATATAATATTAATTTGATATAAACTAATCTATGACCATTATGATTTAAAAGAAAAAATGATTCATAAAACTATTTAAAAATATTTTCACTCCCAATTTAACAAATTAAAAAAATATTTAATGGTTAATTATTTAAATTAAATATATATTTTTTATATGTTAAAATATTATATAAAATTATTATCACTAGAAATATAGTTTTTTATGATCATTTAATTTCCCAGCAATGCAATTACTGTAAAACATTTTTGGGAAATATTTGCCGGGTCTATTTTTAAATTATATTATATAAAACTTTGAATTAAATCTGATAAAATTGATTCCATATTTTAAATATCTATATTTTCTTAGTATTCTAAAATTATATTTAGATCATAGTGAAAAATAAAAATTGAAAAAATTAATTATTATAATTACAGAAAACAATTGGTTTTTGAAATGGTTATTCTAAAATGAATGGTCAAGAAATTAACAAAACCCTTTATTAAAAACCATTAGATGGATTTATTTTTTAATTACCCTTTTCACCAAGAAATATATTTTATTTTTTCCATTAATCAATGAAATTTACTTGAATATACATTGAATCATTGAAAAATGTGTTTACCTCACCTCAATTACAAAAGGAATCCTTTTCCAATAACCTATTTAGATATCACAAGACATCAATCATGAAATAAACCAACAAATATATCTCCCAAATATCATTATTTACATTTTAGAGATGATTTTTTTAAAATTCCAAACCAATTATTCTTTTGAAGATATTCCAGGAAAGATCTTATATGATATTTACTTGTGTTAAAAAAGCTATTTGTTTTAACTTATTCTTTTAACCCCATCAATTATGTCATAAACTTTATAATATAAATCCAAAATAATCTTACAAATACAACAATATAAATTTTTTGATGTAATAATATTATCCATTTGTAAGAACCTATGTTTTTCTGTAATGCATTTTTTGAGAAATAATTTAAACTCTTTCATTTAGATGCAAAGGAAGGGTAAAATGGTCTTTTTTCCTAAGAAGATGATCTTATATAATTTTTCTTACTACTTTTTTTTCTTTTAAATGGTTTTTACCCTAGGATATGAGTTTGGAGGAAATATGAGAAGTTGAAAATTTGGTGGAATAATTAATAATTAATATTTATGAAATTAAATATTAATTTAATCACACATGACTATTCAGAGATAAATATTGAAAAGAGTGTAGGATTGAGATTTCAACTCCTCAATTGAGTCCCAAACGAGGATAAAATTTTAAGTGTGGCTCAATCTTGAGTCGGGTGTCGGGGCTGGCCTGGTCCCCCATTTTCTTTTCCTTTCTTTTTCTTATTTTATTTTCTTTCCTCATTATTCCTCACCCTTCTTACACACACCTCATGTGTGGATTCTCCTTTTCCGTGATATAAGAAAGAAAAGGTATAGTTATATAGAGTGATATATGGAAGGTAATAGAGGTATCATTGTGATGATATCGACACAATGGTGTGACAAGCCGAAACAGTGGTCGGTGCAATCGAGTGATGATTAGGCGGTTCCCCTCCAATGGTATTCCCATTTATGTTTTCACTGTAGATCTCATTTAAAATTTTTTTTTCATGTTATTATATGCATATATTTCGTTATTATTGCATCTTGAGACCCAATTTTTTTTGGGGGGATAAAATGTGGGGTTCTGAGAGATCTAAGCATTTTACCATTGAGAAATCTAGGATACACAACATGTGTTCTAGGGTAGCACACCATGTGTTCTTACCATTTGGGGAATTGGAAATTTTATTACGTACACTCCATTTAATATGCACACAAACTGTGTGGTGGTACATGGCCATGTCTCTTCGAGTGTGGAAAATAACAGAAAATGTCGGTTTTTAGACAATACATGTCATGTAAATTAAATACACACTATGTACATTTATACAGACAGAGACCATATTGTTCTAGCCATGTATAAGTACACATCCAGGGGTGGATAGAATTATATTCCTTATACTCCAATTTACATGCCTTGATCTATTTCCAACATAAAGGTTCTGGGTATTTTGTGCCCTCGAAGTTATAATTTGGCATATGAGTATTCCATTATGAGTTCTTTTCCTTGTATATCGTGATTGTGAAACCTATGGATCATTTTAATGATCCTAATTTGTATTTGGGTTCCTATCAAAATGGATATGTTCTTCATTTAATTATTAAATTTGGTCATCACCTGAGAGTGAGAATTGGGGTGGATGATATGTTTAGGTGATCGGACTATCCTAGTTTAAATCTTGATTTGAGATAAGTTGTGATTTATCTCTCGCGACATTTTCTTTTTAAAACACTCCCCTTGAGAGACATGTCTTTCTTTCCAATGACACCATGATAATAGATACATCCAAGGATCCCTTGGGGGGAACCTTTTATTATGTGTTGATCTAAGGAGTCCATTGTAAGATCCTTGTAATCATATATTGTTTCAAGGATCCCCATTGTAGGATGGCTCCATTGATTGATCGACCCATAGAGGTTGGTTGGTTTTTAGTAGATGGTTTTCAAGTGTCACCTATAACATGTTCCAAACTTGTATTCTCATGAGGCTGTAGAAGTAGTGTTTGGTTGGGCATTCTGGACACCCTCACACTTTTTTATGTTTACTTGTTTATTGTTATGGTAGTGATGTTCACTAGAGGTGATTCTTAGTTGGTTGCTGCCAAACCTAACTTGAGGCATATTTTGTTCTTTTGGGATTGTCAAATTTTTTTCTTGGGATCCATGTTGCTTATTGGGTTTACCAGATATGATTTCCTATTATTCATCTTTTGAGCCATGTTAATTCTTATATTTTAAATGTTACAAGAGTTATAAACTATGAAATGGATGTTTATCCTCTATGTATATATACTATGATATTTTTTTGGATTTCCAGAGTCGCTTCCTGGCATCCTGCTGTTGAGCCTTCCATGTTTACTTATTATTCCTTGAGTGGTTCTTAGATTATTGGGTTAGGAATTCCTTGGATGGACTCTTGGGCAGGATGATAAATTATGAGGATTATTACTCTCTCCTTGATGAGGGCGTGGCCTAACTTTGTGGTGGCCTAAACATCATGATTTAGTGATGCATATCAGTAGTTGGGCTTGGTCTAGATTTTCTTGAGAGGTTTTGACACACCGGATTGGGCGTCAGAGACGTCATTTTGAGTCAATAGAATTGACACTTTGGGTATGTTATGAGAAACGTGGATAGTGAGGCCATCATATATTTGTGACATGTTTTCAAGGGAACAATGTTCTAGATATAGTGTGGCTCGGGATCTTATTTTGTATATTACTCCTCAACTATTATGGCCATAATCTAGATTGAGTCATGTGCACACAAGATGACATTGAGATGAGGTGGTTTTACCACTTGTGTTGATAGAGGCCTCTAATATATTCTTTTTACATATTTGAGGTTTGGGGGGTGGTACCATAGGAAGCCACATGCGATTTGATGAGTATTTGGTTGATAGAAATGTGTCTATCAGGTTGGGGGCTGAGGCTTGCCATGTTTGAGGCCAGAGGTTGAGAATTTTATTTTATGAAAATAATTTCGTTCTTAATGTTTTCATACCATGGGAAGACATGGGATTTTGTGTAAGGATCTGTGGGACCAAGATACTATTTTTTGAGTATGCCTTCGGGACATTGATACTTGAGATACACCATATATGGAGTCATGTGGTGTTGTATTTTTTTTATTGAGGTCTAAACTAAGGGTTAACCTATGATTTTTGATTATAAGATTATCTTTTAATATGGTTCAAGGACTCTATTCAATTATGATATTCTGATATCTGTGGAACCGTGTATATTTTGATTAGGATTACAGACCCAAGGATGAAATGTAGGTTAGTTATCAGACTATTTGGTTTCACTTACCCATTAATGTCATATCTATGTAAGTATGTATAGGTATGGGAGTATACATGCATATGCCTATAGATATGGAAATATATGGTTCCACATTCCTATTTTATAGGGATTACATACCCTAAATTTGACTATGAATTCATGTTGGATTTATATCCATTGGTTTTTCTTCAACTAGGCTGAGCATAATGCTTTTATATAATCTTTTGGCAGCACCATTGCAGGTTGCTTGTCATGGCGGCCTACTGAGATTCTTTCTCAGCCCTGAACATGTACCTAGATTTACGTGTAGACCGTATGTATTATTTTCGGGTTCAGAATGAGTTATATGTTGTATATGGTTGATTCCTAGTGTTTCGTGATCGAGCATAGCTACTCATGTGGTTCTACTGATCGGGCTATAATAGTTCGATAATGTCTTGAAAACTGGAATCTGGTCTGGCTTGGAGTTAGTAGTAGAACCCTATTGTATTTCATTCATCTATTTTTTTAATATTTTTCATTATTATTGGCCCAATGAGGGACCACTTTTGTATTATATTACATGGTTGTTCAGGATTTAAATAGATTTTTACTATAGAAACATGTTCTATATCAGTTGTGTATTCATTATTCACTATGTTAACGTTACTAATATGTATGATACTTATCTATTTATGTTGTTTTATTCTATGAAATGAGGGAATATTATCCAAACAATCACACCCTTGTCCCTCACTAATGGTCAGAAGCCTTTGGCGTATTTGGAGGATTGCTCGAGGCCTTATGGAGAACCAGCTCAGAGCACCAGTTTAGTGTAATCAAACTTAAGACATTACAAAGTGTTATCAAATGAGTTTTCTTTTCTAGGACATTACTATTTGGGATATGTTTGTTAGGAGTATTATGAATTTATTGGATATTGTGATGGATATCAATCAACTGGGCTGAGAACACTTATTCTGGTAGGAATTCATCATTTCCGTGGGAACTGTTTGTTTTTCTGAACTTCGATGGTACATTTTTATATGACATTCTCCTTGAGTGTTAAACATGTTGTGTGGGTGTTATGATTTACTATGGATATCTTGATCTTGTACATTAGCATGATGTCGAAGACAAAATTTGACTCTTGTCCTGTGAAGGAAAGATACATCTCATGTGTCATTTTTTGGCATGCAATATTCAGATCATATAGTCATGATATTGTGTCATTTCACTAATGGAAGAGGCCTAATTAGTGGGCCTACATACTTTCATCTTTCCTTATGAGGGGTGATGATTTTTATATACATTTAAGAATTTTTTAGGAGGTTGATGACTCATTCCTCATGCACGAAAGGTGCAGTGACAATGTAGTTCGACATGTTATATATTTTTCTTTTATTGTGACCCTTAAAACATGTTGTTTTATAGGTCATTGTTAACCTAGTTATATTTATTAGTATGATGTTGAGGGATACCCGATCATTTATTCTGAACTGGTCCTCTTGGGTTTATTTCTGTATATAGATACCTTATGAGTGTTAGATCAGTTCTTATTCTGTGTTGGTTGTAATCTCCAGGGAGCAGTAACTTCAGAGGATGTTGGGAGAGGATCATGGAATTTTTAGTGTGTGCCTTCTGTTAAAACCTTTTTTTTTGAAATTTGGTGTTTTAGTGGGAATTTGAGCCCTAAAGTTTCTTTGGAGACGATGATAAGTGTATTCATATGGTGGAGAGCAACATATCTGGTGTAGTTAAATGCATTCCATATATGAGACAATTGTTGATTCTATAAGGCTGGTCATTGGAAAGTCTAGATATCATGGTTGTGTAGATTCATAGTTGGGAGCGTGGTTTCTGGTCTTTTCACCAGACTTCTTAAGAATAATATGGTTTATATTGGGGAGTTTTTAGGAACCCGTGTTTTTCTGGATTTCATTTTTGAGAATAATTTCTGTCTTTTGATTCTAGATGCTTGGGAGTGGTAAAATTGCCTTTTTCCATAAGATTAAGATCACGGATAATTTTACATATCACTCTATTGGTCCTAGAATATCATGATTACCCTAGTACATATGTTTTTTGGAAATATGATTCTTTCTAATTTTGGTGGAATAATTTACATTTAATATTTGGTAAATTAAATACAAATTTAACCGCGCTGGATTTTTAGAGATAAAATATTAACATCATTTGATATTGATATTTTATCTCCACTATTGAGTCCAAAATGTTGATTTTAGACTAGGTGAGCCATAAACTCGGGTCAGGCATTGGGGTCGGCCTGGGCCCCCTTTTTCTTTTCCATTATTTTTCTTCTTTTATTTTTATTCCAATTCTTTCCTCCTCCTTCTTGCACACACCTAGTTTGTGTCTCCTCCATGATTATGACCAAAGAGAGAAAAGGGAGAGTGAGATAGAGAGGGAGAGGGAGGGGAATATATATACTGTTGTGATGCTCTCAATGCACTGCCGTGATGTACATAAACTGTGGATGGTGTAATCTAGTGAAGACTTAGTGGTTTCCATCCGATGGAAGGCCCATTTATTTTTTCAATATAGATCCCCTTTTAATTGGATTTTCCAAGTTTTTATAGCCATATATTTCTTTCTTATGGCCTATTGAAATCCAATCTATTGTTTAGAATGTTAAAACAGGGGATTTCAGGCGATCTAAGGGTTTTCCCGTAGGGAAACCTAGGTTACATGACATGTGTTATAGGGGATCTCTCTATGTGTTATTCCAATTCATGGAATATGAATTCTTATTAAGTTCAATCCATTTACACTATGTACACTCTGTGTGGTGGTACATGGAAATGTGTTTGAATCTATTAAAAAGAATAAAAAATGTTGGTTTATAGACAATACACGCTGTCTACTTTAATGTAATCCCAACATACTTTTACATAGGCAGAAATCATGTTGTTTGTCCCTGTATAATTACAAAACTAGGGTGAGGGATAAGAGTAAAAATCTTGAACTCAATAGTACATTCCATTCCCTTTTTCCATCATAGAGTTTTTGGGAATTTTGTGCCATATATGTCATAATTTTTCATATGAGTAGTCAATTCTAAGAGCCTTTTCACATAGATCATTATGGTGAAACCCTTGGATCATTTAGTGACTCTTAATGGTTGTTTTGGGTTTTCTATATCAATGGATATGTTCATCCTCCAGTTATCAATATTATCCATCACCCAAGAGGGAGAATTGGCATGGATTAGAGGATGGGTGTTAAGACTATACTAGTTAAGATCTTGATCTGAGCTAAGTTGTGATCTATCTCTGATGACATTTTATTTTTTTGGACGCTCCCCTTTAGAGAATATCCATTCTGGCCTATGATGCGGTGAGGCAAGATTCTTCCAAGGAACTCTTGAGGGATGACTTTTCTTATGTGTTGATATATGGAGTCACTTATAGGAACTCTATACTCATGTATAGTTTTTAGGATCCATATAGTATAATTCATCCATTTATGGAACAATCTTGAGATGAATGTAATGTTTTTGAAGTGATGGTTTTTGGGTGTCATCTAGAACTCATTATGAACTAGTAATCCAATGAGATTGTGGATATAGTGTTGGGTTGGGAATTCGGGACACCATCACTAATTATTATGTTCAATTGTTTATTATTGATGTTATGATGTTCATTAGATTTTCTTCCTAGTTGGTGTCTATGAAGCCTAACACAAGGCGTCTTTCGTTATTTTAGGATGCTCAAATGTTTTTATTTGGATATGTGTGGCTTATTGGGATGAATGGATGTGCTTACATGGTATCCGAATTCTAATCCATATTATTCCTGATATTTTTCTAATAACTATATTTATTATATAGGACTTGGTTGTGGAGCATATATGTATATATATATTGTGATTTATTCTATTTGGATGTCTGTAGGTGCTTCATGGTATCCGGTTGTTCAGCCTTACATGTTTACATTTACATATTAAGTGACACAAGGAGTCCCATAGTAGGAATATATTGGATAGACTCATGTTCTAGATGATATATATTGAGGATGATTATGGACTCCTCGATGTGTGGTTTTCTTGAGTTTTGGATGTCTTTGGTATCAGGATTGAGTGATGGTGATCACTAGTTGGGCTAGTCCTAGATTTTCTATAGTGGTTTTTCCAATAGGATAGGGGGTTGTGGATCTCATCATGGGGATGTATGACTGTCAGGATGGGCATGACCTGAGATACATGGATAGTGATGACATCATATTTGAGCGAACTAGTTACAAGGGCACATAATGACATAAATGGTGTATATTGGGTTCTAATTTTGTTGATAGTCACTCTCTCGTGATGGAAAAAGAACTGATTGATTCTTATGCACACAGTTTGACTTCATGATGAGGTGGTATAGAACAATCATGTGGATAGAGGACCCAAATAGTTTTTGTTTATGTATTTGTGGTTTGGGGGTGCTTTTCGATGGATGCTACATGGGAGGTGAGGAGCCTTCGGTTGATATTGATGCAGTTATTGGGTTAGGGGATGAGGCTCACCAAGATTGATGATATTGGACAAGAATTTAATTTAAGGTAAGACATCGTTGTTTATTTAGATTTTGTGGCATGGGCCAATGTGATATTTTAATTAGTGGTCCATGGGACTGGGATACAATTGTTTGGGAATACCATAGAACATTTGTACATCACACACGAGGTGTCTGGAAGCACATGTTTCATGCTATGTTATTGATGTGGAACCTGAGGGTCCTCCTAGGCATTATGACTATAGGATTACCCTGGGCCATGGTTCAAGGACTCTCTACACTTTTGAGATTCATTCAATGGCCGAAGAAGATATTTGGCGATCGAGATTATGAACCCAAGTATCGACAACATGTTGGTTATCATGTTGTTCAATTTCACAAAACCATTAATTTTCTATCTATGTATGTATAGGTAAGGTACTATACAAGAATATTCCTATAGATATAGAAATATATGGGGGAACATTTCCAGATTATGGGGATTACATACCCTGAGATTGACTATGGTTTTACATTAGATTTACATATTTTGGTTGTGATTCATGTAGGCTAAGAACATTTCTTTTACGTTTACTTTTAACAGTACAATTGTAGTTTTCTTTTCGGGGTTCCCTACTGATATTCTTTCTCACCACTGCACATGTACCTCAGTGTACGTGTAGACCATATGTATACTATTCAGGTTGAGCATGAGTTCCATGGTGTATAGGGCTGAGCCACAATGTTTCATGATCATATGGAGATACTAATGTGGTTCTACAGATCGGGCTCTTGTAGTTCGATAGTGTCAGGTGACAAGGTACATGGTCATGCTCGAAGTTAGTAGTAGAGCCCTATTAATTTAATTTCACTTCTGTTGTACTGTTGTATCTATATGATAGGCCCTATGGGTTACCAGTGTTGTATTCTGATGAATGTATGTTTGGGATTTTACAAAAATTTTCTATTGTAGGTTATTCTATTTCATCTGTTTAATGCTTCCTCCATAAATTTACATTACTAACAATTTAAGATAATTATCTATTTTCGATGTTTTCTACTATGATATGAGGTCATTGTATCTCCACTATCAAATTTCAGGCCCTTCCTGCTAGCCGATAGTCTTTAGCATACATGGAGGCATACATGAGACCTTGTGGGGAATCGGCTTGGAGCACTGGTTTAGTGGCATCTAGGACGATACATTTCACATATCATATTCTATAGAGTTGAAAAATACCATCGTTCGTGTGTATAGAAAACTACTGCATGAAAAAGTGATGTAATTTGGTTTTCCATCACAAAATCACATGGGTAGTCATAATAATATAAATAATGAATAGAAATGATACTTATACAATAATATTTTCAATGTAAAATTAACGTATCACTTATTTATTTACACTTTCTCCTATTAAGTAACAGATAATATCACTCATGCATACGTACAACCTACCATTTCTAAAAGGAGACATGATCCATTTTATATGCGCCACATACAAGAATGATTCTAAAAATTTATATAATAATTTAATATGATATTCATAACATATAAATAGTTCGGGTGATTATGGAACAATATTATATGAAGAAGAACAGTAATATCCATGTATATATATATGTGTGATATGATGAATTAGTTATTGACTGAAACACTATTAATGTTGAAATTTTATGAGTGAACTGGTGAGAATATGTCATAAGAGGATGATATATGATATTATAATTATTAATATGGTTTTGTTATATATTAATAACATTTGTTAAACCATTACCTAGAAGGTTCAATAATTTTAATCTAAATAGAATCAATATTTAATTGATTTCTTGACTATTTACACTCTATTGGGAAATAATTTTTTTATACTCTTATTCCTTTTTATTTTTTTATATATTTCCACATTGGAATATTCTATTTTGAATACATGTTTATTCAAGATGATTGATAGTTCATCTTAAGTTTCAAGGTGCTAAAATTTTAATGATACTAAAGAGGGAAGGATTTCTTTAAAAATAATATTTTTAATCATTTATTTTAGTTGAATAATATTTTAATATATCCCTATATACTCCAAAATTATTCTTATCCATTGGATTTTTGAGTTTTTTAATATTTTATTCAATCCATTCTCAAAATTTTCTCTTTATTCATGAAATTAAATGCATAAAATAAAATACAACATTATGTTTATGTGTGAGATGGTGAATATTAATTTCATGTCCACATTAATTATAAAAACAAGTTTAAAAAATAAATTTTAATTACTAAAATTATTTAATAATAATTTTTTATATTATACATTAATTCTTAATAGGTTTTTATGTAATTAATCTAATTGTTTATGAAACGTTAATTTTTTTACTTTCAATATAAAAACTCAAAAATATTGTTCAATGTTACCGTATTAAGTGTAAATAGAAATTCCGTTAACTATAATAAAATTATAATATTTAATTTAATTGTTATATTTTCAATTATTTTACTATGAAAACTGTTTTATTAATTCTTATTTTATTAGTTCACTTCTATTTGGCATTAACCTAAAAAAACCCAAATTCAATACAAATCCTCTATGACTTCTAATTAATTTCATGTTCATTTAAATTATATTGAAGTATTAATGTTATTTTGGTTTCCTAATGTAACATTTATGTTAAAATTTATATTATTTCTACCCATGAAATGAATAATTCTTAAATATACAAATATTTACAAATATCTTTTAAAATGAATGTTTGTTAATTTTATTCAAAAACAAAATTATTAATTTAAACTAATCACTCAATAGAAATATTTATCAATGTATAAATTTTTTTATGAATATAATTTTCGATCAATATATAATAAATCATATAGAAAATAGTAGATGGGTGGGTCTATATTATAGATATCCGCTTGCTACATCGATATATATAATGAGAAAAATTAGTTGCCCAAAATTATATACAAGGGTTATTTTATATTCCTACCCATAGATTAAATAGAAATTCCACAAGGATTTTGTACTATAGCTATCTTGATTCTAATACCCTGACCCTAGTTACATAGATTCGGTGCCTTATTACATAACATTGGCATGATCACAAAAGATCATGTCTCGAATGACCTATTAGTTTATTAGCCTTGAAAGTACTAGATATATACATAAGTATTAAATTAAATAATGAAATAATGAAAATTAACATCATTATGCCCATTCGAATACACTCTTATTCCTGTTCTAATTCAGGAAGGTTAATTTTAAAAAAACATTTTCTCATTCTAGGAAAAATAAAAAAGCAAAGGGGTGAGCATAGATCCTCTGTAAGGATAACAATATAGCAGAAACATTCAAAAATTAGCATAAAAATTTGAGGCAATGTATAAGAATAAAAAATTATCCTTTTATTCTTAAATTTCAGAATTATATGGAAAATATTTATCAAATAATTCCATTTACTTATTCACATGGATATTCTACGAGTCGAATAAACACATGCATATCAATAGTCAATTGCATAATGATGGAATTCATAATACCAGACATCAATACCAAACAGTCAAGGCCTCTTTCCAATAATTCAAATAATACTATGTGAATTCCTTGTGCTAAGATATTTTTTTGTCTCATGAGACCAACCGATTCATCGACGAGATATAGCAAACTCCACCCGTCACTTACTATGTCTAATGCATTCCTCATTTGAAAAGGTTGAAACATAACATAAACATTTGTATTAATTAAAACTAGCATACAAAATGTCAATACATTTACCATAAACCATGAAGGGTATTAAAATATCACATATATTGTAAAATATATAACAAAACCATCAATACCATATGGAATATTTTATCAGACTATATCAACATTAAACAAGCGCAAAATCCAAAAAAAATATATTGACATAGTTGAAATAAAAACTATTTGAGAGAAATATATCTTTTTGTTTAGATCACATTTAAAAGTCCTGTAATATTAAAAGAAAACATTTATTTTAAAAAAATACTTATAATATTGTAAAGTAATCATCGAAGGTGTTATAACAGCAGAAAATAGACACACCTACCGTATAAGTTAAAAACACATTTTCCCTTAATTTTGTCGAAAAGGTCATAAAGGACCTTATTTGGAAAATGAAAGAAGAATTCCTTTATAAACATCTCATAAAAATTCAAACAAGGGTATAAATTACTTTAACCCATATTCTAGGAAATATTAAAAATGTGTTGAAATTAATTTTTAAGAAACATGGACGTGGATGATAATGAGGTCCCAGTAGATACTCACGTATAAACAACCTCAGATAATGAATAGACTATAGAATTAACCAAGACCATGTACTTTTCATTGATCAAGGGTATATAACCTCTTGTATAATTGTTAAATCATTGATATTTAATTATACAAGAACCACATAAATAAATATTATATCATATATGAACTTCTAATATTTCTTTGTTAATAATATTTTAGTAGTATCATTGTTTTGGGTGTCAACTGATTCATTTTTCTTTAGAAGCGTGGTTACATAATCCATTTTTGTTATGGATAAGATGTATTTTATTCATATCTAGAATGATATTCTGTTAGTAAAAATTATTTTTAATCATAAAATGAATATTATTCTTGAATGGTTATGATGGGGAATGAATCTCATCGTGTTTCTGGAGACGATAATCCGAACGTACGCACGAGAAATAATACCATTCAATTGATGAATAAATCATATGTAATTGGATGTTATATAATATATAAAAAATCCTAAAATTTTATATTTATTAATTAAATCAATTATATACATTATTATACCCATAAAAATAATGATGTGTTTGAATAATAAACTACACCACTCTATGGAGATGGTAAGTCGTACGTACAAATATATGGTGACTTGTCATTCATAGGATGGATAGAATAATGAATATAGTTATACCATATTTATAATAACATCACAATATGTATAATTTATTTGATTTATTATTTCTATATAAAAATTATAATGATAGAGGAGGTGGAAGAAGAAAAGAACTTTGAAAGAGGTGGTGAAATTATTACCTCTTCTTCATGTGTTTCCTTTTGATTTGATCAAAAGCGATCCATACGATTTTTTTTCTGATCAATGTAAGGAATATAGGTTGAAGGTAGGGTAGTTTTGAGGATATTTGAGCAGGGTTTGACAGGTCCAAATGGATTTGGATGTTTAATTTTGAGAGAAGGGGAATTACCCTTTTATAAGTGAGGTGAGGGTCACATTAGGAAAATCATGAAATATTATTTTATTATACAATCATAATCAGTTTATAATAGCTCAAAAAGTATTTATTTAGTGTATAAGGTGGGTATTCATCGTAAATATCTCAACCAATAGGTTTTAGATAGGTTTAGGTCACTATATTAACATTATATTTTAGATTTAACGCTTAGTTAAATAGCTTAACATTTACCATGCATTCTTGTATTATTATAATAAATGGTTAATAAACATACTATAAAAATCCAAGAGAACCCCAAGTTCTTCATTAATATTATACATAACCATATATAATTCCTTTGGCTGAACCATATATTTTTATGAATATTATATCAATTAATAATATAGTATTTGTTTTAAAAACTAATTTAGGCTGTTTTTTTTGAAATTCATTAAACATTATCACATCAAGTAATATTTATTTAATAAACCCTAAAATGTCATATTATCTATTAAAATTAGTGCAATTTATCAAAAGTCTCAATTTACATTCATTTGTATATTTATAATATCAATAATTGTAAACTTTCATTAATAAGGTAATTACTACATCATCATTGAATCCTAAATAAATTTAATTATTTTTTGTTTAAAAATTATAAAAACAATACCATTATGTATGAAATATTTTTATATTTCTAATTAATATTTACAGTCGAATTTATCTTATGTATAACACAATATTAAAAAAATTAGTTATTAAACATTGAATTTAACACTTTTAACACTTCTTTAAATAAAATAATAATAAATGTCCTAATCTAATCCAAGTGGACCAAAATGATCATATTTCATTTAATAGGGTTTATTTTGGTCGAAAAACACCTTTAAAATAGAATTGGAACATGTGTTAGGGAAATTATAATATCATTTTTACCTTTAATTACCCAATTTACTTTTAATCGTGGAAAATAAAAGTCAAAAGTTACAATTGAACAAAAATTATTTTCATTATATTGAACCAAATTTTACATACTGATGTCAACCATGTACCTTGTATTTTTTAAATTCAACTCACGGAAGCGGTAAAAATATGTTTTATGCAAATTTGAAGATGCTCCTAGAAGGTGGGTAAAATACGGTAAAAAGATCAATAATATTTCATATATCTAATATTATTATAAAATTATGACAATGAGTTAAGTTGAAGATATATAGGTTTTATGTATCTATTTTTAACTAAAATAAATTTTTAATAAATAATGAATTATTTAATTAAAAATTCAATTTTAAATAATAACCAATGTTTTTTCACTATTCATAAAAAAATCCAAGGTTTTCAGAAAAATACCAAAAATTCACCCTAAGATAATAGTAATATTCTGAATCCAAAAATGAAGTCCACTTTGAAAAAAAATTATAAAATTTCAATAAGTGGGTAGTACTATTCATAATGGCATGTTTGATATGTCATGGTGTGTTAAAACTCCATGTTGTGTACAATACTAGCTATTGTATTATTCAAAGGGAAACGTACCGTAGAAGCGTGGGGTGTTACATTATCACCTTCTTCAAATAATTTCTTCCTCATAATTTCTAGACTATTTTCTATATAAAATGATTTTGGTGGTTCTTCATCATAATATTCTCTGCTTCCCACGCAGCCTCGTCCATCTTATGGTATCTCCATAGAACCTTTACTACACAAGCCATTTGGTTTCTCAACACTTGTTTTCATGTATCAATAATCATGATTGGTTCTTCACAATAATAAAGATTAGGTTCCATTTCATTTTCCTCATAGTTGAGTTCAAGCGTTGGGTTAGGCATGTATTTTCTCGATAGTGATATGTGGAACACATCTTGAAATTTGAAGATATTTGGCGGCATTGTCAAATGATAAGATACAACTCCAATTCATTCTAGAATTTCTAATTTTTCAATATACAAAGGAATTAATTTACCCTTCTTACCGAATCGTATAAGCCACTTCCATGGTGATACCTTTAAGAAAACATGATCCCCTGCTTGAAATTCCAAATCCATCATTCGGTTATCTGCATATTTCTTTTTCCTACTTTGAGATTCCTATACATGGGTTTGGATAACCTTCACGTTTTCCATTGTTTCATCAACAAGTTATGGGCCTATGAGTTTTCATTCACCAACATCATCACCACAATTTTGTGTTTGAAATCTCATTCCATATAATGCTTTATATGGTTCTATTTGAATACTTGAATGGAAGAATTATTATAGGACAATTCTAACAGAGGTAAATACTGATCCCATATACCTTGAAAGTCAAGTGAAAAAGATCTCAACCATTTTTCTATGTTTTGAATAGTCTATTCTGATTTTCCATCGGTTTGAGGGTGGTCGGTAGTGCTCAGACAATGTTCAGTATCCAAGGCCTTCTAAAGACATTCCCAGAATCTTGATGTAAAATGGGTATTACAATCAAAAACAATTGATAGGGGTCTACATGATGTCTAAAAACATCATTAATATATAGTCTTGCTAAACTTTCTAGTGGTGAATCGTATATTATATTATGAAAATGTGCTGACTTGGTATGATGATCATCAATGACCTGTATGACATCATTCCTTTCAGAAGTCTTTGGTAGCCCCATAAAAAATTCTATCTTAATATCATCCCATTTATACTGAGGTTTGGGAAGAGTATTCATGACTCCTCTAGGATATCATCTTTTATCCTTAACCTATGGACAAACCATAAATATTGATACATAATAAGAAATCTCCCTCTTCATGTTGTCCAACCAAAAATGTTACTTCAAATATCTATACACCTTAGTGCTACCAGCATATGTAGAGAAATTGGAGTTGTGAGCATCATCCAACAAATATCTTTTTAGATCAGGTATGTCAGGAACACAATGCCTTTTCCCAAATTTCAAAATTACATCTTTATATATGGATTCGATCAATCTCCCATTGTTTGCGGATTTATTTTTTGTTTAAAACTCCTCATCATCAGTATGAGATATTTTTATCCTTTCTAGTAAAGATGGTTTGGAAACCATTTGTAAATGTATTTATTTTCACCTTCCATGGTTATTACCATTTACATCATTACTAGATCCTTGAAAATAGGATCCTTTTCAACTCTCATCTTTTTCAATACTCCATTATCCTCTCGTCTCAAATCATATGACACCTTATTTTCCTTCCCTAGGTGGTAGTGTATAGTGCAATCACAATCCTTGAGTAGTTCAAGCTATTTTCATTACCTCATGATGAGTTCTTTCTATGAGAAAATATACTTCGAACTCTTGTGACCAGTATAAATCCCACATTTTTCACCATAGAGATAGTGTCTCCATATCTTCAATGCAATGATTATAGCTGGTAGCTCAAAATCATGATTGGGATAGTTTTCTTCATGAATTTTTAGCTGTTGTGATGCGTATGAAATAACTCTATCATTCTGCATACAGAAACAACCAAGTCCTTTCTTTGAAGAATCCCAATAAATAACCAACCCATCATTCCATGACGGTAGAGTCAAGATAGGAGCACTAACTAATATTCTCTTTAGTTCTTCAAAACATTCTTCACACTATTTTGTCCAAATTTTTTTCCCATTTATGTGTTATCTTGGTTAATGGGTTAGCAATTTGGAAAAATTCTAGACGAAATGTTGATAATAACTTACTAAACAAATAAAATTGCATACCTCAGTTAACTCGTCGCTGCTGGCCATTCATGTATAGCCTTGGTCTTGGAAGGATCAATAGAGATTCCATATTTAGAGAAAATATTCCAAAGAAAAGAAATTTCTTGAAGATGGAATTCAAACATTCTAATCTTCCAATATAATTCATTTCTTATGAGGGTTTTCAGAATAGTGCGTTGGTGATTTTCATGATATTAGTAGATTTTGGAGTATAGAAAGAAATAATAAATAAATACCAATACAAAGTCCTACCTACAATTCATTTTTTTCAATTTCTAAAATCCGGTTTATGGGTTACAGGTAACCATTACAATATCCAAAAACATCACCCAACAACACTCCACCTTCAAAATAAAAATTCAAACTACAAAATACAAAATTCAAAATTCAATATTCAAAATTCAAACAGACCGCCCTTATCAATCTCGAGACACGAACCATGACATGCGTACCCTACGTGATCAAAAAATCCATCTTCCATCATGTAGAGGCATGACTGTGTCAGATGGTCATGTCACTACCCACTTCCATCATCATTCTCAGTCACATCGCCGATCTTTCCACACAAACAACGTCCTCATCATTGATGCCCATCTCCACAACACCACTAAACACCAACATCCTCACCATCGCTCTCTGACGGACAATCATTCCACAAATAGTATCCATCGAACTCAAGGATGAACAAAACCGACAACCACAGATGCAAACAGCTCCACTGAAAACATAAAGAATAAAAACCTAACAAAATCAAGCGAACAAAAATCAATCCCAATAATCATTTTCGAATCCACAACTGAATATCGCCATTCGAAAGAGAACAAGTATCAAATCCATCCTCAAAGGTGAAAACAGAAAGAATGATGAAACTGGAGAGATACACCATAGGACGCGCCACCAAGCAACAAAGAAAAACCATCAATTTCAAGACATAAATTACTTCAGGAGTGACATTACAGTGAGCGGGCTTGACATATCACCAAACAGCGTTGACCCCTTGATCCTCCATGAACACATCATATCGATAACTAGAAACACTATTAGAGCTGAAAACCACAGACCAAACCAATAAAAGAGGCCTCCCAAACATCAGATCTTGCTGAAAGGAGCCCTGTTAGGAGCCATTGAACCATATCCTGCCACCTCCTTCAGAGCCACACCAGAGGACCATATTTCCCAAAACCCTCATAGATGACATGGAACACGACGACACCCCTAAACCACCGCATCTGAGACCCACACCATGTCCCAACACCATTCCACCTTGGAAAACCCTAGCCATATATGAGGTTAGAGTGAGAAGAAGGTCAAGAACGATGTAGATCACTGAGGATGAAGACGATACCATGCCACTGGAAGTAGCCACACCAGGAACACGCCAAGAAGAATGCCGAGGGAAGAATATCTGGTAGGAGGAGGAGGTGGGGAGGAGGGCGGTTGCAGGGGAGAGAGCATACGAAGCGGAGCCCCTTATGGGATCATCATCCGCATTTTAATACAAATTTATCAAGATAATCCTTGAAAACACTATTCATTAGATTTATCAAAATAGAGGATGAATTAGTCAGTCCAAAAGGTATTACTATAAACTCTTAATGCCCATACCTATCATGAAATGATGTCTTAGGTATGTCTTCCATCTTCACACAAAATTGATGATATCCAAATAGATGGTAAATCTTTGAAAAATATTAAACTCCAAGAAGTTTATTGAATAAATCATATATGAGGGGTAGGGGATTCATGTTCTGTATTTTTATAGAATTGATCTCGCTTTAGTCAATGCACAACCTCATAGATCCATCTTTCTTCTTAACAAAAAGAATAGGAGATCGCCATGGAGAAACAGTAGGGCGAATAAATCCTTTATTACTCAATTCCTATAGTTGTTTATTTAGTTTTACTAATTCCAACGCGTCCATTATATAAGGGGTCACTGATATGGGCCTTGAACTTGGAATTAAATCAATAGAAAACTCAGTTTCTCATCCTGGAGGATGTCTAGGTAAATCCTTTGGAAACACATCAACATACTCTTTCACAGTAGGTAAATCCTCAATTTGAACATTCATTTCCTCACAAATAGTTATTTCATTCTCTTCCTCCCAAATAATTTAATGCAGTTGATCTACTGGGGGTATATCAAGATAAGAATCTGGTAGGGACGTTTCTGCCTAAAGATAAGGTACTCTTTATCATCATCAAAAATTTCAACCTCCATCTTCTTAAAATAAATTTCCACGTCATGGTATGAATGTAAATCCATACTGAGGATTATATCAAATTCAATCATTGTTATGATTATGTGATCAGCTGATAAAGAACATTAATATTCCCTAATGGGGGTTGATTCTCAAAACATTATTGCAATGATAATTGTAACGACCCAAAGTTTCATTAATGGAAAATCCCTCTTGATCCAGTTAAATGTCACTTTATGAAAAATGTTTTTATAAGATGTAAACTTATTTGGTTTTATGTTAAGAATTTTTACCATTGTTAATATAGCCATTGAACAGTGATAACATTATTAGTATAAATATAGGACCTTAACAAATCCAATTTACTCAGACAAAAGAAGCGATGGCCTCATCCAGTAGAATTGCCCCATACGAAGCCCATTTGTCAGAGCTAGAAAAAGAGGTGGCATCCTTGGGCTTCACCCTTGACGAAGCCCAAGCTGAGCTTCACCATGTCAAGCTTGAATGTGACCATCTAAGGGAAAAGCAGAAGTTGATTGAAATTACCACTCGAGCGATGTTATCTGAGCCACCTAAAGAGTCTGTCACCATCGCACACCTTACCCTTAGGTCTTATGCGGCTGTTTTAAGGGGTTATGTAACAAATAAGTAGTACTGTGTTCATGTAAATTATTTTTTTATATAATAATGAATATAATTTCTAGTCATTTTTGATACATTGTAAATAGTTTTTAAAGTACAAATGGTGTTTTTAGTTATTATTTAATTAAGAAATCTATTTTATTAAATTGAAGGATTTTTGAATTAAATAAAATTTTAATAAAATAATAATAATAATATTAAATTAATTTTTATTAAATATAAATGATCTTATAATTTTATGAATGCAATTAAAATTTTATATTAAGGTTTGAAAGCCATTTCTATCAAAACCCTTGAATTTTTGATAAATGTTGTTTTTCATTTTAAAAGTGAAAATTAAAATATTTAGAATTTTTTTAGATAAAATAAATGTCATTTCTGGGATCAGGACATCAAAATTATCCAACAGTGAATTTTTCATAATTTTCTGAGACAGTCAAAATTTTGGGTAAAAATTAAATACCGTTTAAATATATAATGTGTTTTATGACATCATAATGACCCAATGGTGATTTAATAAAATAACATAATCTTTATGTTCGGCCAATATATGTTTTAACATTAAAATAATGTGATTTTGGGTTTGTTTTACTTACTTTTCAAAGCATTAATGGACCCCTCAAGACATATTCAACACTTTGCATTTTTAAATTAATTTCCAGGGGAGTGTGACTCACCTCCACATAATCAACCTTATTATTTTAAGAAGTTAGGACTTGGGCCATATAAAATATTTCTTTACTCCTCCCTTTTCCAAAAACCATGGGAAAAAACCATGGTATGGTTTGTGGTTTGGACTAATTTAATGTAAGGGGACCCAAACCTAAATAATAAAGAATTCCGTCACCTTTCCTATATAAACCCACCCAATATCCCACTTCCTCCCCACTAAAATCCCTTGGAGTTCGTCCAACCTTTGCCATAATCTCTCTAGAATCCTCCAAAGGTTCCCCAATCTCCCAAGAATCCTCTCACAAGCCTCTCTTTAGCCTTTGGAAGCACACTTCCAAGTAAGGGTTTTTTCCTTCCTTTCTCATTTTTGTCAATTTTCTTTAAGTTGTTTTGCCATTTTAATTTCAATTATGAATGTTGGGGTATGGTTTCTCACCTCCCCCATACTGCCCTCTTATTTTTTGAATGATGGGATACCCCTTTCTCTCTCATTTAATGCCTCCCATGTACACCCATTACTATGCCGAAATTCCGAAAGGAACTTCTCTCTCTTCTTTTACATTCAAGCAATACATTTGTATCATGAATCCAAATTCCATTTAAATTGTTGGGAAATGTATCTATATGACCTCCTTACTTTACATTACATGTAAATATGATGAGTAACCCCCTTTCTCTCTCATCAACCTTTTTATGAATTTTTATTTCACGCCGTTACGCTGCCGAAATCGAACCGATTTTCTAATCCAATGTCATTGTGTAGTGAATACCATACCCATTTCTCTATCAAGGGTATTCACCTTTATACACATTTACTTATTGATTGTAAAGTTTTATGTATGAATTCCAAATTACTTTATCGTGAAATAAATTATTATTTTTTATGAATCCATGTTTTATGATCCATGTGGCACACTTATGCATGAAATGAAATGTTTAAGAAGGGTGCGTACTTATAGCGCTCCAATGCATTGGGTAAAGTATAGTATCATGATATGTCATGTGAAATGAGTGTTGACTCATGCTAATTCAAGTGCAACGTGGGTTTACTCGTGCTTCATGTGAAATGAGGGTTTACTCATGCTTTATGTGCAATGAGCCTTGGCTCATGCTATTTCCATGTTAAGTGTTGTTGCCACATTTCCATGTTATGATTATCATTCTTTATCATTTATGCTCTATTGATATGACTGTTCTCTAACATGTATTGTACTCCTCATTTTATTCCATGTGTACTCCCTTACTGGGATTTATAGCTCACCTTTTTCTTATGCATGTCCTCAGGTTATCCCATGCAATGCTAAGTATGAGGGAATGTAGTGGTCATGTAAAGGAAGTTTTCAATAATGATGTTGCATTTCATGTTTTAGGTTTTTATTTAATGATCCTAATCCCCAAAGACACTAAACCTATCAATCTTCTTTGTTGTGTCAAGTAAATTTTTATGTAATGAATCGTGTTTAAGTTGTAATAAAAATCAGGGTTGTCATAGTTGGTATCAGAGGATAGGTTTAGTTATTTTTGGGATTAGGAAACCCTAGTAAAGCCTTAGATACTAGAATAAGTATAATAAATACTTCCCTAAGTTTTGGTAAATTCTAAGTAAGTGTTTTATCAAACAAATACATCCCTGTCTGGATACGAGCAGGTAGAGGAGGCTCTGGCACATATGTATCCTAGGGGTAAAACCCGAAAACACCGCTTTGAGCTAGACTCGAATGAGAACTGGTGCACGACAACGAGCGTTGTTATACTCTTGGTTACGACACTCCCGGGGGATATGTTTTGATAAATTCATAATCTTAGTATGAACCCTTATTAAGGAAAAAATTCCCCTAAGAATATATGTTAGAAAGTAGATCATGAAAAGCCTATATTGAATCCTATAGACTCATTAGTTAAAGAAATTAAAGATTATTTATAAGATATAAACTTTTGTCTTTGGATTACCCTTTATGTGTTACCCATAACTTTCCTTTTATTCCAGCCAATGACCGGTAATAGGAGGACTCAGGCTAAAAACCGTTTTGAAGATCAGTGTGATGATTGTACTAATGAGATTCCCAATCCAATGGGAGCGGGAATAGCAAACTTTGTCACGCTTCTCTCTCAGCTAACTCAAGTTTTGAATAGAAACACGTGTCAAGAGGAATGTTAAACCCCCCCTAAGAAAGAACAAGTCGCTATCGAGAGCTTCATGAGACAAAGACCTCCTCCTTTTAGTGGATCATATGATCCCACGATCACTGAACAATGGATCAACTCCATTGAAAAGATATTCTCCATCCTTCAATGTTCTGAACAATAGAGGGTTCTCCTGGATGCTTATCGTATTGAGGGTGAAGCTGATCAATGGTGGATGTTGATCAAAAATACGAAGCTTGAGGAGGAGATCGAGGCTTTGGAATGGAAGGAATTCCGAAAGATGTTTTTCGATAAATATTTTCCATGCACCCTCCGGATTAAGATGGAAAGGGACTTCCTTTCCCTTAAGAAAAAAGATGAAGAATCTGTTGGAGCGTACGAGGAAAACTTTACAAGTCTTGCACGATACGCCTCCGTCTTTGTCGTTACCCCCGAATGCAAGGTTGACTGCTTCTTTGGTGGGCTGAAGCCTAGCTTGCTGAAAGCATTAGCGATCCGTGACTTCGACAGCTATGAGGAAATTGTCTGATGTGCCCTCATGGTCAAAATGGAGATCAGGGAATCACAAGGGTACCATGGGGACAAGTAGCGTAAGGTGGAATTAAATGCTGGTGGTCCGATGGATAAATCCAACAGTGCTAAGAAATTCCAGCACCCCACTTTCCAAAAGTGCGGAAAGAAGCACCCTGGAAATTGCCTTAAGGGGACGAGAAAATGCTTCAGGTGTGGAAGAGAAGGGCACCTAGCTGTTAACTGTCGTCAAGAAGGTCCTGAGGCTGCGATAGAAGAGAGGAATGCTCCATTAGAACCTCAACACATTGTTCAATGATATAAATGAAAAGAACCAGGTCATTTTTCAAATCAGTGCCCTAATCCAAGGGTTTTCGAAGGCAACCAACAACCTCTAAGACATCAAGGAAGAGCTTTTTCCATCACTTCTGCCGAAGTGAACCCCGACAACGAAGTGGTGACAGGTATGCTAGTCATTCATTGAATAATAGTGAATGTACTTTTTGATTTAGGTTCTACGCATTCTTACATATCTATAAAGTTTAGTAGAACAATCCCAACACCACCACAAATCATGGAAGTAAAGATGTCGGTGAGTACAGAAAATGGGGAAATCATTGCATCCCATGAGTATAAGTCCTCCCCTGTTATAATCTGTGGATTTAATTTCCCAGAGAACCTTGTCATACTCCCTCTGGTGGGATTTTATGCAATTCTTGGCATGGATTGGCTTTCTTTATATAGAGCCAACATAAATTGTTGGGAGAGGGAAATCACACTCCATATAGAGAATCGACCCCCGATTCTTTACAAGTGTCAGGAGTAAGATGAATCTCCTTTAGCTCCATCATCTCAAACATGGATATTACTACCCTATGAGCACACGTATCTGGCTCAGATGATTGAGTCCAAAGAAGAAACCATTCTTGAAGAAATGCCTATTGTGAGGGAATTCGCGGAAGTGTTTCCCAAGGAACTACCTGGTCTTCCTCCTAGAAGAGATGTTGAGTTCCCAATTGAACTTATACCTGGGGAATTACCAATATCGAAGACTCCATATATAATGGCTGTTGTTAAGCTTGAAGATATGAAGAAAAAACTACAGGAGAATCTGGATAAAGGGTTTATACACCCAAGTGCTTCACCATGGGGTGCACCAGTCCTCTTTGTCAAGAAGAATGATGGGTCAATGCGGCTCTGCATCGATTATCGTGAACTTAACAAAATCACGATAAAGAACAAGTATCCTCTCCCAAGAATCGATGAATTGTTTGATTAGCTGCATAGAGCACAATACTTCTCCATGGTGAACTTGTGGTCGGGATATTATCAAGTAAGGGTGAAGAAGGAAGATGTCCCCAAGACTAATTTTTGGACAAGATACGGGCACTATGAATTCATAGTAATGCCTTTCAGACTCACCAATTCTCAAAAAATATTAATGGACTTGATGAATAGAGTCTTTAGAGATTACCTTGACAAATTTGTGGTAGTCTTTATAGATGATATTTTAATATACTTCAAAATCAAGGAGGATCATGAGGAGAATTTAAAAACTGTACTAGAGACTTTGCGCAAGGAGAAACTCTATGAAAAGTACAGTAAGTGTGAGTTTTGGTTGAAGGAGGTCTCATTCTTGGGCCATATCATCACAAGAAATGGGATATCTATGGACCCCTCCAAAACAGATGCAATTGAGGGATGGCCAAGGCCAACATCGGTAACGGATATCCGTAGCTTCTTGGGGTTATCTGGATATTATCGACGATTTGTGAGGAATTTCTCACGATTTTCCAACCCTCTTACCAAGCTAACTCGAAAGGGAGTAAAGTTTGCTTGGAGTGATGAATGAGAAGAAAGCTTCATGGATTTGAAAAGGAGGCTTATCACTGCACCCGTTCTCACTTTACCCACAAATGGGGAGCTTTTTGTGGTATTCAGTGATGCTTCAAAGAAGGGCTTAGGATGTGTGCTGATGCAGAATGATAAAGTGATATCCTATACCTCAAGACAGTTGAAAATCCATGAGCGAAACTATCCAACGCATGATCTGGAGTTGGCGGTGGTTATCTTTTCCTTGAAAATCTGGCGGCATTATCTCTATGGAGAGAAATATGAGATATATACTGAACACAAGAGTCTTAAATATATATTCTCACAGAAAGAGCATAATATGCCCCAGAGAAAATGGATAGATCTCATCAAGAATTATGACTGTTCAATACATTACCACCCTGGGAAAGCGAACAAGGTGGAGGATGCCCTAAGTAGAAAGGATCCAGCGATTCTATCAATGATGAGAATTGAGAAGGTCCCAATCTTCTTAGACTTGATAAAGATGGATGTGGGAATCATAAAGAAGGGAACATCATAAATCCTTTCACAAATTATTGCTCAACCATCTCTTTTGTAAAGGTTAAAGGATTCTCAAAAGGATGATGTGGGAATTCAAGAAAAAGTTGAAGCTATCAAAAACAGAAAATCCTTGGAGTTTAATGTTAATGAAGAAGGGATTGTGCGGTTTGGGAAAATACTATGTGTTCCATCAAGTCCGGAGCTGAAGAAGGAACTTTTGGATGATGCACATAGTTCAAATTTATCTATTCACCCATGGAGCAGAAAGATGTATTGAGATATCCGAGAAAACTTTTGGTGGGATAATATGAAGAAGGAGATCGCTGAATATACATCAAAGTGCCTAGTGTGTCAGCAAGTGAAGGCAGAGAGGAAGAAGTATAAGGGAATGATGCAACCATTGCCCATAATAGAATGTAAATGGGAGAACATCACCATGGAATTTTTCACTGGACATCCAAGGACATCCAAAGGCAACAATGCTATCTGGGTTGTTGTGGACCATCTTACAAAGACTGCACACTTCATTGCTATTCGAGAGGATTTCTCATTGGATCAACTGGAGCGGATATATATTAGGAAAGTGGTAAGGTTGTATGGAGTACCACTATCTATTGTGTCTGACCGAGATCGAAGATTCACCTCTAAGTTTTGGAAGAGTCTTCAACATGCTCTGAATACTGAACTAAACTTCAGTACGACCTATCATCCTCAAACTGATGGCCAATCCGAGCAGACTATCCAAACACTTGAGGATATGTTGAGAGCTTTCTCAATGGACTTTAAAGGAGGTTGGGATCAACATATTCCTCTGGTTGAGTTCTCTTATAAAAATAATTTCCACTTGAGCATCCAAATGGAACCATATGAAGCCCTGTATGGGAAAAGGTGCAGAACACCGGCATGTTGGGATGGGGTCAGTGAACGTAAGCTTCTTGGACCAGAAATGGTCGAAGAAATGGTGGAGAAGGTGAAAACCATTCAGCAGCATATCAAGGTAGCCCAGAGTCGACAGAAGAGTTATGCAGATAATCGTCGACGAGACCTTGAGTTTAAAGTTGGAGACATGGTTTTTCTACGCATATCTCCGTGGAAGAAGGTCATGAGGTTTGGAAAGAAAGGGATGTTAATTCCAAGGTACATCAGCCCCTTTGAGATTCTTGATTGTGTCAGGGATGTGGCTGATCGACTAGCACTTCCAGCTACTATGGCCAAAGTACATGATGTCTTTCATGTATCCCTCTTAAGGAAGTACATACCAGACCCTTCACATGTACTCTCTTCCGAGGTGGTACAATTGGAAGATGATCTTTCTTATGAGAAGCAACCAGTGAAGATCTTAGATCGTAGAGAAAAAATTCTACGAAATAAGACAATCTCCCTCGTCAAGGTGTTGTGGATAAACGACAAGTTTGAAGAAGAAACTTGGGAGTCAGAGGATATGATGAAGCTGAGTTGCCCACATTTGTTTTAGTGTGGGAAAAGGAAAATTTCGATGGCGAAATTTCTTAAGGGGGGAATATTATAACGACCCAAAGTTTCATTAATGGAAAATCCCTCTTGATCTAGTTATATGTATCTTTATGAAAAATGTTTTTATAAGATATCATCTTCTTTGGTTTTATGTTACGAATTTTGACCGTTGTTAATATATCCATTTAATAGCGATCACATGATTAGTATAAATATAGGACCTTAACAAATCCAATTTACTCAGACAAAAGAAGCCTCATCCAGTAGAATTTCCCCATATGAAGCCTATTTGTCAGAGCTCGGAAAAGAGGTGGAAACCTTGGGCTTCGCCCTTGACCAAGCCTAATATGATATTCACCATGTCAAGCTTGAACGTGACCGTTTATGGGAAAAGTGGAAGTTGATTGAAATTACCACTCGAGCGATGTTATCTGAGCCACCCCAAAAGTCTGTCACCATCGCACACCTTAACCTTAGGTCTTATGCGGCTGTTTTAAGGGGTTATGTTACAAATAAGTAGTACTATGTTTATGTACATTATTTTTGTATATAATAATGAATATAATTTCTAGTCATTTTTGATACATTGTAAATAGTTTTTAAAGTACAAATGGTGCTTTTAGTTATTATTTAATTAAGAAATCTATTTTATTAAATTAAGGGATTTTTGAATTAAATAATATTTTAATAAAATAATAATAATATTATTAAAATAATTTTTATTAAATATAAATGATCTTATAATTTTCGGAATGCAATTAAAATCTTATATTAAGGTTTGAAAGCCATTTCTTTCAAAACCTGTGAATTTTCGATAAATGTTGGTTTTTATTTTAAAAGTGAAAATTAACATATTTAGAAATTTTTTTAGATAAAATAAATTTCATTTCTGGAATCAGGACGTCTAAATTATCCAATGGTGAATTTTTTATAATTTTCTGAGACAGTCAAATGTTTGGGTAAAAATTAAATACCGTTTAAATATATAATGTGTTTTATGACATCATAATGACCCAATGGTGATGTAATAATATACCATAATCTTTATGTTCGGACAATATATGTTTTAACATTAAAATAATTTGATTTTGGGTTTATTTGACTTACTTTTCAAAGCATTAATGGACCCCTCAAGACATATTCATCACTTTGCCTTTTTAAATTAATTTCCATGGGAGTGTGACTCACCTCCACATAAGAAACCTTATTATTTTAAGAAGTTCGGACTTGGGCCTTATAAAATACTTTTTTTCCTCCTCCATTTTACAAAAAACATGGGAAAAAACCATGGGATGTTTTGTGGTTTGGATTAATTTAATGTAAGGGGACCCAAACCTAAATAATAAAGAATTCCCTCACCTTTCTTATATAAACCCACCCAAGATCCCACTTCCTCCCCACTAAAATCCTTTTGAGTTCATCCAAACTCTACCCTACTCTCTCTAGAATCCTCCCAAGGTGCCCCAAGCTCCCAATAATCCTCTCACAAGCCTCTATCTAGCCTTTGGAAGCACACTTCCAAGTAAGGGTTTTTTTCTTCCTTTCTCATTTTTGTCAATTTTCATTAAGTTGTTTTTTCCTTTTAATTTCAATTATGAATGTTGGGGTATGGTTTCGAACATCCTCCATGCTTCCCTCTTATTGTTTGAATAATGGGAGACCCCTTTCTCTCTCATTTAATGCCTCCCATGTACACCCGTTACTATGCCGAAATTCCGAAAGGAACTTCTCTCTCTTCTTTTGCATTCAAGAAATACTTTTGTATCATGAATCCAAATTCCATTTAATTTGTTGGGACATGTATCTATATGACCTACTTACTTTCCATTACAGGTAAATATTATGAGGAACCCCCTTTCCCTCTTATCAACCTTTTTTTATGAATTCTTATGTCACGCCGTTATGCTGCCGAAATCGCACTGATTTTCTAAGCCAATGTCATTGTGTAGTGAATACCATGCCCATTTCTCCATCAAGGGTATCCAACTTTATGCACATTTACTTATTGATTGTACATTTTCATGTATGAATTCCACATTCCTTTGTCGTGGAATAAATTATTATGTTTTATGAATCCATGTTTTATGATCCATGTGGCACACTTATGCATGAAAAGAAATGTTTAAGAAGGGTGCGCCCTTATAGCGCTCCAATGCATTGAGTAAAGTATAGCATCATGATACGTCATGTGCAATGAGTGTTGAATCATGCTAATTCAAGTGCAACGAGGGTTTCCTCATGATTCATGTGCAATGAGGGTTTACTCATGCTTTATGTGTAATGAGCCTTGGCTCATGCTAATTCCATGTTAAGTGTTGTTGCCACATTTCTATGTTATGATTATCATGCTTTATCATGCCTTTATGTTCATGTTTCTTTTATGTTCTATTGATATTCCTATTTTCTAACATGTATTGTACTCCTCATGTTATTCCATGTGTACTCCCTTACTGGGCTTTATAGCTCACCCTTTTCTTATGCATGTCCTCAGGTTATTCCATGCAATGCTAAGTACGAGGGAATATAGTGGTCATGTAAAGGAAGTTTTCAATAAAGATGTTGAATTTCATGTTTTAAGTTTTTATGTAATGATCCTAAGCCCCAAAGACACTCAACCTCTTGATCTTCTTTGTTGTATCAAGTGAATTTTTATTAATGAATCATGTTTAAGTTGTAATAAAAAGCAGGGTTGTCATAATAATTCCCTTATGAGTTTTGACTAACAACTCCCTTGTTAAATCAAATAAGAAATATTGAATTTTTGTAGAAAACAATGAAGACATAAAACAATTCAATTGTCCAGAATCAAATAATTCATTGGATAAACTATAGGAAACCATTAAATTTCCTCCCACCATGTTTTCTGAAGCTTCAACCTCAGCTATAGTGATCACTTAAGCTTGGACTTCCTACCTTTTCCTTTTCTGAGGTATGTTTCCTCGATGCGTAAGACATTCATTTTCAAAATGACCATTTTCTCTACAGTTGTATCATTCAACATTAAAATCCACTTTCTTTCCATTGTGCTCATGAGCATGGTGACCTTTTTCACCACACATGTAACAAACTCCCATTCCCTTTAGGAAAGTATTGGGATATTTTGTCGCATATTTACCACATGATGGATATTCAAATTTTACCTTAATTCCCTTATTTCCATTTCTTGAGTCTTCTGTAGATCTATTCTTCTCTTGAATTTATTTATAGTCTAAAGACCTAGAAAATTAATTTTCTTTCTGGATATCACTTGAGACAATATACGTGTATGATGAGAATGATTGTGAAAATAATCCATGACAGAGAGATGGTTTTAACTGATCAAAGAATCGATCAATCTTACTCCTTGGGTTACATATATAATCTGAAGCATTCCTTTCTATCCTTGTAATGTTATCCTCATACCTTGCAACATTCTCATCCTCCTTTTTCCTCAGACTTAGAAATTGTCCTACCATATCAGCTCGATGGTCAGGAAGAAAGATGTTTTCTACTAAAATATATTTAAACTCCCTCCATTCCATATTTGATACTTATTCATCTTCCTTTGTGTTTTGAATTAATGACCACCATTGATATGAATCTCTCATGAGGTGATAAAATACCATGACAACTTTTACCCTTTCACTACTCCCAAACAATGAAATATTTTCTTTATGGAACTTATCCATTGCTCAGCTACAAATGGATTTTGAGTCCCCTATAATGTTTGTGGTTGTTTCCTCATGAAGCAGTATAACATTTATCCTTCGTGTTGTGGATCAGGGTGCTTCATACGGGTAACGTTATTATTCAAAACATGACTGAGTTGTTCGATTATGGTGATAATATGATCAGCACCAGTTGCATCACCAACTCCTGTATAATTATCTTGAGTATTAGAGAAATCCCTACATAGATTACGTGCATTGATATGGTTTCCATTCCTTCTACATGGAGCCATGTCTAAACAATGACATACAATTGATTAGTTTATGAATCGCAATACATAAATCCAAACTTGTAAAACACTTAACAAAAATTGAACAATTTATGGATATAATCCATAATAATTTAAAAAATAATTGAGGAGGTATATAATAATGAATCCTTCATAATGATTTGTAATGAAAATGTGATTTATCCTAAGCATATCCTCCGAGTGTGTCGTAACTAATAGTGAAGCAAGGCATCTTGTCATTTACCATGATACACTAGGTCAAGCCCGAAACTCCTGGTTGGAGTTTTCACTCCCAGGTACAAATATTTCAGAGACTCCTCTACTTTCTAGTATCCAGGTGTGAATGTATTTCAGGGAAAATACACTAAATCTTCACATTACCAAAATTATAGGAAGTTTATCTATACTAATCCTCAAATTCTATCTTTGGGTAATTTTCTCTACTCAATGTTTTTTATAAATTTTGCTTCCAAGGTTTGTACGAAACATCATCGGTTATAAAATCTAATGCCCCGACCCTAGTTACCCAGAGTTGGTTAATTATTACATAACATTGGAATGATCACAAAAGATCAAGTCTCTAAAGAGTTATTAGATTAGTAGCCTTGGAAGTACTATATACATACACAAGTTTAACATTTTAAAATGAAATAATGAAGTGTAAAATCACTGTTTCCCCTTAGAACACACGCTTATTATTTTTCTTATTCATGTAGGTTAATCTTAAAATAATTCATATCATCATGGGAAAAGAAAAACATAAGAAATTGGTGAGCTCAGATTCTCAGTAAGGATAATAATATAGTGGAAACATTCACAAAAAAGAATTAACATCTAAGGAAATTTATATGAATAAAACATACTACTTTTTAAAGTAAACATCTGCATAATATGGAAAATATAAATCAAATAATTCAATTTATTTATTTGCATAGATATTCTACCCGTCAAATAATCACATGTAATATCAATATCTAATTTCATAATGGTGGAATTCACAATGTCAGACATCATAACTACATAGTCAAGGTCTCATTCCAAGAAAAAAATACAATTTTTTTAGTACCTTGTACCAAAACACTAGTTTGTCTCATGAGACCTACCTTTGCATTGAGGATCTATAGCTGGCTCCACCTGTAACTTATTAAGTACAATGCATTCCTCATATGAATGGGTTGAATCATGACATAAACATTCGTATTAAAACTAGCATAAAAAATGTCAATACATTAACCATAAATCATGAATTGTATAAAAATATCACAACAACAATCAAATATATCAGAAAATCTTCAATACTATATGGAATATTTTATCATACTAAATCAACTTCAAACAAGCGTAAAATCCAACAAATTATTTTGACATAGATGAAAGAAAAACTATTAAAAAGAAATATCCGATTTAATATTGAAATAATTTAAAAGTATGATAATTTTAAAAGAAACAATTTATTTTGAAAATAATTATATAAATATGAATGGTATGCTTTAATGGTTTTATAATGGTGGAAAATAGCTTCACCCTCAGTATATGTTAAAAAAACATTCGTTCTAAAATTTACTCGCATAGGTCGTAAAAGAACTTCTTTGTAAAATGAAGAAAAGATTCCTTTATAAAAATATACTAAAAATTCAAAAAAGGATATAAATGACTTTAACCCATAGACTAATAAATAGTAAAAATGTTTTGAAATACATTTTTAAGAAACACAGATGTGGTTGATAAAGTGGTCCTAGTAGATACTCATGTATAAACAAACTCGGATAATTAAGAGATTGTAGAATTAACCCTTACCTTGTACATTTCTTTAAGAGAGGATAAATTTTACTCCTCTATAATAGTTAAATCATTGTTATAAAATTATACAAGAAAAATATAAATAAATATGATATCATATATGATATACTAAAATTTCTTTGTTAAAAATATTTCAGTAGTATCATTGTTTCAGGTGTTAACCGATTCGTTTTCCTTTATATGCTTGGTTATGTAAGCCATGTTTGTTATGGATTGGATTTATTTTATTAATATAGATAATAATATTAAGTTCTTAAAAATTATTTATAATCATTAAATGAATATTATTCTTGAATTGTTACTATGGGGAATAAATCTCATCGTGTTCGTGGAGACGGTAATCTGTACGTACGCACGAGTGACAAAGCATTCTATTAATGGTGAAATCATATGTAATTGGATGGTATATCATATATACAAAATTCTTGACATGTTATATTTATTAATTAATTCATTTAGACTCATTATTATACTCATCCAAATAATGAAGTGTTATAATAATAAACTATACCACGACGTGGAGATGGTAAACCGTACGTACACACATATGATGGCTTGTCATTCATAGGATGGATAGAATAATGAATATGGATATAACATATTTATAATAACATCACAGTATTTATAAGGTACTAGAGTTATTATTTTGGTATGGAAACAAAAAATTAAGAGGACGTTGAAGAAGAAAAGAACTTTGAAAGAGGTTGTGAAATTATTACCTCTTCTTCGAGAGTTTTTTTGGAGTTGATCAAATAGCATCCATTAGATGTCTTTTTGAACAATGTAAGGCATTTATGACAAGAGATGGTAGTTGGGAGAATATTGGATTCGGGTTTGGCTGAGACAAATGGCTTTGGAGGTTTGATTTTGAGAGAAGGGGTACTACCCTTTTATAAGATAGCTGAGGGTCACATTCAAGAATGCTTGAAATATTATTTTATTATATTGTCATATTCGGTTTATAATGGATCCAAAATGATTTATTTTGGGTATATGGTGGGGATGGGTCACAAATATCTCAACCAATAGGTTTTATATAGGTTTCGGTCACTATATTATTGTTATCCTTTAGATTTAGCTATTTGTTAAATAATTTCACTTTTACCATGTATTCTAGGATTATTATAATAAATGGTTAATAAACATAGTATAAAAATAAAAAATAACCCCAAGTGGTAAATTATTAATATATCTAAACTTATCTAAGTCCTTTGAATGATCCTTAGATTTTTAGGAATATTATATCAATTAATAATCTATTATTTGTTTTAAAAACTCATTTATGTCAATTTGGACACTATTTGGTATTTTGTTTTTGTGAAAGTCATAACAACATGATCACAATGAAAATCATATATTTATTAAACCAAAACATTTAATATTATCCAAAAAAATTGTTTAATTCATAAAAATTCACAATTTATATTTATTTGGATATTTATATTATCAATTATTTTAATCTATCATTAATAATGTAATTACTGTATCATCATTGTATCATAAATAAATTTAATTATTTAATGTATAAAAGTTTTAAATAAAATAAAAATATGTATTAAATCATTTTAGCATTAAAATTAAAATTTATAGTCTAATTTATCTTATGTATAACCCTATATTAAATTTTTTTTACTTATTAAACATTAAAGTAATCACTTTTAACTCTCCTTTAAATAAAATAATAATAAATGTCCTAATCTAGTCCATGTGGAACAAAACGATCATATTTTTTTATGATGTTTGATTTTGGTCGAAAAATACTTATCCAATAGAATTAAGACATGTTTTAGGATAATTATAATATAATTTTTACCTTTCTTTGTAATTTTATTTTTAAATTGAAAAACCTTTTAATTTTTTTCTAATAGTTTACATTGAAAAATACTAATTAAATCCTATTGATATTTTTAAAACCCATTTTCATTCAGAATATATAAAATAATCTGAAATCATTTTTAAATCCTTTTTCCTTTAAAACATAGAAAATGATCTTGAAACTATTTTGAAAAAGGATTACTTGAATACTTATAAAATAATATATTTTTTTGGAAATTATTATTACTTGAAAATGAATTGAAAACATATTAATGAATATTTGAGGTAATTTAAATAATTTTCTTTCAAAAAAATGATTTTGAATAAATCTATATTTTGTTTTGAAAATAATTTTTGAACACCTTTTTAATCATGAAACCATTCTGAAAACCTTTTTATTTAAAAAACTAATTAAAATTTTTGCAAAATATTAGGATTATTTTGTATAATATAATTTTTTTTATTCTAGTGATGGAATCTTCAAGAGAATTACGTCTGTGAGGATTAGTAAATCCATTCATGCCGAACATTTCTTTTATACCATAATAAGTATAAAAATGTTCATCGTCTAAAAATGACAAGATGATTACTTTTTAAAAACAAATTTTATTAATAGGTTAAACATGGTTTAATATTTAGTTTAATGATCAAAGGATAATAGTAATATATAGTTATGGAACATTTTTAGACAAAAATATTTTTATAGAACATTGATATCTGATCATAGAGAGAGAAAACGTTAGACTTTCTTGAAAAACTGCTTGATCATCTATTATTACAAATAGTGGAAAATTAGTACCATTACATCGATATATAATGAATAAATATAGGATAAAACAAATATTTATATATCTTGAGGGATATAGCATAATATTTCATCAATGAGTGAGAAATCAAAAATAATATTGATAAAATATGTGATTATAACTCTACACTTTTATCAAATTGGTTTCATTGAATCGTAACAAAATGGAAATATTTAAATTACATGAAAAATAACATACATTTAAAATGAAATAAGTAATTATAAATCATTTTCAATGAATTTTATACAAATCAGGGAAAAATGTAAGTTCATAACAAGGAATGTGTCTCAATGAATGAAAATTGATATAAAATTTATTTACTGGTTTGGTATCATTTGAAAAATAAACACCATAAAATGATGTGAATAAAATGGATATATAAATACCCATAAATTTATGTATAGTAATCATAGAATATATTCATGTGTAGTATACACACCACGAAAAACAAATAACTGTTGTATAATTTTTTTATATTAGGGAAATAAATATTGAAATGAAAATCCACAACATTGTGTCTTGAATCTCGTTGTATTCATAAAAAATTCATATATAATAAATATAATTTTTTTATGAAGCTATAAAAGTACCACATTCTTATATATAATACAATATATGGTTTGATTATGAATTTATATTACTTTCTCATTATCAATTTTGTGTTAATGTTTAACTTTGGGCCATATTTTGTTTGGTTTTCACATGTTTATTAATTTGTTATATCTTCGGTCATTTTACTAATACCAGGATTTAAATAATATAAACCATAAATAAATATCATTTGTACTCATTATTTTTTTATTACAACAATCTATATAATATTTTACTATGAAATGGAATATATTGTTCATGGAGATTCTAGGTCATATGTTTTCATGAATGATGTTTATGTTTAATTGTCATATTGAATGAAAGAGATTAAATACCATATAAATATATATATATATATATATTTATAATATAATTTAATGGTTTAATGATTATATCTTTTATAACATATTAATTTAGTAAACCAGTTCTTAATAAATTCTACGTAATGTGTGAATGAATCACATCGCTCTATGGGGGCGGTAGTCCACACTTCCTCAAATGAAAATATCATATTTACAAAAAAAGGAAAGTATAAAGAAATTTTTTTAATAGAATAACAGAAGATTAAATAAATAATATGTATTATATATAAAATACATAATCATCGTGTCTATAATAATTCCCAACCATTAATGGTGGTAATATAAAATAAACAATCATCATTTTGTGAGGTGGTAGTTCACCATACACATATATAGTATGTTCATAACACATTAGATGGAACAATGAGTAAGTGTTGGTAAAAAAATTATCATAGAAACACCTCAGTATAAAGAGGATAGTGTTATTATTGTATAATAATTAAAGAATGATAGTGTAGGGTTTAGAGAATAAATGTTAGAAAAATGAGATTAAGGGAGGATGTTACCCCTTGTTTGGGTAACTCCTCCTTGTTTTCACCAATGAGATTTATTAGATTTATATATACCCAAATGGAGGATTGAATAATGAATTGATTGATGTTGGGATGTCTATTGGGAATATTTTGGCTGATCTTATATATTTTAGAGTTGTTAGAAAGGTGGATATGTGGTAGAAAGTGGGAGAGGTGGTGGCCATTTACTGGGATGGGAAAGGGCTCACCTGGTTTTCTTGAAAAAAAGATATGTGTACCCATGTTTTTTACATGAAAAAAATCTTTAAAAGGCAAACAAACTCAAAAATGTAATGTTTCTAGAATATCCATGCCCAGATAATGTGTCATGACACTCCATATTTAATATGATGTAAGCGATGTCAAAGTGATGTGATGTTCCTTCTTCCAGATGAAAAAGAGATAAGGACCACTGATTTCTGCCTTCAATGGGCCTCAAGGTTTCAACCAGTATCAAGGGAATTCCAATCTAAAAAAAATCGAGGTCATTTCCTTTATAATGGTAACTGATATTGGGAGATAAGATTTATCATCCACACAAAAACTACAATAAAAAATATATAAATGCAACCAAGATATATCTCACACGCATGATTAAAGTAAAAATAGTATAAAAACAATGAAAAGAACCAAGTAAATTCTAAAAAAACAAGTTAGAGACACAAAACAATGAGAAAGCATGAGTTAGGAACATCTAAAATGATCAGCGTAATATCCCTAGAAACCAGAAAACATTTTTATATATGTTCGTTTAGTATAAAAGTATACTCATTAGAAAAAAACAAAATCCAATCATGCACATGTGGGATAATTGTACTAATGCGACTGTGGTAAAAACAATAGAAACTCAAAATCACCTAACAAGGTATACTATCCACCCAAACCTCACCAAGTCAAGCTCACTAAATAACAAGAAGTCAAGTAATGTAAATTAGTAATAACCTTGATAATTTTGTACCCCACATCACTTCCCACTAATAAACATATCAACCATAATGGAGAAAGCCGTGACACTACCACACTATACCATAAGCCCCATTGTTACAACTTTCACACACACGCCTATTCCAGATACCATATCTTACCCACAAAATCCAAGGCCACCACCGCATCATCTCCTACCTATAGGCACCTCATCTACAAAACTATAACCTCTTACAACAGAAAACTAGAAAGAACACCTCAACCATAAACACCTATGCCTCACAACCATGCCAAGACTGTCGTAAAGAGTCTTTGGAAACCAATGCCTAGACAGGAAAGTATAAAGAGATAATAACCATCCATACATCCACCCACTAGGATGATGGAAAAATACACCCTACCCTATAACAATGGGGGTTTTTGGAATGTAGTGCCTAACATGGGTGGTGTGCGTATATAAATCACAAGGAACAACATGTATTTATATAGGTACCGAACACTCATCCCAACCTATGTTCTTTCAAAAAAACTCTCATATAACACCAAACTTACCTTATTTCCACCTCTAAATGATCATATCAGAATGAACAATGGTAACATAAAAATTTGATAAAAGAAAGCTGCATAAAAACCAATTATTTTCATGATAATATGAATTTAATGGTTATTATATCCATAAACATGAAACTACCAAACACAACACACCACAAGTGACATCATAAACCAGACAGACTTCAAAATTTCCCTAGAAACTCTTGGATAATGGGCCATGCAAGGTAAAAACATATTTATTAAAAAATATTCCTCCTAAACCATCCCCAGTAACACTGCTATGTGAATATCACCATATATATAAAAATTAAAAAACTAAACCAACTTGCAGTCCTAAAGCACACCCCAATTTCTGGAACACCTAGTCAACCACTACCACCAAAATTCATCACTGTAATGTTTCCATGCCCTTACTCTCAACATTTAATCAAATAACACCCTTCAACACAAACACTCAAGGAAAATTTTCTACGTAACAACACCACAACCTATGACATAAGCTTATCACAACTTGAAACTTCGAGTTTTTTTCCAACTAATGTCTAGATATAGTCCCACATCAAAAAATGTAATCTATTACACAATCAATCAGTCTCTCTACCTAATTTACAACCACACCAACCATACCACCCATACAAAAAACCACACTCCCATCCATAACATCACATGACCAGCAAAAAAACAAGTTCAAACAGAACCATAAAAATAACACACACATATAAAATAATAGGTTGTATTCAAATTTTGTAACAGTAAATATTTTAATACATTTTAATTATTCAGGGGTGATCATAGAATAATTTTATTCTTATGGAATCCATTTATTTAACTAGTTAAATTTGATTAATCATGTTATTATGTTCACATACATTGAACAGAAATTTAACCATATGTATTCATGAGTACATTTCACAAAGAGAGACCACCAATGAACATGATTTTCTGAATATTAAATCCCATACAATTTATAATAGTTATCAAGGATACCACATTTAAAAAAATTCATAATCATCATCATCTTCACATCCCCCAATTTATTAACCCATATTATCTTCATTATGTGTGGGTCCAACTGTATTCACAAGGACACTTGGGTACACCCACCCCACATGATTCTAAAAAGAAATATAGACAAAGGAATCCATACATGGATGAAAAGATGATAAAAAATTCCTCCTTATTCTAGAAATTGGGGTCCCATGAATAGTAATAATGACTCTAGGGGAAAACTGAACATACTATTACAACACATGAGCATTAATCCTTAGGAAATAAATGATCTGTGTGAACCAAAAAAATATATTGTTTCATAGATGATAGGATCAAAGCTTTATAAAATACATATCCTATATCAATGGAAGGGAAATGGATTAATTTTCCATTAATGACATATCGTGGTCAAGACCATATGGTTTAACTATTTGAAAGTCCCTAGTTCCAGAGGATAATAATGATACAATGATCATCCATTGAAACTCCTTTAGAAAATATCAATAAAGGATTTAAACTATTTTGATGCCAAATAAACTGTAAGTGGGTAGAAACTAAAAAAATGGAAATGACTCTCTAATGTGTGAGTCACTGATAAGAGTCACCGAAAATGACTCACTGATGTCTTACTCACAAATAGAAGATACACTGAAGCAAAGCCACTGACATACTCACCAAAAGTGATTCACTGATGCAAATCAATGATGCCTGACTCACCGAAGCCTAAAATACGAATGCCACAACCTACCAACACCTCAACATACCAACATATTGACATAATGATGCATCAAAATTATGGTTCCCTAACATAATTACACTAAGATATAAAACCCAAGTACTATTAATTCTTAGACATATTGATTACTTGAATCACTGACTCCCTAAACTACCAATTTTGAGCTGCAAATGTTGATTCACTAACGCGTCATACTGATGGAAAAAATTGGAATTTTGGAAAACACTTGAAATAAGCTATCGTTGCCTCTCAAAACAACCCAAACACTCTATTTTGACAATGTAATGGACCCAGGAGGTCTGATCAATTACATCAGATACCCCTCAATGATTATCAACCTTGATAAATAAAAAAACTAAGAAGAAAGAGGGGTATAAATAACCACCCCATAAGATACCTCTTAATGATAAACCACCATATGGTTATGAGAATCTGAAGTGAAGCCTCCAAATGAATGAAAAAAAAATCCTCACACATCTTATAACCCAACCATCCAAAAGATACCTCGTACAAGCATCAACTATCTTGAAACATGAATTATGTAATTCCTTCCTCCATGTCATGTTACTATCAACTTCGAGTGACACAGAAACGTCCTAAAAGTTTTAATTGCATATCCATTAATGAATCTCAATTATGATTAAGGTCCTACCCTTTCTATATGTCAGTAAATAATCACACAATAATGAATAGGGAATCAAATTATCTAAGAGGAAAAAATATTCAATCACTACACCACAATGCAAGGAACATGAGAAAAACATAAAACAACTATTGTTATTGGGAATGAAATTGTGTCTCTTACTCCAAAGTACTCTCCTCTGACCCACCATACCTCCCCAATATATGAACTAAAGCAATGGTCCATCTACTCAACACCTTTTACCAATGATCCTATTACTCCACTAGTCATTGCATGAACATTGTTTCATCCAAAATATCAAAATCTACCCATTAAATAACATTGGATTCATCATGAAGATACTGAAGATGATGGGATATATAATAGATATTGTGGACCCACTCCAACTGTGGTGTCAAAACCAACTGGTATGCCACCTCACTAACTCAACCCAACACCACAAATGGTTTGATGATCCTGGGAGAAAATGTAATGTACTGGTTCCAGGTGCCACTGAACGGGTGCCCTGGACCCAGTTCTCCACGTGACCTCAAGCGCATTTCCCCAAACGCCAGAGGATACCGACTAGTAGCGAGGGCCCAGGTCTGATAGCGGGGAAACTATTCCCTCATTTGTCAAAGTGTAGCACAACGAAAATAAATAAAACATACAACAACATCAGAAGCAATAAACTATACACATTTAATATGACAACTATGATGAAACATGTCTTAGGTTCTAAGAAAATATCCATAACATGTTACATATAAATACCATACAATACATAGTACAACAAAGATAAAATGAATCAGCTGATAACATCGCGAGCCTAAGCACAGTCCCATTCTCTCCTACTCCTCAGCAGCACTCAAGTACCTTTATAAGAACTCTTACCCTTATCTATACCTGAAACAATGTAATCTGTTTGGGCCAAAAAGCATGACCCAAATAGGGTGTGAGAAATATATCTCAGTAGGCACCCACCAACGGCCCGTGCCCAACTGGGTGTAAACATGCAACAGCTGTCTGAAAAATAAAAAATGCAATAAACTAAGAAGTACTCAAAAGTAACCAACTTACCAGTTATATTTCCATTTAATTATTCATTTAAACCATTTAAGATAAGAAAACACCCCAGTGAATTTCTATGTAAACAGACTGCATCCTTAGACAAACAAAATCTCACCCTCAGGTAATCAGAATCAAACCAGCAGGAATTTCCCACAGGCATAACAAAATTTTCCCTCAGGATTAGGTAGTGTTGCCCTCAGGCACAGATTCTATTGCCCATAGGCACAAAAGAAGTTTCCCTCAGGCTAAGAAAACATTGCCCTCAGGCTAATATAGTCATGCCCTCAGGCTATAGTAAAACACTGCCCTCAGGAACAAGTAACCGAGCCATGCCCAACATGTAAATAAGCAGTTCACATATAATTCTTCTCAAGGAAAAAGTAATGCGCAAAATAATTAAGGCATATCCTTGGTTATCCTAGACAAATGGCTAAACAGATGAATGCACCCCTGGGGTGGTCCTGGATCCAAGCAGTGATCCCAAAAAGCATTTTAATATCACATTTAATTACCAATACAATTATATGTATTTAAAATAGCCCCGTCCTTGGCCAAACGATACCCCAAATATTTGTTCGTAGCTCGAAAACACACAAAAAATGCACGACAGTTGGAAAATAAACACCAAGTGACCTACCTTTAGCGCCAACGAAAATTATACATGAACGTCGATTCCAAAAACACCCAAAGACGTCATAGATCTGAGGTAAAAGAAATCTCACTTAAACTCAAAAAACTTCTATTAGAGGAAGAATTGGAAAGAGACACACCAGGAGAAGGAAGCTCTTACCCGTGCGGTTCCAACGAGATCATCCGAGTCGGAATCAGATTCCCGACGAATGCTTGGCGGATCTCCAAAGCTCTGACCTTCCTCTCCCTAGCCCTCTTCTCATTATTAGCATTCCCTATGAACAGGGGAGGCTACTTCCCATTTTAAGTGAAAAAAACAAAGTACACAGAGTGTACTTCCGAGTACACAGCACGTACTTCCCATTTTTAAGCTTTTCCTCTGGCGGATTCCCACCAGCGTGGCACTGTTCACCTATTGACACGACTACCCGGCATGTCTGCATGAGCACACGACGTCTTCTTTCGCACAGCTAGCCACCACCTTACTATTCACCTGCCGACTGACTACACGACGTGTAAGAGACCACTACACGGTGTGTATTTGGTTTCTACACCCTTCATCACCGACATGGCCACACGCGCTGTGTACTCATCCCATACGACCAAAAGTACACGGTGTGTGGAAAAGTATACGGCGTGTACTTTCCAAAATTAAGAATTTTCCCCATTTCCCTTATTTTCTCAAAAAGACTTAATGAAAGGAGAAAATAAGAAACCCGTACCTCAAAATAAAAACTGTGTTCTTAAAAACATCCCCCCTTAAAGCAATTCATCCCCGAATTTCCCTTCAAAGAGTGGAGAAGATAAAGCCGTGAACAAATCCATCCACTGAGCACGTACGTTGGTCTCCTACTCCCAGGTTTCGTCCTGCACTCGGCCATACTGCCATAGCACCCGTACGAGAGGAACTGACCGGCCATAGAGAACCTTCGTGCTCCTATCAATGATACGAATCTCTTCAAAGGATGCATCTACCTGGAGCTAAACCTTTTTGGGCTGAAAGACGTGAGACGAGTCTGAATAATAGCGGCACAACTGAGATATATGTAAGACGTCGTGCATGGCCCGGTACCTCTGAGGTAACTGAAACCAATAAGCAACCGGCCTGAATCTCTCCATAATATCAAATGGCCCCACATACCTCAGTGAAATTTTACCCTGTCTCTTGATCCGCTTGTGTCCCAGCCTCAGAAAAACACGTAAGAAAACCTGATCCCCGACCACGAACTCCAAATTTCATCTACGACAATCAGCATAAGACTACTGATGAGACTGTGCGGTAGCCATCCACTTCTGAATCAAATGGACCTTCTCATAAGTCACCTGCATGAGACATGGTCCCAGCAAAGCTGCCTCACCTGCCTCTAACCAGCACAAAAGTGATCAGCATAGCCTACCATATAAATCCTTGTATGGTGCCATCTCAATAGTTTCCTGAAAACTATTGTTATAGGAAAACTTTACTAGGGGTATGTGCTTCTCCCAAGAGCCCCCAAAGTCCAGGACGCATGCACATAGAATGTCCTTAAGCACCTGTATCGTACGCTCTGACTGGCCATCAGTATGAGGGTGGTAAGCTGTGCTCAAAAGCACCTGTGTACCCAGTGCCCTCAGAAAACACTGCCAGAAAGGAGACGTAAAATATGTGTCCCTATCTGGAACGATAGTATGAGGGACCCCATGAAGACGTACGATCTCTAGGATATACAACTTCCCGAGTTTTTCAACTCCGAAAGTCTACTTGATCGGAAAAAGTGAGCTACCTTCATGAGTCTGTCCACAACAACCCACATGACATCATTGCCTCTATGTGACCTCGGAAATCCTGTCACGGAGTCCATTGCAACATCATCCCATTTCCACTCCGGGATGGGTAACTGCTGTAATAGTCCGACTGACCTGTGGTGCTCCGCCTTCACCTGCTGACAGGTGGAACATCTGGTAACAAAACCAGCTATCTCTCCTTTCATACCCGACCACCAATACTGATTTCCCAAGTCACGGTACATCTTGGTAACCATGGGATGAACTGACCAAGCTGAAGCATGAAACTACCACATTAACTCATCGCGTATATCCCCTAAAACCCATAATTGTCCATGGAAACACAATACCTCATTATCACCTGTTTTCCAACCGTGAGGAGGGTCCTCACTTTCCACCATCTCCTGTAGAACAAGGCCTTCTGAATCAGATGGCTATCTCATCCTCACTCTATCGAGGAGGGTAGACGTCACAACTAAAGAGGAAAGATAATTCTGCCCCTGACTGTCGTGCACCTCCAAATGCATCTCAGAGAACAAGTCCATGAGCTTCCACTCATCACTGGCCTCCTGCACTACCAGTATCTGAGTCTTCCTGCTCAGTTCATCAGCTACTGCATTACCTTTTCTAGGTGTATAGGCAAGCTCAAAATCGAAGGACTGAAGGTACTCAACCCACCTTCACTGCCTCAGATTCAAGTCACACAGATTAAAGATATACTTGAGACTTTTGTGGTCGGTGAATACCACAAAACATTCTCCCAATAGATAAGGTCTCCAATAGCGCAACACATAAACAACTGAAGCCACCTCGAGATCATGCGTCGGGTAATTCCTCTCATGTGGCCTCAACTGCCGAGATTTGTATGCAACTACTTGATCGCCCTGCATCAACACAACTCCTAGCCCAATATCTGATGCATCATAATAAACTCTATAGCTCTTCCCTTGCTCTGGAAGTATCAGGACTGGCACTGATTTCATTCTTTCCTTTAGGTCTTGAAAGGCTGTCTCACAAGCTTCTGACCAAACGAACTTCACACCCTTCTTAGTCAAACCCATCAACGCTACTGCTAAGCGGGAGAAGTCTTGGATGAAGCGTCTGTAGTAACCAGCCGGCCCCAAGAAACACAGTATCTCAAACATGTTCTTAGGATGATCCCAGTAAACTATTGCTCTCACCTTCTCTGGGTCCACTAAAACTCTTACCTCTGAGATGATATGACGCAGGAAGTGAATCTGGTCCATCCAAAAGTGGCACTTTGAGATCTTAGCATATAGTCGATGCTCTCTTAGTGTAATCAATACGATCTCAAGATGGGTGGAATAGTTGTGTCGAGTATGAGAGTACACCAAGATATCGTCCATGAATTCTACCACAAAATAATCCAAATAAGGATGGAACACACGATTCATCAGAGCCATGAAAACTGTTGGCCTGTTTGTGAGTCCGAACGGCATAACCGTATACTCGTATAGACCATACCTACTTTTAAAAGATATGAGAGGTACATTAGATGGTCTAACTTGCAGATTATGATATCCCGATCTCAAGTCAATATTTGAGAACACTCATGCTCCATGAAGTTGATCAAAAAGATCATCAATACTAGGTAAAGGATATCGGTCCTTGACCGTTAACTGGTTCAACTTCCGATAATCCACACAGAGTCTGAGGGAAATGTCTGCCTTCTTCGTAAAAGGATTGGAGAACCCCAAGGAGAAGTACTGGGATGGATAAAACTTTTTACCTGTAACTCCTCTAACTACCTCTTTAGCTCCTGCAACTCAGGTGTGGCCATCCTATAAGGAGGAATGGACACCGGTGCTTCTCCTGGCACAAGATCGATAGAGAAATCCACCTCATGCTCCAGAGGTAGACCCCAATATTCATCCAAGAAGACATCCCTGAAATAATCAACCACTAGAGGGAAATATGTCTGACAAGTCCCCCGGTCATCCAGATATAAACTCGCAATCTGGGCCGTGACTCCACCTCGCCCATGATACTCTGGTCCAGCTTGACTCGCCTGAAAATCCCACTCGCCCTTGTATAGAAACTCTCCGCCATCTGGTGACGTGAAACTCACCCTACGACGATAGTAGTATACAAAGGATCGAAAGGGTACCAACCGGTGCATCCCGATAATGACATTATAAGCTGTCATCTCTAAGACATAGAGGTCCCAAAGGAAGTGACAACCACCAAACTCAATGGGGAACTCCTTGCACTGATGCACACTAGTCATTCTAGTCCCCAACAGAGTGTCTAGCATCATGATATCAGAAGAAGAAGAAACACCGACCCCAAGGCTGTCCACAGTGAGTACAGATATGAAAGTATTTGTAACACCCGTATCAAAAAATACTGAAGATAAGATAGAAGCTACTAGAATAGTACCTCTGACTATCGAAGGTTCGGGATCCTACTTATGGTGGGTCTGTTGCACTGCATATGCCTGACCAGTGCCACGACCCTGTGACATAGCCTGGCTACCCTGAGCTGTCCCTCCCTACTACCTCTGAGATCCTGGTGTCTGGATACCATGACCATGACCACCATCTATACTTGCATGCCCTGACATATTCCAGTTCACTGACTGGTAAGAAGCCACTGGTCCTGCTCCCGCACGCAGAGTCTGTATAGAACCCCTCTCACTAGCCATCAGTGGAAACACCCTACAAAAGCACTGCAGATGACCCATTATGCCGCAATCCTAGCACTCCACTGGGTCTCGTGGACACTGTGGCCTCTTGTGCCCCTCTTTCCCACACTGGTAGCACCTGATCGGGCCACCTGAAGAAAATTCTTGGCTGGTGCTGCCACCCTGAGAGAAATCCATATTTCTCTTCCTCTTTCTAGTAGAAATAGTACCAATAACTTGTGTTGAACCGCCCTGGCCCACACCACTAGATTCCCACAGGTTCCACTCTGTAATCAGTGCCTGGATCACAATAGCATGTATGGAAGGAAACCTAAAACCATTCACCAGTGATCGAATGTCATAATGAAGACCATCCTCGAAGCGCCTGGCCCTCAATGTCTCATCACCCACCAGAACGGGTGCAAAACGCTGAAGCTCGATAAAGCGAGCAGAGTAATCCATCACCAACATAACACCATACTACAGATTCATGAACTCTTGACCCCTATCTTCCCTCAGCATCTCTGGGAAGAAAAAGTCATAGAAGACTGCCTGAAAATCCTCCCATGCCATGTCTCTGTGATGCTCTGACTGGGTGGTAATTTCCCACCACCTCTTGGAGGAATCACACATCATGTATGTCACGAGCTTGACCCTCCACCCGGGAGGCGTCTCAAGATGATCAAAAATATTCTGCATCGACCCCAACCAAGACTCTGCAGCCTATGGTCCTCCATCCCCAGAAAACATAAGCAGATGCTACTGCTGAAAGATACGTGTCATCTCAGCCATAGATGTGCAAACTGGCGATGCTTCCTGAAAGGTATGCATGAACCGCATAAAGCCTTCACGAAACTGTGCCTTCGCCCCTGTGTCCTGTATAACAGCTGGCACCACATCTGGCTCTGCTGGAGGATCAACTAGTAGCCCATGGCCCACAATATCTAGAGTATAGTCATTGCCGCTCTCCTGGAGAACAATGCGTGGTCATCTCAGTGGAATGACACTGCAAGGTCAAATGAACACCTTTATAACAAGATTATCAAGACTGAAACCGAAGGAACCCCAAAGGAAAATAGGAGGAAGAAGGCATTTCAATATTTGAAAAACAAGACTACACAGTGTGTACACTAAATACACGACGTGTAATTGACTTCCCTTCCCTTCCCGGGTCCTTCTTACACGGCTAAGCTACACGGCTCCCGTTGAACAAAACTACATGGCGTGTATATAATCTACACGACGTGTATGATGTAATTTTCCAACTGCCCATGTTGTTTGTGACACGGATGACTACTTGGCATGAACTACACGACGTGTTACACCTTCACACGGTGTGTACACTACCCCGTTTTCCAACCACACTGGCTAAGTCCACATGGTCTGTCCTCAGACAAGACTACACGACGTGTCCCACAGGTACACGACGTGTACTAGAAGAGCTTCCCCGACCCATGTTGTTAGTTACACGGCTGGACACATGGATCACACTACACGACATGTTCAATATACACACGGCGTGTACATGAAAGGATTACTCTGACCCGTGTTGTTAGTTACATGGTCGGGTCCCCAATTCAGACTACACGGTGTGTTCTTCATTGACACTACATGTTCAAGAAACGATTACAATGAACCGTGTTTGTTAGTTACACGACCGGGTATCTGGGTCAACATTACATGACATGTACATCTGGCACACAGCGTGTTCACCCCAAGCATTCCCCCTTCCCCGTGTCACCGCCCACACAGTTTGGGACACAGGAAGAGATTACACGACGTGTACTTAGGGTGCATGGCGTGTACTCAAAAATTAAATTTTTCTTCCCGAACAGAAGATCATACATGGCATGTATAAAGTACTACACAACGTGTATACTGGGTTTTCCAAACAGTATGCCTCAGAAACTCCTCCAGAGCACAGAAAATATAGCAAAACAATACTTAAGTGTCAAATTCCCATCTGTGAGGGCCCATACTCACCACGAATCAATGTTTGACATATTATCTGTGTTATAAACAAATAAATAATAAATGATCCACCAAATTTTGGTCAATGAGGGCCCATACTCCCCAAAAACCAAAGTTTAGCATCCATTCCATAAGAATCTAATACAAAAATACCCTGTCACATAGCAAGTATTTATCAAGCAGCTATCACAACAACATGCTTTACTAGAACAATAACTATCACAACAACATGCAATTTTTAGTGCACCTACATGGCATGGAACTATGCATGGCATGTGATTTCTAGCATGTTCCTAAAATGATGCATGAGATGGAATACCCTCATCTCACCGGGTTGAAATTAAATAGAACCCAAGGATAAAATATAAACAGCATAATCACAAGTGTGTCACCCAACGGTGAAATAAAATCAACTGTAAAAATTAAAAAATCAGCAAAATTGATACCCGAGGTAAATTGGATTTTCCCTATACACGGGTTAGCTACGCCCGGGCACAGTTTATTACCAACTACCGTTCTCACCCTATCCCTAAATAAGGCTCCAAATAGTAAGGAAAATAAATGAACTCCCTCTGATACCACTTTGTAACATCCTGTTTCTGGCTGCCAGTCAATGGGTGCCCCAGACCTAGTTCGCCACGTGACCTCAAGTGCATTTCCCCAAACACGAGAGGCTGCCGACTAACAGCGAGGGCCCAAGTATGATAGTGGGGAAACAATGCCCTCATTTTTCAAAGTGTAGCACATAGGAAAGAAATAAAACATACAAAAAAAACAGAAGCTATAAACTATACACATTTAATATAACAACTATGATGCAACATGTATCAAGTTCTATGAAAACAGCCAGAACATGTTACATAGCAGTACCATACAATAAAAAGTACAAAAAAGCAAAAATGAATCAGACGGTAGCATCGTGAGCCTAAGCCTGGTCCCATACTCCCATACTCCTCAATAACACTCAAGTACCTGTATAAGGACTCTTTCCCTTATCTATACCTGTAGCAACGTAATATGTTTGGGCTGAAAAGAATGACCCAAACAGGGTGTAAGAAATATATCTCAGTAGGAAACCAACAAATGCCCGTGCCCAACTAGGTGTAAACATGCAACAACTATGTGAAAATTTAAAAATGTAATAAACTAAGAAGTACTCAAAAGTAACCAACTTACCAGTTATATTTCCATTTGATTATTCATTTAAACCATTTAATATAAGAAAACACCCCAGTGAATTTCTAAGTAAATAGACAACGTCATCAGACAAAAATAATATCACCCTCAGGTAATCAGAATCCAACCTGCAAGTATTTACCACAGGCATAACAGATTTTGCCTTCAGGAATAAGTAGTGTCACCCTCAGGCATAGAGTCTATTTCCCACAGGCACGGAAGAAGTTTCCCTCAGGCTAAGAAAACATTGACCTCAGGCTAATATAGTCATTCCCTTAGGCTATAGTAAAACAATTCCCTCAGGCACAAGTAACCGGGACATGCCCAAAATGTAAATAATCAGTTCACATACAATTCTTCTCAAGTAAAAAGTAATGCACAAAATAATTAAGGCATACACTCGGGTATCCTGGCCAAATGGCTAAATAGAGGAACGCACCCCCGGGGTGGTCTTGGATCCAAGCAGCGATCCCAAGCAGCATTTTAATATCACATTTAATTACATATACAATTATAGGTATTTAAAATATCCCCGGCCTTAGCCGCACGATACCCCAAATATGGGTTTTTTGCTCGAAAACGCACAAAAACGCACGAAAGTTGGAAAATAATCACCAAGCCACTGACCTTTAACGCCAACGAACATTATACATGAACGTCAATTCCAGAAATGCCCAAAGGCATCGTAGATATGAGGTAAAATAAAACTTTATTAAAAGAAAATAACTTCCATTAGAGGAAGAATTGGAAAGAGACACACCAGGAGAAGGAAGCTCTTACCAGTGCGGTTCCAATGAGAACATCCGAGGAAGAATCGGATTCCCGACGAACTCTCGATGGATCTCCAAAGCTTCGGCCTTCCTCTCCCAAGCCCTCTTCCCATTATTATCCTTCTCTATGAACAGGGGAGGATACTGCCCATTTTAAGCGAAAAAAACAACGTACACGGTGCGTACTTTTTATTTTTAAACTATTGCTATGGCAGCTTCTCGCCAGCATGGCACTGTTCACCTGTCGCCATGACTACACAGCGTGTCTGCATGAGCACATGGCGTGTTCTATCGCACAACTGGCCACCTCCTTACTATTCACCTGCCGACTGATTACACGACGTTTAAGGGACCACTACACGGAGCGTATTTGGTTCCTACACCCTTTATCGCCGACATGGCCACACGCCCTGTGTACTCATCCCACACGACCAAAAGTACGTGGCGCGTGGAAAAGTACACGGCGTGTACTTTCCAAAATTAAGGATTTTTTCCCATTTCTCTTATTTTCTCAAAAACACTTAAGGAAAGGAGAAAATAATAAACCCATACCTCAAAATAAGAACTGGGTTCTAACAGAAAGCTAACTCCCTCCATTGAACCTACATTGCCCACATCAAATGAAATGCATCAAAAACATGTGGTCCCAAACCTCTAACTCTAAGGACCATCTCATGTGATAAGTATATTACTTATATGATTAATGTACTGTTGATATCTTTTCACTGACATGTTTTACATTTTCATTCTTGCACTGCACCACATTGGGTCCATGAACAACAGTTTCCCCAAATTTTTTCGTGCACAAAGGTGAATGATATGTCCTTCAAAATAATGCCCCATACAGAGCCATACCAATGGTATAATGATATCTATTGTTATAAGAATACTATTCCACATGATTTTTTTTTACCCAAGACCACCCAAAATCCAAGATGCATGGTTGCAGCAAGTCCTCTAATTTCTGGATGGTCCTCTATGTATTCCCATCATTCTGAGGGTGGAATGTAGTATTGTGGTGTAAATGAGTTACAAAAGATTGCGAAAATTCCATACATATGTGTGAGGTAAAATATGAATTCCTATAAAATATTTTGGATCTTTGTGTGCCATGAATCTACTCCAGCTAATCCAAATATCTCTACACTAAGGCATCACCTACGGCTGATTGATTAATTTCTAAGAAGTTATTTGATGTTTTCATTTGATCCACAACTTAAAAGATTACATCAATTCCTATTTGATCCTTGGGTAATCATGTGATTAAATCCATTGAAATTTCATCCCACTTACACTCAGGGAATCCTAAGGGATGAAACAAACCATCAGGAACATTGTACTGAACGCTCACATACCGGTACACTGTGCACTTTGAAAAAAAATGCTTCCACCACTAGGTTCATCCCGGGCCAATAAAACTGTTCTATCGAGACATATTACATCTTGGAAACTCTTGGATGTTCTATAATATTTGATCTATGGAACACCTGAATAAGTCTCTCATTCATATACATTGGAACTGACACCTTCTCATGTAACAACATCTGATTATGACCATCCTCCAACCATCCCTCCGGAGCATCACCCTGATCAACATGAACATACATCACCTCTACCAATGATTATCCCCACTAAGAGTCCTCCACCTGATGCACCAGAGATGAAATCACTATCAACTAAAAATGGTATCCTATACCTCCATCCATTGCTACATGAACTTGCAAGGAAGGTAACTACTCCATTGCCTTCCAAAGGACTGCAGATTCACAAACCACCTCCTTCTGTGACTTCTTGCTCAAAGCATCACAAAAAAATTACACTTTACTGAGGTGTAGATGATCTATAAATAATAATCCTGGAGAAAATCCATCATCCTTTGATGTCGTATGTTCAGATCTCATAGGGAAAAGTTGTACCCCAAAATCTTGTGATATGTGAAGACCACAAAGAGCTCTCCAATGAGCTAATGTCACTACACCATTAGCACGAACAATTCCATTACAAGCTCAAGATAATTTCTGTAATATTTATATTCAGGGGGGATATTACTTCCTAGACCCATTAGAGGTCACTCCACACTACTTCATCAACATGCATCCCAATTCGAGATTGAAATCATCACAAAACAACTCAAACATCACACATTTCTACAGAAAGCAGAGCACAGGACCACTGACCAATTTCTCATTTAGATAGATGAACACTACATAGCACTGCTAGCTCCAAACAAAATCTTGTCCTTTTTCTATTAGATTCATCAAAAGAGTTTATACTTGATCTAAATTGGATATGATCCTCTTGTAATAGCCATCAAAAATGGAAAAAATGTGAACATCTAGAACATTTTTTGGTGTTTCCCATGAATCCGCTACCTCGACCTTTAATGGGGCCCCTAATACACCTTTCTAAGACACCACATTTCCATGATACTAGATCTCTCATGTCCAAAACATGAACTCGTAAAAAATTCCATATATATGGTGGAATCGAAGTATATCTCAGATAGTCCTGATATTCATGATATGATCATCCTATGACTTTGAGTAGATCAATATTTCTTTGATGGATAAGAATAAAAATAGATCTAGGATCAAATGAAAGAATGAGTTCATAAGACCCATTAACATGGGTGGTATATTTGTAACACCGAACGACATAACCATGAACTCAATGTGGCCATACCTACACCTGAAATAAGTATTTAGGATTTCACCCTCCTTCACCCTCAACTTGTGATGTCATGATTGAAAATAAATATTAGAGAACAAAAATGATCACCTAATCTAGTCAAAAAATATCTTTTATCCTCGAGTGAGTGTAATGGTTCTTGACTATCACCTGATTCAACCTTCGATAGCCTATACAAAACCTCAGAACACCAGAATCCTTCATTTAAAACAAGACCAGAGCACCCCATGATGAAACACTAGGATGGATAAAGTCATTCTTCATCAATTAATCAATGTAAATACTTATCTACCATAGCTCATATGGAGCCATCTGGTATGGATCTATCAAAATTGAATGATCACCGGGTTATATGTCTACCATGAATTGAAAGTCATTTTGAGTGGTAGAGTCACAACTTCCTCAGTTAAAACATCTTGGAACAATCCAAAAACACCTTAAACCTTCACCATATCAACATCCATTGATTCCAATGATAACTTGTCCAATAAGGAATGAAGAGTATCCACACACTGACTGACCATCAGATAAATCTTGCCAAAAAAATCCACAATTTTTCTATCCACGTCTGATAACATGACTCTTCTTCAGAATAAGTTGATAAAGACATCCATAGAGTTCAACCAGTCGATGACTATGATACCACAATATAGATTCATATAAAATATATAGAGATCCTCATTGGAATGATGCGACCCAACATCAATCTAAATCCCCAAAAACTTCAATTAAGAGAGTATGACCACTGACTAGTTTTATCAACACCAACTACATGGAATGAAGCTCTATGTAAAGTCCAAGATCATTGGAATTACTGGGTTCAATGAATATTAAAAAGATCATGAATCAAATATATAAAAAATAAGAGTACTGAACAAATTGATCATACCTCAAATGAACTTTTTTCTATTATATAATTACTACCTCTACGAAATTCAACTGACCATGAATAGATCCTCTAAACCTCTTAAGTTTTCTTCCTCCTTGACCCTGTTTGGGTCGTGGTACCTGAGGAAATCCATATGGTCAGTCACTACTTACTCTATCTCCCCTTAGCGGAACATGATCCTTATATCCCTACTATTGAAATGGCATAGTTGGAAACTAATGATGGGGAGGTTGTTGATCTAGCCAACACCCCCCATACTGAGCTCGATTAGGGAATTGGCTCTGATGTTGTCTATGATCTCCACAAGAAAAACACCATAGTTTCAAGTCTATGGGAAATGAATTAGGACCATATGGACAAAACTGAAATTGATGAGGTCGACTCCCCACAGGCCGAAATGTCAAAGGGCTCATCGCATGAGACCTTCTGGTGTAAGCCATTCCATTTGTAGAACCCTACATGTTCCCCTCTCATTGTAGAACTCCTTGAAATTTCATCCTCTAAACTTCCTAAAACTTCCCCTCAATATCTATCTAAATTATAATGGTTATTTGAGTGATTGAAAAATGGATGTAATGAAAAAGTTCCTCCTATGAGTGTATATACAATGACTCCTCATCTGGTTGGAGATTCAGTTAAAATGAATGAAGATCCTTGAACATGATCCCCATATTATGTACAGATATACTCCTCTTATAGAGGGATAGGATTTATTGCATCTTATCAGACTTCATGGTTGAAGAGTTATATTTTGATAAAAACAGATTCCAAAAATTGACCCATAGAACATAAGTCTCTTTCCTATCCCCTCAGTAAACATCATCCAATGACGTGCTTATATCCACATATGAATATCTACCAATGAAACTGAGCACTCTGTCAGAGCCCAGATCAAGATGAATGTGATCACCATCTCATCTAGACAACTCTCCATCTATATATCAGAAGCATTGGATTCATACTTTATAAGAGTCTTCTGATGGAAATAATGAAGAATCTTGTTTCCGTGACTATCCTCCTCCTCTAGATCAACCCTCCGCCGATCAGCCAGATTGGCCTGCTGGACATCCACTACATGAGCAACTCATGAATAACTACCGAATTCCTTATCTGAAAGGTAAAAAGGGATTTCTTAATCCCAAGTAGTATATAATTTATTTAGGATTATTTTTATTCTTTTTTTATTTAAATTTCCCAGAAATTCTCAAAACAAACTAGAACACAACTCGTCATGATTCATGTACTATTCCTAGGGCTTAAACTCCATTAATTGTTTATCCTCACTTGGACATTAAATAAGCTCAGAGTCCTTGAATCAGATCATGAGGGCCTATAAAATCTAGTGTCCTAGAATTTATTCCCCAAAATAAGTGATGCACCATGATTTCCTTACACTAATTCCTTACCATCACATGGAATCATTTCTCCGCGTAACTCCAAACTCCATCCTATCACCAAACCATCAGCTCTGATACCATTATTTCATGAACCTCATTCTCCAAGATGAGGGGAGGGATGGAAAATATCATTTTATTCTTATTCAAATTGAAAATGTGATAATTACCCACCGAGTCCCTCCTCTAATAGGAATAGGGGTGGCGACTAGCACTAAGGGTAATCAAATCACACAAAATGGTAGACATTACTCTTTTTGAAGTAACCATTATTAGGAGATAAGATTTATCAACCACAAAACAAATCTATGAAATATATATAAAATAAACCAAAATCCATCTCACATGAGTGTTTATTGTAAAACTACTATAAATAATATTAAAATCTCCATGTAAATAAAAAAATATCAATGCTATGCAGTGACATGACAAATATCACGATGCCCGATCTAGTATTGTCCTACATGGTCCACAAAATCTCCCTGGAATCCCAAAAACCATTTTATATACATATGGTCAGCATAAAATTATACTTATTAGAAAAAACCAAAGTTAACCATGTACAAGTGGGATAATAATAATAATAATTCCCCATCAAGAAAAATAGGAGAAACTCAAAACAACCTAACATTTTATACTATCCACCACATCCTCAACAAGGAATGAAAACCAAATATTGTAAGTAAAATATTGTAAATTAGTATGTAGATAAATACCTGGTTACCCTGAAACACTCCACACTGGTTAACTACACATCCCCAATGGAGAATATCATAATGAAGACACAATCTTCTAGAATCCTCATTTTCACAACTTTACCCCAAACACAAGGGACATTGACCACATCCCGCCAACCAAAAATTGGGCCCCAACTGTATCACATCCAACCAACAGATACATTGGCCACAAAACCCCAACCACATCCCAAATACACATAGAAATCACACCTTTACTATAAAAACATATTCCTCACAACCACACCACAACCTACCCGAAGAGTCTTGGGCTACCAATGCCATGAAGAGGGAGTAGAAATGAGTCAATAACCATCCATCCGTCCTTCCACTGGGATGTTTAGAAAGGAAAAACTCTACCATTACAATTGGTGGATTCATCACATAGTTCCCAACACAGGTGGGGTGCGTATAGAAATCACAAGGAACTAAATTTATATATATTGGTACAATACAATTATCCCCAACATTGGGGTTTTCAAAAAAATCAACCATCCCACAAAAAACATCCCATGGTAAAACCACTAAATGTACATATCCGAAAGAACGATGGTAACATCCAAATACTATAAAATAAATCCACTTGACACACAATCATTTGGACGTTAAAATGATTTTACTATTTATTCCATCCCTAGTTGGGCAACTACCAGACACAATACACCACAAGTAACATCATAACCCTCATAGTCTTCAAAAATTTATTGTAAACACTCAGAAAAAGGCCCACCCAAGGTAACATAATTCTTCTTCAAAATTATCACTCCTATACCATCCATAAATTAAATGATAGATGAAGACAACTATATCCATCATATCAACAAAACTTATCCAGCTTGTTGTCCCACTGAACACTCCCATTCCTTGAACACCCATTCAACCACTGCCACAAATATTATTCAATTTATTGCCACCCGATCCTTCCTCTCAACATGTAAACCCTCAAAACAATGAATCAAAAACACAATAGGTTGCCCCGGTACATAGAGAAACCACACCCAGTACCAAAAATAGAGAACAACATGAAACTACATACCCACTTCCCAACCACTTCCTAGTTGCAGTCCCACTACATAACATGTTCATTCACTCTACAATATATAAATTTCTCAATATCAGATAGCATAACACCACAAGTAACACCCCACACACATGGGAACACTCCCAGCCAAAACATAACCTGAAAAACACAAACATAAGGTCAAAAAAACCATACACAACACACCACCACTCCAAATAGTAGGGTGTATTCTGTGTTATCAACCCATATTCCTTAATTCTACTTTAATTATTTAGGGGTGATCATAGAATACATTCATTCCTGGTAAATCCATTTATATAACTAGGTATAAAAAATTAATCATGTATTCATATTAATATCCAATCAACAAAAGAGTGCCAAAAAGTATTAATTAGTACTATGTGCAAACATAGACCACCAATGACCATGATTTTCAGAATAATAAAACACATACAATTTAAAATTTTAATTAAGGATAACATATAAAACTAAGTCATCATCATCGTGATCTTCTCAAACCCTCATTTATTACATCTTATTATATTAATTAAGATTGGTTCCAACTATATTCATATGGGGGAATGAGTACACCCACCCCTGAAAGATGCAAAAAATAATGAGAGTCGAAGTAATCCCTATTTAGAAAAACATATGATCAATAATTAATCATTGCTTCAGAAATAGGGGTCGCATGATTAAAATGAATGACTCTAGGGGAAAACAGAACAAACTACTATAGTACAAGTGCAAAAATCCTCAACAAAGAAAGTTTCTGGGTGCAACAATACAGAATGGAAGGATTCACAGAAGAGAGGATCTTCTATTTATAATATCAAGATCCTATGTCAATAGAAGGGGAATGGTTTAAATAGCCTTTAATTTTAAATCATGGTCAATACCACACAATTTTACTATTTCAATGTCCCCAAAGAATTAAAATATTAGAATGATAAATAATATTCTTTTAAAATCCTTAAAAAATGCTCATTAAAGGCTTTAAACTTGATTTAAGTCAAATAAAACATAAGAGGGGTAAATCTAGAAAAATTGAGAAAACCTAGAAATGACTCACTGATGGGTGAGTCAACGACATGAATCATTGAAAATTAGTCACTGATTCAATGATCACAAATGAATGAGAAAAAAATGCTTAGCCATTGACGTGCCTCACTGAATGTGAGTCAATGATGTAACTCACTGATGCTTGACTCATCAACACCCGACCTACTGACGACACGACCCACTGACACCTCATCTTACTGGCACCCCGAATCACTAACGCCCTAACCTAGAAATGTTGAGCTACTGAAGCCTTGAACTACCGAAACAATGACTTACTAATAAAATGACCTATGAACACCCAGACTCACCAAAACCCTGACCTTCCAATACTTATCTACCGATGCTAATTCAATTATGCGTCCTACCAATTCAAAAACTAGAATTTTAGAAAACACTTAAAATGATCTACCATAGACTCTGAAAACACCCCAAACACTAGAGTTTGACAAATTAATGGACTAGGGAGGTTTGAACCTTACATTATCAGTGTTGGAGAAGTGTCTATGTCATTTAGGCAAATAATTTTATGGTATATTCGCTTGTTAAGCTTAATTATTATCTAATCGTTGTAATTAATTATAAATTATTTCACAAAATTATTTGTTAAATAACATTGTTGAAATTATTATAAAATATAAATTATCCTAATTACTAATAAGTAAATATTTTTTTTAAAATATAATATTATAAGTGGTAGAAATTAATTTTAATTTAATCTTGTAGAAGGTATGACAATGAGAGTTTTTAATGTAAAAGTGTTCATATGTTAGCATAATTTTTTATTTAATTACATTATAAAATTGATTAAAATAAAAAATAATTGAATATTTGAGAAAAAATTAACATAATTATACTTTAAATTTGATTAAAAATATAATTTCTCTATTTAAATAAATTAAACTAAAAATTTGATTTGAATTAAAATTCAGTACATTAACTATTCATATAATTATGAAACTATCCTTAAAATACTAAAAATTTACCCTTCACTAATTTTTTGTTCCAATTTCAAATATTATTTTAATTTTAACATTTATTATTTATAAATATTCTATGAATTGGATTTGAAATAGGTTCTCCATTAAAAGGTAGTAAAAGTTCCTTAATAAAATTATTGGTTTTTATGTGTGAAATTTTATTTTCACTTTTCTTTTTTTATAAAACTTATTCGAAGAATATAAAAAATATATTTTTGATAATATATATATATATATATATATATATATATATATTATATTAATATAACTTAGTAATTTTAATTAATGTAATTATTTATGAAAAAGTATCATTGTGGGCCTAAAAATAAATTTTTAAATAAAAACTTACTTTATATTTAGCTGGTTCATATATTTATTTCCAATTAATTTTTAACAAATGAATTTTACCATGTATTTTAAAATTTAATTTAACAATATTAATGAAAATAAAATTAATTTCCATGTTATATATTATTATATAAAATAATAATATTTTTAATAATATAATTTAGTTTGTTAACACTCGGTCTCACGTGCTACACAAGAGATCGAGGAATGTCAATATTTCCAATAATTAAAGATAATATTTTTGTTCCATGAAGATCATGTTAAACTATATTTTTTCTTGTAGAGAAATGTATCTTGGTTTTTCATATAAGTCAATAAAAAATACAAATACAATTTTAAAAACTATTTGTAGTGTTCCTTTAAATGAAAAATATCAATGATATTATATTAATTTTAAAAAACTTCTGTACAAAATCTCAGGGTGTCACATTATACCAACCTTTCAATTAATTTTTCTATATAAATTAATTGTGGTTATCATAGTAATAATAATTTTATGTTCCTTTATTAGAACCTAATAATTTTAAAATGAATAGTAAAATAACCATTAACAAAAATGGAATAGTAATGGTAACCCAAAGAAACACATGGCTATGTTTCTACATAGAAGAACATAAGTGGAATGTGAAAACATGTACATGGAACAATGTCATATATATTCATAGGTATTGATTGATGTCAAGAATAAAAAATGATCCAATGATCAATTAATGTTGATGGACTCAATGTCCTAAAACATTGATGATTTAAAAAGGCCATCCGTTAAAAAAATGGTATGAGGGAAACATTTTCTAGATCATTTTGATATCATTGATTAATTATTTTTTTGACCTAAAATACAAGGAAATATAATTAAATGATGTATTTCTATTAAATAATTATAATTATTTGTTTCTTATTTAATCAATGTCCAATTCATCCATTACTTGAAAACTTGGAAGTCCATAAATTAACTTTGATGACATAAGATATAAAAAAGACTATTTCCATAAATTATGGCCCATAAAATATGAAATTTTTTACTATTTAATCTCTATAAAAAAATAAACAATATTAATATTTAATCATAAAAATCCACATTATAGGTTCATCATTAAAATTTATTAATAAAATATAATAAAAAATTAACTAATATATCGCCTAGGATGGTGGTATGTATGTCGCACTTTTCATACATCAGTCATGAGTTCATGACCCGTAGAATTTTAATACATGAGTAGTTATGAAATTATATTCAATATTTACTTTTATAAAACCCTATAATATAAATTTAAAAATAATTACGATCGAAATATTTGAAATAATATTAATCACAAAACATCCCGTAAAAAATGGTTTTGAACAAAATCACAATATATAAATACACCATCCTAGGTTAAAATAACCATTTAATGAATGGGTAACCATATTAACCTTATGAAATATGAAAATAAAAAATAATATAATGAAGGTCATTAAATCATCATAACATTTATCACCAAATATAAAACAATACCTCTTAGTTTACATATTCTGAACATGTGAATTCCGCAATGGTATATTCTCTTGAATCCTTGTAATAACTGAAATACTATAAATAATTATTGAAAAAATATATGCTTCATTATTACAATGATAAATAGATATATTCCATAAATATTAAAATTACAAAACATCATCATTGATTAAATATACTAATTTTTTACCAAATGCACTATCAGTTCTGAGGTCATAAATACTATCAAATCCAAATAAATCACCTCTTTATCCCAGATAATCACAATTGTTTCAAAATATTGATATAATTGTGGGTTTCCTTCCATAATTAAAAAATATACTATTTCCATTAAATCAATTTTCTAATCCATAAAATCCATTAAAAAATTCTTATAAATCTATTTAGAGAAATATAAATTGAAAAATCCATATATATTTAAAAATTCATAATTATAGAATATAAATACATAAATAATTCAATCCTACCACATTAGTTAATTGAACAAAAGGAGGTATATTCATGGTTTAGAAGTAAATTTTTAAGATATAGAATTGATAATGGTAAATCACATGTTCTCCAATGATAATACATTGAACTCCCTTAAAATCCTCAACTCTAGGCCCCTTTTTCGAACATAAATAACATATTCCCCTCCATTTGAGATATTCATAAAGGTTTTTAATCACATATTCTTGAAATTTAGAATGATTAATCTTATTTTCTCTATGATTTGTAACATACAATTCCATATTTAGGTTATTCTACGTGTTTTTAATATCACTAATTCTAATAGTGTTAATCGTATACCATGATAGTTAATTCGGCATAATTGAAATATATTTCCCTCTATTGATTTTCCCATTTAACTATTCGTGAGAAAATGTTTCAGTACATTCAATGTTAATCCAATTACATATGGTTCATCTCATTGACTAAAACCAAGAATAATTGATTAATAAACTATTCTTATAGTGACAAAAACCATAATCATGAAAAGCACTATTATAGTTTATTAATTATAAAACCATTCTTAATCTATGACTGCTCATTTTTATCATATGTCATTAACATAAAATTTCTATTTATACCCTTCATGATTATCTATGAATAGTTTAGTAATTTCCAAATCATACTGCCTAGAAGTTTCAAACTAGGTGCATAATAAGTCTCATTGTCATGTACCTGGTTACTTTGAGTCAGGCATGAGACACATTACTAAATTTGTTAATCCTAGGTGCATTTGTTCCAGAATCTTGTCCAACTATAAGAAAAAATAGGAATTTTATTCTAGTAAACCAATCACTTTATACTTTACCAATATTATAGGTTATTTTACTAAACTTTACATCACAATTATAAAAATCGTTATAGATATCCCTAGAACAACCGTGAGAAATATACCTTGGGATCTCAACAAAGATTTCCAAAACTAGTTTCCAAGGGATTAAAAACATTATATTCAATACCAACTTTAATATCTCAGCATTAAAATAAATATAAATTACAACATCTTTTTGAAATTTGTAAGAAATTATGCAGACTAATGGAGAAAAAAATATTACTTTTGTTTCTTTGGAAACATAGAAAAATAAACAGGACTATATGAGAGACCTACATTATATCCCACTTGGTTTTTCATTCATATCACTCTTCATAGAAACATATTCCTTAATAAATATATACATGCCCTGGAGAATAAGACATAAAATTTTGTGAGCTCATATGCTCAGTAAATGTAAACAAGGAAGATATATAAGAATAAAAATGATCATAGAGCTAGGAGAATGTGATCATAAAATTAGAAGATCATACCCTGCATATAAAAGATTATATTATTTAATAATGTAATAAATCACAAGAGTTCATAAGAATTTAGCACAAGGAAATAGATAACTTAAGACATGAAATCATAACTTAGTATTAAGTCTTGGAATTATGTTGTACATTAACATTGACGACATTCTGTATAAGTAATTAAACTTTCCTAGAACATATCAAGGCACTATATATGAACTAAAGAAACTGGGTAGGACAAAACAACATCCATATTAGCTGTCCCTTCCATGTAAGGTATTTTTTTAACCATCATCCCATAGTATACGGGTTTCCCCATATTCTTTATTCATGGGGAGTACACCCACATGGTTGTACACACCACCATCCATCTTCATAGTGTTTTCCTTATAAGGGATCACGTTTCCCCATATACCGATAGGGATTCAAGACTGTAAGCATGATTATAATCATTATATAATCATGTATAAATCTTTACCTACTACATTGGGAGGATATATAGTTCTCTCCAACCACCTATTAAAATCATATATATATGTTTCACAAGGTAACAAAACATTCATCATATCATGACCCATAAAAAGAGATGAGTTTTCTAAATATCACATCATAACCCATGAAATTAAATGAGTATCATCATTATTTCATATATTCAAAAACCAATGTAAAATATTTTTTCATCCTAAAGATTTTATTAAAGAATAACCTCTGTATATTAGTGGTATTTAAAAACATAAGACACTTGGAAAAAGTAATGAGTGTTATTAGAGTCATTCAATGAAATTATAAACCATTAGACAAATAATATAAATGAAAAAAACTGAATCATTTCCCTAGAAAGGAATGAGTAACACCTATAGATGTCCTCTTAAAAGGGATATAATTTTGATAAATTATTTAAAAACATTTCTTGTAGAAAAAAATCCTTTCTTCTTTGAAAATTAATTTCTAAAATTTAAAAACATGGAAAAAAACCATTTTCATTTATGATAAACTTGATGAATCATAATGTAATAATAATTATATTTTGAAAGACCATTTCCATTTAGAACATTTAATATAATCATGAAATAATTTTGGAAATAACATTCCATTAAAACTGATTAATGGAGCCCGAGAACATTTTAAAACCAATATTCCATTAATAATTATAAAATATGATTAATTTTTTTTTGAATTTTTTTCCTTTAAAAGATATTGAATACATATTAATGTTTTTTTTGATATCATTTAAATCCAAATAATTTAATAGAAATATTCTTAAAATATATAATATATGTTTTGAATATAATTAAAACACTTTTTTTCAGATAAAACCTATTTGAAATGAATTTTGCATGAAAAAAAATTAAAAAGTATTTTTTAAAACATTAAGAAAAAAATTTATTTTATATAAATTCAACATTTTGGTCCTTTGAATGATGCTTCACATAAATTATAGTCATGATGGTGAGTAAATCATTACATGATGAAAATTATGACATAACCATAAATAGTTTTGAAAATTGCCTCTATTAGAAAACAAAGAGAATATTAAATTTTATAAACCCTTATTTAAAATTTTAAAAAATGTATTAAAATTTATTTTAATGATAATATATTAATATTGAATTTTTTTTCTAAAACCCTATAGAAAACATTTTTCTAATGGAACATTTATTTCTGACCGAAGAGGGAGCTGAACTTGGACATTCATAAAATGATATTCTTGATCATAATATGTACCAAACAAAACAAAAAGGGAAACATTAATTCAATATAACATGAATAAATTTAGTTTAATAAAAAAAATTATATTTCTTGAGTGATTTATAATATCATTTCATCAATGTGATCATAATCACAAACAATTTCTATCAATGATGATCTTGTAGCTATAAACCGTTAATAATTTTTAACATTGAATGACGACACAATAGTAATAAAAACATTAAATAAATAATTAAATCCCATGAAAAGGGTTAAATTCATGATATAATTGTAAAGGGATGTATATACACCTCATTGAAAAATATTTACCCATAACATGGGATGTTTTTCAAAAAAGGAAAATTGAGACAAAATTTCATTACCGATTTGGTAATTTTAGAAACATAACCCCTAGGAATGTAATAAATTAAAATTGATATTAAAATACCCCAAAATTTATTTATATTAATCATATAATACATTAATGGGATATATACACACCACATAACATAAATGAGTGGTGTATAAAGAATGTGTCTGAAAAAATAAATAGTGAGATCAAATTTAATAACATTGTGTCTTCACTCTCATCGTACTCATACAAACATCAATATTAATAAATATGTTTTATTAATCTATCAATAAAACTTATTTTAATGTAAAATACAATATATAGTTTAATTATTACTTCATATTACCCTCTTGTTAAAAATTCTATGGTAAGGTTTCATTTTGGGTAATATTTTCTATGGTTTTTGCATGTTTCTTAAATTGTTATATCTTTGGTATGTATATTTATATAATAATTTAATGAATTCAAATCATGATATAATTAAAATTTAAATTGATTATATTTTTATTATAATAATCTATATAATATATTACTTTTAACATCAATACATCATTCATGGAGAAGGTTGGTCGTACGTACACATGAATGATGATTCCATTTTATAATTTTATTGAAAGAATCAGAGTAAATAAAATAAAATTATATATATATATAAAATTATTATTTTATCATTATTTTATCATATATAACCTATATTAATACAAAACCCATCCTTAATTAATTCTTTGTTTTGTTTGAACTAATCACATCAATTTTGTGGGGGTGATAGTCCACACAACCACAAAGGAAATTGTTGTATTTACACGAAACTGAAAGTATAAAAATATTTGTTGTACAATAGTTGTGTAATAAATTTAGGAAATAATATTTATTATTTATATCAATCATAAAACGTGTTTCCATCATAATTACCAACCATGAATTGTGGTAATAGAAAAAACAATCATTTATTCGTGAGGTGGTAGTTCTGCAAACATGAATAATATGTTTGTTACCTAATTATATGGATGTATTTTTTGTTTTGGATCAAAATATAATATTAAATACATATAATTATATTTATTCCAGAGTTTTTGGTGTTTAATAATTGAATAAGGAGATTGGATGGGTGGATACTGTGATAATAGAAAATCAAGTTTGAGGGAGGATGTTGCTTCTTCTTTGGGTAAATCCTTTTGGTTATCGACAAAGTGATTCCTTTGATTTGATTTTGTAAAAATGGAAGATTCAAAAAGGAGGGTAGAAAATTTGGGAAGTGTATTGGGAAGACAACGACAGAACCTATGTGGATTTAATGGTGAGAATACGTGACAGATATTGTGGAATTTCATAAGGAAGGGAAATGAATCACTTGGTATTTTTGAAAACAAGTTTGGTGTAAACACATTTTTATATAAAAAATTCATAAACCACAAACCAAAATAATTAATTTAAGATTAATATACTAATACTATATATGATATGGGGTTCTGAAAACTGTCAGTTTCATTTAGACCATTATGATTAAGGTTTATTCCCTTGTTAAACTTTATTTTTCCTTAATCGATGTAATTAATTTTAATTAATTTCACTAATATTTTTGTAATAAAAGAGATAAAAAATTATTATAAATTATAAATTATTATTATTCTAAATATTTAATCCATTTCTCCAAATTAAAAAAACATTAGTGGAAGAAATTATTTTATATTTAATCCTGCATAAGGGACCATAAAGGGTTTTGTTAGAGGACCTCAAGAGTTCTGTCCCATATCCCCTTGGCTATCGACTAGTAGTGATGGTGTAAATAGTATAGTGGTGCTTCTATACCCCCTAATATGAAGTGTCATACTCTATGAAAAAATTAATAATATATGAAAATATTAAACGTAAATAAAATGTATGATACAATAATAAAATCCAATTGAATAATTCAATAACTGATAATGACTAATGTAATGACGTAATGTAATGTACCTAAATGTAATTCTAAAAAAACTCTATAAATTGACTATTTGAATCAAATAAAAGATTTAATATCCTAGTTTCTGATCCATATGACTATACCATAACCAAACTACATCCAAACAGAAAAAAATAGATCAGCAACAACGTCCATTGACATTGTCTAAAATTTTATCCATGAAATGTTCATGTGTACCAAATGGCAGTACAAATGTGGTTTGATTATAACTGGACAGGTCGACACCACCTATTCTAATCTAACCATTATGAAATGATGTTTATGAAATAAATAGATAACCATGTGCATTAATTAATTCAAAAATTAATGAAATAAAACAACAACATACTTTGTCTATGTACTAGAAGATATATAAGCATGTCTTATGACCACACCAACAACCAACATATAACATTGGTAAATAACCTTCTTTGGTGACATGAAGAATTCCATCTAAGCTTGTCTTACGATAATGAAAATAACCACCATATAACCGTGGTATGTCACAACATAAAATCTTCATAAAATCCCTATAACAATTACATCGTAGGACTGGGCATAGACCGCTCTCTAAAAGTAACACCCTGACCCTAGAAACCTACTGCTAGTACATTATTTTATTACATTGGAATGATTACAAGGAATCAAATATCAAAAAACAGATCATATAAGTAGTGTTGGAATAAAATATTATATACATGATACAAGTAATATGTTTGGAATAAAAATAAAACATGATACACAATGAAATTAAATAATAAGAAATCAAAAATTCATATCTAAATATTTCGTCTTCATAAATTGGGGAGTGAAACATAATAAGGGTTAGCTCAAATGCTTAATAATAGTATATAAAGTGTATGATATAATTAATATATGATAATAAATCAACATTCAATGGTGATTAAGAGAAAACACATTCTATTCAATTTCTAGATAGGAAAAAATCAACGTGGAAAAGTAAGAAACTACAAATCTTGTCATTTTATCAATGACATGAAAAAATGTATCTGTAGATAAGTCGATATAAATTATAATGGATGAATAATATATAGAAATAAATGAGGGAGATTATTTCATAATGGATTCCATTTCTCAGGCACATGAATATCTATACCCTCAAGACAATTAAAAAGATGGTTAAAACTATATATTTTAACCATTTTAATTTGGAAAAATTAGTTTTCAATAGGGAACCTATCGATGAATTGAGGATCTGTATGAAGTTCATTCTCCTATATTTATTTACTATCAAAAAAACTCTTCAAAATTAATATTGAAAATAAATAATATGACTTATCAAATATTCATATTGAATAAATAATATGGAATTATTAATATTTCCGAAAAATAATAATATAACTGTCAAAGTAGACACCATTTGTAAAATGATATATGTTTTAGGAAATAATAATATCTATATTTTTATAATATGGATATTCAAGTAAATGTTAACAAAAAATGATTACTATAAATTGAAAATTTCAATATAGAGTTAAATATCACTAGAGGAAGTGATATTTCCTATATTATCCATATGAGCATTCTTGTGGAGAATAATATTTAAACATTCTGAAGTGTCACATGCCACATTTAAACATTAAATTCATAATACCCAAGAATGTATGAAATTAAATGAAACATAAAATATCATGAGAATAAGGATATTTAATTTATTTTGATTCGGGTTTAGATTACACACTATATAAATTAATTTAGTTTCTTAACTAAAAATAAGTTAAAATGGATTATAAATTGAGATAAAATCCTTTAACTTATGATTTCATATGTTGTGTGGTTTTTATCCTCCTATAAAATGGATTAAAATTTATTACTAACTTCAATCATATCTATAATCATTAAGAAAACACAATATATTAACTTCTTACAATGTTTTAGAACCAGTTTGTTAACAATCATTCATTTTTTAAATCTTTCAGGTGTTAACTGACTAGTATTTTATAGTTTGTTTTGTCATTTTCATTGTTGTTCCTTTTATATAGATCATAATTTATTCATGTACATAATTTAAACAATTAATTACTTGTCATATATATATATTATATAATATTATTTTGAGATTAGAATTGAAGTTCATCTTTTAAGGAGATAGTTGGCTGTAAATATGAATGAATGCTACATTAATTTCCCTTATTTTATCAAAATAATACAAAATAAATTATGCATGATTAAATTAAAATTACATTATCATATATATGTTGTAAATGTTAAATATTTTTATTAAATTAATCTTTTATATTTTATTTTTATGGCATGAACGAGTCATATTGCATTGAGTGGGTGGTAATCTACACTTTCTCAAAAAAGATTATAGTATATAAATAAGATGGACAAAATAAAGGTATTTTGTATATTAAAATTAAATAAGTATAAATAAATTATAAAAATCACTTATAACATATATAAATATTTTCCCCATCATAATGACCAACATGATAGGTGGTAATTGAAAAATGAACAACCATCACTTTGTGCCAGATTAGTTCACTGAACACGGAAAAAATATGTTTTCAAACCATTAAATGGAGGATTGTGTAAGTTTAGGTTGAAACATTAACATTAAAACATACTAGTATATTTTGGATAATGTTTTTTATATAGTAATGGAATAAATTTATTAAAGTTGGTGGATAATGGAAAAGAAACTATATAGCTTGAGAGAATACAATACCTCTTAATCTGGTATCTTCTTTGGGTTTGTACAGATATAATTTATTGGAATTATTTATTTCAAATGGTAGGTTTTAAGGTATATGGGAGGTATGTTGGTAATATATATTGGTATATTGTGTCTAATCCTGTGTGAATTAAGAGGTGCGAGGATGTGGGAGAGATGTTGTCCTTTTATAAGAGAGTAAATGCACTCACTTGGTAGTTTTGAAAAGATTCTAGGTTTACCCTTGTAAATACCTAATAAAAGTACATGGACTAAAAGAAATAACCAGTGGTTATTATATGTATTATTGTTTAAAAATGGGGTTTGTAAAATTGGTTATGTCATTTGGGACCTTACATTAACTGTTTAGTACTTTATTAAGAATAATTTTACCTTAATAATTGTAATAAATTTTAAATATATTAACTAACAATTTTGTTAAAAAAACAAATTATTATTATTATTAATTATAAAATATTTTGATTTAATATTTTTAATTAGTTTTTATAAATTCCAATACTATAATTGGATGGAATTATTTTAAAATCCATCCCATAATCCGGATGATAATGTGTGTCTTCAGTGTAAGAAAATACAAAAGTTAGATATGTTTTTATAATCTATTTCAATGAAAAAAAAATCGAATGGAATAGATTTTATTAATGGATGAAATTATTCTCTAATTAAATATTATATAAAATTAAAAATATAATTTAACAATATTAATAAATTATATGAAAATGAAGTTTGGAAATAAAATTAAATATTTTTAACCATTCATTAAAAATTAAATTTTTCCAAAAAATATATATAAAAATTACCATAACCTAATTATTATGATTATATTTGAAATAATAATATTATTTCGAAAATTTAAATTAATTAATCTGAGAATATTAATATTTGAAATTATTTCTCCATTAATAGGAGGAAAATTCTCCATTATAAAAATTTATGTTTTTATAAGTAAAACTAACTTATTCTTATATTATTCATATAAAAAATATTGTGTGAATATAAAAAAATGTTTTATTAAATATAAAACTTATATAAATTATTAAAATCATTATAAAATTTTAATTAATACCATTTATTAAGATATAAAAAATTTTAAAGCATAAAAATAAATATATTTTTTTATATCCAATTGGATATTATATTCATTTTTCAATTATTGGTAACCGAATAATTCATTTTACAAGAATATAAATTTAAAATGTTCATAATTTATGGTCAAAAGGTTAGGGAATAGACCTTATTATTAAAAAAGGAAAACAAAAGATAACATAAAGGATGATGAGGTCATACAAGCACACATGCCCACGTACCTAAGTAGAATCAAATAGAGGAACTCAGAAGTCAAAGTCGCATTGATAGAGTGGATCATAGTCTCTATCCCAGACAGGCTCAAAGTATAGAGGGCCATGAGTCATGGTATCCATGGTTGGCTTCAGGTATGACTAATCCAACCTTGGTATCGCTTTCCTAGAAGGAACAGGCTGAGATCCTTCAACATCCACCACTTAATTATTCTCTTCGGAAAATACCTGACTGTATGTTGGAATTTTTGGGGAATCATCCTCAACTTCATCCCATATTCCCTTGATGTCTTGTGTGTCCTTCAGTTTAAGAATTTCCATGTGCTTCCTTAAAATATTCTCACCTTTCTCATCAAGAATATAGTCCATTATTTCCTGCTGTTTTCCCCCAATCACTTCTGGTGTCAGGTCACATTCACCCCCAGTATTACACTACACTGTATGATGCGCCAGATCCACATCCTTATCCACTTGAGGCTCATGGGAATTCTCTTGGGGAGCATCATCTGCTTCTTGTGATGCATTAGCCTGCATTGATTGTTTCTTCACATTCTTCCTACAAGTAGTCTCATGATGTCCTTTTAATGAGAAAAAGGCGCAAGAAACATTTTTAAAACAACACTCTTTAGCATGTCCAATAACTTGACAATCATGATAGAAATCAGACAATCTTTCATAGTCCACCTTGAGAGATATATCATCATCCAAAGAAACTAAGACTATATTATGAATTAGTCAAGTACTTAAATCAACTTCCACCAGAACTCTAGCACAATGACCAAATTTTACAACCTCAGTGGTCTGGTCCATTTTAATTGGAAGGCCAAGAGAAGAGGAAATGTCAAAGAGAATTTTAGGATGCCATAAGATCCAGTGAAGGCCAACAATTTTGATCCAGACCTGAAATCTGGTGTTTTTAATAGAGAAGGATTGAAATGAAAATCCCATTTTTGAAAGAAAACCATACATGGTTTTAGAGAAATTGACCCAAACCCCCAAGATCTCCACTTAAGACTGTCTAATAAAAAAAATGAAATAATCCACGTCCCATTGGTATATATCTCAAATCAGAGAACCCCCATATAGAGGTGAGTTTCTGAGCCAAATCATCAATTCTCCATGTTTTACCTCTACTATGAAGAACAAGTCTGGCTATAATTGAATGCTCACAGATCATAAACCTGTCAAGAATAGCCTCCCTACTAGAAACAACGTGGCTAGTGTCACCCTTCCTAACAATGCGTTCATAAATACCATTATGCATGGATGTAAAGTGCCTTCGTTCAGATTCTCCTGTAACTCATGAGGGGGATTTACTAGATTTACCTGCATTTGTCAATTTATCAGACAAAATTACCATCTCCAAGAGGACCCTCTCCACTACAGGTCGAGCATCAATAGAACCCAAGGCACATTTGCAATTTTCTTTCATTCTGATGGATGATTTTCAACCACCCTTGCCGCTTCAAGAGCAGGGCAACCCAAATCTGAAATTTCGTCAATCAGTATTGCCATGGAACCTGCAACCTCCACCATAGTAGGAGATTGAGTCTTGGACACTGTCAGGACAACATGACCTACATCGGTGACATCATGCAGATGTCAGACCTTCAGCGCAACATCAAAGTAAATTTGATACATCAGAAACTGAGATACTAGGATAAAATATCTTGTTTCAATAACATTTTTCATTGATACATGTACCGTTTTCACTCTATATTAATATAATTAAATATACTTGAACAATATATTTATAAAAGTAATATATAATGTTTTGGTAATTCATTTAACTATTCAAACAACATATATTATAAAAAAATTCATCACATAGTTCTATAATATGTCAATATCTATAACCACAACTAATGTAAAACATAAAATATTTTAAATACAATTAAGGAAGAAGAAATGGATAATATGGAATGGTGAACTTTTAAGTATACATTCATTGATAAGAACATCCCTCATGAAAAAAATTGGAAATAAATATTAATTTTAACAGCATAAAGTAGACGAAATATTAAAGTGTTTTCAATTATGAAAATTCCTTTACAAGGATAAAATGGTATTGTAACATCCCAAGTAAGTAATGAATAATAGATATTTTTATCTATGTCTATTAATGATTAAGATAGTGTTTTAGAGGCTTAAAATGAAAATAAATACAATCTTATGCATGGAATACACTAATATTCTTAAAACATTGTTTTACTGCCTTTTGATGGAAAACCCTTTTTAAATAAAAATTTTGAAAATTTTATAATCTATATTTGTCAAAATAAACATATTCATTATGATTGGGACATTTAAATTTACATTGGATAATTTTTTTGGTATTTTTCTGACAATGTTCAATTTTTAATGAATAGTGAAAAATACTGCATTTTACATCAAAACTGCTTTTTCATTTAATTTAATAATATGGTTAGATTATAATTTTAAGTGGTCTTAAAGTGTAATATGAATATATTTTTACCATTTAATCCAGTGGTGGTCATTCGTATTAATTTCACTTTGGAATTGGTCATAAACTAATGCCAAAATTTTCATAGATATTGTTTCAAAAAAACCCGCTATTTGTTTTGACAACGGGAATTATTATTAAATCAATTATTGAAATTTATGTGTTTGGAATTTGGTAAAATGGATAACATATTTGGAATCAAAAGGTCCAAATTATGTAATTAAGACTCTTTTATTTTTGGAAATTATGAATAGTAACGATGGTAATTATCTTTAATTATCTTGATCAATGTGTAATCAAGTAGTTAAAGATAATAAAATGATATCATAATAATACAAAAAGACCACAACATGTGTCCTAAGGCTACTGGTTGTCTCATGGACAACCATGGTATGCTTTTTGCCAATCTTGGGGGCCCCATGGAATCATTTTTGTGAGAAAGTGACTTTTTATCTTTTTATTTTTAAAGAATGTTAAATGTGACAAAGAACGTATCACCTAAGTAATTTTTTTTTTAATTTTGTCTACATAAATGATCTTTTGGACTATAAATATTCATTAGAAAGATAAACATATTTCCTATATCATGATATTTGTTTTATAATTTTTAGGGATTAAATTTATTAAATTATTTATGACATCATGATGATGCAACGATTACCTCATTAATAAAGGATTTAAATAAAATGGAAAGATAATGTAACATCTAAGACCTACACATGTCCAAAGCCTATTGTATGAGTGGATTTCGAACCCTTATCACCTTATCCTCGAAACACATCAATGTGGGACCATTAATATCCGAAATTAATTCTAAAATAATGTAACATTTCTTTACTTACCAAGAGTGCCCCTCCTATCCTCTTATAAAATGCCCCCACCTCTACCTCCTTACCCACACTTCCAAAGCATTTGGCTCGGCCAAAACCTGCCCATTTTTTATCTCCACTTCCCTCTCTTACTCCTTGAAGCCTCACTTTGGGCAGTAGTCTTCCCAAGGAAGCCATTGATCTCAAACCAAAGGGAGTTACCCGATTTTAAGGTTATGTCTTCACTTGAGTCCTTTTGTATTATTTTGCTTCTCCAACCCCCTAAACTCTTTTTATTCATTTCTTTTGTAACAAATCCAATATCTTCAATATACTAGGATGTTGTTATAAGAAGGATTTGAACTACACTTACACAAACCTACATCTAATAGTTAAAGAACATACTGTTTTCGTGGATGGTGAATTTATACCTCCCGAAACGATGATTGTTCAACATTCTTTTAACACCTTCAAAGGTGGCCATTAAGATGTCACTATATTTATATATGATATATGATATATAATATGTTTATGTTTTCCTTAAGCTTCTGTATTTTTCATTTTGGGCATAACTTTATGGTTTCCATTATGGGTAAACGCGATATCTTCATTTAAGGAAGTGCGGACTACCGCCCCCTCAAAGTGATTTGATTCGTTAATACCATATCTGGGAGGTATAAAGGATGATGTTATGATATTATATATGATATTATACTGGAATTATAATATACCTTTATATCATTATGATTCCATTCTATAAAATATGAAATAGAAATGAAAGTAGCGTTCATGCGTACGTACAGATTACCGTCTCCATGAACAATGCATTTCATTTCTTACCACTAATTGATTATGTAATATTATAAATGCATGCATGTACTGGATATATATGACATATATGACATCTACATCATGAATACCATTCTGGATATAATGTATACATGAACAACTTGTAATTATAAAGGGTTTATTTTTGACTCAAGTACCAATGATTGTTAAAACGACCGTTATTAACGTAAATAATTACATAGTGTTCATGACATTGTAATAAGTGATATAAAAGGAATAATGAACTTGAAAAAGGTTCTTAAGTAAGTAGAAATTAACTCAAGTTTATTATTCAGGACATTAAAGAACGATTGGGTCAAGTCGGACCCGAGGTATGGGACTTCGTCTCAATCTCCTTTCATTGAGGCATATTTTGTTTTATACACAACCTTCTTTTATACGGTTGATAACCCCATTTTACTTTTATGTTTATTCAAAAGGAATCTTTTTTATACTAAGCGTTTACTAAATGAAAAAAGGGAATGTTTTTTTTGTCGTACGTATGCGGCGACAACGACTTCTCCGCCGCCGTGACCATTATTTGAGTATTGGCTTCCTCTACAAGCCATACCTTTAAAAAAAAAAGAAAAATAAATACCATGTTTTACTTTTCTTTTATTTTGGTATTGAAAATGGTTTTCATAATGTTTTTTATATCAATGTGTTGTATTGATATCTTGTGATTGAAAGGTGGAAATGTTATGTTTCCTTTATGCATGTTTTATGTGATACGATTATGTTGAGGTTCTTGGGAATTATTATGAAGACGGGTGGTTCCGTGATAAACTAAGGGCGGGTGAGCCCGATATAGCTCTACAATGCATTGGGTAATGTGAAGGAGTGAAAAGTTAAGGTTTCTCCGAAGAGATTTAGGGAATATACTGTGATGGGTATTCCAAATGTAACCAAGAGGGTTACTCCCTACGTAAGAATGTTATGATGAGCTCGTAAGGGGCGAAGCTTCGCGAGGGTTTCTCTCCCGTCGCCGCCTCCCGGATTCACCCTAATCTGGCCCCCCGTCGGCACCCCTTTGCTTGTTGTACCTGGAGGGGGTTCCCTTGGCTCGGTCGTCTCTCACGGTGTGCTTGATTTAGCCTTTCATGGCGGTGCATTCGTCCAGAGACCGAGTCCCAGATTCCACGGGTGAGGGAACCGTTCGGTATCGTCTTCAAGCAATCGGTGGTCGGGTGCGGTCTTCACGGGTTTCTTGGTTGGTGGCGATTGATTTTGGTTTTGGATCTAGGTTTTTGTTGGCTTTGGGCTGCTGTTTTGGAGATGAATCGGCTGGTTGCGTTCCGCCGTTAAGACTACTATGGAGGTAGGGACATTCTCCTGTTTTCCTGTTCATTTTGATTTTCTGTGTGTTTTTTTGTTTTATCGCGATGGTTCTGCGATCTATTCTGTTCTGCGAGATGGGGGTGATGAATGTAGGCCTCGTCTCTGTTATCGCGGTGATTCAGGTGATTTCCCCGACAGTGATTTCTTTGACTGCGACGAAGCTCGCCAGTGTAGGCGATGACGGTGGCTGGTGTAGACGTCGGCGGTCACCGGTGAACAACGATGGTTGGTTTTCTAGTGGTGAATCGATAGTCGGTCCGGCGTATCTCGCCGGCGACTTGGAGGCGCGTTTCGAGGTGACGGTTCGAACGAGCTGTCAGTACGTGGTGACGCGTTTCGAGGTGTCTAAGTGGCGTGCTGGGCTCGCGTCTCAAGGGGGACATGTGGTTGCCCTGATGTTTGAATTTGGATTTTGTTATCCCGCTGTAATCCCACTGTAATCGTTGGAATAGGGATGTGGTTTCCGGTTCTCCTCAAACCGGGCTGCAGGGAACCGGCTACCCTCAAACCGTCTTTTTGAAAATAAAAAAAAATGATTGTCAGGCCTCCGTAAGAATGTTATGAATGCCTCAAGATACCTTTATGTCTTATGATTTCTATGATTTATTCATGATTTGATGTGGTATGTTAAAGTGCCTATGTTTTATGGGTAAAGTACGATTTCATTCTTATGTATATATGAACTTATGTTTCCTTTCCATATTTTTATAACCCATACTGAGATTTTTATACTCATCCCAAGTTTTTTTGAAATGTTTTTCAGAGGTCAAGGGAAAGGTACATGATATGATGATAGTGTCCAGGAAGTGTCAATAATGAATCCATGTTTTATTTTAAATATGTTTCTGTTGATGGAAAAAATGAAGACTATCTTTATGTAACCACTTTGTTTATATGTGGAATGTAATGCATGTTTTATGATCTAATTCTCTATAACTCTAAACCCGAAAAGATCCTCAATGTGTAATCTTGTAATAACTCAAGATTAAGTAATGTTTAAGGCTGGGGCCTTATAGTTAGTATCAGAGGTCGGTTTAGATAACTTTAGGAGTTAGAATTCTATTAAATGATTATCCAAAAATATTTTTTTATGGTCAAATTGAAGTGATATAGAATTTGAAGATTACCATGTTGCTTCATCTAAGACATGTTTGTTCAGAATGGTTTTCCTCAGAGGAAACAGGGAAGCAGTTCTAGGAAGGAATACATAAGGAAATAACCTTCCGAATCAGCATCTTATGATGGTTAGAATTGGAACTAAACAGTTTGTTGCATTAATGGCGCAGTTGACTCAAGCGATAAATGGTGGTGGTATCCATGCGCGAGATCAGCCAGATCAATTGCAGAGGAACATTTCAGTGGTGGAACATTTCATGAGGCAAAAACCCCCATCATTCAGAGGATCATCTGACCCTGTGTTAGCTGAAGGGTGGATTAAAGCACTGGAGAAAATTTTCGATGTCATGGGGTGTTCAAACAATCAAAATGTTAGTCTTGCTATTTACCGTTTGGAGGGTGAAGCCGATCAGTGGTGGTCGATGGTTAAAAATACCAAGGACGCCGATGAGATTGATTCTCTTGACTGGGATGAATTCAAAGGTATATTTCTTGAGAAGTATTTTCCTAAGGCTGTTCGACTTAGGATGGAAAATCAATTCTTGGAATTGAGGCAAGAGGAAGACTCAGTGGATACCTATGAAGAAAGGTTCACTCGATTGGCAAGGTATGCTCCAAATTTTATCTGAGACCTTGATAATAAAATCAATCATTTTTACTCAGGATTAAAGCCATAATATCAAAGGGCATTAGCTTCTCGTGAGTTTAAAAGTTATGAAAAGCTTGTTCGATGTGCTGAGAAGGTGGAAATGGAGTTTTCCAATGATCAAGTGTTCTATAACAACCAATAGAAGAAGAGACCGAGGTGACAGGAGAAAGGGAAGAATTCTTCAAAAAAGACTGATGGTAAGAAATCTAAGTTTCTAGTTTATGATAAATGTGGTAAAAGGAATGCTAGGGAATGTCTTCTAAATTCTGTAAAGTGCTACTGATGTGGTGAGATGGGACATAAGGCTCGTGATTGCACTGAAAAATATCAAGGTGAAGGTAAGACCAAATTTGATTTGCAGTTAGTGAAATGTTTTAAGTGCAATGAGATGGGTCACTATGCAAACGAGTGTCTGACAAAGAGCTTGAGTGATGGGAAGCAGTTAGACTACAAGAAGAAAGGGGTGGTGAAATACCTTGCAACTACTTCAGCAGATGTCGGGCCATCAAATGAAGTTGTATCAGGTACTTTGTTTGTTTTTTCAGATTATGCCAGTGTGTTGTTTGATTCGGGGTCTACACATTCTTTCATCTCTGAAAACGTTTCTAGTAAAATGGGAATACCATCTCAAGAAACGACTCCTGAACTTTTGGTAAAAACACCTGGGGGAAATGTTGAGGCAAAAAGAATTTATAAGAATATCCTTATCCTTATCTGTGGAAAGAACCTACTTGCAAACCTTATTATTCTACCTCTAGTAGAGTTTGATGTTATCCTGGGTATGGATTGGCTCTCTATTTACCATGCTAAGATTGAATGTAGAGAAAAAGAAGTTTCTTTTCAGAAAGACTTTCAATTTGTGTACAAGAATGAACCCTTACTGTTGATAACTTATCAAGAGGCCAAGAAACTTGTAAAAGATGGAAATGAATGTTACCTTGCACACATCATTGAAAATAAAGGAACTGTTCAGATTAATGATGTGCCAGTGGTAAATGAGTATCCTGATGTTTTTCCTGAAGAGTTACCTGGAATAATACCAGATCGGGAAGTTGAATTTACTGTTGACATAGTTCCAGATGCTAATCCAATTTTAAAACCCCCCTATTGAATGGCTCAAATTGAACTTTTAGAGTTGAAGGAGCAATTGCAAGATTTATTAGAGAAAGGCTTCATTCGACCTAGCACATCACCATGGGGTGCTCCTATTTTATTTGTTAAAAATAAAGATGGTTCAATGAGACTTTGCGTTGACTATAGAGCCTAGAATAACATCACTGTTAAGAACAAATATCCTTTTCCACATATCGATGATTTGTTTGATCAGCTCCAGGGAGCTCAGTATTTTTCAAAGATTGACCTGAGATCGGGGTACCATCAGATGAAGGTAAAGGAAGCAGATGTTATGAAGACTGCGTTTTGTACAAGATATGGCCATTATGAATTTGTAGTAATGCCTTTTGGGCTAACCAATTCACCTACTGTATTCATGGACTTAATGAAGAGAATTTTCCATGAGTTCTTAGATAAGTTTGTGGTGGTTTTCATTGATGATATTTTGGTTTTTTCTAAAAGTAAAGAGGAGCATGAAAGACATTTAAGGGTTATCTTGCAAACCATAAAAGAAAAGAAACTGTATGGAAAATTCATCAAGTGTGAGTTTTGGTTGCAACAAATTTCTTTCCTTGGTCACATTGTTTCTAAAGATGGGATAACTGTTGATCCTGAAAAAACAAAAGTTGTGGAGGACTAGCCAAGATCCACAAATGTAACTGAGATTCGTAGCTTCCTTGGTTTGGCAGGATATTACCGAAGGTTTGTTAGAAATTTTTCACGGTTATCTAGTCCAATGACTAAGCTAAGTTAGAAGGGTGTTATGTTTATCTGGACAAAAGAATGTGATGATTGTTTTCAGGAATTGAAAAGAAGATTGGTGAATGCTCCAGTTTTGGCACTACCTTCCAGGAATGGTGAATTTTTTATATACAATGAAGCTTCATTGAAAGGAATTGGTTGCGTCCTAATGGAGAATGATCAGGTAATTTCTTATGCTTCACGACAGTTGATAACTCAGGAGGTAAATTATCCTACACATGATTTGGAATTAGTTGCTGTTGTTTTCACTTTAAAAATTTGGAGGCATCATTTGTATGGAGTAAAGTGTGAAATATATACTGATCAAAAAATTTTAAAGTATATATTCACTCAGAAAGAGTTAAACATGAGACGGAGGAGATGGATGGAATTAATCAAGGATTATGATTGTACAATTCATTACCATCCGGGAAAAGCAAATAAAGTGGCTGATGCCTTGAGTCGAAAAAGTAATGCTTCATTAGCAATGTTGCATTTGGAACGTGATCCTTTGGTTAAGTATTTGATGAAATTTGGCATAGAAGTTGTTGGTTCATGAAGTTATTATGTTTTGTTTCAGGTATCAGTGATATCATCTCTATCAAATAGAATCAAGCAAGCACAGAAGCAAGACAGTGAGTTGCAGAAAAAGGTAGAGCTGGTTCAGAAAGGTAAGTTGCCTGGATTCAACATTGATAATGATTGCGTTTTGAGATTTGGGAAGAGATTGTGTGTGCCTTGTGATTCACAGTTGAAGAGAGAGTTGTTATGTGTAGCTCACAGTTCTCTGTTTTCATTTCATCCTGGATGTACTAAGATGTATAGAGATCTGCAGGAGTATTACTGGTGGGATGGAATGAAAAGAGATATTGCTGATTTTACTGTGAAATGTTTGACTTGTCAGCAGGTTAAAGCAGAGCGGAAGTTACCGAAATGGATGCTTCAGCCTTTACCAGTGCCAGAGTGGAAATGGGAGAATATATCCATGGACTTTGTTGTGGGATTACCAAAGACATCTCGAAGTAATAATGCAATCTAGTTTATTTTTGATCTCTTGACTAAATCTGCTCATATCCTTGCTATACGAGATACTTTTTCCCTAGATCAACTTTCCCGTTTGTATCTTAAATAGATAGTAAGGTTACATGGAGTTTCTCTCTCCATTGTATCTGATTGTGATCCCAGGTTCACTTCTAACTTTTGGAAAGGCCTTCAGAAGTCGTTGGGTACTGAATTAAATTTTAGTACAACATTTCATTCTCAATCAGATGGGCAGTCAGAATGAACATTTCAGACCTTGGAGGATATACTATGAGCTTGTTCGATGGATTATCAGGGAAGTTGGGACCAACATCTTTCTTTGGTTGAATTTTCATATAATATCAATTTTCATTCCAGTATACAGATGGCACCATTTGAGGCATTATATGGGAAGCGGTGTCGAAATCCAGCTTTCTGGGATGAATTGGGTGAAAGGAAGTTGATGGGACCATAATTGGTAGAAGAGATGGCAGAAAAAGTTCAGCTGATTCAGAAACACATGAGAAAAGCTTAGAGTAGGCAGAAGAGTTATGTAGACAACAGGAGGAAGGATCTATCTTTCGTGGTAGGTGATCATGTTTTTCTCAAAGTCTCAGCATGGAAAAGTGTGATGAGATTTTTTAAGAAAGGAAAGCTGAGTCCATGGTTCATTGGAACATATGAAGTTCTGGAGAGAGTTGAATGAGTTGCATACCAGGTGGCTTTACCTTCGAGTTTATCTCAGGTACACAATGTTTTTCATGTTTCGATGTTGAGGAAGTATATTCCAGATCCATCTCATGTTTTGAGTCCAGAGGTAGTTCAGATGGAAGAGAACCTATCTTATGAGGAAAAACTGGTCCAAATTTTTGACCACAAGGAGAAAGTGTTACAGAATAAGGTGATTAATCAGGTAAAGGTTTTGTGAAAAAACCACATGATGGAAGAGGCAACATGGGAATCTGAAAATGCAATGAGGGATAAGTACCCCCATTTATTCGATAAGTAAATAAATTGCGGGGACACGATTTTCTAAAGGGGGGAAGGATGTATCATTCCAAGTAAGTAATGAATAATATATATTTTTATCTATGTCTATTAATGATTAAGATAGTGTTTTAGAGGCTTAAAATGAAAATAAATACAATCTTATGCATGGAATACACTAATATTCTTAAAAGATTGTTTTACTGCCTTTTGATGGAAAACCCTTTTTAAATCAAACTTTTGACAATTTTATAATCTATATTTTTCAAAATAATCATATACATTATGATTGGGACATTGAAATTTATATTGGATAAATTTTTGGTATTTTTCTGACAATGTTCATTTTTAATGAATAGTGAAAAATACTGCATTTTACATCAAAACTGCTTTTTCATTTAATTTAATCATATGGTTAGATTATACTTTTAAGTGTTCTTAAAGTGTAATCTGAAAATATTTTTACCATTTAATCCAATGGTGGTCATTCGGATTAATTTCACTTTGGAATTGGTCATAAACTAATGCCAAACTTTTCATAGATATTGTTTCAAAAAAACCCGCTATTTGTTTTGACAACGAGAATTATTCTTAAATCAATTATTGTAATTTATGTGTTTGGAATTTAGTTAAATGGATTACATATTTGGAATCATAAGGTCCAAATTATGTAATTAAGACACTTTTATTTTTGGACATTATGAATAGTAACGATGGTAATTATCATTAATTATCTTGATTAATGAGTAATCAAGTAGTTAAAGATAATAAAATGATATCATAATAATACAAAGGAAAACAACATGTGTCCAAAGGCTACTGGTTATCTAATGGCCGACCATGGGATGCCTTGTGTTAAACTTGGGGGCCCCATGGAATCACTTTTGTGAGAAAGTGACTTTTTATCTTTTTATTTTTAAAGAATGTTAAATGTGACAAAGAATGTATCACCTAAGTAAAATATTTTTAATTTTGTCTACATAAATTATATTTTGGACTATAAGTATTCATTAGAAAGATAAAACGATTTCCTACATCATGATATTTGTTTTATAATTTTTAGACATTAAAGTTATTAAATTATTTACGACATCATGATGATGCAGCGATTATCTCATTAATAAATAATTTAAATAAAATGGAAATATAATGTAAAATCTAAGACCTATACATGTCCAAAACCTATTGGATGAGTGGTTTTTAAACCCTTATCACCTTATACTCGAAACACATAAATGTGGGACCATTAATATCCGAAATTTATTCTAAAATAATGTATCATTTCTTTACATTCCAAGAGTGCCCCTCCTCTCCTCTTATAAAAGGCCCCCACCTATACCTCGTTACCCACACTTACAAAGACTTTGGCTCGGCCAAAACCTTCCCATTTAGTCTCTACACTTCCCTCTATTACTCCTTGAAGCCTCACTTTGGGAAAAAGACTTCCCAAGTAAGCCTTTGAGCTCAAACCAAAGAGAGTTACCCGAATTTAAGGCAATCTCTTCACTTGAGTCCTTTTGTTTTATTTTGCTTCTCCAACCCCCTAAAATATTTTTATTCATTTATTTTGTAACAACTAAATTATCTTCAATATACTAGGATGTTTTTATAATAAGGATTCGAACTACACTTACACGCACCTACATCTAATGGTTAAAGAACATACTCTTTCCGTGGATGGTGAATTTATGCCTCCCGAAATGATGATTGTTCAACATTCTTTTAACACCTTCAAAGGTGGCCATTAAGAAGTCAATATATTTATATATTATATATAATATGTTTATGTTTTCCTTAGGCTTCTGTATTTTTCATTTTGGGCATACCTTTATGGTTTCCATTATGGGTAAACGCGATATCTTCATTTAAGGAAGTGCAGACTACCTCCCCTCAAAGTGATTTGATACGTTAATAGCATATGTGGGACATATAAAGGATGGAGTTATGATATTATATATGATATTATACTGTAATTATAATATACCTTTATATAATTATGATTCCATTCTATAAAATATGAAATAGAAATTAAAGTAGCGTTCATGCATACGTACGGCTTACCGTCTCCATGAACGGTGCATTTCATTTCTTACCTCTAAATGATTATGTAATATTATAAATGCATGAATGTACTGGATATATATTACATATATGATATCTACATCATGAATACCATTCTGGATATAATGGATACATGACCAACTTGTAATTATAAAGGGTTTATTTTTTACTCAATTAGCAATGATCGTTAAAATGACCGTTATTAACTTAAATAATTACATAGTGTTCATGACATGGTAATAAGTGATATAAAAGGAATAATGAACTTGAAAAAGGTTCTTAAGCAAGTATAAATTAACTCAAGTTTATTATTCAGGACATTAAAGAACGATCGAGTCAAGTCGGACCTGAGGTATGGGACTTCGTCTCAATCTCCTTTCATTGAGGCATATTTTGTTTTATAAAAAACCTTATTTTATACGGTGTATAAACCCCTTTGACTTTTAGGTTTATTCAAAAGGAATATTTTTTATACGAAGAGTTTACTAAACAACAAAAGGGAATGTTTTTTTTGTCGTACGTATGCGGTGACAACAACTTCTCCGCCGCTTTGACCATTATTTGAGTTTCGGCTTCCTCTATAAGCCATACCTTTTTTTAAAAAAAGAAAAATAAATACCATGTTTTACTTTTATTTTATTTTGGTATTGAAATTGTTTTTCATAATGTTTTTATATCAATGTGTTGTATTGATATCTTGTGAATGAAATGTGGAAATGTTATGTTTACTTTATGCATGTTTTATGTGATACAATTATGTTGAGGTTCTTGGGAATTATTATGAATATGGGTGGTTCTGTGATAAACTAAGGGCAGGTGAGCCCGATATAGCTCTCCAATGCATTGGGTAACATGAATAAGTGAAACGTTAAGGTTTCTCTGAAGATATTTAGGGAATATACTGTGATGGGTATTCCAAACGTAACAAAGAGGGTTACTCCCTACGTAAAAATGTTATGAATACCTCAAGTTACCTTTATGTCTTATGATTTCTATGATATATTCATGATTTAATGTTGTATGTTAAAGTGCCTATGTTTTATGGGTAAAGTATGATTTCATTCTTATGTATATATGAACTTATGTTTCCTTTCTATATTTTTATAACCCATATTGAGATTTTTATGCTCATCCCAAGTTTTTTTGAAATGTTTTTCACAGGTCAAGGGAAAGGTACCTGATATGATGATAGTGTCTAGGAAGTGTCAAGAATAAATCCATGATTTATTTTAAATATGTTTCCATTGATGGGAAAAATGAATACTATATTTATGTAACCACTTTGTTTATATGTGGAATGTAATGCATGTTTTATGATCTAATTCCCTAAAACTCTAAACCCGAAAAGATCCTCAATGTGTAATCTTGTAATAACTCAAGATTAAGTAAGGTTTAAGGCTGGGGCCTTATAGGTATTCAACTAATTATATACACATTATAGAGTCTATGATCGACTACTCCATTTATGGTATTAATCCAAAACATCGAAGTGTGTTGGTATTTATTATTTTCCCACAATATAATTTGATAGTTTTATGTTCCATCAAAATAGAGAATGAAATCTCAATATTCTATTTATTTAAGGTAATCTAAGAGATGAACAAGTCTTCTGATCACTATGAAAAATAGAATTATTTAATGAAGATGATGGGAAAGAAGGATTTTCAGTCTTTTGATAAATATGGAAATAATCACCCGGGTAAATGCTTGAATGGATTTGGATTTTTTTCTTAAGTGTATAAAAATGGGTCACCAAGGAAAATACTGAAAATGGAAGAATAAAAAAATGATATTTAGTGTTATAACATCAAGGATAATGGATACTATGAAAATGAATTAATTGTTTTTAATATATTATACATTTTATGAAGCTTACTGATGGAGGTGGGAACAATTTTATTGACATAGTCAAAGTGATATGATTAATGTACTTATGTATTTATATCTATGAAAAATAGAGTAAAAATTTATGTTTTATGATGATCTCATCATATAATTTATGAAATATGTATAGATTTTAATGAATTAAATTTTAATTATGTATTTTAAAATAATATTCATATAGGTAAAAAAAATATTTTCACTAGAATTATTATTTTTTTGGAATAGATATGATTGAGTGAAATATGAACCATATTATGTTCCTTTTGTTGAGATACTGATAAAGAAATTATTTATTTGGATTAGTGCTGAAAAACTAGGAATTGGTTAATGGATTGTTGAAAAGTGTTATATTATATCATTGAATATATTTAAATCCACATTTTATTTATGCAATTTATCCAATAACCTAATACAAAAATAAGTAATGTAAGTGCACACCAAGTGTGGGCAACAAAGGAGGTACCGAAGGGTGAGCAGTAGAGCGAACGGGAATAGTAGAGGAGTACAACTGAAAGTGTAATAAAGAGTCCAGCTCAACCCAACAAAAGAAAGTAGGTAGACTCGTCCAGACACAAGGAGCTGGAAATGGTGAAAAGATGAACTTCTCGTCGAGTCTTCGCTACCTATAGCAGGAGAGTAGACTCGTCCAACCATGAGAATCTAGACACGGAAAGCACGTGGCATACCCCGCGGGTCTTCACCTCCTCTGGAAGGAGAGTAGCCAAACCCCAGGAGTGGGTACTGGAACAAGGTATATACATTTACATATGCTCAACAAGAAGACCGAACAACGTCGTAAGGGGATCTTCGTCCCATAGCTCAGCCCAAGAAAATGAGTCGCCAACAGTCCCTAAAGTAACACCATCATCGTTGCCCAACATCCCTCACGTTTGCCCCGAACCGCAAGCCAAGGGGATCAATCACCGCACTTCAACACTATTCGCTTTGGGCGGTACTGACTCGCCTACACGGCTTTAGATGGCGTCACAAGAATGCGTCTCAGTGGGGAAAGTGCCCCTCATACTCGAGAGTTCTGGGGGAACGTCAAACCACAACTCGTCATTGCCCCGCAGTCGAGAGGTCTCCTCAAAGTCAAAGCCATTCCATCACCGACCCGTACAACCAAGGGTCCCGCTCTGGTAAAAACGGAGGAAAGCCGCAGGCTAGCCCAGTAGAAAGGACTGAGCCTAGATGCCAATAGGTGTCCCACTGCCCAGCCCTGCTGGAGGGTAAACCCTGATACATCAACCGGCGACCCGCTGCCCAGCTCCGCTGGAGGATAAACCATAGAACATCATCCGGCGACCCACTGCCCAGCCCCGCTGGAGGGTAGACCATAATAAGATACTGGGTGACCCACTGCCCAGCCCTGCTGGAGGGTAGACCTTAACACATCATCAGGCGACCCACTGCCCAGCCCCGCTGGAGGGTAGACCTGGAATAAGTCGATAGGCGACCCACTGCCCAGTCGTGCTGGAGGGTAGACTGGGAACTAGACGACGGGCGACCCACTGCCCATCCCCACTAGAGGGTAGACCCTAAGAGGTCGTCGGGTGACCCACTTCCCAGTCTCTCCAGGAGGGTAGACCCTAAGTGCATAGGGTGACCCACTACCTAGTCTCTGCCGGAGGGTAAACCCTAGAAGTTTGTGAGGAACCCACTGCCCAACCCGGTTGGAGGGTAAACCCGAAGAATTCGATGAGTAACCCACTGCCCAGCCCTACTGGAGGGTAGAACTCAGAACTACTCTATACATCTCCAATAGAGGGCACAACACTGGCCAACTGAACACGTAGTGGGTATCACACAACCTCCCAACTCAAGAACAACTCACCCAAAAGAGGTGCAGCATCTGCTCCAGCACTGGGTGTCACTAGCACCGCGACCGGCCAATCCATCGAGAACGAAACCAGGGGAAGACCACTCAACCCAATTGGTCCAACAAATCCACAGAGGGGTCCTCTACGTCGCGAGAGGTCAAAGTACGCAAAGCAGAACTCAGCACGCACATGGGGCCCACACAACGTGTGGCCCCATCGCAACCCCAACTGAGCGCACAACCATCCTCAGGTACAAACAACCACATGTACCTCCAAGCGCTCCCGTATACTCCCGGAGTATACCTAATTCCAGCCCAAAGGCTATTGTGCACGCGACACCCAGCGTCAACGTGAAGGCGTGACATAAAAACTCCACCTCAAAGGCCCAGGCACGACCAACCACATCACTTCAAGCATTTACATCACTCACACGGGAGTGCACGCGATCACTCACCAAAGGTTCGCTACAAAAACGGTAGAAGGACCACCATCGGGGCACCTCCACATTTCCACATTTAACAATATCACGCAAGAGGCTCCGCACAACCAAACGGATCGCACCGTTGTAATCTTCATGGAAAAACATTCGAGATAGACTACTTATTCGCCTCCAATGGATATCCGACGGAAAATTCACCAACACCGCCTCACGCCCGAACGACGTCCCGTGATCTCGAGCCTCAGCCCCGAAAACAGTAGGGCGCATCGCACCATTGCGATCCCCTCGGGAAAACACGTTAAAAGCACTACTCACATCAGTGCAACAGATATCCGGAGAAAATGATGCATCCTGGCGCACCGCACATGAGCGGTGCCATGTGGGACCAGCATCCCAGTCCCGAAACACAAAGAACAGATCGCACCATTGCGATCCTTTCAAAAAAGCACAAAAGATGGACTACTCACTTGTCCAAAACGGTCGCCCAGTGATAAAGATGGAAAATCTCCGTCGACGCCCAAACAACCCTCATGGGCCCCACACCATCGTGCCGAATTTGAGCGGGCGGATTGCACCATTGCAATCCCCTCGGAAAAACACCCAACATCGACTGCTCGCACGCCCGGAACGGACGTCCGAGGAAAAAGTCGCTAAAAGCTACACGCAGCCCAAAAGACGGGCTGTGGGGCCTATGCCTCAACTTTGGACTCAACGCCTGAAACTGCCCTGAAAAGCTCCGCCTCGGTGCCAGGGTCCCAACGCCGCTGATGGCGCTCAAAACGGACGTCAGATGCGTCCGCGCCGCTCAAAATAAGATTCCCGGAAAAATGATATTCCACTTTAAGACGCGTCGCGCCTCCGAGACCCCTCGTTTCGGGAATTAGAAATTCCAGAAACCATCTCAAGAACTCTACCTTGATGCAAGCTCCGCGCTGCCGTAGACGGCGCGCAAAACGGACGCCCGTAGCCCGAAATACGGGCGTCCGAAGACTGAGGGGAAAAACCCCTTGGGCCGGACCGGCCCGGTCCGGCCGGTCCGCCCTGCTGGGGTCGGCCCGTGCCAGCCGGCCCGCTGGACCGCGGCCCAGCGGCTTGGCCTGGTCCAGCCAAGCCGCGGGCCGCCGCTCCGCGGGCCACTCCCTTTTGTCACCCGCGTGCCGCCGCGCGGGATTCTCCACCGACCGGCCACGAGGGCCGGTCGCCTATTCCCCGCAACGACCCGCAAAGAGCAGGTCGTTGTTGCACTGCACGGGGCCGCCGCCTCACGGCCCCCCCTCTGCTTGCTGGCGCCCGCGGCCGGCGCCGCGGCTGGCTTCCGACAGCCGCCGCCGAAGGCTTCGGCCGCCTCTCGGAAGCGCCGCCGCCGCCTGCTGAAGCCCCTGCCGACCGCCGGAGGCCCTGCTTTGCCCCCAGGCCGCCCTGTGCCACCGTCCGCGGCCTTCAGCACTCGCCGAAAACTGGCCTCATGGCCAGAAAACTTCAGAGGACCACCGGAAACGATCCGGTGGTCGAAAATTCGATCCAGATAACATTCCGGAAAGCCCAGGACAATATTGACGCGATTATGGGCTTAGATCGAAGATCAGGCAGCAAATAAACACTAAAAAAATTTAATTGAAAGAGGGGTTCGAAAATTAAAACGCAAACGAACACCGTCTACCTCGTTGGGCTTCACCAGGTGCTTCCCGCGTGATCTGCCGCGCGCCATCGTCTCGCCGGAGCCACCTCGCCGGAGTCACCTCTTGAGCTCACCGGAGCTCGCCGGAAAGAACGAAGGGAGGTGAGGGGTTGTGAGGAAGAAGAAGAAGAGGAAGAAGGGGGGGGGGGGTGTTTAAATAAAAACACTTAAACACCCCGCCTGGCACGCCCCCGACTCCGCTCCCGAAGCAGACAAAAAGGAGGGCGTCCCTGGGGTAAACACGACGCTCCGAGCGCAACGGTGGTCTCAGAATTTTAATCCGAGACCCATTTCAAATGTTATTAAACTTAGCGCCCGAGGCCACCAAATTACGAAAACGCCCCTGGGGCCATTTTTCACAGATGGCCCGCGCCCGCAAAACTTATACCCCTCCTAGGGTAAACAGAAAGCTCCAAACTCAACGATGCCCTCGGTTTTCCAATCCGAGAAACCGTTTAAGAGACACTCGAGTTTCACCATTAAACGAATAAATTAATTAGTTTATTTATCCGTTTAACGTTCCGGGAGCGGGCTAGGGGTCCAAACATCCCACGCTAACAAGTTTTATGTCGTTCCTAGGGTAAAAACCCCATTCCGAACCCATCTGTACACTCAGATCCCTGATCCAAAACTCTGTTTAGGAGTTATCTCATTTATTTAGCATTTCCAGTGTGAACGCACTGAAAATTTAATTTCGGCCACTCTGGGGCTCAGAATCGCACGCCGTCTGAAGGCACTTCTCTGGAATATTATCAAGAATATTCCAAAGACTTTATCATCATAAAAAAACCAGGTTCTTACATCATTCCCTCCTTCAAGCTTTTCTTCCTTGAAAAGCAAAACTAGGGAGCAACACATGGTACTAAGCCCACTCCTGGATTTCCCATACCTAGAAGAACCCACGCACAGCTCTGCGTCACCGCACACAGACCAAAGGATTGATTTGTTCATGCGAGGTCGGCCCTTGCCGACGTCGTGCACCCACTCCAGACTTTGGGGTTAGGGAAAGGCGGTAGGGTACCTTGCCATCCCTTTGCGTGGTCTCAAACGGCCCGAAGGCCCTCGAGGGTAGCTCACCTCCCCGGTCAAACCCTTACATCGCACACCGCGACTGGAATCACCGCCCGCACTTGGGACAAGGCCCGATGATTCCCTCCTTCAGAATATCCATATGGTGAAACACCCAAGGATATCTGGTCACGCAAGGTTCCATAGTCGATGTCTCTCAACCAAGACTCACTTGCACGCTCGGAAGCGAAGGAGCCAACACCATCGACTAAAGGAAAAGGTCTCACGCCTTTTTCCTCACCAACGCAGGGTTACACCCAATGCCCTGCATCACCCTAGTAATACCACAAACAAAAAGCATGGAGAAAAGCCTTTCCCATGCAGAGCCCAACAATTCTATTGCAAAAGGCAGAAGAGTCGCAAGGGGTACCTCTCACCATCCCATGCTCTGCAGGATCGTAGACATCCAAAGCTCGCGGATACCCGCGGTCCCAACCGTCAGCTCCCGGAGCCTGACGTGGACCGCCTAGTGGTGATGGGAAGATCTCGTAACGTCATCCCCCACCTCCATCTCCTCCCGCTCCTCTGCTAGCTCCAACTTTCTGGCCACTACTCCGATCACGGCGTTGCCTCTGCCATGGTGGTGCGCCTGCTGCCTGCCCGAAGCTCCCAGCAACTCGGGTCGGGCAGTCTCGTGCCAAGTGACCTCGCCCGTCACAAGAATAGCCCCGAAACTCTCTGGGCTTCCCTGGTGCCCTTCGGTTCCACTGTGGTGTACGACCACGGCCCGAGATCCACTCATGGAAGGGCATCCTCGGCTGAGGCCCTGCGCCTTTTCGCCACAATGGTATACGACCACGTCTACGAAACCGGCAGTGGGAAGGCCACCTGCATCGAGGTCCTATCCTCTGGAGCCTGTTAACTACGACATACGTCCTGGCTCCGTCGCGTCCACTGCCACTACCAACCGCAAAACATGATAGGAAGCCCTCTGTCACCAGCTCCTGCTCTAGCACCCCGGCATATGTGGAAATTCTCCAGGGTACTATGACAACACGAATCTCTCAGCGAAGACCCTTATCAAACATCCATGATCGGATGTCATCATGGACTAAGTCCGGGTAAAAGCGTGCACGGTCTACAAAACTAGCCACGTACTCGGCCACCGTCATCTCTCCCGGCTGAAACTGCAGCAACTCCTGAATCCGAACAGAGTGCAAGCAGGAGGGGAAAAACTCCTCACGAAGCAACAACTGAAAGTCGCCCCACAAAAGCGACCACTCGCCATGAACTGAGTCACCAGACTCCACCAACGCCAAGATGCTCCACGAAAAAGGCTGGCTGCCAAAGGCACTCTCTGATCTGTCGGCATCTGCACAAGCCTGAAAAGGTGAACCACTGCCTCGAGCCAAACCTCTGCTGCCTGAGGGTCTGGCTCACCACTGATCCTCAGCGGTCTCCACCGCTGGAACTCACGGAGCACACTCAACTTGCGCTCAAGCTCAGACTGCTCTGCTAAATCTGTCTGCTGCTCAACAAGTGGGGGTGCTTCTACCAGCCAACCTAGAGGAAGGGGATCGCATGATCGGTCCAGGACTGTGGCCTCGTATCTCATAGGGTCGTCGTCACGAACCAAAGCTGGTATCCTGGCTGGGTGTCCTCGCGGAGACATCCTGAATATTATCAAGGAGTGCCGCTGTTAGATTAGCATATATGTATATACCAATAACAATAATGATGTGGAGCTGACTCAAGAAGGACAATCAAAGACTCGGTCCTATGTGATGCACAAACCAATTTTCCCTGCAATAAGTGTCTCAGCATGCCGAGTCGACAAGCGGGTTATCAAGGTCCTGGTGAATGGATACGTCGGCCGCTGCACCATCACTGGACTCCCTGGCCTGAGATCCGCTCTCGAGACATGTTAACACTGTTCCCCTAAATCCCAACCAATTCCTTTTATTTTAGGGAATTCTGCACAATGTCCCAAGGAAAAAACCACCTTTGATACCACTTTGTCATGTCCCGACCCTACCCGGGATCGAGCCGCAACTACCCCAAGCCTGCCTCCATAGGCCAGGGGATGACGACCAGTGCCGAAGGCACAACAACTCGGGGAGGCCTTTGCCAAAGTACCTGTACACACCCACACGCAGCACACTCAATGTAAAAGTGCAGAGTAAAAGAAAGAACAAGCAGAGTAAAAAGAACAACTGCTATATATATAATCCACAGAGTGCATCGACCTCTACAAGTACAAAGTACAAGCTGAAAAGAAAATGGGAAAAACACGTGCCCAACCAAAATTGCCACAACCCGGAAACAGGTAAACAAAAAGAAACAGCTGACGGGTCTCCCGCCTGGAACCCGGCTACGACCACTGCACGCGGTCTAAGCTCCCGAACTCCTATGCTCCACTGAAGTCACGACCAACCTGTCCATCGTCTGCAAGGGCACACCAAGTGCGGCAAAGCCCAAGCAGGGGTGAGTATAAAAATACTCAGTAGGATACCCCGAAGGCTCGAGGGAGCAACAAAGGATGTACTGAAGGGTGAGCAGTAGAGGGAACAGGAAAAGTAGAGGAGTACAATTGAAAGTGCAGTAAAGAGTCCAGCTCAACCCAACAAAAGAAAGGAGGTAGACTCGTCCAGACACAAGGAGCTGGAAATGGTGAGAAGATGAACTTATTGTCGAGTCTTCACTACCTATAGCAGGAGAGTAGACTCGTCCAACCACGAGAAGCTAGAAACGGAAAGCACGTGGCATACCCCGTGCGTCTTCACCTCCTCTGGAAGGAGAGTAGCCAAACCCAAGGAGTGGGTACTGGAACAAGGTATATACATATACATATGCTCAACAAGAAGCCCAAAAAACATCGTAAGGGGATCTTGGTCCTGTAGATCAGCCCAAGAAAATGAGTCACCAACAGTCCCAGTAGTAACACCATCATCGTCGCCCAGCATCCGTCACGTCTGCCCCAAACCACAATCCAAGGGGCTCAATCACCGCACTTCAACACTATCCACTTTGGGCGGCACTGACTCACCCACATGGTTTTAGATCACGTCACAAGAACACGCCTCAGTGGGGAAAGAGCCCCTTGTACTCGAGAGTTCTAGGGGAACGTCAAATCACAACTCGTCACTGCCCCGCAGTCGATAGGTCTCCTCAAAGTCAAATCCATTCCATCACCGACCCGTACAACCAAGGGTCCCGCTACAGTAAACACGGAGGAAAGACAAAGTCTAGCCTAGTAGAAAGGACTGAGCCTGGATGCCAACAGGTGTCCCACTGCCCAGCCCTGCTGGAAGGTAATTCATAACCAGATATTAGGTGACCCACTACCCAGCCCTGCTGGAGGGTAAACCCTAATACATCAACCGATGACCCACTGCCCAGCCCCGCTGGAGGGTAAACCATAAAACATCATCCGGCGACCCACTGCCCAGCCCCGCTGGAGGGTAGACCATAACAAGATACTGGGTGACCCACTACCCATCCCTGCTGGAGGGTAAACCATAACACATCATCCGTCGACTCACTGCCCAGCCCTACTGGAGGGTAGACCTTAACACATCATCAGGCGACCTACTGCCCAGCCCCGCTGGAGGGTAGACCTGGAATAAGTCTACAGGCGACCCACTATACAGTCGTGCTGGAGGGTAGACCTGGAACTAGACGACGGGTGACCCACTGCCCAACCCCGCTAGAGGGTAGAACCTAAGAGGTCGTCGGGTGACCCACTGCCCAGTCTCTGCTGGAGGGTAGACCCTAAGTGCATCGGGTGACCCACTTCCCAGTCTCTGACGGAGGGTAAACCCTAGATGTCAATGAGCAACCCACTGCCCAGCCCTGCTGAAGGGTAAACCCGAAGAAGTCGATGAGTAACCCACTGCCCAGCCCCGCTGGAGGGTAGAACTCAGAACTGCTCTAGACATCTCCACTAGAGGGCACAACAATGGCCAACTGAACACGTAGTGGGTATCACGAAACCTCCCAACTCCAGAACAACTCACCCAAAAGAGGTGCAACGTCTGATCCAACACTGGGTGTCACTAGCACCGCTACCGGCCAATCCATCGAGAACAAAACCAGGGGGAGACCACTCAACCCAGCTGGTCAAACAAAGCCACAGAGGGATCCTCTACGTCGCGAGAGTTCAAAGTATGCAAATCAAAACCCGACACGCACATGGGGCCCACACAACGTGTGGCCCCATCGCAACCCCAACTGAGCACACAACTATCCTCAGGTACAAACAACCACACGTACCTCCAAGAGCTCCCGTATACTCCCAAAGTATACCTCATTCCAGCCCAAAGGCTATCGTGCGTGCGGCACCCAGCGTCAACGCGAAGGCGTGACATAACAACTCCACCTCAAAGGCCCATGCACGAACAACCACACCACTTCAAGCATTTACATCACTCACACGGGAGTGCACACGATCAGTCCCCAAAGGTCCGCTACAAACACGGTAGAAGGACCGCCACCGGGGCACCTCCACATTTCCACATTTAACAATATCACGCAAGATGCTCCACACAACCAAATGGATCGCACCGTTGTAATCCTCATGGAAAAACACGCGAGATAGACTACTTATTTGCCTCCAACGGATATCCGACGGAAAAGTCACCAATACCGCCTCACGCCCGAACGACGTCCCGTGATCCCGAGCCTCGACCCCGAAAACAGTCGGGCACATCGCCCCATTTTGATCCCCCTGGGAAAACACGTCAAAAGCACTACTCACATGAGTGCAACAGATATCCGGAGAAAATGATGCATCCCGGCGCACTGCACACGAGCGTTGCCACGTGGGGCACACATCCTGGTCCCGAAACTCAAAGAACGGATCGCACCGTTGCGATCCTCTCGAAAAAGCACACAAGATGGACTACTCACTTGTCCAAAACGGTCGCCTAGTGATAAAGATGGAAAATAACCGTCGACACCCAAACAACCCTCGTGGGCCCCACACCATCGTTCCGAATTTGAGTGGGCGGATTGCACCATTGCAATCCCCTCGGAAAAACACCCAACATCGACTGCTCGCACGCCCCGAACGGGCATCCGAGGAAAAAGTCACTAAAAGATGCACGCAGCCCAAAAGACGGGCCGTGGGGCCCGCGCCTCAACATCGGCCTTAATGCTTGGAATCGCCCTAGAAAGCTCAACCTCAGTGCCAGGGTCCCAATGCCGCTGATGATGCTCAAAACGGACGTCGGATGCGTCCGCGCCGCTCAAAACAAGATTCCCGGAAAACGACATTCCATTTTAAGACGCGTCGCGCCTCCGCGACCCATCGTTTCGAGAATTAAAAATTCCCGAAACCATCTCAAGAACTCCGCCATGATGCAAGCTCCGCGCTTCTGTAGACGGAGCGCAAAACGGACGCCCGTATCCCGAAATACGGGCATCCGAAGACCGAGGGGCAAAGCCCCTTGGGCCAGACCGGCACGGTCCGGCCAGTCCGCCCTGCTGGGGCCAGCCCGCGCCGGCCGGCCCGCTGGACCGCGGCGCCTCCCTGAAGCGTCGCCACCGCCTGCTGATGCCCCGGCCGACCGCCGGAGTCCTTGCTCTGCCCCCCGGCCGCCCTGCGCCGCCGTCCGCTGCCTTTGGCACTTGCCGGAAACCGGCCTCATGGCCGGAAAACTTCAGAGGACCACCGGAAACAATCCGGTGGTCGAAAATTCGGTCCGGTTGACATTCCGGAAAGCTCGGGACAAGATTTACGCTATTATGGGCCTGGGTTGAAGATCAAGCAGAAAATAGACACTAAAAAAATTGAATTCAAAGAGGGGTTCGAAAATTAAAACACAAACGAACACCGTCTACCTCGTTGGGCTTCGCCCGGCGCTTCCCGCGTGATCCGCCGCGCGCCATCGTCCCGCCGGAGCCACCTCACCGGAGTCTCCTCCGGAGCTCACCGGAGCTCACCGGAAAGGAAGAAGGGAGGGGAGGGGTTGTGAGGAAGAAGAAGAAGAGGAAGAAGGGGGGGGGGGGTGCGTGTTTAAATAGAAACACTTAAACACCCCTCCCGGCACGCCCCCGACTCCGCTCCCGAAGCAGACAAAAAGGAGGGAGTCCTTGGGGTAAAAACGACGCTCCGAGCGCAACCGAGGTCTCAGAATTTTAATCCGATACCGCTTTCAAAAGTTATTAAACTTAGCACCCGAGGCTGCCAAATTACGAAAACGCCCCTGGGGCCATTTTTCACAGACGGCCTGCGCCCGCAAAAATTATACCCCTCCCAAGGTAAACGACACGCTCCAAACTCAACGGTGCCCTCGGTTTTCCAATCCGAGCCACCGTTTAAGAGATACTCGAGTTTCACCATTAAACGAATAAATTAATTAATTAATTTATCCGTTTAACGTTCCAGGAGCGGGCGAGGGGTCCAAACATCCCGCGCCGACAAGTTTTATGTCGTTCCTAGGGTAAACACCCCATTCTGGACCCATACGTACACTCGAATACCTAACCCGGAACTCTGTTTAGGAGTTATCTCATTTATTTATCATTTCCAGTGTGAACGCACTGAAAATTTAATTACGGCCACTCCGGGGCTTGGAATCGCACGCCGTTTGAAGGATCTGCTCTGGAATATTATCAAGAATATTCCAAAGTCTTTCTCATCAAAAAAACCTGGTTCTTACCGAAACATTATTTTTACCTTAAACTACACTAATTACCTATAATCGCGATTAAAACTTAATAAGTTACTATTCACCAAAAAATTATCTTAATCCCATTGAACCACATTTTACTTCATAGTGACAACCATGTATGTCGGATTTTTGAAATTCAAAACACAGAGGTGGTAAGATTTCATTTAAACAAAAAATCAGTTTTTTAAGTACCACTTAGTGGTTTCACTATTAATCAAAAATTGAGGTTTTTCAGAAAAATACCAAAACATCACCCTAAGATATATTTGATATTCCGAATTCGAAAATGAAGTCCATTTTACAAAATTTAAAACATATAAGTTGCATTAATTAATTTAATAATTAATTCCCGCTGTCAGAGCAAATAGCGTGTTTTTATGAAAAAATAAGTATCAAAAGATTGACACTAGTTTAAGTCCGATTTCGATGTGAAATTAATTCCAACGACCACTATTGGATTTAATGGTAAAAATATTTTCTAATTTCACTTTAAAACCAAATCAAATGAAAATATAATCATATAAATAAATTAGATTAAAAAGAGGTTTTGAATTAAAATACAACATTTTACACTATTCATTAAAAAAATGAACTTTATCGGAAAGATACCAAAAATTTACACAAAGTAAATTTTGATGTCCCGATTCTAAAGAAGTGTTTTATTTGGTCCAATAGAATGTATAAGAGTGAACAAAACTATATCTAATGATGGTTCGCCATCAAAAGGTGATAAGTGAACCTTTAGTGAAAACTAGGGCATTTACACCTAAAATTGAATTCTTTCCGTATTTTAAGCCTTTATCTTTTTTTAGATAAAAGTAAAAACATTTAAAAAACATATATAATCATATTTTAGTTATTTCTATCCATTCCCGCCAATACAACATCTATGTGTTAACTATCATTTAAAATAATATTATTTTATTACTAGTGTGCAACGTAAGATTTCAAAGAAACTCTTTGTTGCGTATCGGGTACGCTATCGAACATAGCAACCACTTTAAAGTAAAATTAATATTTAATTCGTAAATATTAATAAATATGAAAATTCTATATTATTTATTTACCTGGGATGTTACATCCTTCCCCCCTTTTTGGAATTGCGTCCTCGCAATTTTATTCACTTATCAAAACATGTGGGGGTATTTATCCCTCATAGCATTTTCAGATTCCCACGTTGCCTCTTCAACCATATGGTTTTTCCATAAAACCTTTACGTGGTTGATTACCTTATTTCACAACACTTGCTCTCTTCGGTCAAGAATCTGGACTGGTTGTTCTTCATAAGAGAGGTTCTCTTCCAGCTCAACTACCTCTGGGCTCAAAACATGAGATGAATCTGGCATATACTTCCTCAACATCGAAACATGAAAAACATTGTGTACCTGAGATAAACTCAGAGGTAAAGCCACTCGGTAAGCAACTGATCCAACTTTCTCCAGAATTTCATATGGTCCAATGAACCGTGGACTCAACTTTCCTTTATTAACAAATCACATCACACTTTTCCATGGAGAAACCTTGAGAAAAACATGATCACCTACCTCGAAAGATAGATCCTTCCTCCGGTTATCCGCATAACTCTTCTACCTTATCTGAGCTGTTCTCTTGTGTTTCTGAATCAACTGAACTTTTTCTACCATCTCTTCTACCAATTCTGGTCCCATCAGCTTCCTTTCACCCACTTCATCCCAGAAAGCTGGAGTTTCGACACCGCTTCCCATATAATGCCTCAAATGGTGCCATCTGTATACTGGAATGAAAACTGTTATTATAAGAAAACTCAACCAAAGAACGATGTTGGTCCCAACTTCCCTGATAATCCATCGAACAAGCTCGTATCATATCTTCCAAGGTCTGAATTGTTCATTCTGACTGCCCATCTGATTGAGGATGAAAAGCTGTACTAAAATTTAATTCAGTACCCAACGACTTCTGAAGTCCTTTCCAAAAGTTAGAAGTAAACCTGGGATCACGATCGGACATAATGGAGAGAGGAACTCCATGTAACCTGACTATCTCTTTGAGATACAAACGGGAAAGTTGATCTAGTGAAAAAGTATATCGTATAGGAAGGAAATGAGCATATTTAGTCAAGCGATCAACAATAACCCAGATTGAATTATTACCTCGAGATGTCCTCGGTAATCCCACAACAAAGTCCATGGATATGTTTTCCCATTTCCACTATGGAACTAGTAAAGGTTGAAGCATCCCTTTCGGTAACTGCCGCTCTACTTTAACCTGCTTACAAGTCAAACACTTCACATTAAAATCAGCAATATCTTTTTTCATTCCATCCCACCAGTAATACTCCCGCAGATCTCTGTGCATCTTAGTACTGCCAGGATGAACTGAAAATGGGGAACTATGAGCCTCACATAACAACTCATTCTTCAACTGTGAATCAAAAGGCACACATAATCTCTTCCCAAACCTCAAAATAAAATCATTATCAATGTTGAATTCAGGAAACTTACCCTTCTAAACCAGCTCTACCTTTTTCTACAATTCACTGTCTTGCTTCTGTGCTTGTTTGATTCTGTCTGATAGAGAAGATTTCACTGATACCTGAAACGAAACAGAAGAACATCCTGAACTAACAACTTCTATGCCAAAGTTCATCAAATCAAAAACCAAAGGATCTCATTCCAAACACAACATTGTTAATGAAGCATTACTTTTTCGACTCAAAGCATCAACCACTTTATTTGCTTTTCCTAGATGGTAATGAATTGTACAATCATAATCATTGATTAATTCTATCCATCTCCTCTGTCTCATGTTCAATTCTTTCTGAGTGAATATATACTTTAAACTTTTGTGATCAGTATATATTTCACACTTTACTCCATACAAATGATGCCTCCAAATTTTTAGAGCAAAAACAACATCAGCTAATTCCAAATCATGTGTAGGGTAATTTACCTCATGAGTTTGCAACTGACGTGAAGCATAATAAATTACCTGATCATTCTACATAAGGAAACAGCTAATTCCCTTCAACGAAGCATCACTTTATATAACAAACTCACCATTACAGGAAGGAAGTGCCAAAACTGGAGCATTCACCAATCTTCCTTTCAACTCATGAAAACAATCATCACATTCTTTTGTCCAGATGAACTTAACACCCTTCCGAGTTAGCTTAGTCATTGGACTAGATAACCGTGAAAATTTTTCAACAATCCTTCGGTAGTAACCTACCAAACCAAGAAAACTACGGATCTCGGTTACATTTGTGGGTCTTGGCCATTCTTCAACAACTTTTGTTTTAGCAGGATCAACAGTTATGCCATCTTTTGAAAAAATGTGACCCAGGAAAGAAATTTGTTGTAACCAAAAATCACACTTGCTGAATTTTCCATATAGTTTCTTTTCTTTTAAGGTTTGAAAGATAACCCTTAAATTACTTTCATGCTCCTCTTTACTTTTAGAAAACACCAAAATATCATCGATGAAAACAACCACAAAATTATCCATGAACTCATGGAAAATTCTATTCATAATGTCCATGAATACAGCAGGTGCATTAGATAACCCAAAAGGCATAACTACAAATTCATAATGGCCATATCTAGTACGGAACGTAGTCTTCGAAACGTATGCTTCTTTTACTTTCAACTGATGGTACCCCGACCTCAAGTCAATCTTCGAAAAATACTGAGCTCCCTGGAGCTGATCAAACAAATCATCGATATGAGGAAAAAGATACTTGTTCTTAACAGTAATATTACTCAAGGCTCTATAATAAATGTAAAGTCTCATTGATCCATATTTCTTTTTAACAAAAAAGACATGAGCACCCCATGGTGATGTGCTAGGTCGAATGAAACCTTTATCTAATAACTCCTGCAATTGTTTCTTTAACTCTAAAAGTTCAACTTGAGCCATTTGATAAGGGGGTTTTGAAATTGGATTAGAATTAGGAACTAAGTCAACAATAAATTCAACTTCCCAATCATGAATAATACTAGGCAACTCATCAGGAAAAACATCAAGATACTCATTTACCACTGGAACATCATTAATCTGAACAGTTCCTTTATTTTAAACAATATGTGTAAGGTAACATTCATTTCAATCTTTTACTAGTTTCTCAACTTCCTAATATGTTATCAAAATCAAGGGTTCATTCTTGTACACAAACTGAAAATCTATCTGAAAAGAAACCATTTTAGCTCTGCAGTCAATCTTAGCATGATAAATAGAAATCCAGTCCATGCCCAAAATAACATCAAACTCTACTAGAGGCAAAACAATAAGGTTTGCTGGTAGATTCTTTCCACACACAAGGATAGGAAGGTTATTATAATTCCTTTTTGTCTCAATGTTCCCTTCGGGTGTTTTTCCAATAAGTTCAGGGTTCATATCTTGAGATGGAATTTCCAATTTACTAGAAAACTTCTCAGAAATGAAAGAGTGTGTAGACCCTGAATCAAACAACACATTGGCATAATCTGAACAAAAAAACAGTGTACCTGATACCACTTCATTCGATGGCCCAACATATTCTGAGGTTGTTGCAAAGGATTTCACCACCCCTTTCTGCTTGTAGTCTGGCTGCTTTCCCCCAGTTGAGTTCTTCGTTAGAGACTCATTTTCATAATGACCCATTTCATTACACTTAAAACATCTTACCGCTAGCTTTTCATTTCCTTCTTGATCATCTTCCTTATAGTTACGAGCAATATGACCAGACTTACCACACCGAAAGCACTTACTAGACTTGGATAAACATTCTCCAGGATGCATTTTACCACACTTCTCACAGGATGGATATTTGGTTTTCTTACCTCCTTGCTTCTTTGATGAATTATTCCCTTTTGCCTGCCAACTGGACCTATTATTCTGTTGTTTTTCATAGAACACCTGATCATCGGCAAACTCCATTTCCACCTTCTCCGCACATCGAACAATTTTTTCATAACATTTAAACTCACGACAAGCTAAAGCCCTTCGATACTTTGGCTTTAACCCTGAGTAAAAATGGTTTATTTTACTATCAAGATCTTGTATGAAGTTTGGAGCATACCTTTCTAATCGAGTGAACTTTTCTTCATAAGAAGCCACAGAATCATCCTCCTACCTCAACTCTAGGAACTCTTTTTCCATCCTAAGACGAACCACCTTAGGAAAATATTTCTCAAGAAACATACCTTTGAATTCGTCCCAATGAAGATCCTCAATCTCATCACTATCCCTGATATTTTTCACCATTGACCACCACTGATCAGCTTCACCTTCAAAAAGGTAAACATCAAGACTAACCTTTTGATGTTCTGAACACCCCATAACATCAAAAATCTTCTCCAGTGCTTTAATCCACCCTTCGCTTGCACAGGTTCAGATGATCCTCTGAATGATGGAGGATGTTGCATCATGAAATGTACCACCACTGACATGTTCCTCTGCGGTTGATCTGACTGATCTCATGCATGGATACCACCACTATTTATAGCCTGAGTCAACTGTGCCATCACTGTAACAAACTATTCAGTTCCGATTCCGACCATCTTAGTTTGCTAATTTGGAAGGTTTCCTTCCTCCTCATGTCGTCCCAACATCGCTTCTTTGTTTCCTCTGCGGAAAACTATTCTCAATATAGAAATATATTAGGCTAAGCAACATGGTAATCTTTAAATTCTATATCATTTTAATTGTACCATAAATTAACTTATAATTTTACACTTTGCTAACTCCAAAAGTTGTCTAAACCGACCTCTGATACCAACTATAAGGCCCCGACCTTAAACCTTACTTAACATTGAATTAAATGAATAATTCACATTGAGGATCTTTTCAGGTTTAGAGTTTTAGAGAATTAGAGCATAACTATTACATCTCAAAAGATTACAAAGTAGACACTTCTACTAAGTTTCCATATAATAAAAAAACTGTTAAAAAGAAACATGTCTAGTTCCATGTTTTATATAGCATGACTTTCCCTTGATCCCATACTTCACCCTATTCTACATTAAGTCCTGTGAAAAACATTTCAAAAAAACTTGGGGTGAGCATAAAAATCTTAGTAAGGGATACACAAAGAAAGAAAACTGTTAGTTTATCAAAACAACGAGAAAAACATGTATACTTTATCAAAGTAATACATTCACCTTCATGAAGTAGTAAAAACTCTTCATTGAATAAAATATCATTAATTACCCTTTTGTAACCAAAGGATTACCATAAAACCCATATAAAGATAACATAACATATAAAGGTAACTTGGGACATAAACATACTTAAGTGGAATAGCCATGCGGTCGACTTCCACACATATCACTTAATGGAATAGCCATATGGCCAACTTCCATACATACTTAATGGAATAGCCATACGGCCGACTTCCATACCTAATGCATTGGAGGTTATAACGTAACCACCCGTCCTGGTATTCACGGCCCCACCCATCATATGGTTTATCACGTAACCACCCATCAAATGTCCAAGTACCAATATAAAATCATAAAACAAATATAATGGAAAGAAAACATTTCCACACTTTAATCACAATATATCACATAAATATATTGACATAACAAATCCATTATAAAAAAACAATTTTCAATACCAAAATACATAAAAGAGTATATGTTATTTATTTCATTTTAAAAACATTACGACTTGTTGGGGAAGACAATGACCAAATAATACTCGCGGTGGTGGAAAAGGTCGTTTCCACCGCGTACGTGAAAAGAAACATTCCTTTTTGTCGTTTTGTAAAACGCTTTGTAGAAAAAGATTAATTTTGTATAAAAGTTAAAGTCAAAGGGTTTCATACCCCGTATAAAATAATGTTGTGCATAAAATGAAATATGCCTCAATGAAAGGAGATTGAGACGAAGTCCCTTATCTCGGGTCCGTCTTGACTCGATCGTTCTTTAACCTACTGAATAATAAAATTATGTTAATTTATTCTTGCATAAGAACCTTTTTCAAGTTCATTATTCCTTTTATATCACTTATTACAATTTTATGAACACTATGTAATTATTTAAGTTATTAACGGTCGTTTTAACGATCATTGGTACTTGAGTCAAAAATATGCTCTTTATAATTACAAGTTGTTCATGTATCCATTATATCCAGAGTTATACTCATGATGTAGATATCATATATATCATATATATCCAGTATATAAATTAATTTATAATATTACATAATCATTTAGAGGTAAGAAATGAAATGCACCGTTCATGGAGACGGTAAGCCGTACGTACGCATGAACGCTACTTTCATTTCTATGTCATATTAATTGAATTAAAACTAAATGAGAGGTAATTATATTTTATTTCCAGAATTATATTAATAATTTAGATGTAACATACATAATATATATCCATTATATATATTTACTTATAATAGTACATTACATTTGGGGATAAGAAATGAAATGCACCGTTCATGGAGATGGTAAGCCGTACGTACGCATGAACGCTACCATCATTTCTATCTCATAATTTAATGGGAATAAATAATAATGATATAGAGGTATATTATAATTCCTGTATAAGATTATATATAATAACTTTAAATCCATCTTTTATACATCCAACATATGGCATTAACGAATCAAATCACTTTGAGGGGGCAGTAGTCCGCACTTCCTAAAATGAAATTATCGTGTTTACCCATAATGGAAGCCATAAAGTTATGCTCAAAATGAAAAATATATAAGCTTAAGAAAAACAAAAACATATTATATATCATATATAAATATAGTGTCATCTTAATGGCCACCTTTGAAGGTGTTAAAAGAATGTTGAACAATCATCATTTCGGGAGGCAGAAATTCGCCATCCACGGAAACAATATGTTCTTTAACAATTAGATGTAGATGTGTGTAAGTGTAGCTAAAAATATTCTTATAAAAAAATACTAATATATTGAAGATGTTGGAGTTGTTAAAAAAGAAATGAATAAAAAGAGTTTAGGGGGTTGGAGAAGCAAAATAAAACAAAAGAACACAGGTGAGACATCACCTTAAAATCGGGAAACTCTCTTAAATTTGAGCTCAAAGGCTTCCTTGGGAAGACTTATGTCCAAAGTGAGGCTTAAAGGAGTAATAGAGGGATGTGTAGAGACAAAATGGGTAGGAGTTGGCCGAGACAAAGGCTTTGGAAGTGTTGGTAAAGAGGTAGAGGTGGGGGCCTTTTATAAGAGGAGAGGAGGGGCACTCTTGGAAAGTAAAGAAAAGTCACTTTATTTTAAAATGATATTCGGATTTAAGAGGTCCCACATTGATATAATTCGAGGATAAGGTGATAAGGGTTCGAAATATACCCACCCAATAGGTTTTGGACATGTGTAGGTCATAGATTTTACATTATATTTTCATTTTATTTAAATCCATTATTAATGAGGTAATCACTGCATCATCATGATGTGATAAATAATTTAATATATTTAATTTCTAAAAATTATAAAAACAATATCATGATGTAGGAAATATTTATAGAATTCTAATGAATATTTTATAGTCAAAAAGATGACTTGTATAACACCATTTAAAAATTGTTTTAGTAAAATATTTCATGTTTGTGTCATTTTTATTTTAACATTAAATAAAAAGGTATTAATGTCATTTTCCAACTAAAGTGGCTCCATGGGGTCCCCAAGTTGACCCATGAATTTTCTTGGTCGGCCATGACACATCCAATGAGGTTAGGACATGTTTCAAGTTCATTTTATATTATTGAAACATTATTTTTACCTTAAACTACACTAATTACCTCTACTCGCGATTAAAACTTAATAAGTTACTATTCACCAAAAAATTATTTTAATCCCATTGAACCACATTTTACTTCTTAATGAAAACCATGTATGTCGGATTTTTGAAATTCAAAACACAGAGGTGGTAAATTTTCATTTAAACGAAAAATCAGTTTTTTAAGTACCACTTAGTGGTTTCACTATTCATCAAAAATTGAAGTTTTTCAGAAAAATACCAAAACTTCACCCTAAGATATATTTGATATTATGAATTAAAAAATGAAGTCCATTTTACAAAATTTAAAACATATAAGTTTCATTAATTAATTTAATAATTAATTCCCGCTGTCAGAGCAAATAGCGTGTTTTTATGAAACAATAAGTATAAAAAGATTTACACTAGTTTAAGTCCGATTTCGATGTGAAATTAATTCCAATGATCACTATTGGATTTAATGGTAAAAATATTTTCTAATTTCACTTGAAAACCAATTCAAAAGATAATCTAATCATATATATAAATTAGATTAAAAATAGGTTTTGAATTAAAATATATCATTTTACACTATTCATTAAAAAAATGAACTTTATCGGAAAGATACCAAAAATTTACACAAAGTAAATTTTGATGTCCCAATTCTAAAGAAGAGTTTTATTTGGTCCAATAGAATGTATAAGAGTGAACAAAACTTTATTTAATGATGGTTCTCCATCAAAAGGTGATAAGTGAACCTTTAGTGAAAACTAGGGCATATACGCCTAAAATTGAATTCTTTCCGTATTTTAAGCCTTTATATTTTTTTAGATAAAATTAAAAACATTTAAAAAACATATATAATCATATTTTAGTTATTTTTATCCATTCCCTCCAATACAACGACTATGTGTTAACTATCATTTAAAATAATATTATTTTATTACTAGTGTGCAACATAAGATTTCAAAGAAACTCTTTGTTGCGTATCAGGTACGCTATCGAACATAGAAACCCCTTTAAAGTAAAATTAATATTTAATTCATAAATATTAATAAATATGAAAATTCTTTATTCTTTATTTACCTGGGATTTTACACCAGGTTACCCTGAGTCAGGCCAAGAAAACTATGTCAGAGTTATTACTCTTAGGTACATATTTTTTGGAACTAAGTCCACTTGTATCATATTTATAGTGATGTATTTAGATGAATGCAAACATAATAGATATCTTATATTTTTTTGGATGTTCTTCTATTATTTTCTATAATCACTTTCACTGGGTTATAATCCCTAATGAATGTTTTATAAATCTAGATTATATTGTTGTGGCTAAACATCATCTGATAACAACAGTAATTCCCAAAACCTAAAACCCCGAAGCTAGTGAATTAATATATTACATATTCATAATTACAATGAATCTAATCCTGAAATACAGATCAATTTAGTAGTCTTGGAAATATATATTACATAAATGATACCCATAATACATTAAGAAAACAACATAAAAAAGATAAAATGTTAAATGAATTAAAAAACCTCCATGAACACTTATTCATTGAATTTTTATTCATAACCCATCGAATGAAAAAATAAGATTGTTTTCGAACATTATTTAAGGGTAAATAATGTGGAATAAATAATTAGTCGTTGAGAATAAATAAATATTTACATGCGATTAATTGAAAAGAAATTCTATTTATTAACTAGATAAGGAAAATAAATATCGAAAGGTAATAAATTTAAACTCATTACATTGAATTAATGAATTAAAAATGAAATGTATCCGAATATATGTCTAGGAGTAATAACATGGATCAATAATTACTAGAACTAAATGAGGAAAATTCACTATTAATGGAAAACATCTCTGAGGCACATGAAAACCAATACTATTAATACCATTCACACAATTATTAAAACTATAGATATAAACCAATTAAATTGGGCCAAGATATTTATCCCAGGGGAACGTATCATTGATTCGGGGATCTATTCTGAGATCCTCCCATCATTTAATTTCCAAATAATTCTATAATTCCTATATTAAATATAAATAAATTGAATTAAAAAATATTTCTATTTAATAAGAAACACATAATTAATAATTTATTCAAAAAATAATCAAATAACTATCAAAGTATTAATAATATTTATGCTTTAGTCATTCTGGGCCAAGGCATCTCCTTTTCAAAAAAAATCAAAATAGACCCCCTATGTAAAATGGCAGACAGTTTAAGAAATAACAATAACAATTGATTTAGAATATAGATATCCAAGTAAATCTAAAATGAAAAATGGTAAAAAAAATTATTTCTCCAAGAGAAAGTTAAAAATCACAAAAGAGAGTGATATTTTAGTGATAATTATTAATAAAAATCACGAGGATAATAATTTTTAATCAATACAAAGTGTCCCATAAACCATTAATATAATAAAATCATAATCCCCATTAAGCATTGTGATTAAAAGAATCAGGTAATATCATTAGAATAAGGATATTCATTATAGTCAGTGTAAAGGTATTTATACACAACATATAAAATAATATAGGTTCTTAACTACAAATAAGTTTGAATGGAATGTAAATTGAGACGAAATACCTTAACAAATTCTTCATAATTTTTATGTGGTCACTATCCACCTATATAGTAGAATAAAATATTTTACTAAATAATAATAGAAAAATAATCATATAAATATCAACATATTTTAACATCTAATGATATATTGTTAGTCATTTGTTAACAAACTTTCATTATTTCATATATTTTAGGTATTAATTTCAATGTTTTATCAAGTATTCTTTGACTAGTGATTTTTTGGTCTTATAAAATATTAATAGATTATATAATATCCAAATTTTAAAACATGACTAAATTATCATATATAATCGGTATATATTTATTTTTAGTTGTCCATAATATTTGGATATTTAAATTGATGTACCCCATTCATGGATATGGTAGTATTTACATACGCCTGGACACTAATTTCATTTATTTGTTATATTAGAAGAATGAAAACTAAATGATACATATTTATATTATAATTTAAAAATCATATTTATTTTTTATATGTTACATAGCATTATTAATACCATCCTTTATACATTCCATGTATGGAATGAATGAGTCATATCTATTTAAGGTGTTGTAGTCCACACTTCCTAAAATGAAATTATCAAATTTAAATAATATGGAATGCATAATGTTATGTTCTAAATAAAAATTATGGATAATAAATAATCTATAAATATAAAAAATAAAATATATTAATATTGTGTCAAACATAATGTCCACCATGATAGGTTGTAAAGGGAAAATGAACAATCAATGTTTCACGTGACTATAGTTCACCGTACACAGAAACAAAATGTTTGTTACCCATTATATGGAGGTGTGTGTATTTTTAGGTAGAAACCTTTACATAACAATTATTTTTTTGATACCTGTTTTTAATATATTCATGGAATAAATATATTTTAGTGGTGGATAATGGAAATGAAATTTGGTATATTGAGATAAGACATTACCTCTAAATTGGGTATCATATTTTTGTTTTAATGAAAAGGATTTCATAAAAGGCCTTCCTGGAAAATGGAAGATTCAAAGTTTAGTGGATGGAATATTTGATTCTATATGTGAAGGTAATATATTATCATATGTTTTTAGGGGCGTTAGTAATGTAGAGAGGTTGTGGCATTTTATAAGGGATGAAAAGGAATCACTTGATATTTTTTTAAAATAAATTAGTTATACCTACATTTTTATCGAAGAAAGACATAAAAAACAAAAACATATCAATAATGGAAGGTTTATTGCCGAATTATAGCCAAAATATGGGTTTTTTACAAGTGTATAGGTCATTCAGGACCTAATGTTAATGATTTAGTCATTTATTAAGCTTAATTTTACCACAATAATTGTAATTAATTTTCAATACTATCACAAATAATTTGTGAAAAAAATGTTGACCATATTTGAAATTATAAATTAATCAGATTCCTAATATGGTATTTATTTTTCTGAGTTCCAATTATATTATTGTAATAAATTAATATAATATTCACCCCACATGCCATACGATAATGCAATGTTTATTACCAAAACCATCCAAATGATGGATATGTTTTTTAAAATCAATTACCTAGTGAAATTGTTATCAATGAAATAAATTGTTTTAAATGATAAAATTATCATATAATTAATCATTAATAATAATTATAATAATAGTTTTTCTTTATAAGAAAATTAGATGAAAAATCACATTAGAACTAAAATATACAATTTCAAACTTCTAATTAAAAATGTAATGTGGTAGAGAAATATCAAATTTTCACCCTAACTTTTTTGTTATGTTTCTATTTGAAATATGGTGTTTATATTGATATAATAAATCAGTTGGTGTGTCAAATTTAAGATTTAAAAACTATTCTCCATTAAAAGGATATACAATTTACTTTATTAAAATATTGGTTTTAATGTGTAAAATAAGGTTTTTCATATTTTATGCCTATCAAAAATATTGGATGAATGTTAAAAAATATTTTACAAAATATTAAACTTATATACTACATGAAAATAATTAATTAATTTTAATTAATTATCAATATTAAGATAAAAATCCTTTAGAATCATAAAAATAAATATATTACTCTTTATATATAATTTGTTACGATTTCTACTTCTCATTAATTTGTAACCCATGAATTAATTTAAGTTATACATAAAACATAAATTCTCATATTTTAGTTAATATTATTCATAACATCTATTTTATAACTTATTATATTAAATAATAATATTTTAATAATATATTATATTTTGATATAACTCATTCATACATGTAATGGTAGCCATTAAAGAGATTCATTATTGGGTGATATATTATAAATCATTATTTTATATATTTAAAGAATTAAAATATATTGAATTTATTCCAATATGAAATATATTATATATTCTCAGGGTTTTATATATACTTATACACTAGGTATAACATGTCGTACATGCTATCAAATACAACATTATTCCTCTTGAATTTCCAGTTGTTAAACAATATGAAATACAAGAGGGACCTGGTCATGCCCAATCATTATAAGTATTACAAAATATATGTGTGTATGTAATTGGAAAAAGACCATTATATTTGAATATCAAAATTTTAAAAAATTATTGTCATATAGCATGAATATCTAAATATCATATCATCTATCTCAATGGTTAATTATTATAATTTCAATTATATATTCATATCTCACTTACAATTTAATTAATAATTGATTAAATATTATATAAATAAGAAAAAAAAGAAACAATTTAGGTATTCTATAATAAAAAATCACCCTAGGTTAGATGTCATTCTATGAAAACATTAAGAAATTATTTATTTCAAATATATTGAATGTTTTTCTCACCTAATGAGTAGTAATAATCCAGGTTAGATGAAAATTGAAAACAATTCACGTTAAAGAACAATACCATCTGTTATTAATTCAATTTTGGAACACACATCACTAGAGTGATCATGATATTTCATAACGATGACAATAGTAAAACCATAGGGTTGATATTTAAACACCATAACTTTAGACAAAAATCCAAAAATTCATCCAATGTCAAAAACCAATGAGAAATAAGGAGTTAACGATTAAAAACACGATCCTAGATAATAAAAATATGATTTAAGAAGAAAACAGAATGTTCTAAATGGATGTTGGAACGCAAAATCACCAAGAGAATTCCCTAGGATCTAGATTTGAGATGTTTTAGTGAAATAGAATTAATTTTATCCACATTAAACATTTAAAACTGTAGATTGGGAATTTTCACATCATGTAATTTAGTTAAATGTCATGTAAATGTTTTTAATGTTATTTGTCATAAATCCTAAAACCAAATATTTATTTAATTCAAACCCATGAAAAATTACAGTACTTTAAATCCCATTATATGATGTGTAATGTTATGTAGTTGAATTTTCATCCCATTTTTTCATTGACCCTATGTACATATTTTAACTCTTATCAATAGACCAAGATCCCATGAAGAAAAAGTCTCATTTATACATTAACTCCATTAACACAAAAAAGAATATATCATATATCATTTGGATATTTTTTCTGACAAGGATATCCATCTTTGAAAAAGTCTCAAACATTAAGGATCAAATGAAACTTATAGTGAGACATAACTAAAAAAATATGGGATTTTACAACCTCCCCACATTATAAGAGATTTTCTGCGAGATTCTCCAAGAATCACTATGAGGTCCCAAAAAACAGGTATGGCCACTTCGTTCACATATCAAAATCCATCTCCCAGGTATTCACCTAAATAGTACCATTGTTCCCCTACACATGGACAAATGGTATAGTCTGACAGTAAAGATATTTTTCACTATGATCCAAAACACATATTGGATTCTAATCAAAGGGTGAATTAAAATAAAGCTAAAAATCATCTATGTCTATCACATCAGAGAGTTCAGGATGACATCTTCTATAGCCCTGCACATTGAACACATCATTCATGGAATTATAGTATTGTGTATAGGCTATAAGATACGTTAATTGAATGACCCTTTCCACTATTACTTATGTCCCAAAAAACTCGATTGCTTTATTTCCCTATTTCTAGATACCACAGTACCCAAACATATGAATCACTCAAATGAAAACATGATGAAAAACCATGAATCTTAGTTTTCATCATTGATAGTCATCATATGGTTTATTCCTACTATGTGTGGTCACAGATAAATTTCTAATTAACTAAACTTGTTCAAATGTATCTTATGTATGACTAGGCCCAATAATTGTTGAATCACCTCCCTCCATCCAATAATGAATTTAATGACTTGGACATCCATAAAATTCCTCAACAGTTTTTGTTTGGACTGATTAATGAATGTTATTATCATATTAAAACTCCACGAGTTCCATATGGTGTTATAACAAATCTCAAAAATAAAAATCATAGGTTTACATAATTTCCTCCAGAACCTAAATAGGCTACATAGAGTTAGAATTAAAATACCAATTATAGGTTTCTCTTGAAATAACATGGGATCCTGATGCATTTTAAAGACTATACTGGAAAAACAATGTGAAACAAGGATCATTGTCTGAATTGATACCCCATGGACACAATGTAATCCAACTACATCTTTTACATAATTAATTTCTTGTTATTAAACTATAAATGTTTCATTAATAGCTGAGAAGTTAGATTCCTTGGTAATTCAATCAATAAAAACCAAAAAATCATCATTCTTTCAGGTAAACCTATGTAATCCCATCAAAACATCCATCCTAAAATCACCCACATTATATTCAGGATGGGTAAAGGCTGCAAAATCTCAACTAGAATATGATGATTCTCTTTCACTAGTTTAAAAGTCAATAATCTTAGCACAAATAATTCTACCTCCTTCATTATTCCTAAACACTAGTATTGTCTACGGTGATAACTATAAATCTTTGTTAAACCTAGAAGAACCAGACTACTAGAATCATGAAACTCCCCCTCATCTCTTTTGGAATGCCTGTAAGAACCCATACCTAGCCATGAAAAATAATAGAATTGATACATATGAATGATCATCCTAATAAAATATCATCATCATATAATTTTACTTTTATAACCGAGCCATCCTAATTTGAAAATCTATGAGTCTTAATCTCTTCCAAAATCATGGAAATAATAGATTCTGTGGTTTGAGATAAATTAACCCGATATTAAGAAACGTCTATATGCATGTATTAAAATGGCCCATTTTCAACTAATCATCAAAAGACTCTTGTACTGCTTCTATCTGAGGCATTCTTCTTAAATAAATAGCAAATACCTTTCCCATTCAATGTTCAGAATCCAAATCAATTTACAAAGACCCAAAATCTCAGATAACCTCTTTTGCTGATGGTTACAGTCTCGTAGAGAAAATATGATCCTAAGGCTATTATTATCCATGTATATTAAAGAAATAACGACCATTAAATAGTGTATCTAATATATCAGGGCATTTTCCAACACTAATAAGTACGTATCATGTGTATAGTAATTCCACTCATGCGGTCTTGGATACCTAGAGCCATAATCAACCACATGACCCCCCTTAGATCAACTCTATGTACATCTCCATATAAATCATAATACACAATATATTTTTTTCCTAGAATAGGTTGAGAGTTTCTATGTTTTGTGGTCATAAAACCTTTCACCTCCTATAATTAACTCTCTCATGAATCAATCCAAACAAACTCCACCCCATTCTTTTTCATCCATGAAATTGGTGCTTCTAAATAAGATAAATATTGAATTAAATGCTATTAATAAACATCTAAAACAAATAAAATATGAATTTCAAAGACTTTTTTAGCATCTTTTCTATAAATAATAGCTATTAAGTTCTCTACATCCACTGAAAATCGTACTAATGAAATGGAATGGTTTAATAAGTGAAATTTATTTATCTAGAAACTAAATTTGGATAGATTTGAATAATGTTGATACACCCCAATGTATTTAAGAAGATTTCAAGATGTTTTTCAGGGTCATAGTCTTATAGTGAGTACAAATAGATATCATTGTGGAAAACTACCACAAACCTATCCAAAAATGATGAATGATACTATTCATTAAGGCTATGAATAATGACGTCACATTAGTCAACACCAAGAGAATGACTATGAATTCATAGATTCCATAAATTATCCTAAAAAAAGTATGCGTTAAGTTAAATAGTATCACCTTGAACTGATGATGTATGGTTAAAAAATATTTATATTTATAATATTTTATCACCCCTTAATTGATCAAAACTATCATCAATGCATAGAGGAGGAGGATGATTCATGAACATCATCTGTTTAATCCTCTAATAATCCACACATATACAAAAAAATATATCCATCATCCTTCTAGTAAAAGGAACTGAAGAACCCCAATGAAATGTACCTTAGCGTATGAAGCCTTTATATTATCGGTCGTCCAACTGATCTTTCAACTCCATAAACTATACTATTTTTATTTAATAATGAGGGATAGAAAATGGATTTCCCCCCAACACCAACATGATAGTGAACTCAACCTCTCACTCACGTGGAAAACCATTTAACTCATAAGAAAAAACATCACAAAAAAATGGATTAACATTGGAGTAATTGAATATAATCCTACCATTATCTAAAGAAATACCAATGATTTGAGTAGTGAAACAATCCAATATGGCTTGAAATTTTCACGCATGACCATTATGAATATCCCACACACCCTAGTGATAATAGTTACATCCTTATGGAGATATGAGATTAATTATATTATGATAATAGAAGACATTATCCTATTATAAAAATAAACAATATTTAATAAGAATATTTTCAAAGCCTATAATTTCCATCATGAATAGTTCCAAAAATAAATTGTAACCCCCAATTTCCAAAAAACACACCATGCATTGTTTGATATTTTCTAAACGCACTCCCAATAATGTGTCAATAGTAAAAACACCATCTATGATTTCTGTATCCAAGACCAAATCATTTTCAAAAATATCATGCATAAAATATTGTGATGATCATGTATCAAATAAAACACATGCTAATGAATATAATACCAGAATAATAACTCATAGTGTGGATGATCATGCATCAATTTTAGATATAGTAGCATGACTGAAATGAAACTGAATTTTTCCTCTGACCTGGTCTATAGTATTACTACCATGAGATACATACCATTAATAGTATGGTTGTACATGAAATGCAGTACCAAGTCCTCTTCCTCAGTATGAATAACCTGTGGAACTCCTAATAATATCATGTTGAGATATAAGTGTTACTCTTAGAGATTCTAGTGCTTTCCATAACCCTCTTTCACTAGTACAAAAGGAAGTGTTCGAAGAGAACCTCTAAACATCACAAAATCTGTCGAGGTTATGACACTTGACTACGGTGTATGTAAATTGATTGAACGTTATTCCAATCATGCCACATTGATTTAACTAGAATAAATAATGATATATATATAGTTTTCAAATACCCCAACTACTCATCCCACTATTGATTTAGTGGAAACAATCATAACGATGCTTTATACCACTCAAAGAATAACTCCTAGATCACCCCGATGAAACATCAAGGCCATTACATGGGGCCCCTCTCATATTTTGTTATTTGATGATTTCATTATCCATCATATCTGATTTTTGTTTCTTTAGAGTAATTTTTTTTACTATGAACTCATATAATAATGAATTACATCCTAAAAACATCATTTTAGGAAGATCAACTCAACTTCCAAGGATGGTGTAAGGATATGTATGTTGTAAAATATCTCACATAGTCTAGCATTAATATACCATCCTTGTTTCAAATCCATGATGTTATGAGATTTTTATCCCTTAACGTCATAAGATAGAAATATTTCTAGAATATCTTCTTGATGTCCATCCAAGATATCTCATCCAGTATCCTACATTCCTCTATAACATCCCACCTGTGTTTCATATATCCATGAAGAATATATCTGGATAACATCACCCTTATATATGTTGGTGTCTCGACATGCCTAAATATTTTCTATCATAACTAAATCTATATCCTAGCTTCTAGGGGTCCCCATTCCATTGTAATCATAGGTTTATGATGATACTTAAACTCTATTGTCAACACATTAATTGAATGAATAATAATAACAGTCACACTTTTCATTAGTCACACGACCCATATAAATCTATCACGAAGGTGAAAATCCATACAATCTTCATTAAAAATTATAAGTTCTGGTTTTACTATGTTAGGATCATGATGGCGTCCACTCTCCTAGAACTCATGTAAAAGATGAAGTATATGCATTTTATATAAAAGAAAAGCACACACCATAAAGAACTATCTAATAACAAGGTTTTCCCTAACATTTTACGATTATAGATAATGAGTATCTTTTTTCATTTTTATACATGGCATACTATTATTTTTAAATTCATTGAAAAATAATTTAAATTTCCATTGAAATAGATATGTCATATCACCATTTCATTGGAATGAATATATGACATGTAAAAATAACTTTTCATGTATCATGAACAATACATTTCAATATATAACTATATGTGTATTAGAATTCATGAATTATCATCTCGTGTCATACTAGTTCATGAGTACACATATATAAAAATAGTAAAATCATAACATAGAGAGGGGGAAATGACCATTCCATGTTTAATAAAGAAGTTAAGGGTTTTAAATAACGTTTAATTTAGTTAGAAGTTATGTAAATATTTTTAATGGTATTATCTAAAAATAATGTTGAATCAGATTTATCTAATTAAAACCCATGAACAATTACATGATGTGTAATCCCATGAAAAAACGTGTAAATGTTCTACGGTTATGTTTTGGGAACATTTTACCTTTAAATCTTCAAACCACATTTAATGCTTCTCATAATACTAAGATCCCATAAAACACTTAGTCCAGTTTATAACTAGACTCCATGTGATCATATAATAAAAAGTCACAGATCATTAGGCTATTTTCTCATACAAGTCTCTCTATCACTGAATAAGACTCAACTACCATGGATGAAATAAATATAGTCACAAAAATATATACCTTAAAAAAGACAGTATCTTACACCAATCATCATTCACTATTACGTATAGAAAATGTATTTTTTTATTATTTAAACTCTTTAAATAAACTCATACATTTATCATATTATATAATACTTAATTTAGATAATAATACATGGAAATATGAATTTTCACCTAGTGGGAACATTAATATTTTAGAATTTCATTATTCTATTCAATATGTCTATAATACATGCGATGGAATCAATATATAATGATGAATCATTTATTTATAGCTCAAATACATTTTATTTTAAAATGATTTATTATGTTTAGAGACTATAAATTTATCTAATTCATAAAAATGTATTGTTATGATTATATTTAACTTTTATTGAATCCTTAAATTGATATAGATTTTCAATCAATAGTTAATGAATAATGTTTATTCCATTAAATTTTTTCCTACATCATAAAAAATTATAACCATCAGTAAAAGATTTATATTAAGGGTTTACATTCCCCAAATATTTATAATGAAACTTTAAATCCATGCTTAACGAGTGTAGACCTCATGTGATTCAAACCATTTTTACCTTGATCTATTTCTATAAATTCATTAAATGTGAAAAAGAATCCCAAAATATCTAAAAAATTTCTTCCCACTGATCATAAGTTTCAATTCAATTCAATTGACACCAAAGGCCATGGTATCTCCATCACATGATGGGAAACATCCATATTTTTCAATCTATTATAGATAATACATTGATATTATTTATAATTTTCATGAACATAAACAATAGGTTATCACTCATAATATGTAACATGGATGGAAAAAAATTAAACTAATCCTTAATAAGGTTAAAAAATAATTAAAATAAATCTATATATAATAGTATAGTGATTTTATTTTTTTTATTTATTCAAAATGATGACAACCAATGTAAGAAATATATGAGAAACCCTTTTTTTCTACATGTTGAATGTTTATGTTAATATAGATAATAGTATATATAATTTATATATACTTTTTATTTACATGATATATTTGATAAGTGAGAGATAATATATATCTCATCGAAAAACTGAATGTTATGAGTATTAGATTCCCATTATCTAATTTATTTATCATTTATATATTGATAAAATTTTCACCATAACTAACTAACTAAGTATACTTCTTCCCATTAGCTGATCAAGTCTATTACATTCCTTTGAGGTGTGTCGTTAATAATCCTAGAAACAAATCCAAAAAAATCATATTTACCACATTGGAAATGATTTTCACCCTATAACGAGGAAAACTACAACAAAGGGTTTTTTTATAGGAATGCCCTCAACACAATTTTGTGAGTTATTAATCCAAATTAATTGTTATAAAATCTATCTTTGAAAGAAATATAAAATAATTTAAATTAAATTGAAAATCAAATAACAATATCTATTAAATAGTACTACATCATACCTTACTTATATTATTCACCATTAATGGTCATGTACAAAGGAACATGAAAAATCCTAAATAATGTATTGAAAAGTTAGTGAGTCGATATATTGATATATATATATATATATGAAGATAAAAACAAAAAACCTAAATGACTAAAATCCATAGTTACGACACAAATATGTGTGAAATGATAGAAATATCCAACCATTTCTCCTCCTCCATACTTGATATATTATTTTAATTATAATATCTTCTTTTAGAAGAACCATTTCATTACATATATTATTAAAAATAAGGTATACAAACACACACATAGTGTATTTATGGGCAAGAATGACAAGATAATAATGATGACACCATATGTTTTACGAGATATCATTATTAGATGATATAAGGATGATATTTTTAAAATAATATAACAAAATTAGAATAATATTTTTTATAAATTTAATAAAAAAATCAATATAATGAACATGAATTTATTAAGAGTATAAATGAATGAAAATATCCAAAATATCATAAAAACTAAACCAAGATTAATGTGATACACCCAAGGAATCTGAAAAAAACAAACCCTAAAATAATAATTATTTCTCTTATGCAAACCTCTTGAATATAAAATTATTCAAAGGTCCCAAATTATATTGTTATTAAAAATTTTCAATAATACAAAAATAAAACAATTTTTTACATCATCATAAATAATTAACCCTCAAATAGGAGTCATCAAAAGTATGAGGTAGTGGGATTGGTATATTGACATCATTTCATTATAGTGTACTTTTCCTTAGATCTATCCTAAGTACCTAAGTATTCCTTAGGGCATAAACTATACCAAAATATTATAATTAAATTTGAAAAATAGGTTTATATAAAAAATAAATAAACTAATAATTCAATTTTGAAATCAAATTTGAAAAATTATCCTCAATAAAAATAGATACCCATCATGAATCAATTGTACATATATTTATGAAGAAAATAATTAAATGTTTAAAAATAATTTCCTAGAATCATCAAATTTAATATAAAACCATCATTTAAATCATATTTCATAATCCATATAAATAAAATATGGTGGAATGAAAATATAAAATATAAATTAGTGACCAATTATGGAAATTACTAATTCAGGAAAAATCTAAATCAATTTTTTTTTTCAAAACTCAATGATTTATGGTTTCTAAAATAGATGAAAAAACTAAAACCACTATCCTTATATAAAAAAATGTAGAAAAACTGAAGTTGTTTTTTTTATGGATGAAATATAATACCATGGTGTATAAATAAATACATTATCATAAAAACCATCATCATAAAATCAAAAAATAGGAATCCCTGGCCTACTATTAACATTAGGATATATAATTATTTTCAAATAAGGATGGTACTGAAGGAGAATTAAAATGGAGAGCTCTCAAAAGAATATTTTTTATTATTAGACATTCAAAGTAAATAATAGAAAATGATTTTTTAGAAAAGAAAGTGGAAATGTATATGAATTGTATGATGTAAATATTTTGAAATGAGGAACACAAAATAGAATTAAAACTAATAATGAATAGTTTTAAGATATCAGAAATTAATTTTAGGAATGTCACATTTTATGTTGTGTATTTTTTTATAATAAGTGAATACCATGATATTAATTGAAGAGTCGAGTAACAGTGAAATATTTTTACACCTCATGAAATTTAAAATCATTCAATAAACAAGAAAACTAATTATGAAAATGTTACAAAACATTAATGGTTTTGGTTACATGATTAACAATGAACATTCCCTAAGTGAGTTAATTTTCTTGTCTATTAATATCAATCAAAATTACAATACAATAAAATATTATATCCTAAATAATATTTGAATAAAAAATTACACTCATAAATGTAATTTAATTAATTTTTTCATAACTTTCCTCACCTGAAGACTATTTTCCACTAGAATTTGATGATAACGCCTAAGGATATAAGAAATAGAAAATTCATTTCCCATTATAATTTACATGAAATTAAATTTCTTATTGAAATAATTCACATTCTACCATGAATCAAATAATATGGAAATATATTTCACTACAATTCCCCTTCTCTATAAGGCCTCTTTTGGGAATTCTCTATAATTTTAATGATATATGGTTATAATTAATTAATTTTCCAAGATAATATATTGGTGGGATCAAGATGGTTTTTCTATAATTGAGATATTATTACATCTTTAGCCACTATGATATAAAATTGGTGAATTTAGATGAGATATTTTTCTTTACTAAATAATGATCTTCATCCCATGATGTTATAAAATAAATAAACCTATCAATATTAATCAACCATCCATAAAAAACAAATGAAAAATGGAAATATGAACACACCGATTATTACTTGGTTCATTAATAATGGATAATAAAATTAGAATATTCCAATGTTGTTTCATTCACAGAATAATCCACTAGTTATTCATTGGATTGACTATATTACAATTTTATTTAGGATTAGTATGTTTTTGGAACACTAACTTGAAATATAATTTAGTATAGAACACTTCATAACATAGAGCATATATATAATATCCTCCCACAATAACTATGAGAGATAAAACGCATGCGAGTTCAATGATATATACATTCCAACCACATTTTACAAATTGTAATCACTTATAGACTTAATGAGATACAGAATAAGGTTCCTCATTTCAATTTCCAGTATCCAAAATGATAACCCAACAATCTAATATAATATTACAACATAAAATTACTTTCAAGAATGTACATTTCAGATTGTAGTTCAACATGAAATATTATTATTAATTTCCCCAAAACCATCATGACCTACATAAAATTATTTTATATTGTGAATCTTGAGATAATTCACCACATAGAGAAGTGTGATTAAATAACCAAGACATATTATATATAACATTAATCCCCCATTCCTAGGTTATTCAAAAAAACCAATTAACGGTCAAATTCATGGAATCGACAAAGAAAATTATAACTTGAAAACCAAATTCATGAACATCATGAAAATACACATCACAGTTCATCAATACAATCTTTATAGTCAATATATTCATTAAACCAAATTTAACAATTAATATTTCATTATATATTTTCTATTTTATCTCCATGATTTATTCTATTATTTTTTGTCATCAATAAATATCATGATTAGTGGGGTATTTGTAGGAAAAAACATATGAGAATATAGCTATTAATAGAGATGACCTTTATTATCCTTTGAGAACTATATTACAATACAATCATACCACTATATCTATCCTTAATGAGTTTATCTACTTATACATATAAGATGGTATGAAAAAAATCCTTTCATATAATCACATATGACACCGACCTTAATGAAATGAAAATAATTCCACGTACACAAACTATGATGGTAAACTCCATAAAAACAAAAATAATATTTATTTAATATATATGATACAGGGTCTAAATTGATCATTTTCTGATAATAAATTATTTGATATTACCCTCTATCCCCAACCTAAAACAACCCTCTTAATTTATCACATATGAACCCCATGCATGAGATTACTTATATTTTGACATTATATACTACAAAATTAAATTCTTAAAGAAAGTTATTTTTTTATGGGATATATAACATACTATGTGAAAATTTTATCTTTGGAAACATCATTATACTACTTTTTTATTGATTTAAATCCAAATTAAAATTCATATGGACACACCAATTATAATTTATTAAAAACAATATATCCATTTATCATATTCTAAATGATAATATCTCGATGTAGAATATAAAAATTCATGATAGAAAATCATTTATTAGGATTTACATCATACATACACTTCAGCTATCAATAGAAGCATGAAAATCCACTTGATGAGATAATCTCTTAAAAGAGGCAATTTGATTGAATAAAAAGTCAATCAATGATTTTATTGATGAATAAAATCATTATCACATTTTACATATTATTGGACAACCCCAACCCAATGAAAATCATCCTTGTATTGAATTATAATGTAACAAATTCTCCTATAATAGTACTACTATAAGGCCCCAGCCTTAAACCTTACTTAATCTTGAGTTATTACAAGATTACACATTGAGGATCTTTTCAGGTTTAGAGTGTTAGAGAATTAGATCATGAAACTTTCATTACATTCCACATTTAAACAAAGTGGTTACATAAAAGACAGTATTAATTCCTCCCATCAACGGAAACATATTTAAAATAAAACATGGATTCTTTCTTGAAACATCCTTGACACTATCATCACATCATGTACCTTTCCCTTGACCTGTGAAAAACATTTCAAAAACATAGGATGAGCATAAAAAGCTCAGTAAGGGTTATAAAAATATGGAAAGGAAACATGAGTTCATATATACATAAGAATGAAATCATACTTTACCCATAAAACATAAGCACTTTAACAAACCTCATCAAATCATGAGTAAATCATAGAAATCATAAGACATAAGGGTAACTTGAGGCATTCATAACATTCTTACGTAGAGAGTAACCCTCTTGGTTACGTTTGGAATACCCATCACAGTATATTCCCTAAATCTCTTCGGAGAAACCTTAACGTTTCACTCCTTCGCGTTACCCAATGCATTGGAGAGCTATATCGGGCTCACCCGCCCTTAGTTTATCACGAAACCACTCGTCTTCATAATAATGCCCAAGAACCTCAACATAATCATATCACATAAAACATGCATAAAGGAAACATAACATTTCCACCTTTCAATCACAAGATATCAATACAACACATTGATATAAAAACATTATGAAAATCATTTTCAATACCAAAATAAATGAAATTTAAGACATGGTATTTATTTTTTTAAAAAGAAGGTATGACTTGTATAGGAAGCCGAAACTCAAATAATGGTCACGGCGGCAGAGAAGTCGTTGTCGCCGCATACGTACGACAAAAACATTCCCTTTTGTCGTTTAGTAAAAGCTTCATATTAAAATGATTCCTTTTGGATAAATGTAAAAGTCAAAGGGTTTTATACACCGTATAAAAGAAAGTTGTGTATAAAATAAAATATTCCTCAATGAAAGGAGACTGAGACAAAGTCCCTTACAAAGACGGTATCCTTGGTTTAAGGATAAATCAATTAAATAATTATGTGTGACAAACAAATACACCAAATATAAGTGGATATTAAGTGTAAAATAATCAAAGGTCATTCACACATATTCAAAAGATGACATATTCAATAAGTACATGTTGAAACCAAAGAAATCGAAATTGGGTCAAGAAGTTCCCTTGACAGCTTAACGGCGTCACATCAAAATGAGTTGATGAGAGATAAAAAAAGGTAATCTCATCACATGGAGATAAAATTTACATCAATCAGGATATATGAGAACGTATCCAAACATAACAATATGTAATTTTAAAGACCCAACAAATGAAGTCTTTTAAAAAGAGGAGGGTGAAAGGTTCCCTTACCGACATGTGTATCTTTCAAAACATACACCTCGTGAAAGAAGGATAATACAAAATTGATGTAAATACTCATAAATGAATGTATCTTACACAAGGAGTAAAATAATGGGTAGTACATACACCACTCAAAGGAATTTGTGGCAAATGTAGCATAAATCTCACGGGAATAAAAGTGAGATGAAAAATCGCTTACGAAAACTCGGCAGCCTAACGGGGCCACAAAAATGGATTGATGAGATCAAAATAGGGTCTCTCATCATATTAAAATTAAGTTTACATAAAGAGGAATATAAAAGAACACCCCCCAATATAACAAATAGGAGCTTAAAATAATTGACATAAAAGAGAGTACTTAAAAAGAAAGAGAGGAGTAGGATCCCTTACCTCGGGTCCGACTTGACTCGATCATTCTTTAACGTCCTGAATAATAAACTTGAGTTAATATCCACTTTATTAAGAAACTTTTTCTAGTTCATTATTCATTTTAGATCACTTATTGTCATGTTATAAACATTATGTAATCATTTAAGTTAATAATGTTTGTTTTGTCGATATTTGGTTCTTAAGTCGAAAGTGGACTTCTTACAATTACATGTTGTTCGTGTGGTCAAAGGTTCTTTATTTCCAGAATGAAATTCCTGATTTGGATAGCATATATATCATATATATCTAGAATATACATGTATTTATAATATTATATAATCATTTAGAGGTACGAAATGAAGTGCATCGTTCATGGAGACGGTAAGCCGTACGTACGCATGAACGCTACTTTCATTTCTTTGTCATATTAATGGAATTAAAACTAAATGAGAGGTATGTATATTTTAATTCCAGAATTATATTCATCATTTAGATGTATTATTCATCATATATATCCATTATATTCATGTACATATAATAGTACATTATATTTGGGGATAAGAAATGAAATGCACCGTTCATGGAGACGGTAAGTCGTACGTACGCATGAACGCTGCTTTCATTTCTATATCATAATTTATCAGAAAGAAATAATAATTATATATAGGTATATTATAATTCCATTACAAAATCATATATATAATAACATTAAATCCATCATTTATACATCCCACATATGGAATTAATGAATCACATCACTTTGAGGGGGCGGTAGTCCGCACTTCCTAAAATGAAGATATCGCGTATACCCATACTAGAAGCCATAAAGGTAAGCCACAAATGAAAAATAAATAAGCTTAAGTAAAACATAAACATATTATAGGTCATATATAAATATAGTTACATCTTAATGGCCACATTTGAAGGTGTTATATGAGTGTTGAACAATCATCGGTTCGTGAGGCAGAAATTCGCCATCCACGGAAACAGTATGTTCTTTAACCATTAGATGTAGGTGTGTGAAATTGTAGCTCGAATCCTTCTTATAAAAACATCATAGTATATTGATGATACTGGATTTGTTACAAAAGAAATGAAAAAAAAGAGTTTAGGGGGTTGGAGAAGCAAAATAAAAAAAGGACTCAAAAGAAGACATTACCTTAAAATCGGGTAACTTCCTTTGGTTTGAGCTCAAAGGCTTCTTTGGGAAGACTTCTGCCCAAAGGGAGGATTCAAGGAGTAATAGATGGAAGTGGAGAGACAAAATGGGCAGGGTTTGTCCGAGACAAAGGCTTTGGGAGTGTGGGTAATGAGGTAGAGGTGGGGGCCTTTTATAAGAGGAGAGGAGGGGCACTCTTGGAAAGTAAGCAAATGTGACTTTATTTAAAAATGGTATTCGGATTTAAGAGGTCCCACATTGATGTGTTTCGAGGATAAGGTGATAAGGGTTCGAAATCCACTCATAAAATAGGTTTTGGATATGTGTAGGTCTTAGATATTACATTATCGTTCCATTTTATTTAAATCATTAAATAATGAGGTCATCGCTGCATCATCATGATGTCATAAATAATTTAATTTATTGAATGTCTAAAATTAAAAAAAACTATGATGTAGGAAATATTTTTAGCTTTCCAATGAATTTTTATAGTCAAAAATATAATTTGTATAACCCCATGTAAGAATTGTTTTAGTAAAACATTTCATGTTTGTCTCATTTTTACTTTAACTTTAAGTAAAAAGATATTAATGTCATTTTCCAACCAAAGTGGCTTCATGGGGTCCCCAAGTTGACCCATGGGTTGTCTTGGTCGGCCATGACACAACCAATGAGGTTAGTACATGTGTCAAGTTCATTTCATATTATTAAAATATTATTTTTACCTTAAACGACACTAATTACCTCTAATCGCGATTAAAAACTTAATAAGTTACTATTCACCAAAAAATTATTTTTATCTCATTGAACCACATTTTACTTCTTAATGAAAACCATGTATGTCGGATTTTTGAAATTCAATACACAAAGGTGGCAAAATTTCATTTAAATGGAAAATCAGTTTTTATAAGTACCACTTAGTGATATCACTATTCATCAAAAATTGAAGTTTTTCAGAAAAATACCAAAAATTCACCCTAAGCTATATTTTATATTCCGAATTCAAAAATGAAGTCTATTTTACAAAATTCAAAACATATAAGTCAAATTAATTAATTTAATAATTAATTCCCGCTGTCATGACAAATAGCGTGTTTTTGTGAAACAATAAGTATCAAAAGATTGACACTAGTTTAAGTCTGATTTCAAAGTGAAATTAATTCCAACGACCACTATTGGATTTAATGGTAAAAATATATTGTAATTTAACTTTTAAACCAATTAAAAAGATAATCTAATCATATAAATAAATTATATTAAAAAGAGGTTTTGAATTAAAATACAACATTTTACACTATTCATTTAAAAAAAATGAACTTTATCGGAAAGATACCAAAAATTTACACAAAGTAAATTTTGATGTCCCAATTCTTAAGAAGAGTTTTATTTGGTCCAAAAGAATGTATAAGAGTGAACAAAACTATATTTAATGACGGTTCTCCATCAAAAGGCGATAAGTGAACCCTTAGTGAAAACTAGGGCATATACGCCTAAAATCGAATTATTTCCGTATTTTATGCCTTTAGCTTTTATTGGATAAATGTAAAAACATTAAAAAACATATATAATCATATTTTAGTTATTTCTATCCATTCCCGCCAATACAACGGCTACATGTTAACTACCATTTAAAATAATATTATTTTATTATTAGAGTGCAACGTAAGATTTCCATGAAACTCGTTGTTGCGTGTTGGGTACGCCATCGAGCATAGATTCCCATTTACAGTCATATTAATATTTTATTCACAAATATGGATAAATATGAAAATGTCATATTCTTTATTTACCTGGGGTGTTACATCCTTCCCCCCTTTTGGGAATTGCGTCCTCGCAATTTTATAATTGGGCTTGGAAACATCCTTGAAAGTCCCACATCGGAAGATGAGTCGCTAAAACAATCACTTTAAAATAAAGAAAGATAAGTACAAAGGTCACCCGAGTTAACCCATACCAGGATTCCAACTATGAAAACATGGACATGGAGGAGAAAACATAGGGTCATGGAATGATGAAGAGTGATAGAAAACATGTTTAGGAGAAAGTTAATCATGAGAAAATTACAAACTTGTGATGGGTTAAATGGTATTCGATTCCCTAGTAGGAAAAGTTAATAGAAAACATTTTTGTTTTAAGATAATTTTTATTGGGGAATTTAGTCATAAGGAAACATAATCACTTATCATGTTGACTTTCAACTTTTATTAGATTCCTTTCACAAACTCATATTTTCTCCAAAAGGCGAGTATTTAGGAAGACTTGTTCACATTAAGAGTACTATAATCAACTTTTAGATAATCACCTACTCCACAAAATAGAACTATATACTTCCCATGTCTTTAGACTTTAACCAAAACCAAAACCAAAAAGGCTAGTACAAGATCAGATAATCCAGAAAAGGATAACCCTTTATAAAAAGAAAATCTATTCTTAACCTCCAAATTTTTTCCAACAAAACCCAAAGTTCAACGAGGACCATTCTATAATCAATTTGTCCATAAAATTCTTCAAAGTAAACCAAACTAAGATTGAAACCCAAATATTTGAAGGATTTAGTCACATAGTCTTCCATGTTAAATCGTAACATTTATCTCTAAACGACATCAGTTTCTCCTAAAGTCTCGTATTGAAAAGTAATTATCCTAATCACATATCCTCCATGATAGGTTAATAAATTTTCATAGATAACCCAAAATCAGATTAATCTTAATTCATAAAATCATCTAACTAAAAAATTCAGTCAAACCAACCAGGGAATTCACGTAGTCCAGTTGTAGGCGATAAATAGCAGTCGCACTTTGGTTGTGGGTTCGATTCCCGCAGCTTTGTCCGACGCGACGAGTAGTCACACGGTCTGCGTGTTGTCCTTTATCCAAGACTATATAATTCTCAAATCATTCCCCAAAAAGAGATAAAATAACCATAACATAATTTAACCTCAATTTTATCTCATGCCTTTCACTTCCATCATAACATATAGTAACCCATAATTACCTCAAAAGTAAGGATCATATAAACACTAATGGTAACCTTTATAATTATTACCTGAACTTCCTCATCGATTGGTCATCTCATACATGATGCATTAAAGGTCATACCAAGGTTCAAGTGGTTGATCATGACTCATTGATAGTTGGTTTAGAACAACCACGAGTTTCCTCATTGAATCCCCCATTTTATCTAGTATCTTAATCATAGAACCACCACAGTTTCCTTCAAACCTGTTGTCTTTTTGGTTCCTGCTAGATCCATCCATTCACTAAAAACAGAAATGTCAGTGTGAGTATATCAACAAAACCATCATGTACTAATGAGGAAGGTAAACACTAAGATGCACTTACTCATTCACTTTATCTAAAACTAGGACTCTTTCTGAAATCCTAACCATTATGGTAATGCCACTTATGCTTAAAGAATACCCCAACCTCTAAAGTTATCTAAACTGACCTTCAATACCAACTATAAGGCCCCAGCCTTAAACCTTACTTAATCTTGAGTTATTACAAGATTGCACATTGAGGATCTTTTCAGGTTTAGAGTTTTAGAGAATTAGATCATGAAACTTGCATTACATTCCACATTTAAACAAAGTGGTTACATAAAAGACAGTATTCATTCTTCCCATCAACGGAAACATATTTAAAATAAAACATGGATTCTTTCTTGACACATCCTTGACACTATCATCACATCATGTACCTTTCCCTTGACCTGTGAAAAAAATTTCAAAAACTTGGGATGAGCATAAAAAGATCAGTAAGGGTTATAAAAATATGGAAATGAAACATGAGTTCATATATACATAAGAATGAAATCATACTTTACCCATAAAACATAAGAACTTTAACAAACCTCATCAAATCATGAGTAAATCATAGAAATCATAAGACATAAGGGTAACTTGAGGCATTCATAACATTCTTACGTAGGGAGTAACCCTCTTGGTTACGTTTGGAATACCCATCACAGTATATTCCCTAAATCTCTTCAGAGAAACCTTAACGTTTCACTCCTTCGCGTTACCCAATGAATTGGAGAGCTATATCAGGCTCACCTACCCTTAGTTTATCGCGGAACCACCCGTCTTCATAATAATTCCCAAGAACCTCAACATAATCATATCACATAAAACATGCATAAAGGAAACATAACATTTCCACCTTTCAATCACAAGATATCAATACAACACATTGATATAAAAACATTATGAAAACCATTTTCAATACCAAAATAAAATAAATGTAAGACATGGTATTTATTTTTATTTTAAAAAGAAGGTATGGCTTGTAGAGGAAGCCGAAACTCAAATAATGGTCACGGCGGCGGAGAAGTCGTTGTCGCCGCATACGTACGACAAAAACATTCCCTTTTTTTTTGTTTAGTAAATGCTTCGTATAAAAAAGATTCCTTTTGGATAAACGTAAAAGTCAAAGGGTTTTATACACCATATAAAAGAATGTTGTGTATAAAATAAAATATGCCTCAATGAAAGGATATTGAGACGAAGTCCCTTACAAAGACGGTATCCTTGGTTTAAGGATAAATCAATTGATTAATTATGTGTGACAAACGAATACACCAAATATAAGTTGATATTAAGTGTAAAATAATCAAAGGTCATTCACACATATTCAAAAGATGACATATTCAATAACTACATGTTGAACCCAAAGAAATCTAAATTGGGTTAAGAAGTTCCCTTGACAGCCTAACGGGGTCACATCAAAATGAGTTGATGAGAGATAAAAAAAGGGTATCTCATCACATGAAAATAAAACTTACATCAATAAGGATATATTAGAACATATCCCAACATAACAATATGTAATTTAAAAGACCCAACAAAAGAAGTCTTTTAAAAAGAGGAGGGTGAAAGGTTCCCTTTCCGACATTGGTATCTTTCGAAACATACACCTCGTGAAAGAAGGAAAATACAAAATTGATGTAAATACTGATAAATGAAAGTATATTACACAATGAGTAAAATAATGGGCAGTACATACACCACTCAAAGGAATTTGTGGCAAATGTATCATAAATCTCACGGGAATATAAGTGAGATGAAAAATCGCTTACGAAAACTCGGCAGCCTAACGACGCCACAAAAATGGATTGATGAGATAAAAATAGGGTCTCTCATAATATTAACATTAAGTTTACAGAAATAGGAATATAAAAGAACATCCCCAACATAACAAAGAGGATCTTAAAAGAAGTGACATAAAAGAGAGTACTTAAAAAGAAAGAGAGGAGTATGATCCCTTACCTCAGGTCCGACTTGACTCGATCATTCTTTAACGTCCTGAATAATAAACATGAGTTAATATCCACTTTATTAAGAACCTTTTCTAGTTCATTATTCCTTTTAGATCACTTATTGTCATGTTATAAACATTATTTAATCATTTCAGTTAATAATGTTTGTTTTGTCGATATTTGGTTCTTAAGTCGAAAGTGGACTTCTTACAATTACATGTTGTTCGTGTGGTCAATGGTTCTTTATTTCCAGAATGAAATTCCTGATTTGTATAGCATATATATCATATATTTCCAGCGTATACATGTTTTTATAATATTACATAATCATTTAGAGGTAAGAAATGAAATGCACCATTCATGGAGACGGTAAGCCGTACGTACGCATGAACGCTACTTTCATTTATTTGTCATATTAATGAAATTAAAACTAAATGAGAGGTATGTATATTTTAATTCCAGAATTATATTCATAATTTAGATTTATCATTCATCATATATATCCATTATATACATGTACTTATAATAGTACATTACATTTGGGGATAAGAAATGAAATGCACCGTTCATGGAGACGGTAAGTCGTACGTACGCATGAACGCTGCTTTTATTTCTATCTCATAATTTAATGGAAAGAAATAATAATGATATATAGGTATATTATAATTCCATTACAACATAATATATAATAACATTAAATCCATCCTTTATACGTCCCACGTATGGAATTAACGAATCACATCACTTTGAGGGGGCGGTAGTCCGCATTTCCTAAAATGAAGATATCGCGTATACCCATAATGGAAGCCATAAAGGTAAGCCACAAATGAAAAATACAGAAGCTTAAGTAAAACATAAACATATTATATATCATATATAAATATAGTGACATATTAATGGCCACCTTTGAAGGTGTTATATAAGTGCTGAACAATCATCGTTTCGTGAGGCAGAAATTCGCCATCCACGAAAACAATATGTTCTTTAACCATTAGATGTAGGTGTGTGAAAGTGTAGCTCGAATAATTCTTATAAAAAAAACCTAGTATATTTATGATACTGTATTTGTTACAAAAGAAATCAACAAAAAGTGTTTAGGGGGTTGGAGAAGCAAAATAAAACAAAAGGACTCAAAAGAAGACATTACCTTAAAATCGGGTAACTTCCTTTGGTTTGAGCTCAAAGGCTTCTTTGGGAAGACTTATGCCCAAAGTGAGGCTTCAAGGAGTAAGATATGTAAGTGGAGAGACAAAATGGGCAGGGGTTGTCCGAGCCAAAGGCTTTGGGAGTGTGGGTAAGGAGGTAGAGGTGGGGGCCTTTTATAAGAGGAGAGGAGGGGCACTCTTGGAAAGTAAGCAAATGTTACTTTATTTGAAAATGGTATTCGGATTTAGGAGGTCCCAAATTGAAGTTTTTCGAGGATAAGGTGATAAGGGTTCTAAATACACTCATCCAATAGGTTTTGGACATGTGTAGGGCTTAGATATTACATTATCTTTCCATTTTATTTAAATCGTTAAATAATGAGGTCATCGCTGCATCATCATGATGTCATAAATAATTTAATTTATTGAAAGTATAACAATTATAAAAAAATACTATGATTTAGGAAATATTTTTAGGTTTCCAATGAATATTTATAGTCAAAAATATGATTTGTATAACCCCTTGTAAAAATTGTTTTAGTAAAACATTTCATGTTTGTCTCATTTTTACTTTAACTTTAAATAAAAAGATATTAATGTCATTTTCCAACCAAAGTGGCTTCATGGGATCTCCAAGTTGACCCATGGGTTGTCTTGGTCGGCCATGACAGATCCAATGAGGTTAGGACATGTTTCAAGTTCATTTCATATTATTAAAACATTATTTTTACCTTAAACTACACTAATTACCTCTAATCGTGATTAAAAACTTAATAAGTTACTATTCACCACAAAATTATTTTTATCTCATTGAACCACATTTTACTTCTTAATGACAACCATGTATGTAGGATTTTTGAAATTCAATACACAAAGGTGGAAAAATTTCATTTAAATGGAAAATCAGTTTTTATAAGTACCACTTAGTGATTTCACTATTCATCAAAAATTGAAGTTTTTCAGAAAAAAACCAAAAATTCACCCTAAGCTATATTTGATATTCCGAATTCAAAAATGTAATCTATATTAAAAAATTCAAAACATATATGTCAAATTAATTAATTTAATAATTAATTCCCGTTGTCATGACAAATAGCGTGTTTTTGTGAAACAATAAGTATCAAAAGATTGACACTAGTTTAAGTCTGATTTCAAAGTGAAATTAATTCCAATGACCACTATTGGATTGAATGGTAAACATATATTATAACTTCACTTTAAAACCAATTCAAAAGATAATCTAATTATATAAATAAATTATATTAAAAAGAGGTTTTGAATTAAAATACAACATTTTACACTATTCCTTTAAAAAAATGAACTTTATCGGAAAGATACCAAAAATTTACACAAAGTAAACTTTGATGTCCCAATTCTTAAGAAGAGTTTTATTTGGTTCAAAAGAATGTATAATAGTGAACAAAACTATATTTAATGACGGTTCTCCATCAAAAGGCGATAAGTGAACCTTTAGTGAAAACTAGGGCATATACGCCTAAAATCGAATTATTTCCGTATATTATGCCTTTATCTTTTATTGGATAAATGCAAAAACATTAAAAAAACATATATAATCATATTTTAGTTATTTCTATCCATTCCCACCAATACAACAGCTACATGTTAACTACCATTTAAAATAATATTATTTTATTATTAGAGTGCAACGTAAGATTCCCAAGAAAATCGTTGTTGCGTGTTGGGTACGCCATCGAGGATAGAGTCCCATTTACAGTCATATTAATATTTTATTCACAAATATAGATAAATATGAAAATGTAATATTCTTTATTTACCTGGGGTGTTACAACTACAAATTTTATTCCACCTCTCATGCATGTAGTAATTCCCAAAAAGGAATAAAAAAATAACAATATTGAGAGATGTGTGTTTTCTAACATCATAAACCAAAGGGGGATTGATGAGAAATTAGGGTCATTATATTTTATCAAATTTATTATTGTAAAATGTCCTCTTTATGATGTTTTCCCCATGATCATTAGATTCAACATACTAAAATTTTATCATTAATCTCTCTACATTTTATTAAGTAATGTAAAAATGGATATTGATTTTTTTGTAAAACAATACCATATGGGATACTTAAAGAGTTCAATATCACTATTTTTAACAATTGATCATTGTATCCCTCTAAAAATATAATTTATTCTCTTCTAGATATTGATTTTTTCAAAAAGTAGATTACAAACTTTTTCACTAATATAATCATTTGTTATGATATATTGAGTGATATTACTCCCTTTTTTCTTAAACAGAATTCAATTTTAATAGACAAAAATAACACAACACCATTTCTAGAAATTTGGTAAACTAAATCTATAACCAAATATACCACATAAAATTGATATAATTCATTAGTATATCATAAATAAATGAGACAAATATAATTGATTGTAACATAGAAGCACATCATAATTTTTTAACAACTATGATATGATCCTTTTTCAGAATAAACGAGAAATTGGCTCCCAAATTGTTTGCAAAAAACGTTAGTTTAGAATGATCCAAAAAAACTCATATTATTATATTTTATGTATCCATATCAATATATTTTTTAGACTAATTCTTCCCAATAATGGTTCAAAAAAATAATTATATCCATAATTTGTTCTAAAAAATGTATATATAATTTATTTTATATTTCACTTTTGTATATTGCCTTTGAGATGAAGGTGTATTTTTTCCTCTAAATCAAATGTAATCTAAAAATATTTAGGTTTCAATGGTTTTTGATATTTTATTTTAAAATTTTATGTGATGTTGGATATAATTCTTATATTTAAACCTACTTCAATGAAATATGATATCGAAAAATACATTAGAACAATGAATTTTTCCACATTAGATATCTTTATAGAGATATACTGATAAAAACCATCTCGTTTTAATTTATTTTCATTATATATGGCTTAATATGAGCACAAAAATTTTGTGGTAAATAATTTAGACAATAAAATTTCTTCTGAAACATCCACCCATTAGTTTAATCATATAATATTAGGATATGTATTTATTATACAATATACACATCCTCCTAAAATAATCTATTCAAGATAATATTTTTTATAAACATTTGTGAAATCTTGAATCCTACTGACCATTTCCCCTCTTATAAGATTCACATTGTATTATTTCAATATACTAAAAAAACTTCATCGACAACCACCACTATTTGAGTATAGCCTTTCCGATTAAAGTTTTCATTTTTCTTAAAAACATATTAATGTTCATCAAATTTCTTCTTGAATAATGATTTTTTCAAACTATGAAATTATATCCTCCATACATGGTTTCAATTATGTATTTTTCAATTTAATTGAAATTATTATTTATGGATTAAACCAATGAGTCACCATTCACTACTTCTATAAATAAATTTGTATCTACCATCCATAATAGAGTAAAACATTGTATCTTCGAAATTAATTATTTATATATTAGGAATGATATATAAATTAATATACTAGATTGATAATATTATTATATACTGTTTATTATATGTGGTATCAGATTAATGTAATCAACACCAAATTACTAATTTTATTCTGCATTACAATCATCATCAATTGGGGTATTTTTTACAACAACACCATTTTTCTCAAATTCAACCTCATGTTAAAATAATTCATAAATGATCAAACTATTAATATTATTTTTTATTTCCTACAATATTATTTCAAATTAATTACCTTTAATATTATTATTGAACATTTTACAATTAATTTTTCATCCTTACACATTGTTGAGTATCCCAAAACTTTATTTTATATATTTTATATTCATATATTTCTTGATTACCATTTATGCAATTATATAAACATTTCCTTATCTGACTAACATATATGTCAGAGTGGACTTCTTCCTAGAATATATTTCATTTATTTTTATCTCTCCAAACAGAAAAACCACATCCCATTTCAATATATATATTATAACTTGAAATTTTACCATCCATTAACGATGACTTATAATACATTAAAAGATAAATGTTTGTTATTATTTATCCAGTAAACAATTACCTTTCTGGTTGACTAAATTCTATTTTGAAGTTCATTAAAATGATACATCTTCATATATGTTGTTTTTTATCATGTCAATTTTCAAAATCATATGAAATTTAAAATTTTCAATTTACATAATACAATATTTTAGTATTTCGATAATTTTTTTTTCTATTGACCAATCAAATACCTCTTCATGAATTCCATCTCATCAATTTTTCTAGAAATAAACATAAAACAGTCCACAATATAGTAATCATTGAATAAGGTAATGAAAATTATTTCACTAATTATTCCTTGTGAAATCAATGATTTGGATAAATCATTCTGAAGATGATAAATGAGAATGGTTTCACTATTAATTATATTCTATTAATGGTTATAGATTATAGTTCACTGAATACATAAATAAATAGTATTACCTTGTTTATGCATAACATTTTTAGTATTCCCAATATTTATATTCTTATAAATTTTCTCTACATTTTTTACAATGTGAACATGATCATGATGCAACAAGATATTATCCTCTTCCACAATTTTGATACAAAAAATTTCATTTATTTCAACTCATTACTAATTATAAATTCTTCTCAAGTGCATCATGAAATTGTTTCTAGCCTTCTATTTAGTTATACACTAATTTTGGTTGAATGGAACATCATGTTATAATTCATGATATTAGCTCATACTAAAGAGTTTATGTCACAATCCATGTAAATAAATATCTTTTTCATTCAACACCTCATTTCTCACCAGACAATTATTTCTACTACCTTTGATAATCATGGACCCATAATTATTAAAACATAATGTTTTTTCAATAAAAAATTTATTTTTTTGTAGATTACTAAATTTGATCATGTGAAATGATAATGAACTATCATGTATCATATGGTTACAATTATTTGTATCCATTAACGTAATTATAATATGATTATATTTTCCTTTATTATTCCTTAGGTTTGATGAGATACATTTTTTTGTTGTCAAATAATCTGTCAAATACACTATAACTCTACCATTATTGGTAAAACCAATATTTTTATCTTCCATATATATGGAGCATCTATTTTATTACTAAATCATATAGGGATATATTTTATTCATTTTTCTTCGATATAAACAATTTTAATGGCCACTTTTTTTATTTTACTAATAAAAAAAACTTATTCTTAATGAGTAAATAATGAAATGAAATTCCATAGAATTTTTTTCTCCATATGATGAAAGATATATTCCCATTATTCCCTATATAATTATACATGCTTAAATATTACAATTTATCCTCATAACATAAAATCCTGTATGAAGACACATGATTAACATACAATGATATTACATCCTTATTGATGAATATTATGAACATTATAAAATTACATTCCCGAGTACCGTAATATTTTAGTGTCTCAAGAAACTCATTGAAAAATATTCTAATTTGGTGAAAGATATTCATATGATCTCTAAAAGTTCATCACATTTATTACCCCTACATAAAATTTTTTATCATAAACTAGGGAATGAAAACATATGAAATTATAATCATAGATGATAATTAAGGGTAAATATATATATATTTATATATATAAGAATAACATAAGCATAAGGAAATTATAACGTGAGAATAATGACGTAAAAACCTATCCTTCATATCAAAGAACATTAAAATGAATCATTTCATAATGGTTGGATTTTCATTACATAAAAACCATAAATAAGTCATATGGAATAATACAAGATCTAATAAAATAGGAAAAATGAATTCAATAGTTGATTACATATAATCATATAAAAACTTATGTAAATGATACCTAACAATGACTTTATATCATGTTATGATTGGGATAATCACTTAATTAACTATTTCAGAATTGTGCAAACAACCAATTTTAAAACTTACTTTGAGCTTGGGATACATCATTTATACACTATTTTTTTGGCTTGTGATATAACCTGTATACCGAATTAGTTTTTATAATTCTAAAAACCTATGAACCCTCTTGTTTAATGGCCTAACATAAAACATGTGTACCATATTGTTTTGTTTCTTGGGTTGCGACTGGTGTACCCCTAACATTCTTTATAGGGTTACAACCTATGTTCCATCTTGTTTTTGGGATTCTGCTACATCTCGTGTACCCTATGAGATAATTAACATTTATCATTACCCAATGCATTGGATGGAGATGTAGGTCCCCTCCTTAACATAATTAAATCATACATTAATGTTCTATAGATAAGAAAATATTCACGATATCATGAAATCTAAAAAAGGTATGGGATTCATTAAGATCAAATCATAACAAATAAAATGAAATTTTTATCACAAAACTTTTATCATTTCTTAACCTATATAAAGGATAAAACTTTAAAAACAATTTCATTGTAAAATAACTAGTGAAAGGAAATAGGTTCCATAATAATTTAATCATGGGATAACTTGTGGAAGAGAAATAATATTAAAAAAAAATCATTCCATCGTAAATATAAACCATTCATAGAATGAACAATAATGTTTTCATTGGATAATATTCCTTTTAAGTAATAAACATTATTAATGGACACCATCTTATATTGAGATGGAATTTGAAATATCAATTAGAGAATTTCATAATGGAGATAACCCTTCATTAAAAATCAGGTTTATATAAAAAAACATTTAAACTAAATTTCATTGAATATTTAGAAAAAAAATCATTATATAAAATTTAAATTACATTGAAAACATTTATTGAGTAAAAAAAGTTTTCTACATCAAAAAATTCATTTAAATCATCAATCATTTTGAAAATATTTTTCATTGAATAGAACATTGAAAAAAATTTAGATGATTTGAAAACAATTTATAAACTAATTATAAAACATATAAAAAATTAAAATACTATTTCTTTGAAAATGATATTGATTTATCTTTTTTTTATAACATGTTTTTTGAAGAAAATTTATTTCTTACTAAAGAGAGACATGTAGTCGTATTTTCTAAAAAATAGGTTGATCATTATCTTTAATAGGAAATTAATTGAAATGATAATATTAAATGAATTTATAATTAATAATTATAGGACACATAAATTATTGAGATTTAGTGAGATTTATATACACAAATTTCTTCAATGGATGTATAATCATAAAAAATATTAACAAATGATGAGATTAAATCAATAAAATGTTCCCACTTTGGTAACTCCAATTCATAATCCACCGGAAATAATAACATCACATAAAGAATAAAATATCATTAAAACAATGATATTCGTGATATTAAAAGTAAAATGGATGTATATACAAATCGTATAAAAACATAGTTTCATAACATTTCATCAGTCTCAAATAAGTGAAATTGAAAAAAAAATCATTACTGACTCGGTAACATCTGAACCATAAACCCCATAATAGATAAATCATATATATATATATATGTGTGCGTGTGTTTGTGTGTAAATAAAAATAAAATTATTTATATAAATACTATAATTAATTCATGGGTTTATATACACCATAGAAAACAAATGAGTGGTTAATATATAATGAGTTTTGCAGAATTAATTATGAAAAAAGAAATCCTCTTAGTACTAGAGTATTGTTTGAATCTTGAGATCTATAAAATAATAAAATAAATTGAAAAATTTAATATATTGAAATAAATATAATTCATGATATAACATTTATAGGGATTTATACACACCAAAAAATAAGAATAAGTGATGAAAATAGTACCTCTCTCATGCAAATAAATTTGAGATAAGAAATCACTAACCCTATGTCTCGACTTTATTCATAAAAATTATACTATCCTTAATAATAAATATATTTTCACTTTAGAAATAACTTAGAAGAATATTATTACATTTTATATCAAATATTATTTGATTATGAAATTATATTACCCATTTATTAACAATTAAATATTAATGTTATGTTTCAAGTAATAACCGTTTTTTCATATATGTTTTGACTTTACATTTCTGATCCAATTATGTAGATCATAATTTACATAAATATATTAAGTAAAACATGATATAAATTTCATATATTTTATATATATTATTATTTTGTGTGTTCTATAATATATATATATATATATATATATATAATGTAAAACAGCGTTAATGGATACACTTTCTTGTGCGTATACATGAGTGTTATTTCCATTTTCTTATCATATTGAAAGAATGAAAGTAAATGGAATAAATAAATATATATTATCATTAATGTATAATTATTTATTCATATATAAATATATTGTTTTAATAAATGAATCAATAATACATTTCATATAGTTTTTGAATGAATCACATCATTTGAGTAGTCATTTTCCATACGTCTACAGACAAAGTTATCATACATCAAAAAATGGAAAGGGGGGGGGGGGGGTATGTGTTAAATATTATTTTAATAATAATAAATATTTAATATATATCATACAAATCATATAAAAATAGTAAATTAATCATTATTCCCAAACTATTAAGGGTTTAATGTAAAAAATAATGACAATGGTTTTTAAGGGGGGTATCCCATCGTACATAATAATTATGAATGTGTATCCCATATTATTGAAGTGTTTGTATGTGAATGTTAAAATTTTGACATAAAAAATTATTTTTATATTTATTAAATTTAATATATTAATAATAATTTAATATAAATATCTTATTGGTTAGATAAAAAATAAAACAAATTTATTTGTTGAAGGATTTCACCACTTCTATGGGTGATTTATTTTGGTTTTCATTAAAAGACTAACATGGTTTTCTTTCATTAAAATATGATTCTTCTCGGTTGAGATAAGGTAAAGTTAGATATTATTTGATAGGATTTTTATGATATTTTTTGATATGTTTGAATAAGTTTGGATGGGGTGGGTGAGGTTGCTTTTTAGTGCAGGAGGAGTATCATTCTTGTAAATATAGAACAAAAAACAATATTGGTTAGTCCCCTTTACATCATGTGCATCAAATACATGTAAATGATACATAAAAAGGAATATATGATCCAAATATGTAAAACTAATATCTTATAGAATTGTTTACAGGCTATTAGTCTCCAAATCATAATGTTTATCCACTATGTAAACTCATTTCTACCTTAAACATTGCAAACAATTTTAATGACCTCCACTAATTATTATGTTCAAAAAATAAATTCAAATTATTAGAAATTAAATTTTATGCTAAATATAAATATTGAATACATATTTTCAAATTATAAACATATAGTTCATTATAATAATTTTTAATTAATATAGAAAATGTGTAAGAAAAGAGGGGTTTTTATCTTAAATGTTCAAATGGTTGAATTAGTTTTATACGAAATATAAATGATTATTTTTTTATTCACCTACATCGTATTAATTGATAATAAAGTTATAAAATTATAATATAAAACTAAATTAAAATATAATTTACAAATATAGGTAAATTATAAAAAAGGATGTTTTAAATTAAAATAATTGTTTTTTCAATATTCATCCAAAAATGATTCTTCTTAAAAAAATTTAAAAAATGGACTTAAAGTAATGTTTTATATATCATTTTGAAAAATCAATTTTATTTTTTCAAATTAAATTTATAAATATTAAAAAATTATATTTAATATTGGTGCACAATTAAAATGTGGTAAAATTACCTTTTAGAAAAATTATATATATTTATATATAGAATTGGATTTATTATTATCTATTGTATATAAAAAATAATAATAAAGATAAATATATGAATAAATATTATATATATTTCATAAAAATTATTTACCAAATTTTATTAATTAATTCATGGAGTTAAAATAATTTTTATTTCATAAATATAGTTTTCCTATAATAGATTTATTGTACTCTCAAAAGGGTTTTATTTTCTTTTCAAATTTATTGGAAAATAAAAAGCTATTCGTATATATATGTGTGTAACCCGTATTTTCATAATTTAATTAAAAAATCAATTTATTTGTTCCAATTTTATGGTTAAAACTATAATAAAATTTTTATAATAATATTAATTGTATAATCTTGTTTGTAAAAATTATTTCATGTGTGTGACAAAATCTTTCAAAGGAACATGACATTGTGTATATAAATACCAAACATAGTATTTTTTTACCTAAATCTAATATAAGAGTCTCATGTAATTAATGTTTATCTTATTTATTCATACAATACAGATCTATCATAGTGATTTCATATAACATATATTTTATTTAGTGTTGAGTGAAATGGAATATATCATAAAGATTAAATTAATTTGAAAAAAAAAATCATTCAGAAAATATCAAGGTGTTACATTAAACCCATATTAAAAATAATTTGACATTTAAAAGTGGTTCAGTTTTTAAATGTTTTAATACTTGAATATTCATCTCATAGAAAGCCTCATCCTAAAAATTAATACTAAAACATCCTTCATTACATTAATGTTGGAACCATAATGGTTACCCAATGTAACTTCTAACTGGGGTTCCACATTGGTGAACATAGTAAGAAATTGAAAACATGGACATTAAATAGAAAAATATAAATCATGTTCTATTGGAGAGTGATAGAGAACATTTTTTGGAGAAAGGTAATGATCAGAAATTCCTAACCCAATGAAGAGTTAAAGAAGTCAATGATATAATCAAATATGATGATAATTGGAAAAAAATTTACATGTCCCTTTTCAAAATTTTGAATAATTTTCATGAGAACATATAAGTAAATTATTTTAACATAATCTCACACTTTGGTTATATCTTGAAACATTTCTGTGTTATATCTTATTACAAAAAGAATGATGGTATTTTCTTTTGAATGAAGCACTAGAGGATCATAATATCCATATATATAATGAAAATTCAATCCATATGCATATAGTTATCTTCTTGTTTAAAAATATAAAATAGGTTATCTTATAATCAATAGTCCTATTATGGATATATAATACAGAAATATCTAAAACCACATCCAAAGATTAACATAAAGCATTACGTAAAAGACATACCATGGAAACCTTAAAATATGAAAATCTAAAACATTATAATGAAGGACAATGTGTTTTTCAAACTCATCTACATATTGATCCACAATATATAAAATAGTTTTTCTTGGTTTCTACCTTCTAAAAATGTGAATAAATTCAAAATGTTTTCTCTTAAAACAAATTAATAACCTGAATTACCCTAAATACATATTTAAAACAATAATTTTTTATTATTCTAAATATTTCTGTATTAATACCAAAAATCCAAACTGTAGTTGTATGATTCATCCAATATAACATAGAACACTTTTTCACAAAATGAATAATAAGTTACATGGTAATATGTACTATATGGTTTATATTATCCATATAAATCAACTCTATATCCTATGAAAACATATTTTTACAATCATTAGAAGCACACAATGGGTTACAATAACTTAATCAAATTACCACTATTACATTAAATCCCATTTATAAATCATCAGTTCCATTCAAAATATCATTTAAAATCAATAATGTAAAACTTATACTAAAAATATTTAAACATTTCATGATTCATGTAAAATAAAATGTAATTTTAATTCAAAAACATATTCACTTAAATCATCCAACTTTATTATTAAACTATTTCCTAGGATTTTTCATCTTATTCGACAATGCAACTTACCTAGAATATGATATATGAATCATGTCATATGGTTCCACAACGTCAATCTAATCATGCATCATATATTTAATGTAATCTATACTATAAGATCATCTCATACCATTCACATGTCATTTGTAGACTCTTAATCATTAGTAGTAAAACCAATACTCTTACCTACTTCTTAATTCTCATTATGAGGATTTGACATATGACATATATCTATATAACTCCATTACATTCTACATCTGAAATATTAAATGTTATCCTACATACATATAGTCCCCTATATTTATCAAGACCCTAATGTATATTGTGACCAGCAAATATTGTATTAGAAAACCACATAATCATGAAACATTAATTATAGTATTCCTTAAAATGAAACATACTTTCAAATATATTTAACCTTTGAATTTTCCATAGAAATATCCCAAGGTATATCGCTTTTTTTTTCACCCTGGTTTCCAATGTTTTAATAAAACTTTCCATTTATTCCAACTACATCGACCCATTATTTACATTAGTTGATATTACATTATTATATATTAATATTATACACATTTCCAGAATTATTAGAATGAGGGTATGATATTATGAGTGTAACATTAAAAATTACAAAAAAACATATCAAAAAACATAATCAAAAATAATATCATATACGTAGGATGCTCATAATACATGAATTATAAATAAACCCAATAGAATAATCCATGTATGAATTACATAGGACTAAAATATATAATTTGTTGAATACACAAAAGAATTGATAACTATATTTCAAGTCTACCACCAATGAAAATAATAACATGTTAGGATTGGTCTAATCGTCCACATACATTTTTTGGGCATAGACTAACAACCCACATACACTCATGTTTCGAGGACTGGGATAAAGCCCATATACCCTATTTAATTTTGGTTTTTATAAATATCCTGTAAAACCTATTATTTTTGTTTATGGGCTATAGACCACACAACCTACGGTTTTCACTCTTGGTATATAACACATGTACACATTTTTTTTCGGGATTGGGCTACAGCCTGTGTACCGTCTAGTTTTCAGGATTAGGAAACAACCTATGTACCCTCTTCTTCTTAGTATTAGGATTCAACCCATGTACCATATTTTCTTGGTCATGATATACTACTGGTGAACCATATGAATTCAAATAACATTAATCATTACCCAATTATTTATAAGGATAAATTTTTACCACACCCCCTAAAATGAAATCATACATGCATATTCCACATTATAATAAAACATTCACCACATCATGAACCTTTAAAATAGAAGGGTTTCATAATCCTAATACCATAACCCATGAAAAGATATTTTACAATAAAAAATTAATCAATTCATACCCTATGGAAATGATATATGTTTTATAATAGTTTTTTCATATAATAAAACATGAACAGAAACAAGTTTCACAAGCATTTTATCATGAAATAACACATGGAAGATAAAAATGATGCACAAAACACTTTTTAACTTAAACACTGTAAATTAAAATACATATTAACAATGGTGTAATTTGTTCATATTTATAATAAATTATAAATTATATAATTTTATTACATCATACATGGATAAGTAATTCGAAATAACAGTTGAAGAATTTCTTTGAAAAAATAACATTTCTTTAAAAATAATGTTCATTAATACATAAAACATATTAAAATTAATTTTAATTTAAAAACTTTAATATAATTTTATGTAATATATAGAAATACATGAAATAATTTCTAGGAAAAATATACTTTCCACTTTGAAAAATCATTTTTAACATATTAATCAGTTCTGAAAAACATTTTATTTGAAAATTACCTTAGCATATTAAATTTAGATCATTGAAAACCATTTAATTTTTAAATGAAAATACAAATTCCTTGAAAGTTATAATAACTTATCATTTAAAAATATTTTTAATTATTTTATAAACAATATTTTTTTGAGAGATTAAATATTTATTACCGAAGGGATACATAAAGTCACATTATCTTAAAAAACTCATTTTTGAATTACCTTATGTAAAAAAGTGTTGACAAATGGTTCTGTTACATTAATACATAATAAATTAACCTAGTATAATAAAACTCATAATATTTATAATTATATGTATCATAATACTTATTCAATGGATTTATAATGATAATCAATCCTAAAAAATGATGTCATTATATCAATAAGTTATTACCATTTTGGTATCAGTGAATCATATTATCCATGAAATAATAAAATTAAATGAAGGTAAAAATATAATTAAAATAATTATATTCAATATATAATATGTCAAATATCAACATATATACCTCATAGATGAATATAAGTGCATATCATGGCATGTGTCTCAATGTAGTCAAAATTAGAAAACGTACATTACCGATTTGGTTAAATTTGAACCTTAAATCACATGATCGAGAGATCATAAAATTGATATGTAAATACCCATATATTTATTGATAAAAATCATCTAATACATTCATGGATAGTATATATAACACACAAATGAAATGATGTGTGAATATGCCATGAGTATCGCAGAAATCAATGTTAGTCTTGAAATTCCCTTTCTACTTTTGTAACTTTTGAATCATGAGATACTTGAAATAATAACAATAATTAAAAACATTTAATAACATTTAATAAAGTAAAATCATGATATAAAATTTAATTGGGATTTATACACACCACAAAACAAGAATATTTGTTGAATATAGCATATATCTTACAGAAATAAAAGTGAGATGAGAAATCTATTACCATAAGTCGTGAATTTCATCATACATGTTCAAACTCCTATATAATAAAAATATGAATATTAAAATTTTGAAAAACTAACTACATTCATATATATCATAAAATATTTTATATTATTATGAATTTTTATTACCCATTTGTTAACAATTACATGTTAATTGTATGTTCTGGTTAACAACTCCTTTGTTTTATAATATATGTTTTGATTCTCTATTATTAATAATCCTACATAGATCATGATTTATTTATTTAAATATATTCAATATATTATATAAATATATTATATATTCAATTTTTATTTATTTAAAATAAGTTTTAAAAGAAATTAATATCATATGGAATACACTGTTTATAGGGAGGGTATGTCGTACCTTCGCCTGAATGTTGTTTCCACTCTATTGTAATATTGAAAGATAGAATAAGTATGAAATATTTATATACATTATCATTAATATAAAATTATTAATTAAATAATATCATATATATTTACTAAATCAATCATTAATATATTCCATTTAGAGAGTGATCAAATAATATAGATTTGAGGAAGCGGTTGCCCACACGTCCACAAACAAAGTTAAAGTAATCAAATAAAATGAAAATAGTGAATATATGTGTTATATAATAATTATAGAATAATAAAGAAATAACTAAGATCATTTATAACATATAAAAATTTTGTTTCCTTCATTATTTTCATGACCCCCTCCTTAGAAAGTGTACCCCTCCTGGGACAGAAATGTGAGAAGGGAGATAATGACCCCCTTAGTCCCACCAACAGTAGGCCCCAGGGTGGAGACTACCACCAAGGGTATAGTAAACACACAGATGGGATGTGTTACCCTCTTAGAGAACACAATAGAAAGATAAAGATAATACAAAAACCAACCAACATCATCTTAGACATCAATATAAATGAATTTCTTTGTACACATATATAATGTTATGCAAAACTACAACAACAGAAAGGGTGAAACTACAAGTACCCAAATGAACATAAAAACAATAGAAACCACGAAGCCCAAATTGATCCTAAAACCCAAATCTAGTTGAAAACAAAATGTTTGAAAACATGCTTCAAGTGACCTGAAGACAATTTATATATTCATAGGTTGAGTATAATAGTATACTCAGTAGGATCCTCCCCAGAGCCTATCGTGAAAAAGTAAAGTTATCATGCTAGAGCATGGTGAACAATTAGTGAAACTAACTCATCACCTAAATAGGTATACTAAGATTCCAGCCACAATATGGTTACTCTCACAAAGTTTCTCATACAGGAGTATATAATGTAATAATGAATATCAAGGGTATCCCGCTACTACTTCCCCACTGGTTTGCCGCTTTTCCACAACACTGCATGTCCTAAGTATCTCTCTCTAAAAGGCTTGCCCAAAGACACCTGGGTGAAGCACCACAACATTCACCTCATGAAACAAACCCACCATGTCTACATAATCAAATTAATCTGGTAGTTTTTTGGAGCCACCACAGCAATCATAACGTTTATCATGCATCGGGTATTAAACCTCAAGCCATTATATCCCATACACTGTGTAAGGATCCTCAATCCATCATAGCCTATACACATTACACCTATAGTATCCCATAAGGGACTATATCAAGAATATATGTGTATGAATAAACAAATTACATTACATACCTCTAGAAACATATATGTGGAAAAATAACTATTGTACCTACTAGAACAAGTATCTTATAAGATAAGATAACATGACCAAAGGGGGTTTTCAACAATCCATCCACCCACCAGAATGTTAATGAAAAAAACCCCCAAGGATTAGAATCCATAGGGTGTTAGTTTCGCTAACTTCCAGGGTGGTGTAGCATATAGAAAAAATGTACATAATATACTATAGCTTACAACCACACTATGTGCATAACATAGTCTAAGACTCAATGGAAGCTAACATCACTCAGACTCTCAACTGCCCCTTCTAAAACTAGGTATCCTATAAGAAAATATCCTTTTAAAAATATTTATTACATTACATCATTCTTTTTTATCAATCTCACTTTAAATTAATTAATTATTTAAAATTTTATTAACCATTAACAATTCTACATTAAATTTCATTAGAATCACACCCAAAGTCGAATGTCCCTTTAAATTATAACATCATCTTTGTATTCTAACATGCTCCAACACCTTGGGTTAACATAATTTATTAAATCATTTATTAAAAACATTATTACATTCCCATATTCTGAAGAATTCTAGAAAACATTATAAGAAACTAAACACTAGGTGTCACAACACGGTGAGAAGATGAACTACCCATAGAGTATTTGCCGCATATAGTAAGAGCATAGTCCTATGCATCCTTAGGAAGCTAATCATGGAAAGAACATGGCCTAAACCATGCATCTTCACCATTTTTGGATAGTGGTTAAGAAAACCATATTCCCTGAGTAGGTGGGAATGTAAAGAGGAGAAACAACCAACAAGAATCAGCAAGCATCAAAACATTCAAACCCAAACCATTTCATCATCCCTGGTGTCCTCTCCAAAACCCACATGCATAAACTGATGCATCTAACCACTCTTAGAATCAACTGATGCCACAATTAATAGGACTCTAGTCCCTATAATATCACAAAAGCCTTCGAGTTTTACCTCACAACACAAGAAGTAGGAAAATGACATCATATCAACTGGTCACTTATCCCTTAAGAAAACAAGATGGTAACTCTGAACCCTACACGAAATTATCATTTATCAATCAACCAGTTCATTAATCCATCTTGAATTATCCAATTTATTATTTATAGGTTCCAACTTAGTGAAACATAAGAAATAATCCATCAAAGATGGATTTAACATGCTTACTACATCAATTTTATTATCATCAAATTAAAAAAACAACCATTGAATTCATTTACATGCATCTTTATCTTTAGCAAAAAAAATTTCAATTAATTACAGCTTTACATTGTTTTCAAATTTTCATTAGGAATGAAACGAAAAAAAAAATCATAGATATCACACTATCTATTAAATCAAGAGTCAATAACATACAATCGATATCAATTTATTTATCTGGTTCAAATATTTATTACTTCAATTCCATTGTGATCCAGTGGGATAAAACATACTAACTCTATAGTTGTATGTAAAATAAAATAGAAGTAGTGAATCCCCTTCCTCAAATAGTTCATGGAAATCTTTATTTGAGAATGAGCCACCCAACGAGTTATGATCTCCTACACCCATGAGAACTATATCCAATCGAGGATTCAGAGACACCACCACACCATTCAACACCCAATAAAAGTTTATTACGAACATGGAGATACCATTCCATAAAAGGGAATGGAGAAACATAGGATGATGAACCCAAAAAAATGACGATAGATCACAACTTCAAGATTGATCGATACTTATTAGTTGCATCAAAAATAAAGGGGAACCAATCCATGGAAGAATGTCTTATTGAAAAATTCGTACGAGATAAAATGAAAGGTCCGAGCATCTCACAGCTTTAGAAAAGAAGAAGAATTGGTGAGGAAGATATCTCCTCCCTTTGAAATAATTAACGAAGAAGTGGTTTAAGATATGAGGGATTTTCCATTAAAAGTGGATCACATTAAACTATGCAGTTTGGAAAGGTAAAAATATCCTGAGCCTTAGGAAAAATAATATCGAAGTTATGGCATTTAAATCAGTCTTATAGTCATTAAAGTAAGACTTTAAATGAATTTAACGTCCAAAGAAACGTCAAAAGGGTGAAACTGTAGGAAGCTGGAAATACTGTTCATGAACACGAAATATGTAAAAGGAAAGAAGCTACTATTGAAACCGCAATGTTCTGAAAATACTATTCATAAAATTGAAATTTTGAAAAGGAAAGAGGCTATCGTTATAACATAACCCTTCTAGAAACATTGTTCAAGAACCTGATAATTGAAAAAGGAAAGAGTGCACCATTGGAACCTCACTGTTCGGGAAACACTATTCATGAACATGAAATTTGGCAAAGGAAAGAGTATACCATTTGAAGCTCACCTTTTTGAAAACATTGTTCATTAACAAAAAATTTGGAAAATGAAAGAGGCTACCGTTGGAACATCCCCGTTCTGGAAACACTTTTCAGGAACTCAAAATTTGGCAATGAAAGAAGAATATCGTTATAACTTCACCATTCTGGGAACACTGTTCATGAGATCAAAATTTGGCATTTGAAAGACTCTACCATTGGAACCTCACCATTTTGGAAACACAGTTCATGAAATCCAAAATTTGGAAAAGGAAAGAGGCTACTGTTGGAAGCTCACTATTCTGGAAACACCGTTTATAAACTCAAAATTAAGAAAAGGAAAGAGGCTATTGTGGGAACCTCACTGTTCTGGAAACACTATTCATGAACTCAAAATTTGGAAAAGGAAAGAGGATGCCATTGGAACCTCACCATTCTAGAAACATTGTTAATGAACTGTAAAATTGGAAAAGGAAATTAATGGTTACCATTTCACTGTTCACAAAATGCTGCCGATGAAACTGCTCACATAAGGTTACCGTTGCACTGTTCAATAAGGCTACTGATGGAACTGTTCACATATGGTTACTGTTGCACTGATCACATATGGATAATGATGACACTGTTCACATAAGGTTAACATTTCACTATTCACATAAGGCTACTGATTACACTTGTAACCTCCCGGACCTGGGTGCCACACAACGGGTGCCCTGAGCCCGGTTCGCCACAAGACCTCAAGCGCATTTCCCCAAACACCAGAGGCTTCCGAATAGTAGCGAGGGCTCAATTCTGATAGTGGGGAAACTATTCCCTCATTTGTCAAAGTGTAATGCAGCGGAATACAAAATAAAACATACATCAAACAGTGGAAACAGTAAACATACACAACTGAAATAACTACAACAGTGTATATAACCAACAGTATAGAAATGATGATGCTACATGTTTCAAGTCCTAAGAAAATAGCCAGAACATGTTATACATCAATACAGTGCAGCAGAAAACAGAGTACAGCAAAACAAGAAAAATAGATGGTAGTGGCATCGTGAGCCTAGGCTCAGTCCCATGCCCTCCTACTCCTCAGCAATAGTCAAGTACCTGTATAGGGAATCTTGCCCCTATCTACACCTGCAGCAACATAATCTGTTTGGGTCGAAAAGCGTGACCCAAATAGGGTGTGAGAAATATATCTCACTAGGCACGCACTAAAGGCCCGTGCCCAACTGCGTGTAAGCATGAAACAACAGTGTGCAGTAGTAAAATTCAATTAAGTATGTAGTACTCAAAAGTAACTAATTACCAGTTATATTGCCATTTTATTATCCATTTAATTCATTCAACTTAGTAACATTCTTGTGCTCAACAGCACCAAGACCTCAGGCCAATCAGAACCATGCCCTTAGGCTAAAATAGTAACAATGACCTTAGGCTTTCCCTCAGGCCACATAGAATCCAACCCGCAGGTGTTTCCCTCAGGCGTAACAGAAATTGCCCTGAGGCATAGGAAGTGTCTCCCTTAGGCACATAAGTTAAGACCTCAGGCATGAAAGGTTGCCCTCAGGTGGAATAACGACATCCCTTAGGCTAAAATAGTGATGCCCTCAGGGTAAAATAGTACATTGCCCACATGCTAATCACAACAATGCCCTCAGGCTAAACAGGTTACCGGTCCATGCCCAACGGGTAAACAAGAAGTAACAAGCAGTTCCTCTCAAGACAATTCTACAATTACTACTTTAAAGGCATACCCTCGTGTATCCTGGACAAACTGATAAACAGTGTAACACACCCCCGGGGTGGTTCCAGATCCAAGAAATGATCCCAAACCGCATTTTAATTTCATAGTTTAATCACTTATGCAATTATAGGCACTAAACATAGAAATGGCCTCAGCCATATGACACCCCAACATGGGTTCATGGCACAAAAATGCACAAAACACACAGCAGTTGGAAAACGAAACACAAACCCACCTACCTTATATGCCAACGAATGCTATACCTAAACACCGACTCCAGAAACGCACAAGAACAACGTAGATCTGACGAAGAACAAAACATATTCAAACGTAAATAACTTACGTTAGGAGAAGAATTTCCAAGAATGTTACAAGTAGAGGAGAGGGCTTACCCTTGCGGTTCTAACGAGATCGTCCGAAGCCGAAATGGATTCCATACAAACGCCTAGTGGATCATCAATGATTCAGCCTCCTCCTTTGGCTCAAAAATGGCTCAAGTTCCTCCTCTTCCAAATGAGGAGGCTACTGCCTGTTTTAAGCTGAAAAAACAATGTACACGACATCTACTTTTGAGTACACGACGTGTAATTCTTTAATTTAACTGTTCATTTGGAGGCATCTCCACACTGTTCATCCGTCGACATGAGTACACGACATGTACTCTCGAGTACATGGCGTGTACTGTCACCCAGCTGGGGGCAACGCCACCACCTTACCGTTTAAGCCTACCGACTGACTACACGGCGTGTAAGGTACCACTACACGGCATGTAGTTGGTTCCTACACCCTTCGTCGCCGGCATAGCTACACGCCCCATGTACTCATCCCAACATGGCCAAAAGTACACGGCGTGTGGATAAAGTACACGGAGTGTAGTTCCAAAATTCATGATTTGTATCCATTTTCCATATTTTCTCAAAACACTTAAGGAAAAGGAAAAAGAAGAAGTCTGTAACTCTAAAAAAAAGAACCGAGTTCTTACAAACTTCCCTATTTATAGTAATTCATCCCCGAATTTCCCTTCCAAGGGTGGCGAAGAATAAGCTTAGAAAAGCTCTGGCCACTGAGCACATACGTCGGCCTCCTGCTCCCAGGTCTCGTCCAGCACTCGGCCATGCTGCCATAGCACCTGTACGAGAGGAACTGACCAGCCTCGGATAACCTTCATGCTCCTATCAACGATACGGATCAGATGCTCCTCAAAGGATGCATCATACTGAAGCTCATCCTCCTCTGGCTGAAAGGTGTGAGACGAGTCTGAATTGTAGCGACACAACTGAGACATGTGGAAGACGTCATGCATGGCTCGATACCACTGTGGTAACTGCAACCGATAGGCAACCAGCCTGACTCTTTCCAGAATCTCAAATGGTCCCACATACCTCGGTGAAAGCTTACCCTATCTCCTGATCTGTTTGTGTCCCAGACTCGGCGAAACACGCAAGAAAACCTGATCTCTAACCACGAACTCCAAATGTCATCTGCGGTGATCAGCATAAGACTTCTGACGAGACTGTGCGGTAGCCATCTACCTTCAAAACAACTGGACCTCCTCAGATGTCTCTTGCACGAGCTGTGGCACCAGTAAAGCTTCCTCACCTGCCTCTAACCAGCATAAAGGTGACCGACATGGCCTACCATATAAAGCCTCGTATGGCGCCATCTCAATAGTCACTTGAAAAATATTGTTATAGGCAAACTCGACTAAGGGTATATGCTTCTCCCAAGAGCCCCCAAAGTATAGGACACATGCACACAACATGTTTTATAGCACCTGTATCTTCCGCTCTGACTAGCCATCAGTCTGAGTGTGGTATGCTGTGCTCAGAAGCACCTGTGTACCCAGCACCCTCTGAATACTCTGCCAGAAACGAGACGTAAAGAGGGCGTCCCTATCTGAAATGATAGAACGAGGGACCCCATGAAGATGTACGATCACTCGGATACATATCCTTTCGAGATCGTCCACACTGAAGGTCTCCTTGATCGACAAGAAGTGAGATACCTTTGTGAGTTTGTCCACAACAACCCACATGACGTCATTGCCTCGAGGTGACCTCAGCAATCCCGTCACGAAATCCATCACGACATCATCCCATTTCCACTCCGGAATGGGAAACTTCAGTAACAACCCAACTGGTCTCTGATGCTCTGCCTTCACCGGCTGACAGGTGGAACACCTCATAACAAAACCAACTATCTCTCTCTTCATACCCGGCCACCAGTACTGACGTCTCAAGTCTTGGTACATCTTGGTAACCCCGGGATGAACTTCCCAAGCTGAAGCATGAAACTCCCGCATCATCTCCTCACGTATATCCCCTAGAACCCATACACGTCCATGGAAATGAAAAACCTCATCATCGCCTATCATCCAACCGGGAGGAGGGTCCTCACTTGCCACCGACTCCCGTAGAACTAGGCCTTCTGAATCCGATAGCTGCCTTATCCCCACTCTATCTAGGAGGGTAGAAGTCACAGCTAACGAGGAAAGATAAGTCTGCCCTTTAATATCATGCACCTCCATATGCATCTCAGAGAACAAATCCATAAGCTGCCACTCACCACTGGCCTCCTGCACTTCCTGTATCTAAGTCTTCCTGCTCAGTGCATCAGCTATTGCATTACCTTTTCCAGTTGTATAGGCAAGATAAAAATTGAAGGACTGTAGGTACTCGACCCACCTTCTCTGCCTTAGATTCAGGTCACGCTGAGCAAAGATATACTTGAAGGCTTTTGTGGTCGGTGAAAACCACAAAATGATCTCCCAACAGATAGTGTCTCTAACAACGCAAGGCATGAACAACTGCAGCCAACTCCAGATCATGCGTCGGGTAATTCCTCTCATGTGGCCTCAACTGCCAAGACCCATACGCCACAACTCTGTCGCCCTGAATCAAAACGGCTCCCAGCCCAATCCCTGATGCATCACAGTAAACTGTATAGCTCTTCCCCTGCTCTGGGGGTATCCAAATCGGTGCTGATGTCAGCATTTCTTTCATGTCCTGAAAAGCTGTCTCGCAAGCTTCTGACCAAAATAACTTCACACCCTTCTTAGTCAGACCTGTCAACGGTGCTGCTAAGTGGGAGAAGTCCTGTATGAAGCGCCTGTAGTAACCAACAAACCCTAAGAAACTTCATATCTCAAACACATTCTTGGGCTTCTCCCAGGAAACTACTGCTATCACCTTCTCTAGGTCAACTGCAACTCCTGCCTCTGAGATGATATGACCTAGGAAGTGAATCTTGTCCATACAAAAGTGGCACTTCGAGATATTAGCATATATGCGATGATCTCTCAATGTACTCAATACGATCTCAAGATGGGTGGCATGTTCGTGTCGAGTGTGATAGTACACCAAGATGTCATCCAAGAATACTACCACAAATGAATCAAGATACGAATGGAACACACGATTCATGAGATCCATAAAAACTTCTAGCGCGTTCGTGAGTCCGAACGGCATAACCGTATACTCATATAGACCATACCTACTCCAAAAAGCTGTAAGCGGTATATCTGATGGTCTAACGCGTAGCTGATGATATCCGGATCTCATGTCAATCTTCGAGAACACTCGTGATCCACGAAGCTGATCAAACAGATCATCTTTCCTCGACAAGGGATTTCGGTTCTTAACCATCAACTGGTTCAGCTTCCGATAATCCACACAAAGTCTGAGGGTACCATCCGTATTCTTCGCAAAAAGGACCGGAGAACCCCAAGGAGAAGTACTGGGTCGGATAAAACCCTTTTCCTGTAACTCCTATAGCTGCCTCTTGAGCTCCTGAAACTCAGGCGTGGCCATCCTATAAGGAGAAATGGACACTGGTGCTTCTCCTTGCACTAGCTCGATAGAGAAATCCACCTCACGCACCGGAGGTAGACCTGAAAAGTCTTCTGGGAAGACATCCCTGAAACGATAAAAAAACAGAGGGAAATAAGTCTGACAAGTCCCATGGTCATCCAGATATAAGCTCGCAATCTGGGCTGTGACTCCATCTCACCCATGATGCTCTGGTCCAACTCGACTCATCCAAACATCCCACTCTCCCTTGTATAGAAACTCCCCACCCTCTGGTGACATGAAATGCCCCCCTACGATGGTAGCAGTCTACGAAGGCTCGAAAGGGAACCAACCAGTCTATCAAGAGAATGATGTCATAGATTTTCATCTCCAAGACATAGAGGTCCCAAAGGAAGTGACACACACCAACCTCAAGGGGGCACTCCGTACACTGATGCACAACAACCGTCCTAGTCCCCAATGGAGTGTCTAGCGTAAAGATATCAGAAGAAGTAGAAAAACTGAGCCCAAGGATCTCCACAATGGGTACAGATATAAAACTATGTGTAGCACCTATATCAAAAAGTACCGAAGACAAGATAGAAGCTACTAGAATAGTACCTCTGACTGTCGATGGTTCGGGATCCTACTCCTGCTTGGTCTGTTGCACTGCATATGCCTGTCCAGTACCGCAGCCCTGCGACACAGCCTGGATACCCAGAGCTGTACTGCCCTGCTGCCTCTGCGATCCTAGTGTCTGGCTACCATGGACACGACCACCGTCTCTTCCTGCATGCCCTGACATATTTCAGTTCCCTGACTGGTAAGAAGCCACTGGTCCTGCTCCTGCACGTGGAGTCTACACAGAACCCCTCTCACTAGCCACTGGTAGAAACACCCTACAAAAGCACTGCAGATCACCCATCCTTCCGCAAGCTCGGAACTCCACTGGGTCTCGTGGACAATGCGGCCTCTTGTGCCCCTCTCTGCCACACTGGTAGCACCTAATCGAGCCACCTGAAGAAGCTGCCTGGATAGTACTGCCGCCCTGAGAGAAGTCCATCTGTCTCTACCTCTTTCCAGCAAAAATAGTACCAGTAACTGGTGTTGAACCGCCCTAGCCCACACCACTCGATTCCCGCAGGTTCCTCTCTGTAATCAATGCCTGGTTCACAATCGCGTGTATAGTAGGCAACCTAAAAACATTCACCAGTGCTCGGATGTCATACCGAAGACCATCCTCAAAACGTCTGGCTCTCAACGTCTCATCCCCTACCAGCACGGGTGAAAAATGATGAAGCTCTGTAAAAAGAGCAGAGTAGTCCATCACAGACATAGCACCCTGCTGCAGATTCATGAACTCTCGAGCTCTATCTGCCCTTAGCGTCTCGGGAAAGAATAATTCATAGAATACTACCAGAAAATCTTCCCACACCATGTCCCTATGATGCTCTGACTGGGTGGAAACATCCCACCACCTCTTGGCGAAATCACACGTCATGTGAGTTGCGAGCTTGACCCTCCGCCCTGGAGGCATCTACAGATGCTCGAAAATAGTCTACATCGATCCTAGCCAAGACTCTGTAGCATGTGGTCCTCCATCCCCTGAAAACGTAGATGGATGCTGCTGCTGAAAGATACGCGTCGGCTCGGCCATAGATGTGGAAGCCTGCGGTGCTCCCTGAAAGGTCTGCATGAACCGCAATAAACCTTCACGGAACTACGCCACCACACCTGTGTCCGATATAACAGCTGGTTCCACATCTGGCTCTGCTGGTGGATAAACTGGTAGCCCATGGCCCACCATCTCCGGAGTATAATCTTCGCCACTCACTTAGCAAAAAACTCACAGTCATCTAGGCGGAATGACTCTACAAGGTCAAAAGAATGCCTCAGATTCAATATTATTAAGACTGAAACGAAGGAACCAAAAAGGAACAAGAGGAAGAAGGCATTTCAAAATTTGTAAAACAAGACTACACGGCGTGTACACTGACTACAAGGCATGTACTTGACCTCCTTTCCCCTGCCCGGGTCCTTCTACACGGCTAAGCCACACAACTTCCGTTCAACAAAGCTACACGGCGTGTATAATATCTACACGACATGTACTATGTTATTTTCCAACTTCATGTGTCATCTGTGACATGGCCGACTACTCGTCTTTAATTCACATGGTGTATTACACCCGTACACGGCGTGTACAACACCCCGTTTCCCAGCCACATGGCTAACTCCACACGGTCTGTCCTTGGACAAGACTACACGGCATGTCCCAAAGGTACACAACATGTTCAGGGAGAGGTGACACCGGCCCGTGATGTTAGTTACATGGCCGAGTCCCCAGGTCACACTACACGGTGTTTCTATAACTGACACGGTGTGTTCTGTCAAGGATTTCACCGACTCGTGTTGTTAGTTACACGGCCAGACTTCGGGTCACACTACACGACTTGCACAAAAACTACATGGCGTGTTTTACCCAATCCCTTCCCTACCTCGTGTCACCACCCACATGGTTTGTGACACGGGAAGAGACTACACGGCTTGTACTGGGGTACACGATGTGTACTAAAAAATTTCATTTTTATTCCCGAACAGAAGAACACACACGACGTTTATGAGATCTTACACGGTGTGTATTCTGGGTTTTCCTGACAGTATGCTTCAGAAACTTCCCCAGAACCCAGAAAATACTGAAAACCAACACCGAAGTGTCAAATTCTGATCCGTGAGGGCCCATACTCCCCACGAATCAAAGTTTGACATCTTATCTGTGTTATAACCAATAAACAGTCAATGATCTACCATATTCCGGTCAATGGGGGCCCATACTCCCCAAAAAACAAAGTTTGGCTTCTATTCTATAAACAAGCTCAAACAAACATACCATATCACAAGGCGGGTATTTATCAAGAATCTATCACAACAAAATGCTTTATTATCACAACAACTATCACAACAACATGCAAATTATAATGCACCTACATGGCATGGAAAATATGCATGTGATGTGATATCTAGCATGTTCCTATATGATGCATGAGATGATATACCCTCATCTCATTGAGTTGCAACTAAATAGAACCCACAGATAAAATATAAATAGCACAATCCAAGTGCGTCACCCAACGATGAAAACATATCAACCGTAAAATTGCAAAAACATAATAATTGAAAATACAAGGTAGACTGGCTTTTCCCAGTACAAAGGTTAGCTACGCCCGGGCACAGCTTATTACCAACTACCGCTATGTCCTATCCCTGAATATGGCTCCAAATAGTAATTCAATGAAAATAAACTCCTCTGATACCACTTTGTAATGTCCCATACCTGGGTGCCATGCAATGGGTTCCCCGAGCCCGGTTCTCCACAAGACCTCAAGCGCATTTCCCCAAATGCCAGAGGCTGCCGACTTGCAGCGAGGGCCCATGTATGATAGTTGGGAAACTATTACCTCATTTGTCAAAGTGTAGTGCAGCGGAATACAAAATAAAACATACATCAAACAACAGAAGAAGTAAACATACACAACTGAAATAAATACAGCAGTGGATATAACCAACAGTATATAAGTGATGATGCTACATGTTTCAAGTCCTATGAAAACAGCCAGAACATGTTATATATCAATACAGTGCAGCGGGAAATATAGTATAGCAAAAAAAGAAAAACAGATGGTAGAGACATCGCGAGCCTAGGCTCGGTCCCGTACCCTCCTACTCCTCAGCAATAGTCAAGTACCTGTATAGGGACTCTTTCCCTTACCTACACCTGCAGCAACGTAATCTGTTTGGGCCGAAAAGAGTGACCCAAATAGGGTGTGAGAAATATATCTCAGTAGGCATCCACCAAAGGCCCGTTCCCAACTGCGTGTAAGCATGTAACGAAAATGTGCAGTAGTAAAATGCAATAAAGTAAGCAGTACTCAAAAGTAACTAATTACCAGTTATATTTCCATTTTATTATCCATTTAGTTCATTCAACTTAGTAATATTCTTGTGCTCAACAGCACCGAGCCCTCAGGCCAATCAGAACCGTGCCCTCAGGCTAAAATAGTAACCACGCCCTCAGGCTTACCCTCAGGCCACACAGAATGCATCCTGCAGGTATTTCCATCAGGCGTAACAGAAATTTCCCTCAGGTGTAGGAAGTGTCACCCTCAGGCATAGAAGTCAAGCCCTCAAGCACGAAAGGTTACCCTTAGGTGGAATAACGACAACCCTCAAGCTAAAACAGTCACGCCCTCAGGCTACAACAGTACAATGCCCACAGGCTAATCACAACAACACCCTCAGGCTAAACAGGTAACTGGGCCATGCCCACAGGTAAACAAGTAGTAACAAGCAATTCCTCTCAAGGAAATTCTACAATTACTACTTTAAAGGCATACCCTCGGGTATCCTAGCCAAACGGCTAAACAGTGGAACACACCCCCGGGGTGGTTCCGGATCCAAGAAACGATCCCAAACAAAATTTTAATTTCATAGTTTAATCACCTATGCAATTGTAGGCATTAAACATAGCAACGGCCTCAGCCACACGACACCCCAACATGGGTTCGTGGCACAAAAAACGCACAAAACACACAGTAGTTGGAAAACTAAACACAAAGCCACCTACCTTATACACCAACAAACGCTATACCCGAACGCCGACTCCCGAAACGCCCAAGAACGGCATAGATCTGACGAAGAAAAAAGCTTATTCAAATGTAAATAACATACGTTAGGAGAAGAATTGTAAATAACGGTACCAGGAGAGGAGAGGGATTACCCGTGAGGTTCCAACAAGATCGTCCAAAGCCGAAACAGATTCCAGACGAACGCCTGGTGGATCTTCAAAGATCCGGCCTCCTCCTATGGCTCCAAAATGGCTCAAGTGCCTCCTCACCCAAATGAGGAGGCTACTGCCTGTTTTAATCCAAAAAAACAAATTACACGGCGTGTACTTCTGAGTACACGACGTGTACTTCTTTCATTTAACTGTTCATTTGGCGGCACCGCCACACTGTTCATCCGTCGACATGAGTACACGACATGTAATCTCGAGTAAACGACGTGTACTATAGCCCAGCTGGCGGCGACGCCACCACATTACTGTTTAAGCCTACCGTCTGATTACACTACGTGTAAGGTACCACTACACGGCGTGTAGTCGGTTCCTACACCCTTCGTCACCGGCATGGCTACACGCCCCGTGTACTCATCCCAACACGGCCAAAAGTACACGGTGTGTGGATAAAGTACATGGCGTATAGTTCCAAAATTCATGATTTTTCTCCATTTTCCATATTTTCTCAAAACACTTAAGGAAAAGGAAAAATAAGTATCCCGTACCTCTAAAAAAAGAACCAGGTTCTTTCAAAACTGTTCACAGAAGGTTACCTTTATAATGTTTGCATAAGGCTACCAATAACACTATTCAAATAAGGTTAATGTTTCACTGTTCACATAAGGGTACCGATGAAACTGTTTACATAAGGTTACTGTTACACTGTTCACATAAGGATACTGATGACACTGTTCACATAAGGTTACAATTGCACTGTTCAGATAAGGCTTCTGATGACACTATTCACATAAGGTTACCATTGCAATGTTTACATACGGTTACCATTTCACTGTTCACCTAAGGCTATTGATGACACTGTTCACATAAGGCTACCATTGCACTATTCACAGAACTTGAGACACTGTTCACAGAACTGGAAATTTGGAATTGTGTTAGGAGATAAGTCACCCTGACCTCCCAAAACACCTCAGACACTAGATTTTCAAAAAGGAATGGACTAGAGAGGTCCAAGAAATTACAACTATTATCATCCATTAATAGATGTAATGTAAAAATGATAGGAATTTTTTATAGAAGTGGTGTTTTTTCATAGACACGAATAATGATTGTGTATCACGTTTTATGGAAGTGTGTGTAGGTGTAAATATAACCCTTAATAAAAATACATCATTGTATATTATGGAAACAAAGTTAATTATATATTCGTGGAATAAAAACAATTTAGGGGTATAAAATGACTAAATAATCTTTGGTTGAATGCTGTTATCCCTTCTTTGGGTAACTTCTTTTGGTTTTCATAGAAAGGATAAATTGGACTGATTTAAGGATAATGTGGGAATTATATTTTTGCAGTAAGAATGATGGTATTTTTTTGGGAATGTTTTTAATGATCCAAAATTATTGATATCTGTTATAAAGCGAGGAGATCACTTTTATAGTAGAGAAGGAGTGACATTCTTGTAAATAAAAAATGGTAAATGGTACTCGGAGTTCTCTCTTCTATCATGTTCATCCAAGAATTTTCTATTTTTGGGATGATGGATTATTTGGTATATATATTTCCATATAATTTATTTTTTACATTTTTCTAGATTACTTGGTCCATTATATAAAATTTTATCCACTATGTAAACTTATTTTTACTTTAATAGATGCAATTAATTATATTACACTCACTATTTACTTTTTAAAAAACTATGTTCAGCTTATTAGTTAATAAAAAATATAATTCCAAATATTAAATCAAAATTTTAAATTATAAAAATATATTTTTATAAATTATTTTAAAATTAATCTCATAGATGTGTTTTGAAAGCGGGGTTTTAATGTGAAAATGATCAAAATATTAGAATGATTTTATATCCATATTTAATGTGAAAGTTGATAAAATGACCTAAATTTTATTAACTTTTTTAAGATTTATCTTATATTACATTACAACAAATTTTAAAAATAATTTATCAATATAGATAAATTAGATGAAAATGTGGGTTTCAATTAATCATTAGTATTTTTCACTATTCATCCAAAAAATGAAAATGAACTAAAAATTTCCAAATAATCATCAAAATTAAATTATTATATTTCACATTATGAAATAAATTAATTTCAGAAATTAATTTTTTTGATGAGTGAAGAATTGAATTTAAAATATTTTTTCCATTAAAAGGAGGTAAAATTACTTTTTAAAAATAATATATATCTTTATACATAAAATTGTTTTTATTCTACTCTATTTTATAGAAAACACATATGAAGAATGTTAAATAGTTGATAGAGTATAATGAATATTATTCATTAAATTCATATATATAACATTGGTTAATTCATTTTTTCAGCTAAAATGTTTCTAATTGTCTAAATATATTTTTTGAGGTAATGGTACCCTATATTTTCCAAAAGGTTTTATTTTCATTTCTAATTAATTTTTCATCATATATACATGTGGAAATAATATTTTAATAATTAAATTATTCTAAATAATTAACACTATTACATTTGATATGGGACAACTATAATAAAATTTTACTAGTATTATTTATAGTACATTGTATTTTGGAAAAACAATGTCTTGCGTGTCAGGAAAGCTACCGAAGGAATTGGACATTGTGTGTAACACAAAACAAACATTGTGTTTATTATACTAAAATCTAATATATGTTTTTCATGTAGTAAAAACATAACTTTATGTTTCATGATACGTATATAGAACATAGTTTCTTCATATAACTCATGATATATTTAGTGTTGAGCGAAAAAATAAGGAAAAGTTAAAATTACTTCAAAAAAAATATTTAAACAAATATTATGGGGATGAAGCCTAAAATTTTATGCCCATGAATTCAATTAAATTGAAATTTCATTATATTAAACTTAATATATAATTATTTTCTCCCATATATCTATCAATCATGCAATTTCATTGATTATAATTAACCATGTACATCTAATAATTGTTTTCATCCATTTAAATTTTACATAGAAATATTAATCATTGATTCATATTAATGTTTAGAAGAATTGTTATCATTAATATTATAATTTTCATTTTCTAGGGGTAACACGATTATATTATGTGATGTTTTAGCATTACAATAAATTATAACTTTCATTGTCAACTATGGTTTGTGCTAAATAAATAAAATTTCAATTCATTTAGAACCCAATATTACTCATTCATTAATCTCTACATCATACGGATTTCCTAATTTATCATATTTATTTTATTCTGATATAAGTGATGATTAAAATTAATGACTAAAGAAAAAAACTCCATTTTAAGAAAATCAACTATCAATTATCTCCCTAATAAATATTCCTTAAGGAAAATAAAAATATTTTTCTATTACATAATCTATAGAATGAATTCCGAAACCATTTAAAATATTTCAAGATATCATAAATGGTTGGTTAATTCATCTTAACTATGGTCAATTATAGCCTCATGATTATAAATATACTTGGATGAATTTTTAAAATACCTGTGAAAATTCATATTTTTGATTTTTTTAAATAAAAATCAATTTATAATCAACCTAAATATAATATTTGAGATAAATTTTATTAACCCGAACAATTTTATATCAGGGTCAATGTTTTCTTTAAGACAATATCATTACATAAAAGAAAACACATCTCAAATAAAAGAGTTGTTTAGTTGTCCTAGTAATTTAAATGCATCCATTATTCTAAATGTATATTTGAATATGAAAATTAAAACAATTTTTTTTATAAGTATCATTATTCCCACATTCTTGAATATCATTCATTGTACACATCCTATATTCATGGAAAATTATACACAATATATATGATATCAATTTCTTATTATGGTCTAATAAAAATGGAATCAATAATGAATTAATGAGAATAATAAAAAATAAAAATTTAAATAACTATATATACATTACATGTATGTTATAAAATAATAAGGACGTGAATCAAGAGGTAATATCATAGACAATAATCAATATGGAAATGTAAATAACTGAAAAATTATTCTTAATCAATAACATGACTATGATAAATGTATAAGGAATAATTAATTTTATTCCAACAATAATATAAAAATAATCCATTAAATAAATAAAAAATAATGAAATGCATCCATAGATAATATCATTTCTAAAATCTATTGTATAATAATAAATAAATTTTCAATAGAGGAAAATCATATTTATTAGATGAGATGTTTCCTAGGAACATGATAGCAACATCATCAAGATATATCCTCATGAAAGATTAAAAATAATTGATAAAAATTTAATTTAATAAGTAAAACCAACTGATTAATCCCATGAGACTACTGATGCAACGATGGGCTATATATAACTAGGACCCACATGTGTCTTATATTTACAAAGCCATTTTCATATATCAAATTTCCAATTAATTTCATAAAGAATGAACATAATAATAAAATATCTATATTAATTATATTATATAAATTTATCAATATTTATCTGTCTAAAATAAATAAAATTAATGTATAAAAATTTATTTATAAATTAAAAAGGAAATTAAGGTTAATTATATTGATTATATATAATAAGGATACTTAGAGTAAATTTTATATTGAAGAACCACATAAAAGTAAAAATTTCATAGAAAATTTATTAACTACAAAAATTAATTGAAAATTTGAATTTCAATAGTAACATTGGTCAATATTATTATACTACATCGTTATGATGAATAAGTATTTTACCAATACAACATATCTCGGTTAAAATAGATTTATACAATATACCCTTAATAGATAATAATTTTGAAATAAGAACTGAAAAAGTAATCAATTACATGTTAAAATAAAAATACCCATAAATCATGTTAAAATAAAATGATATATAATAAAAAAACATTTAACACATCATTTTATCATATCAAATACATCTACGGTGTAATGTAACGTAATAAAAATTAATTATGTTGTGTAATTATTTAAAACATGTGGAATTTTATGTAAAAAAGTAGATGAATGAATTTATTTCATGACATTATGTTACATGAATATTTAGTGAATCGTGATATAACATTCCAATTTCAAGTATTCAAACCACAAAAATGAAATTAGTTATAGAAAATTACAATATTCTTTAGTGAAATAAAATTGAGATGAAATATCGTACCATGAATCTAAACATCAGAAACATTATTTATCATTTAAATTAATAATGTTATTTTATTTTATTTAATATAATAATTTCATTTATCAAGTTTATGACTCATATTATTTCAATTATATAAATTTTATATTTTAGTACATAATAAATTATGTTAACATCAAATGTTTCGATGATATTTGGATTATGTGCCAAATAAGTTTTTTTAGTTAACTATGGTAATTGTTGTGATAATTTAAATATTACAAGATTAATTACAGTTACACAATTATATTATTAATATATAAATAATAATTATAATTTAATTCATGAATCAAGGTTTAGATAAATGAAAATCTTTACAACCAGGGAGATGGTAGGTCTTACATACGCATGAGTGACATTTCCATTTTTCTACTACCAATATGGAAATTCAGTAACTTATATTGTATCCATAAATATAATAATAATAAAATAAATAATATATTATATCATTAAATATATCTATACCTACCATCCTTGTGTTTTGGTTATTAAAAGATAGTCATATCGCTTGGCGAAGGTTGTTTTCCACACGTACGTGAGCGACATTTTCATTTTTTAGTGTAAGAATGAAAATGATATATTATTATTTGATAATGAAAAATTGGTCATGAATTTACTTTTCATTTATTTTATATATAATATAATCATATATTGATTCCCTATCATCTTCCATGTAAAGCGTTTGTGAAAAACGAATGATAACCATTCACTAGGAGGTAGACTGTCAAACACACGAGCGACGTTAGTGTATCCCATACAGACTGGAATGTAAAAAAATAATATATGTGATATAATTAAAATGTTGTTAATTTTGTTTGTAATTATAACATATATATATACTTCTTATCATTCCTCATACCAATTCTATAGACTTTTTAAGAGAAAAATGTAGGATCTGAGTTCAGAAAGTGGTAGTTCACACACATATGAAATATGATTTCATAACCCATTAGATAGAATAAGGGATGAAAATAGGTGATTACCTTAACATAAATATATCTAAATAAACATATTATATATGTATATTATATCATAATTTTATAATATAAATTTATGGTGGTGCAAGATCATATAAAATAAAAATGATTATTGAAGAAGGCTACCTCTTCTTCTTAGTTCTTCCTTAGGTTTGCACTAAAGCCTTTATATGATGTATTAATAAAAATATTAATGGATTATATGATGAGATTTTAAAATTTGTAATTTATATGTTCTATTATTGGTGTAACTATATAGGTTTGAAGGTGTGAACTAGAGACGATAGGGGGTCACCTTTTATAAGTAACTTTAGTGGAACACATGAATGTTTTTTGATACAACTCAACCATTACCATGTTTTTAACATGTACAAAATCCACTTAAATGGAATATTAAAGAATATAAAGGTTTAAAAGTATATCTTGGTCCAACCAATATGTTTTTTTAAGTTTATTTTAAACCCATAACTTCTTACTTTTACCCCTAGTAAATATATTTTTACCTTAACTGTGATAATTTTTTACAGTTTTCATCATTAATATTGGATAAAAAATAAAATGACCATATTATATGTAATAATTTATTTTCCATCCATATATGGAATAAATTCTTATAAATTAAATTCATATATTTGGAAAAATTTAATTTAAATTAATCTGGTTAATATGGTGACGAAGTGGGTTTTCAATGTAAAAATGTAAAAATGTTTACAATGATTTCATATTAAAAATCAAAATTAAAATGACTCAAATGACCTATATTTTAGTAATTTTATATAATATTGTACTAGTTTTTCATTTAATATTAAAAACTAATATTTCATAATAAAAATTATGTATTCAAAAATGATGTTTTCATTCAAAATTTAGTAATTGAAACTATTTATAAAAAAAATGAAATATTAAAGGAAAATACAAAAAAATGACAATAATATAATTTTGATATGATTATTAAAAAAATATTTTTTTTTAAAATATAATTTATAAATATGGTAATTATTAATTTAAATTATGTTGTAAATATATGACTAATCAATCTTTTTAAAAAACAGTCTTTCAAGGAATAATTATTTTTCATTTAAATTATTATGATTATTATTATTATTTATCATCAATAGATAACCGATGAATATTTCTAAATAATATATTTTTTCATAGTTTTTTATTATTATTCATAAAATTTTATTTAAGGGATAGGTAATAATCAAAATTTCTAAATAATATTTTAAAAAAATATAATGTTTTATATGAGCCTATTGTTGTGTGCATCCTAATCTATCATCTAAATTTAATTTAATATTTATTAAATATATTTTTATGTATTGGGGTGTTATATAATCTTCTATTTTTGTGTTTCATGTTATTCCCATTATTGAATACAATGTTATTATTTTTGAATTATTTAGTGCTAAATAATATGCATCGTATGTAAATTGCAGTCCAACATATAAAACTTGTTCTTAGTAATCAATGTATTGATATTATAAATACCAATAATAGAAAATACATATTGAAAATTAATATTTATTACACACCCACATAAAAAAATATATAGGTATGTAAGAAGGTAATATGAACTAACACAAAACTAGGATTCAAAGTAGGAGAACACATTTACATGTGAATCTATGGGAAAGGAAGAAGAAAAAATATATTTATAGTGTGACAGATGTCATTGTTCAAAAATGGGTATTGATCAATGGAATGTTAAAAGACATAAAACAAAATTTGTTTGATTATTTCAAATGTTATATAATGAATATAAATTTATGTATTATGATAAAAGTTTCATTAAATACAAATTTTCTAAAGATAATTAATAATTTTATTATTAATGGATATATAGAAAAATATATAGTCTATAAATTGATATTTTATAATAATAATTTCATCCCATGGTTTTGATTTGATTAATTTACAATTCATCACTTACTGGTTGAAAAAAATATCCGAAAATTAATTTTATGTTATTAATGCACTAATATAAACTTTTAACAATTCATATGATCAAACAAAGAGTGAAAATTAATTCCATCTATCCTAAAATATTTCCAAAATCCACCAAATTTAGAATTTTTTATCCAATATAATATATTAATATGAAATTCTCATCAATAAAACTAATATTTTTTCATTAATATTTATTCATCAAATATATTAACTAGAAACAATGACATATTAAATAAGACTTCACATAGGCTAGTCGTAGGTATTATAACCATATCATCCTTCAATCGTGGGTTCATTCCGTATATCCTTACAAGATGTTATGGGGTTTCAACCACCTTGAGGTGTAATTTTCTTATAATATATTAGTATATTTCCTATAACGTTCCCATACAATTTGATGGAACAATTGGATTTTTTGAAAATATCTTATGTATACTTTGACAAAAGATAATACTGATGGGAAATCATGGGGTAACACATGTCTTTTCTATTGTGGAGTTGTCATTGTTGAGAATGGTTGAAGGATACATGGGTGTTTCTATGTCCCATGTGGTATGAAATATTATCCTAAAGAGGAAGTTCATGGTATCATTAATATTGTGTATTTTTCTTTTTCAAATGGATAGACCAAATTATTGTTAGTTTTTAATTCTACTTTCATCATACAAGTCGTTAGAAATGGTATGATGTATTTATCTTGGAGACATACTACTATACGGATAAAATATTTGGAATATATTATGGGTACTAATTTCATCATCACTCACATATACCAAGAAGAAAACCAGGTGAAGGATAGACATTCCACTAAAGGGATAGATAATGATATCTGATTATTAATTGATATACCCAAATAATACGTTCAATTTTATTAAATATATTATTATAAAACTACTATCTTTAGGTGGTTTTATTTTGTTTTTTTATATTTTATGCCATATCATTGATATCTGAAGGATAATCACAATATATTAACACTAAATTTCTTCATTACATTTAGAAATATTACTTTATTATTTAACAATATTATTAAATAAATAAATTTTCCACTAAAACATCAACCAGTAATAATGTTGTACAAAATTTGCATAATCATTGCAGAATACCATCCCATGAGAAATAATACATTTATCATTAAGAATATTAAAATATTATTAACTATAAACTCATAATTAACATTATGGTATTAGATACTATTAAGTTATTTAATAGATATATGATTCTATAATTCAAAAAAATCTTTATAGGTTTCATGATACTCATATCCAAAACAATACAAATGTACTTCTACAATTTAGTTTCATTTAATCCTAAAACATAATTTAATTATAAGTTTTATTTTTACATAGTTCCTTCCATGATCAAGGGATTAACCTTTATATGGGGGAAATAAACCACATAATTTGGTAATTCAACACATATTTGACATCAAGCACCAAAGGGTCCATATGATTTGATTTATTTAGTTCTATGGAACACTTTGTTTTTTCACAAAAATTATTTTCTATATTACCTTTAATTTCACACATAAATCATTTTCTCATTAAATTGAGACATATTCATAGGTGCGTCCTTCCGCATTTATGAAATGAAGTAAATTGAGCTTTTATTTTTCTATAATCTCCACTACTGAATATATAATTGATCTATATCCTTAACATCATTATTGATTGAAGGAGTTATTTAATATATGTTTTGAATCATAATTAAATAAAATATATATTTAATATTCACTATATATATCAATGCATTCAAAAAAAAAATTTAGTCATGTTTACCACATTTTCCTTCAAAATAAAATTTACCAAAATTTCATTGAGTTCTATCGAGTGACCAAATCAAGAAAACATTGTATGAGAACATGTAATCATAATGGGATGAAAATATACTTAATTATAATATTTCTAAATTATGACCCATTATTTTTAACATAACCATCCTCAGGATTGAACGAGGTCATTTATTTTCATTAATTATTCAAAGCTGTAACAACATATTATCATGAAAATGTGAATAATTCATATCATATCTAGCATTAATGAAAACAATAGTGCATATTAAGGCCTATTATTGTATACCATGAGATGGTTGGGTAATGAAATGTGAGACCATTTCAATGATTTTATACTTAGGTATATCTATTCCCAAATTAAACCAAATATAAAATCCAAATGTGTATGCATATCTAGAAAAATAAACATAGTTTATTCTTTAAAAAAATAGGTTGTTCATTTACATATACTAAAATTATATCATTGGATGATGTTAAATATTCTATGTAATCCTAAATCTAGTTCCCAAGATTAATTATAATCTTTTTATGTTACCAACTATAGTGGCATTGACTCTAGTAACTGAGAGCCAATGAATTCTTAATAAAAATAGAATAACATACACAGAATCCCATCCTTAAGCACTGAATAGATTCATTGTCTTGGTAAACTCTATATACACATAATTACGATACTATATTTGGATTGAAAAATGAAAATGTATTTTCTTTCTATAATATCATTAACCTATCAAAAACATTGTTATATATCATTCTTAGAACACAAAATTGAATCAGAGGAAATAAAAAAATAAGGGTCAGATAAAATGATCAAAAGGTGTTATTTACATTAGAATATATCATTAATAAACTAAATTAATCCATATGGTATGGATGAGATATGAATATAGATTCCACTTTTTAAAAAAATGTTAGGGAAGTGCATCTAGAGATAATCAATATATAATAATAAAATATCAAAAATAAAATAATATAAAATATGTTAAATTTATTCAATAACAAGAATATAATAAAAAGACAAGGAATATTCAATATTAAAATGACAATAACTCTACAAAAAAATATTTCATCAATAACTAAAAATAACATTCATCTACATAAAATTTAAATTATGAAATTAGCATAGATTATAATAGAAGTAATCTCTATGAATGGGAAATCATAAGTTTTATACATCATGTTTCCCAACAACATGAGACCTCTTCATTCAAGATTTATCCTCAATATTGTATAAAACTAATGGGTATTAAGCCTTTTAAAAAAGTATTACCAAATGATTCTCCCCATATGACTATTGATGCATGAAGGTGATATTTATATCTAGGACCCACCAGTATCTTTCATTTCAAAATTATTCAACATATATCAAACCATTGATTTATTTCTTAATCAATGTTTTTTTTCATTAAATAATAAATTTTATTAAAGAATATGAATTTACCAATAATTACAAAGATAAAAAAATGAATTTCCAAAATGAATATCTTATGTATAAATTATATAAAGGTTAAATAAAAACTTATCTATCGTAATAAATAAAGAACTTTTGGTGAAATTTAATGTCTAATGATCATAGGAATGTGAAGATGAAATGGGTTATCCATTCATGTTTTAAAAGTAAATGGAATTTTAAATCATGTTATTGATGTTTTTAATATATTTTTTGTGTCCAATGTCAAAAATGTTATTTTTTATAACTAATTTAATAAGACATCAAATATCTCGATATTTGGGTTTGTATAAAGTGTAATATTATGTCAGAAATCACAAGAGATTTATGATTAAAATAGAATGTTATTCAATAAAAATGAATCAAGTTAGATACTTTCAATACTATTTCTGATAAAAAAACCATAGATTGTGAAAAAGAAGAATAAAAATTCTATAAATAAAATATATATTGTTTAAAATGATATTGGGTTACAAAAAATTAAAAATATCATTACATTAAAGTCATAATTAAGAAAGCATCCAATTATTTGTATTACTTGTAATTAAAAAAATTATTATAGACAAAAATACATAGATTAAATTCATTACAAACATATTCATATAAAATTATAGACAATTATGTTGTAATGTAACCCAATGAAAAGTAATTGGTTTATGAAATTCATTTAGACTATCTATAAATTACCAAAAATCCCCTTGGATGAATTAATTATATATAATTATTTAGATACCAACCATTATTAATAATTAATGATATATTATATCATTGTATTTTATATACACCATATAAAATAAATTATGAGAACATTGTTACAATATGCCTTAGTGATATGAAATTGAGATTGAATTTTTACCATGAGTCTGAATCATCAAATATATTATTTATCTTCTGAAATAATAATGAAATGATAATAAAACAATTATTGATGGTATTTTTCAATTTTGTACATTTAATTATAGTTATAAATATAATTTTTATTTTATCAATTATTAATTTGTGTTTATAGATAATACTTTAATGATATTTCTTTAAATTATTGTGAATTGGGTAAGTTAACTTTAGCCATATTGATAATCAATTATATATATATAGATTAATAATCCTGATATAATTATCATATTTATACATCAATTATAATATTTTTATGAATCTTGAAATATTGTTTTGAGAAATTAATTATTTTACGATCATAGAGACGGTATGCTATACATACACATGAGTAACATTTCAAATATTTAATAATAATTATGAAAGTATGTTATGAAATATATTTTCCTTATATAATGAGAATAATATAATCAATACAATATTATTTATTAAAATATACTTACATAGACATTCAATGTGGGTTTATGAGGAAAAGGTAGTGACATCTCATCTTGATGGAGATAATCCTCACATACATGAGTGGTGTTGTCATTTTTTATTTTAATAATGAAAAAAATTTATTATATTTTATGATTGATAAATATTTAATTAATATAATAATAATTTATTTTAAATCATTTATAATAATTTAATTCACCTTTATCATCTTCCATTTAAATCATTAGAGGGAGATGAATCATATTGGCTTTCGAGGCAGTAGCCCGACATACACACAAGCAACATTTTTGTTTTCCCAATGGAATGGAATGTAAATGGGTATATATGATATAATGAATAAATTGGTATTATTATTTTTTATATATCAAATATAAAATTTATATCCCCAATCATAATTAATCGTTTTATGTGGTTATGGGAAATGGAATGTTATACGTTCATGAGGTGGTTGTCTACCAAACACCCGTGTGATGATTTTGTAAAAATTTGATGGAATAGAATTGATATAGGTAACTCAATTTAGGTTAAAAAATCATAGTATTTATAATAAAATTATTTAATTATATCCTAAATTTTTAATTTTAATTTAAGGAGGTGGAGGATGAAATAAAATAAAAATGGTCGTTGTTGAATATTAAAACTTCTTCAGATATATTTTCTCACTATTTTACCAAATAATTATTGTTTCATATTAGTTACAAAAAAAAATATCATATTGTATTTGATAAGTGATCATGTGATGTTTTATCAAGGTATTGGCTTTTCCAATAAGTTTTTATGGTGTTAATAAGAGTGGTTTTTAGGTGAACATTTATTAGTGAAGTGAGTGGCAAACATGTAATTGTTTGAAAATATTCATTCATTCCAATGTTTTTATAATTTTAAAATCCACAAAAATCATTCATTATCAAAAATAGAAGAGTTATGGTTGAACTTGTTCTATAATATGGATGTTTGATAAATTTTCTTGTTCATTTTAACCCTTATTCTATGTTGATCCCTTGGTATATCAATTTTTACCATAACTAGAAAAATTAAATATTAATGTTTTAATTGATCATGTTGGTAAAAAATTATGTTAAGCTTATAAAAAGTTATAAATTATTATGATAAAAAATATGGAATATATTCTTTCAAAATAAATTCATAATTTTTTGAAAAAATTAATTTAAAAACAATACCACAGACATAATGAGAATGTTTGTTTGCAAAGAATTGTTTTTAAAATCATTCAATGTTTTATATGAAAATTTATTATCAAAATGAATCCAAAGACATATATTAGATTAATTGATATATAATTAAACATAATTTAAATTAAAAAATTAAAATCTAATTTAAAATTAGAAATTGTTTAAATGATATAATATATTTAAAATAAATTAGTTTTCACTATTTATTCCATAAATTATAAAATTTAGGAAAATAAAAAAAATTCAACATATGATATTTGAATTTGATGATTTCAAAAAAGTTGAATTTTTTTAAACTTATATAAGGTATAAGAAATAAATTCAAATTATTTGTACAAATTTAATGTAAACTATCTTTTCGAATGAATAATGTTTCTGTGATTTTTTTTAAATTTATGTGAATCTTTTAAAAATTTATAATATGTGGAAAACTATTTTATATGTTTTAAAAATATTCATTTCATTATTCTATTAGTAAAACTCTTACACACTTATTTAATTTCTTGGTTATAATGGTTATTTCAGGTAATATTTTCATAAAGTAACAATTATTGTTTGAACCGTGTTTTCTATGGATCGTAAGCTATCAAGGAAATTTAATTAAATATAAATATAATTTATTTTATAGTCAAAGTGGGTAATATTAACTTCTAATATAGGTGTTTGATTTAATTCAGGATATAAAATTAAATATTACTATATTAGAATCTCAATGTGTTTCATTAATGACCCCTTTAAGTTCATTGGCTATTTCTTATTAATATTATTCTTTTTTATAAAATTCTTATAATATAAAATTTTTAATTAAAAATAGACTATATTTGTTATTCCTGAAAAAAAAATTAATTAATATTTTAGGCTACGAATGTCTTTCTCTCTAAATTCATTCTAAAAGGAAATTCCACATTGTAGTCTCATATTGGAGGAATTATTCTTCACTGATACTATGTGAACTTATTTAAATGATTTATTGATAGTTTCCTTAAATGAAAATGTGACTATATCCATCAAAATATGATACATCATTGTTAAGATATATTTAACATTATTGTTAAGTGGTAATTCACTATGATTTTTTCAGGTGTGAACTATTTATGATCAATTCTTTGTGTATGTAAGGATCTAGCTTTTATAAGGTAGCCCCTTTAGAACACAAATAATTGATAAATGAGTCATTTATTATTTTAGATTAGAGGTCTTATTTGGGTTCCAGTTCTATAGAGTAGAACTCAATATAATAATATTTATACTTGGATAGATGGGTGATTTTACTGTATGTTAGTCATTAGGGTGTATTAATATATTTATATCATTGTATTCAAGTGACTTGATGTCTATTTGGGAAAAAATCTCACTTACTAAGATAGAAAACTACCCAAACAATACACTTTTTATAGCTTGGTCAAATAAAATTCTTCTCAATTTGAATCCTTTTTTCTATATCATGGATAAACACATTATACAACATTATTTTCAATGACAATAACACTGTTTTCTTCACCGATTACTTGAGTATAACCTACTACATGAGTGATTCGATTGAAAAAATTATAATCATTTTCATCTAGGTAGATTTTCAGATTATAAAACATATTATGAATCACTTTATTCATAACTTCTATCATCGTAAAATCACCCTCCTATATGTTATCTAATATCCCAATATGTATATAAAAAACATTATACAATCACCTTCATATAGATCAAAGTTGATAGGGTTCAACATATTTATTTTTTAACATTAACATAAACATTGAACATTAATCTATAAAAATCAAAATTTTTTATATCTTATGCATCACTGCCATATATCACACAAATAGTTATAGATAAAATATCTATAAAAAGGGTTTAAAAAAATGATCTCAACCAATTCTTATTGATCCAATTTTTTACCATGATAAACGTGGAACATTGTTATTTAGTATGATCACCATATAGATGGACATTATATGATATTTTTAACGCTTAAATAGTCATCTTGGATACATATTTTCATATCCAATACACCCTTTGAAAGGGAAGAATAAATAGGGGTAAACCTAGACATTTTTTTATAATAGATAATGTTCAAAAATTGATTGTAACTCATTAAATATGTTGTTACAAATCACACATTCAATATTGCACACATAAAGATGTAAAATTTTAATAAAATTTTATTTACATGGATACTTTAGTAGATATTATCCAAGTATTATAAAATTAATATTTTTATATTATATTAGAATAAATTAATTCTCTATATGATTCTTTGGATTAATATTTTTCCATGGATGCTTTGTAGAATGCACAATAATTATAAAACAATTTTTGGGATGGGGAACTCCATCCCTTTCAAAAAATTCCTCATCACCTCATTCTTCACACTACACTGGATAAATTCTATCAAGACAACATGATTAAGCTTTAGGGAAAACATTAACTTTTGATTCGACCACAGTAGCTGCCTAGGAATGAGAATTGATTATATGGTTCGATTACTCAGATAAAAGAATCATAGGACAATGTTTATATTGAAAATATGGAATTTCCATAGTTATTTATCTATTTTACATTTGGTTTTCATAGTACTATTCAATATTTTTATCATTTCTAGATTACTCAATGTTTCTAGTTTCTTCATAAAATTTGATTATCATTTTTTACTATGGCGAGAAATCTATTTGGAATATAATATCATTTATAAGGAATTCAATGAAATTTTTTCAATAATTTGAATATTTTTTTGATAGTATAGAAGAAATTATTTATATATTAATTGAAATTTTATTTCTTATTATTATTAAAAGAGTAAAATACCCAATTTTAATTTCTTACTTTCAAACAAGAATGTATCAGTTTTATTTTTAATGACAAAGCATAATATATAGTTTATACTATTATATCTAATGAGCTTTGATACTCACACTTATATCTCTATATTTTTTATTAGCCTCTAGTATTAATTTCATCTCGGTCTCTATCGTCGTGGATCTACATTGGGTGGTTAATGATGGTTACCTTCAAGGTCACATGGAGGTATGTATAGGGATTAATTTTAAGTGTTTATATTATTGTTTCTTTTCTACCACTAGTGTCCCTTTTTTTATTATATTTCATTTTTCTATTTTTTATGATATAAATAATCTCTAAACAAGAACTTATTTATGTTTGACAAAGGGTTCCTTCCTAGGAGGATTTGGAATGCATTTCAAGCCTTATCGTTTGCTGGATTGAGTGATATATTAAGGTTTGACCTAGGTTGGTTTGTGATATCTCATGAGAGAATAAATGTTGGGTTATTTTTGTTTTTTTAAAAATTATAAGAACATTTCAAAGAATAATGAATTAAAAACATAATTTAAATGTCCTTAAAAATTCAATATTGGAGTATAAAATAATTAATTATTATTATTCATAATATCATATGTTATAATGTATATATAATCACTTCTGTTTTACTTAATTATGGATTCATGTTGTTTATTTATCCTTACTCAATCACTTATTCCATTTTTATATTATGTTTGGATTCTTTTATGATACACCTCAATATGAATATGAGATAAAACTTATTTGTTTATTTTTTGATGAATTCTACAGCAGGAATATTTGTAATTTTACTGGATATGATTAAAGTGATAATAATGTTTGAAAATGAATTTATATTTTATATAACGATTTCATTTGTAATATATATATGTTGTAACTATTCTATTTCTACATATCTATTTAATTTTTTTGGAACAATTGTTCATTTTACCAATAAATTAATATATATAATACTTTTGGGATTATATATTATTTGTTTTTATAGTTGGTATCAATGTAATTTTAATAAAATCCATTGGTAATAGATTTAGATTCACTATGTATAATATTATATTTACTATAAAAATAATACAATATTTTAAATTATTTTTGTATAACATTTAATGGGAACTATATTTTATATTCAAATATTATGAGCTAATTATGTCAATTCCATTATAGAAATATGATGACTACTGTGCAGAATGAGAACTAAATCGATAGTCATAGTCAATACTGTGATATTACACCTGACCCAATTAATGATGATATAGTAGTGAATAATTAGTTCGTTAACTTACATAGGATGTTTTTTTGTAATGAATAATCATATTTCTTATGTAGAGGGTCCCACAAATCCATAAAATCATAGATATATGGAAGATCAAATTATTTGTAAAAAACATCAAATTTCAATGGAACTACAAATCCCTCTTTAAATGATAAGTGGATTTAGTCCATAGAGATGATATTTCACTCATATAGAAGTAGTGAAATAGAACAATTCATCATAGTATACTTTATTATAATGGGATATATAGACAACTAGTGGTCAAAAACTGAATACAATACTGAAAAATAAGAAATCAGATACATCAATTTTGAAACATTTAAATAATAGGTGAATTGAATATACATTAGTGATGAGTAAAAGATAAATAATGAAAGTATGTTCCCTAATATTTGAATCATGTATGAACAAAATGATGTGGATTATTATTATAGCATTATATGTTTATATTTTTATTATATAGATTATTTCTGGTGATTTGAAATTAATATGGAGAGTATTATTAACTGATTAGATATTTAACTTTTTATGGAATTGGTCTCTATGAAATTTCCGTCACATGATGATATATTCTCACGAACCATTAAGATATAAAAAACTCCAAAAAATTATTGGTAAATAATGAAAACATAAATCTAAATGAGAAATATTGGAAGAAGAATTCTATAATTTAGAAGAAATGTAGGATAAGATTACCAAAGTGTTATAACTATGAGAAGATACTCCATATTTAATTCTATAAGTAATCATGATGTTTTTATATTATGGGAAAAAAATACTTCTTGCCCGTTAATTCACAAGTAATGTGGAATATATTAATCCTTAATGCTTTATGAATATAGAGAAGAGACATTCTGAAAACCAAATCCCAAAATGATTATGGAAATTTTGGTCAGAAAATTACAAGTGAGCAATTCCATGATTATTCAGTTATCAAAAATAAAATAAATATATTAATTCTAGGGTTTAATGTATATTGACCATATCCCTAATTTCATGTAATGATTAATGTTATTAAAAATACTTTTCCACTTCTATCACTCCTATCTATTCCATAATCAATATATGTATCCCTATAACTATATTAATGTTGTCATAAATTATTAAAACATGTGGGATACACTTGTTAGTAAATATATGCTTGGAATTAAAATTTTGATTCTTAGAATTACCTTTGGAAACCGAGTAATTTTACATAAGGAGGACATATAAATGATCCTTATTAAGGGTTGGATTTAAAATTATGATGCATTAATTTATTTTCAATGAGATGGAGATTAAAATTAGTGACATTGAAGTTAAATCAATTAACTATCTAGAGATACATTTTTACATTAATCATGTTCATTCCCCCCATTAATTGCATTCTTGAATTGAATATTGGACATACACGATGATAATGAGAGACCCATGGATGATGAATGTATCTAAAGAAGATAGTATATATCAATAATATTGGATTTCATTGATGTTTATTGATAATATATACATTAAAATCAACTAGATAATGGTTTTGGGTTCTCAATTAAACTCATTAATATTGAGAAATGATTATCTAAAACTATATATAGAAAAGAAAAAACATTTGGGGAGGTATATTTAATGAAATAATTGTAGTAGTTATCAGATAAAGTATTTATAGAAAAATAATTTCAATATAGGAAGGTGTTATTTTTTTATGAAAATAAGGTTGTATCCATGATATTATTTATTATAAATAATATGTAGACTTTTTGACAAATTAATTACATCTCATAAAAATATCTCAGCCAAAAAAATTACACAGATTAATATGTGTACTTGTTATTATCCACTAAGGGTGAGTAATGATGATATACATAGGATGACATTTGGAATTGGTTATGAAAATTATGTGCTCAATATAATTCGTTTTCATTGACTAGTGCATCTTTAACCGTTATGGATTAGATAAGTAGTGTATTAATCAAGAATTGTGATTACAATTTGGATTTAATCATTGGTGATATAATGATATAATATGATGAATATGAAAATTTCAAATGTAACGTATAAATAATTGTGGATGATGTAATCATTAAATGATTTTTATGGGAGGAGTAATATGTTTGAATTTTGGAGTAATGATTATTTTTTTCTTGCCCATATTGTCTCTAGGGATAGAATACATTTTTTTCTCACATAGACAATGATAGTTAAAGATTAGTATACACTTATTAAAATAACATACATCAAACTTTTCAAGTGCTTTGATGGTTACATTTAGATGTTTGTTCATGATTATTCGAGTCTTTTGAAATCATTAACAATGTAATAGATAAATGAGTTGAAAGGTCATTGTTCGGGTAATGTAAAGATATCAATGAAGTGGAAATTAGGAAGCATATTATGGAATTTAATTTTACTATACTCTCAGGTAAGGTTGTGTTTCAATTTTTTCATTTTGTATCAATGAAAGGGAATGAACATATTGTTTTGTACAATGATAAGTCTATTTCATATGAATCAATGAAACTGAATCACAAACCAAAATATCATACTCATGATCTTTAGTTTGAAAATTATATATTTTCATTGAAAATATTGAGACATTGTAACTATTGTGATTATTTTTAATTACATACATAATAAAAACGTTTTATGTTTCTCTTATCTTTAATAGATATGTACATGTGGAAAATAATATGGTTGTAACTTCTCAAGGAATATGACATAAAGATACATAACCAAAATGGAAAAAAAATAAGGATGGTTGATTCATCGATTACGTGTGAGGAAAGAGTTTTAAAAATTATAATGATTGATAATTCTCCCTTATTTGGAGATGTAGTTAATATTTGTATGTTGATTAATTAAAAATATGATCCATCATTCCATTTCCATGTAATTGTTCAAACATACTTACATGAATGGAAATAGATATATTAGGATGATGATTAGAACATTTAATGGATTATTAATGTAGTTAATGATTGTAAATTAATATATTTTTTCTATAAAGATATATTATTGATATTTGTGAAGAGTTTACATACTCATTTTCTACAATATTTGAAGAGAGAAATGATTGTTTAAGACAAGATGTAAAATATTTTATACACCCTAGTAGCATAATGATGTATTATTTATTTCAGAAAACAATACATCTGGGATAGAATGAATAATTAAATTTCAAACCATGTTCCTTGATTAATAATCTTCTTATTGGTAAAGGATGGAATACAAAATACCTCAGGAATCATACATACATTTCTAAAACCTATATGAAAAAAGGTAATTGTATAATATAATTTTTCACTACACTCCTAAAGTCTACAAGAGTGAATGATGTAATATGGTAATCATTTATCACCTACCTAAGATGGATCATTTCATAGAAATAACAAAATATCTATAATATTAGAAACATTCCTAATTATATAACCATGATATAAAAATAATTCAAATGCAACCACAATTTATCATATCATATTGTAAACCTTAATAAACATTATTTTTTAATATTCTTCAATTATAAAAACTTTGATCCTAATTTCACATTTATTGAGGATTTATTACATAAAAATACAGTCAATAAAACCCAAATGATTTAGAAGTATATTATATTTTTTAATTAGGAATATATCATAAATATTTTGAACATGGTATAAAAACAATTATTACAAACACCATTAACATGTTTCCAAAATTTCATTTCTTTTAAAACTGCATGGGATTACCTAGGGATATACATAAGAAATGAGTGAATATAAATCCCAGTAAGGCAATAAAAAGATTAAAAATGAAGAAAATAATACAATTTAGACAATAGATAGATATTAATGGGGTATAAAAGCAATATTTTAAAAAAGGATTTATATATCATGATAATCATAACATAATAAATATGGAAACTACATAAAAAATAAAGCTTAAAAAAGGTAAATTATAAACCCACCAAGAAATCCTATGAGACTATGTCCCGCAAGTGAATTAGTTTCACTCCCTATCCCAACCTGATATATCATGATACTAAACATTACCCAATGCATTGGAGTTCAATTTGGGTGCCCCAATAATATTCATTTCAATCTTATAGTTAAGTGTTACCCAAAAATCAGTTGTCATGGATTCATTAATCCTAATAGTTTATTTCATGATTTGGGAGTGTAGAATATATATGTGTATGTAACCATTCAAAAATTTTATGTACTTAAATATGAACACCAATGATAGAAAATGCGCATGGAATTCACAGAACTATTGTTTTGACATAGAAGATCACATTGAAATTTCAACATCACAACCACATCACATAAAGGTTAATTAAAATGGGCTAAAAATATATAATTGGATATATTATCATATAGAAATAAAATGGTTATAAATGAGGACTTGAAAAATCAAATTAAAAATATATAAATTTGTAAATAGAAGGAATCAGGCAAAGAAGAAACATGAATTGTGAAAGGATTCCAAACAATATTTCAACATGGCAGTAGGGTAAAAAAAGATTCTTGGGAGGATTAATGAGAGGGAAATGTGATCTAATCCTTTATATATTATATAATATGTAATTTTAATATATACGAACATATTAAAATATATGAAAATTTAATTTATGTGTTATAACACATAATAGTTTCTTGAATGGAAATGAGAAGAGATAAATCCCTTAAGAAAATTTTGACATGGTAATGGGTGTACATAAAGGACCACGGGTGTATTAGTGAGAGATAAAAGGGTAATAAAAAGAAATTTATTGAATGGGATGTACTGGGAAAATGAAAAAACGTATTCTAACTTAATAATATGCAATATTAGAGTCATGAAATAAAACAATTTCTTGGATGGAAATGAGAAGAGGGAAATCCCTTACGAAAATTCGGTATGGGAATGGGTGTACATAAAGAATCATAGGAGGGTTCATGAGAGTGAAATGGGTATATAATCATGTATACATAAAAAGGAAAAAGTGTGGGCTAATTAAAAGCATTTCCTAACATGAAAAATGGAAAATACAGAGCATAATAATAAAGTACCGGGGGAATAAAAAAGAGTAGAAGATACCGTATTGAATTTTGGAGTAGTAATGGCCTAGGTAACAGAAAAAATGAGGAAGAATAAATGATATCCCACTAATATAACATCCACATGATCGTACTTTAATGATTATAAATTGAAAAAAATAATTAAATTAAAATAAGAAAACTAATATCAAAGAATGACCTTGAATTGAAAGAAGAATATGAAAATTTCTTACTTGAGTGTGTGACTCTTAATTCATGGGATGGAATTGTTGAGAGATTGGTGGAACAATTTTAAGACTCTATAGAGTGTATGATAGAGAATATCCATGATCGCTGGAGTTTTAGGGAAGATGAATTTGGGCATTGGTGGGTATATATAGGGAATGATTGGGATTTCGTTATTATTTTGGGTTTCTACTCTATATAATAAAGATAAAAAATCAGAAATCATATCATGTATTTTTCTAGTATTTTCTACCAAACGGGAAAGGATAACATTATTTAACATGTTAAATAGCCAAAAATAATAATATAATTTTCGATCATATGTGGTGGTGAGTCATATTCCTAAATAAATGATTTTATAACCATAAAATATATTACATCTATTATAGGATAAATTATTGATTTATATAATGAATTAAATAATCTTAAAATAATATTATTTTAAAAGGAATTTTTTTTTTCATGGATACCCTTTTTAGTATTTATTAATTCTTCATTGTGTCATTATGTTGTCATAATACACAAAGTGTATTTACTAGGTATTTATTTTCTACCTGAAAATATGAATGCCTCAGGAAATTATGGAAAATTATAAATTGGATAATTTGGAATTTTGAATAAAAAAATTGATATTAATTTTATCTTAATAAATTACAAATATTTTATTTTTTAGTTGTAAAATAATAATCAAAATTTATTGAAGAATTTGTTTTTTATTGAAAATAAATGTTTTTGAACCCTTATAAAAAATACACATGACTTCAGAAAAAATATGTGATCATTTAAATTTATTAGAAATTATTTTATAGTATCATTTTATTAAAACAAAATTTATATGACAAATAAGTTAATTCATCAAATTAATTATCTTAATTTAAATTAAACATTAATAAAAAATTTAATTTTTATTCTATTCTATATATTCTTATGAAAATTATAAATACATCATTTATAAATTTAAAAATAAAAAAAATAATATAATCAAAATTTTAAATAAATTAAAATATAAATAATAATATTAATATATATAATATTTTTCTAGTGTCTTTTTAAATTATTTTATAATTTAATTATACAATTTTCCTTTTACCATGGAAATTAATATTAACTATAACTATAATTTATATTGTTCATAAATTATGTTGACCTTATTACATAATATTAATTAATAAGAATATAAATATGGATTAAATATTATCAAAATAAATCCATATAGGTGGAATAAATTAATTTAAAATAAAACCCACAAGAACAATGGAAATCAATTTTGCAGGAAAACATTTTTCTTGGAAAATCTTATTTCTCATAAACCATATAACTATTAATATTAATTATAAGGATTTAAATTCGTAAATGAATATATTAACTATAAAAAATGATTTAAACTATTTCTAATCTAGGGTCATTTTAATTTATTATAAGTGAGAGACATTTTTCATTTTAAAACAGTCCTCAAAACAAATTCATTTCTACCATATAAATAATATTATACTAATATCCTGTATAAAAATGATTTAAAATGTAATTGATTTAATAAAATTTAAGAATAATAATGTCACCTTGAAAGAAAATTAAAAGGATAATTCTACTTTTACATTAATTAATTTATCAATATAGAAGTCACTTTTACATAAAATCTATTTTTCCACTATTTACTAAAAAATATACATTTTAAAAAAAATTATATGTTTTCATAGTAAATTAATTTTGATACTATGATATAAAAAATAGTTCATTTTATCAAATAAATATTATTAATTTTTTAGAAAATAATTATAATTTATTTTTTATAATATAAAATAAAAACAATTTTTAAAGAAAACATTCAAAAAGACATTACCATAAATTGAATGATTAAGTTATTATCATTTAGGAATATATTTACAAAATGTATATATATTTGATAATTTAATTATTATAAATAATATCAATAAAAATAATATAATGTTTCAAATGGTAAATATTTAAATAGTCATTGTTTCTTGGGTCCACTATTGAATATAAATTAGGCTATCGAACAATGTTTTTTCTTTGGAAACTCAGGGTGTTACATATTTATAAACATTAATATATTATATACTTGAAATTTAAACATGAAATAAAAAATAAACATTTTGATATTTGTAAATATATTTATTAACAACATACATCATAAAAGGATTAATAATACATCTTCTGGAAATGAGAGAAAGGGATGTATGAAGGTCATCACATAATATGGGTTTCTAGTATGAGAACATTGTCAGGATGTTACAATTTAGTAATATAAGTGAATGATAAAGCCAAAGAACTAATTGAGTGTGATAGATAACATGGTAAAGAAATATTTAATGACTTGAAACCATAAATATGTGATGGATAAATTGATTATCAATTTATTATAATATGAAATCAATTTTAATTTAGGATTATTACTCTAGAGTTAAGGAATCATTTATTATCCATACTAGGTGCATAAATAAATATTTTATCATCACTTTTATAATTAATTTTTATTATAATATCATCTTTATCTGTAAATGATGAGAGCTAAAGATGATTTTTTATATCTGCTATAGTAAGATAAACATATAATGGATAACATAATACACCACATTATACCATGTTATCCCTACATTCCTTAATAAATTCCAAATTTTTAAAATAATGTGTGATAATAAATTAAAACATTACAACAGAATTATACAATGACCCAAAGGGTTAGCATAGATCATTCATTAAATAAATACACATATATAACATTATTAAATTCAAACCCAATGAGTGTATTAACAACAATAGTTATTTTATTCCATTCTTATTTCACCCATAATCATGTAAGAGCATTTATATCAGTTATTACTAATAGTCATGTATTACAATACCAATAAGAAACATATGTGAAAATATAATTAATTACATCTAATTAGAATATTTTTTCCTTTAATATATTAACCTAAATATACTTAAACACTATTAACCATCATTACATAAATTTTAAATAGTGACGTCAAGTAATTTTTGTAAAATATTATCCCTATACATACCATCACAAAACTCTTTTTGTTTATCCTAGCAAAAAAACACATAAATGAGTATCAATCACTTAATCATGTATATTACGGAATTACACATCATCACTAAATAATCTTTATAGGTTTTTTGTTATAATTAAACAAATGATTAATGTACATACATGAAAAACTATTGTTGAAGATGATTCTTGATTAAACAAGGTCATCGATATACTACCAACACGTATATACATTAATACTTACAGAAAAACGACTTTTATTTCATTGGACCATTATTATTTTATGGTTTAACCATTAGATTGAGGTATTTACTAGGTTCCTATTCTTTCATTCTATTAGATATAATAAGAGGGAAAATGTATGAGTTATTTTAATATATTAATCACATAATAGGGAATCCAATGGAAATAAATGGATAACTTATAAATTGTATTTTTTTCCCATAACTAAATAATTTCTAGGATTTTATCTATGTTATGCATGATGTTTTTTTCTTACATTAACACTTAAGGGAATATTTTATCTCTTAATAATGGTTTGTAATGAGCATGAAAAGATACTAATTCATATACCCTGGGGCTAACAAACTAAATGCACAGTAAGGCCTATTTGTTATACTAGGTTACCCCAAGTCTTGCCTAAGACATCATGTCATATTTATTAATCGTAGGTAAAACTATTTTAGAACCATGTCCAGTTGTTGTATCTAGGTAGGGATGAATTTTCATAATAAAAAATATATCAATTTTATCCTGAATGGAGGAATGTTTTATGATACATAGAATTATCCCAAATGGTTCCACTAGAGTATTATAATACAAATCCTAAAATAACCACAATTTTACACTGAAACAAACTATACAGACCATGATATTCACTTCACATTAATTAATAATTTTTTAATAACACTAAAAATAATAAAAACCAAATTATTATGAAATAATTTTTTTTTGGAATTAGGATGATAACATAAAATTTAGAAACATGGGAAACAAATTTTTTTTTAAAACCATACATAACATTATTATAAAATTACATTGATTTTGAAATTTTCGGGGATAACATAGAGAAAAAAGGGGTGGTATTTAACACTGAGTAAAGGAATTAAAATTGAAAAACATGATTTGTGTTATATATGTTAGATAATAAGAATATCAATTGATCATAAAAGAGAAATGAATAACAAGGCATGATATAGAATGATATTAATAACATGGGTAATGTGGAAACAACATAAAACAAATAATAGTAAACATAGGCCAAGGCTAAACCCACCAAGACATCATGGTGGACTAAAATCATAGATGAATCAGGTACACTCCCTATCATAACATGACTTATCAAAATAATAAACATTAACCAATGCATTTGAGTCCTATCTAGGCACACCCATGATATTTATATCATTCTCATGTTTAGGTGTTCCACATAGATCAAAAAACATGGATTCATTCATCATAATAATTTAATCCACGATTAGGATGTATGGAATACATATGTGTTTGTCCCAAATAAAAAGTTATATATTCTTATATGATAACACCCTTGATAGGAAATCAGTATGGTATTCAACACACAATTGTTTTGACATCAAATATTGTAGTAAAATTATTTAATCCTAACATAATCACATTATGATTCATAATAATGGGTCGATGAGAGAGGAAGGGGTCACTTGGAAAATATAAATCAAATGGTTAGTAAAATTTAAATGTAAAACCATATCCAAAAATATAAATTTTTTTATAGAAGGGATAAGTTAATGAAGAAAATTGAATAGGGAAAGTAATCCAAACAATATTTAGTCTTGGTAATAGGTGTACATAAAGGATCATAGGAGGATTTCTAACACCGAAGGCTTATTGTACATGAAAATTACATTTATTTTCCCAAAAAATAAGACATTTCAAAAATAGATTCCAAATAAACTTATTATTTTAGTGTATTTAGAAGTATGGAACCATTCTTCTAACATGGTGTAAGATCTTAAAAATCTCCTATAAAGATCAAAATATTTAGTTTTCATACATAAAATCATTATGTATATCCTGTGGAAAAGGCAACATAAAAAGGATGAGCAGAAATTATTAGTAAGGGTAAACATGAATAATATAAAAATATAATCATAAGAATCTAAAAACATGAACATTAATTTTGAATATCTAAATTGTGAGTTATGAAATAAATATTGAACATTAACCATGATAAAATAACATTTAAATAAAACATGGAATTTTGGAAGACACATAAGCAAGGAAAATTATTTTTATATCATCTATGGATCATTTTCAATACTATCATAGTGGACAATTTCCATTACTAATCCATGCTAATGCCTAATTCTAGCCCTGTATTACTGAACCAGATTTTATTTTCGTTCCAGTCACATCAATATCATGTGATATATATAATTTCTCAATTCATTAGTGGATGATATATGTCCCACACATATCATTATGAAATAATTCATACATGTGACCCATTAAAATTAATCATTCATAATATCATAAAGTAAGAAATAAAATGGTTTTCTTATAAATCAATACATCATAACATATTCCTAATAAAATTTTATGTCATCATTAAGATAATCAAATCATAGTAATAATAGGGATAGAAACATAACCCAATTTAATGTGTGTCACATTAGATAGAAAATTAGTCTAATAAAACACTCGAACATAAATATTGAGAAAAATATCCATTCTTATTAAAAAATTATTTCTTTCCACAAATTGGTGAACAATTATAAATGAAAATAATTTAGTTGAAAATAAACATGAACTTGTGTATATTTGAATCTTCATGGAAATATGTAGAAAAAATCCATCCATACTAAAGAAGTTAAAAATCATTGTCCTCATACATTTTATTTGAAATTCAAAAAGTACCTTGTATGGAAAACGAAAGAAATATTCCTTCCAAACCAATGTTTTACAGTTAAAAATGGTTAAAAATGAAATTAAAAATAAATATAATAATAGTTAAAAAATATGAAAACATGGAAATTGAGGATAGATATTCCCCCATTAAATATTTATGTATTAAAAATCTTGGATAAAAAATTTACTGCAAAATTATCCCTTACTTTAGGTTTAATATCCTTCGTATGTATCTGAACCTCCACTTCATCGACATTCTTCCTCTAAATCATTTCATACAGAACTAGAGATATTATTTGAAGAAGACTAGAACCTGTATAATATAACTATGGATAATGATAATTGAAAATGGAATGGGATGTCCGAGCTTGAAGGCTCAAATTTAAGTGATGAAAAATTGAGGGAGGAGGTTCCCTTTTAATAATTGAGGAGATAGGGGCTGTTGGAAACCACAAAAAATTTACAATATAATTACATTAATCCCCACTCAGAAACATCCAAAAATCCATATTTTATAATATCAGATGACATAGCTTTGTAATATCATCTTCCAATAAATTTTAGACAAGTATTTTTGTAAATTTAAACAATATCATATTAATAAACACTTAATTATTCAATTTAATTTTAATTAAAATAACAAATATTTCAATATTAAAGGTGTTCAAAATTCATTTATTTTATGTAAACTAAACAATATATAAGTACCTTTGATTATTTTATATTATATTATATATATTCTATATTTGTTAAAAAAATATTATTTTTAAATATTTTAGAAAACCATTGTTTTAAAAGAACAATAATAGGGGGAATTTTGACACTATACAATGAATAGATTTTTAAAAATATTATGATAAAATGTTATAATAAAACCAATTATTTTATTATATTAAGATTGGTCTATTTTATTTTTTATTAAACATCTTATATTTTAATTATCTAACATTATATTTATTTTAATATTTTAAATAACATTAATGTGATATTTGTTTGTAAAATAAATACTACATCAGTTTTGGGTAATTTTTAAATAAAATTATTTAATTTTTTTAAAAATTAAAAATATAATAATATTATTAATAGAAATATACTCAATTTTTTACGAATAATTCAAGTATAATTTAGCTTCTTGAAAATTCATCATTAAAAATGATATACATATTAAATTATGAATGTGACCACATTAACATTACATTAAATAAAAATAATTATTGTCCCAATCTCATCCATATAGAAAAAAACTATTAATAACTTGACCAGTGTATGATTATGGTCCATATATAGATGAAAAATAAGAATTGGGAAGGTTTTTGGGTCTTTTGATGGTTATTATAATTTTAATAATTATTATTTTATTAATATCTCATCAATTAAATAATTTTTACACCATAAATGTTTCAGTCTTTAAAGTAATTATATATTTCGTAAAAATTAGAAATAAATTACCATGACAAATAAAAACAAATTATCCTTAAACTAAATATTTATAATTGATTTTATCTTCATTATAACCATATAAGAAAATTTTTTAGATATTAAAATTTTAGTGAGTCATATTTAACTATTCGTTAAATAAAATAATATTAATGTCCAAATCTCATCCATCTTGATTCCAAAAGACACCATTTTGACCCAATGATGGTTTTGGTCGAAGAATACTAATCCAATTATATTAAGAAAATTGATTTTTTAAATTTATAATAATATTATTACCCTTAATTACCCATTTTACCATTTTACAATATTAATAGAAAATTATAGAAGTTACTATTCAAAATAAAGTAATAATAATATAACACTATTTAAATAATTTGGGCCTAATGATTCCAAAAGTGGAATTATTTTTTCAAAATAAAAAACAAAAATGTTTTAGTAAGGAATTTTAAATTATTCCCATTTTCAGAAATAAATAATGGCTTTTTAAATATATAGAACATTGCAAAAGATAGAAATGTTTTACATCTGAATTCAATGAAAAGTTAATTTTAATGAATTAAACTACATTGAATGAGCAGAATATAATGTATTTATAATTTATAACCATTAAATAATATAATTTAATTATATAAATTATTTCTATGAAAAAAGTAATATTCTCTTAAATGTTTTATATAATTTAATTATTTATCAAAATTTAAAAATTATCAGAAAAATAAAAAATAATCATCCAAAGAAACTTTTTATATCTCTATTATAGTGAATAAGTTGTTTTTATAAATATAATATAATGCAGTTTCAAAAACAAGATTTAAAATGGGTGTTCCATCAAAATGGGGTAATACCACATGTTTTAAAAATACTTCTTTTATCCAAAAAAATTGAATTTGTTCTTATATATTGTCTATAAAAAATAGAAGATGAATTTTAAACATTATATTGAATCAATATAGAGTGATTTTTTTATAGACTCACTTATTTTCATATAAATATTTTTTAGGGAATTTATTTATATACAAATAATCCATTTAAATGACTAGGTTATAATATTCAGTTGTTCAATTATACTTGGTTTAGTGTGAAATTAATTCTACCAAAAGAACCTGAAATTTTGTGTAAGAAATCTAATAATAGTGGCTCATAAACCATAATCTAATATAGTGTGTCTTATTCTACAATTTAAACTTGGTTTAGCATACAACACAAGAAATCAAAAAATAAAATAAAAAGTATCTGGATCATAAAATAGCATGGTGTTACATTATAACCACCTTAAAATGAATTTCTCTCCCTAATGTCATTTGGGATATAAAAGGATTTATACTTGAATGTTTTTTGATAAAAACATGAATTATAAAGTTTTTTATTAAAACATTATTTTAAAAATGATAGTTATAAACCTATTGGTTACCCAATATAACTCCTCACTAGGTTTCCCTATAGACGAACATATGTGGGAAGTGAAAACAGGGATATAAAAAACAAATCTATCCAAAATGTTCAAATGGTGTGTGATATATGTCAAGGATATTATAATGTTAACCATCTAAAATCCATAAATCTATAATGACTTAAGGGACCATCTAATTAATTGAATAATAAGGTAAAAAGATAACATTTTTCGACTTTAAGATCATTTCCATAATATTGAATAACATGTGAATAAATACATACGCGATTTTAGTATAATCTCACCATTGGTCGTGCCTTGAAAAATTTCCAATTCATATCTTATTCAAGGAAATAAGGATGAATTTTTCAGTCCAAATGTGTTTTGAGATCATGTGATTCATAAATATAATGATAGTTCATTCCATCTATCTCAACAAAAAGGTTCTTACAATTTATAAAATATGAATATGTCAACCTATTGTAAGATAAAACATTAATTTGTCAAAATTCATCCACCTTATTACTTATGCAATCCATAGATGGATAACCTTACAATCCGTCCATAATCTGAACATCTACAACATTAGAAAGAGGTTAACTAAATCTTCTAAGAATTTATCACCCATATATCATTAGGATGTTCTAAGTTGTCACAATCCAAACATGTGAATACCATTATCAGGTATTTTTTAAAGCATGGTAATAACATGAATTACTATAGAACGTTAGTGAAAATATCAATGTTATCATTAATTAACTCTATCAACATACTGTAATTCCCAAAAATTCTATATAATCAAACCATGATATCACATTCTACTTATATTAGTCGTGAGGTCATAAATACTATCAAACATCTCATTATATCCATATACCATAATTATGTCTATATCATGAATTTTCATGAAAAAATCTAAATAAATTTTCAAAGTTATTGGTACCATTCAACATATACTTTCAAAGACTCAAAGAAAAATAATACTCTAACAATCCTTAGAAGTTTATTTATTCCATAATAACATTATATTACATATGAAACATTATTCTTGATAAAAATGTAATCATTATACTATCTTTGTAAACTATTGATCGAGAATCAACATTTCATTCCTTAACAATTCATTCATCTGATATATCCTTCATAGTCTCTTTATCATTAGCAGAAAAACACAACCCATACGACCATGCTAATTCTATTCATTACATTTTTTTTCATTGCCCGTCCCCTGAGCCATGTGCCATGACAACACCAAGCCCTCTTTCCATAGGCTAGGGGATGGTGACTAGCACCAGAAAGGAATAAACCAAAAAGAAAAGGAATTATCTTTTAACCTATACACCCATAGACATTAAAAACTATACAATGAAAACTCGAAAGGAAAAGAAAATAGTAAAACCACCACAAAGTAACATTACTGAGATTATAGTGTGTAAACTAAAATTAAATTGGACAAAATACAAGACCAACTGAATGAAATGTACAACAATCTGGAGGTTGTCCTCCAAGGATCCTACATGAATGGTATGTATAACTATATATAAGATTTTATTTCATTACACTAGGTCTATCAGTCCACCTATGAGAACCATCCAGTCCTACCTCCATAAATTCCTGGTTAAGGATGTTCATCATCTGTACAGGACATAATTGGTGCGGGTGAATCCCATGCAGTGGTGAGTATAACAATACTTAGTAGGGACCTTGAAACCACCGAAGGTCTCTAATCCATGAGGGAAAACACCAAAAAGGAAATACCACTGAGGTAACACCACACACCAATATCTCAAACACATAGCCCAAAGTAAAAGACACAGCTCACACAAGGTATAACATAAGTACAAAAGTAGAGATGATTATTCATAAAGCTAGATCATATTATTCTATCGAGAGACTCTACTACTGACTTGCATAGGGTCTCTAGGTCTTGACCCACTGAGGATCGTTATGTGAGAACCATAGAGGATTTCTAGGTGCAGGCCCAATGAGGATCTCTAGGTGTTTACCCACAGTGGATCACTAGGTGCTGGCCCATAGAGGATCTCAAGGTGCTGACGCACACAGGATCTCTAGGTGCTAACTCACTTAAGATTTCTATTGATTTCTTACATAGCATATAACCACTGGATTCCCTCACTTAGCTTGATTGAATTCTACAGTATCCTCTCCTTAATCCATCGTTCATACCTTAACTTCCACTAAGTCCCACATTGCGTAACCCCAAAGTAATGCCACTTTATAAGGCCCCCAATGAAAAAGATGACGCATCAATCAGACAACCGGTCTATAAGTTATGGGCCTTTTAGTACAAATAGACATGTTGGATTAGAGTCCAATCCAACCTGCCCATACTATAACATCCTCCAAAACTCATCTGGAGTATTTCAAAAGGACCTCCTTATCACAAGGGTCCTTGCATTGTAGATGTTGCATCAATCGGACGCCCGGTCAGTAAGTTATTCCTTTTTAGTAAAACAGGGTTTGTTGGGTCAGGGTGCAGTCCGACCAGGTCGGACCAACCTCACCCGACCTTGTCTGGGGGTCCGACATGGTTCCGGACAAGCTGGACCATTGGCCCCGCAGTTTTGGATTTGTAGGATGGATCTGTCCTGATGGTGGGTCCCACCCGACATCGTGGGTTCCCCTGACGACACGAGTCTTGCACGCTGGTAGACCCAGCCCGTCAGAGGTGGACTGGTAACCCTAGCCAAGACGTAGCAGAGAGTTGTGTCTCAAATTCCTCCCACCCTGTGTTTTATGTGGTATGGTCACCACGTTGTGGTCAAGTGAATGTGATGGCTCCACCTAGTCGACCATGCTAACTCGCCGTTTCGCACGCACGTAGACCATGTTTGTGTGCCTATAGCACGCTTAAGCGGGTCGTTCCTCCATGTGGTTCTGACGAGCACCGCACCACCTCACCACTGTGGCATGCGAATGGGCGCACCATCATCCTTCATCTGTATTCAATGCTGATCACCTCCACAGGCAATAGCGGTACCTTCGACGGTCCATCAGAGTCGCTCCAAGTGTTCGTTTCCCAAGTAACTTGTATCTAAAAAATCTCTAAGACATCAACCTTGCTATGAAATACTCAAGCTCTCTTTACCTCCATCCCAATAATTCATCCTCAAATAAATCACAAAAAACCACAGTGGAAGGTCCGACCCTTGTTTGGGTCAGCCCACACCCTCCACATTAGAATATAAGCATGGGGGGTATGTATTAATCCACATTACAAGAGTAAAACTCCAATTCAAACTCCTGCTCATCCCTCCCTCAAGAAAGAGAAATTCACGAATCAAACTGTTACCCAGTTGATTCCTCATTCTTCATTAATTCTCAAGAATGTTGAAGAAATCATCAAAACCCTAGAATTCAAAAACCCATACCTTATGGACGTTCAATGTAGAATCATTCATCCTCTATGATTCAGGATATCGATGACTCTTACCAGATCCATTCTTCGAGGCACACTAAAGATGATGAAGTCTTGTCAATGTTGGTTGTTCTTCATTGGAGAAGAAAACTGCATGTAGATTTTCAACGAATCCCTACAATTTAATTCCACATTCTCCCATGTATTGGATTAGTAAAGAGAATCATATCGTAGCATTATTATGATGCTGCAATGTTGCATCATTTCAATGATTAATTAATGAAATTTTTTTAGTTATGCATACATTATTGAATCATTACACAGGGTGATAAGGGATATTTTTGATCCTCACTAATGGCCCATGTCACCGCCTGGACAATGCACCGTAGTGCAACCAACCACCACCAAACAATGAGTAATGAAATAAAATAATTCTTTTAAATTATTTTATTATTTTTCTTTAAATTTCCTAAAATAACTTTTCTACTCCAACACTTCCAGGAGAATTTCAGTCATTTATAGGCGAATCCCTGTGTTCCATATTCAACGGTACCCTCGTATTTTTTATCTGAGTCCCAATTCAAACGATTGATAAACCCACTTTTACATTTTCTAAACGTAACACAACAAAGTTCAAAATTCAATTATGGGATGTCATGGACTCTGAATCACGTGTTGCCAGAGCATGTTGTCTTTGAATAATTTCATATAATTAATAAAAATAACCATAATTTCTGATACATATCATTATACCCACCGTAGGTAATTACGTCCCCCAAATCCAAAACAAGGACTAACTAAGAAAGTGGGGGTACTAAGAATGAATCTTAACCACTCTCTCCTATATTCTCTAAGGAAGATTTTTGTGCTGCCATCGAACGCGCTCCATAGGAATTGACCTCCCACATAGGATCCACTCTTGTCGATCCCCTATCTATTCTATGAAATCTGCAAATGTCACCCCATTTTCAATGTCCATCTCTCCACAGTTGATGACGTGTGACAGATCATGCATGTATCTCCTCAGTTACGACACAAGGAAAACATTATGCACTCAGTGCTTTTTTGGAGGAAGGGCTAGGCAGTACACCACCTCTCCATATCTACTCAGGATCTGAAAAGGAATGAAGGACCTTGGAGGTAGAATTCCACTGGGGAAAAAAAACAGGACACAGTCATGAAGCATGTCCTCTAAGATCTGTATGGTCTGCTCTTTCTGACCATTAGTCTTGGGATAAATTTTTTTTCTCAAACAATGATGTGACTTGAATGCTTCAATCAACCTCTTCCACATATGATATGTAAAGCATTCATCACAGTCTTAGACAACTATCTAAGGCACCCCATGGAGCCACACAATCTCTAGGATATAGAGGACTCCCATTCTTTCTATAGGTCCCAACTCCTAGATGGGTAGAGAGTTATCCAACTTGGTGTGTCAGTCAATGATCACCGAGATAGAATCATGGAACCAGGATGTATATGGAAACCTCATCACAATTTTAATCGAGATAACACCCTATTTTAATCTGATACCTCTAGTGGTTGGGCCATTCCTGCTAGAACCTAAGGATCTACCTTCACTTACTGGCAAGTGAGGTATCAAAAAATGAACTATGGCATTGCTTTCTTCAACCATAGCCATGATTACTTTTTTTGGAGGACCTGGTAAATCTTCCCCACTCAAGGGTGTACATCCAAAAAGGATGTATGTAAATCGCTCAACACCTCCTCCAACAACATCATTGGTACTAAGATGAGCCCTATGAAAAGGGTGATGTGCTCCCCAACTAACGAAAATACATTAGGATCTCATCATGAGGATAATTGATCATGTCGGGCCTCATAGTCCAAATCCACTAGTTTTGCCTCCCTAAATCATTGTAAGAATGGGGGAGTAATAGTCACCAACTAAAGGCTGGTTTCTCCTTAATTATCCATAATGGATATCTGTATTGCGGCTAGATGCTCCACCACCTAACTCAGCATCTGCAAACCAGACCTCCTACTGAGTGCGTCTGCCACGATGTTCCCCTTACCAATAGTAGAGACAAAATCAAAGTCATAGTTCTCGAGGAACTCTTGCCATTATCGATATCTCATGTTCAGAAAATCTGTGAGAATATATACCTGAGACTTTTGTGGTCAGAGTATATGATAAATTTTTCACCCATCATGTATTGCCTCCACATCATTGAAGCAATTACCACTATTGATAACTCAATTAGCGGGTCACATAGTTCAATTAATGTTTCCTCAACTATCGTGATATGTAGGTGATCAATCCACTCTCCTACATTAGGTGACAACCCGGTATAATCCCTGATGTGTCGCTATAAACTAAAAACCCCACGCCCTCCTATGGTTGTCTCAAGAGGGGGGGCACTAGTTAGTGTACGCCTCTCCTCCTTGAAACTTTGATGACATCTCTCCATCCATAATAAGGTTTTTCCATTCTCTATCAAAGTTGAAAAGGGTGATGATACTCTAGAATAGTTTTGTATGAATCTACGGTAGTACCCAGCTAACCCCATGAAACTCCTCACATCAATCACATTCTGGAGTAGCTCCCAATCCAGAATTTCCTCAATCTTCTTGGGATACAATGCAACTCCAACCTCCAAGATGACATGTCTAATAATGTGCACATCTCGAATCTATAACTGGCATTTTATGATCTTACCATAATTTTGGTTCTCTTGGAGTGAATCTAGGAGTATCTCTCCGTGTTTACCATGCTCCTCCTCAGTTTCTGAGTAAACCATGAAGTCATCAATATTGACTACCATGAAACGATTTAGGTATGGCTGGAAGAACCTGTTCATGAGTACCATGAACACTGTTGGGGAATTTTCCATGCTGAAAGGCATCACTATGAACACGTAGTGGTTGTAACATCACCTTAAGGCTATCTTTAGTAAATCCTCATCTCGTAAAAGAAGATGGTGATAGCTTGATTAGATTTCTATCATCGAGAACAACCTTTATCCTTTAGTATTATCTTTTAGGTAATCAATCATCATCAGTGGATAATTTTTCTTCACAGTCACCTGGTTCAGGTACCGAAAGTCCACGCATATCCTCAATCTCTTTCCTTCCTTCATAGAAAACAACACTAGGGTTGACTATGGAGAAATACTGGGACTTACAAACACCTTCCTCTGGATGTCGTCCGGCTCTACACTCAACTCCTGAAGCTCTATGGGAGCCATTCGATATGCCGGTGTAGATATCATTGTTATCCATATTTGGAAGTCAATATATAATCCTACTTATTTTTGGGGTTTTAGTACTTAGATATCTTCTGAAAGTCATCCTCATAATCGACCATCACTATAGGAATGTTCAGACTCCCTTCATGAACCATACTAATTGTTAGGATAACCAATTGGTGTCTGATCAACTGCACCCTCATATATGAAATTATATCATGTGTCGCAAAGGTTCCCTTATCACAAATAAAATAAAAAATGGTCCCATCCTTGCGAACACACTGCACTTTTCATATAAAATAATGAATATGAGCATGGAATGTAGACAAACAGTGCATACCCAAGATGACGTCATAAGGCCACGGTAACATCCCAAGTAAGTAATGAATAATAGATATTTTTATCTACGTCTATTAATGAATTAGATAGTGTTTTAGAGGCATAAAATGAAATTAAATCCAATCTTAAGCATGTAATACACTAATATTTTTAAAAGACCGTTTTACTGCCTTTTAATGGAAAACCATTTTTAAATCTATCTTTTGAAAATTTTATAAGCTATGTTTGTCAAAATAAACTTATTATTTATGATTGGGACATCAAAATCTACTTTGTGTGAATTTTTGTTATTTTTCCGATAAAGTTCATTTTTTAATGAATAGTGAAAATGTTATATTTTAATTCAAAACCTATTTTTAATATAATTTATTTATATGATTAGATTATATTTTGAATTGGTTTTGAAGTGGAATTAGAATATATTTTTACCATTTAATCCAATGGTGGTCATTGGAATCAATTTCACTTTGAAATTGTACTTAAACTGGTGTCAATCTTTTGATACTTATTGTTTCATAAAAACACGCTATTTGTCATGACAGCGAGAATTAATTATTAAATTAATTAATGTAACTTATATGATTTGAATTTTATAAAATAGACATCATTTTTGAATTCAGAATATCAAATATGGCTTAGGTTGAAGTTTTGGTAATTTTCTGAAAAACATCAATTTTTGATGAATAGTGAAACCACTAAGTGGTAGTTAAAGAAACTGATTTTTCGTTTAAATGAAACTTTGACACTTCTGTAATTTGATTTTCAAAAATCCAACATACATGGTTTTCATTAATATGTAAAAAAAATTTCAATGAGATTAAAATAATTTTTTGGTGAATAGTAACTTTTAAGTTTTTAATCGCGATTAGAGGTAATTAGTGTAGTTTATGGTAAAAATAATGTTTTAATAATATGAGATGAGCTTTACACATGTCCTACCCTCATTTGATTTGTCATGGCCAACCAAGACAATCCATGGGTCAACTTGGGGACCCCATGGAGCCACTTTGGTAGGAAAATGACACTAATATCTTTTTTATTTAATGTTAAAGTAAAAATGACACAAACATGAGTTATTTTACTAGAACAATTTTTACATGGGGTTATAAAAGTCAGATGTTTTACTATAAATATTCATTAGAAAGATAAAACTATTTCCTACCTCATGATATTTTTTTTATAAATTTTAGACATTAAATATATTAAATTATTTAGGACATCATGATGATGTAGCGATTACCTCATTAATAAAGGATTTAAATAAAATGAAAAGGTAATGTAAAATCTATGACCTACACATGTCCAAAACCTATTTGATGGGTGGATTTAGAACCCTTATCAACTTACCCTATAATTATATCAATGTGGGACATTTTGAATCCGAAACTCATTTTCAAATAAAGTAACATTTCTTTACTTTCCATGAGTGCCGCTCCTCTCCTCTTATAAAAGGCCCCCACCTCTACCCCCTTACCCAAACTTCCAAAGCCTTTGGCTCAGACAACCCATGCCCATTTTGTCTCTCCACTTCCCTATCTTACTCCTTAAATCCTCAATTTTCACAGAAGTTTTCCCAAGGAAGGCTTTGAGCTCAAACCAAAGAAAGTTACCCGATTTTAAGTAAGGTCTTCACTTGAGTCTTTTTGTTTTATTTTACTTATCCAACCCCCTAAAATATTTTTATTCATTTATTTGGTAACAACTACAGTATCTTCAATATACTAGAATGTTGTTATAAGAATTATTCGAGCTACACTTACACACACCTACATCTAATGGTTAAAGAACATACTGTTTCCGTGGATGGCGAATTTCTGCCTCCCGAAACGATGATTGTTAAACATTATTTTAACACCTTAAAAGGTGGCCATTAAGATGGAAATATATTTATATATGATATATAATATGTTTATGTTTTCCTTATGCTTCTTTATTTTTCATTTTGGGCATACCTTTATGGTTTCCATTATGGGTAAACGTGATATCTTCATTTTAGGAAGTGCGGACTACCGCCCCCTCAAAGTGATTTGATTCGTTAAATTTTATATGTGAGACGTATAAAGGATGGAGTATGATATTATATATGATATTAAACTGGAATTATAATATAAATTTATATCATTATGATTCCATTCTATAAAATACGAAATAGAAATTAAAGTAGCGTTCATGCGTACGTACGACTTACCGTCTCCATGAACTGTGCATTTCATTTCTTACCTCTAAATGTTATATAATATTATAAATGCATGCATGTACTGGATATATATGATATATATGATATCTACATCATGAATACCATTCTGGATATAATGGATACATGAAAAAATTGTAATTATAAAGGGTTTATTTTTGACTCAAGTACCAATGATCGTTAAAACGACCGTTATTAACTTAAATAATTACATAGTCTTCATGACATGGCAATAAGTGATATAAAAGGAATAATTAACTTGAAAAAGGTTCTTAAAAAAGTAGAAATTAACTCAAGTTTATTATTTAGGAGATTAAATAATGACCGAGTCAAGTCGGACCCGAGGTATGGGACTTCGTCTCAATCCCCTTTCATTGAGGCATATTTTGTTTTATACAAAACCTTCTTTTATACGGTGTATAAACCCATTTGAATTTTACGTTTATCCAAAAGGAATATTTTTTATACAAAGCGTTTTACTAAAAGACAAAAGGGAATGTTTCTTTCATACGTATGCGGCGACAACGACTTCTCCACCGCCGTGACCATTATTTGAGTTTCGGCTTCCTCTACAAGCCATACCATTTTTTTAAAAGAAAAATAAATACCCTGTTTTAATTTTCTTTTATTTTGGTATTTAAAATGTTTTTCATAATTTTTTTATTATATCAATGTGTTTTATTGATATCTTGAGATTGAAATGTGGAAATGTTATGTTTCATTTATGTATGTTTTATGTAATACGATTATGTTATGGTTCTTGGGCATTATTATGAAGATGGGTGGTTCCATGATAAACTAAGGGCGGGTGACCCCGATATAGCTCTCCAATGCATTGGGTAACACGAAGGAGTGAAACGTTAAGGTTTCTCTGAAGAGATTTAGGGAATATACAGTGATGCGTATTCCAAACGTAACCAAGAGGGTTACTCCCTACGTAAGAATGTTATGAATGCCACAAGTTACCTTTATGTCTTATGATTTCTATGACTTATTCATGATTTGATGAGGTATGTTAAAGTACTTATGTTTTATGGGTAAAGTATGATTTCATTCTTATGTATATATAAACTTATGTTTCCTTTCCATATTTTTATAAGCCATACTGAGCTTTTTATGCTCATCCCAAGTTTTTTTTGAAATGTTTTTCACAGGTCAAGGGAAAGGTACATGATATGATCATAGTGTCAAGGAAGTGTCAAGGATGAATCCATGTTTTATTTTAAATATGTTTCCATTGATAGGGAAAAATGAATACTATCTTTATGTAACCACTTTGTTTATATGTGGAATGTAATGCAAGTTTTATGTTCTAATTATCTAAAACTCTAAACCTGAAAAGATCCTCAATGTGTAATCTTGTAATAACTCAAGATTAAGTAAGGTTTAAGGCTGGGGCCTTATAGCCACAACGCTGCTACTAGGAGATCCCAGCCAAAGCTCTTGACTTCTACAGTAATCTCACACTATTGGAATTGGTGTGTAATTGTCTAATCATGCCCTGTAAGATACTATAATCATAAGGATTGAGAAAATGACTAAACCAGAATCTATGATCTCTAAATAAATGGCGTGTCTAGGAAGGAGTGACTAACACCTATGCCTATAAGAACCACCTCTAAGGTTGATTAGACATAGATCATACCTTGAATCATCTCTGTAGTGCTGTAGTCATAGGTCTATATTGCCTAATGTTGTCCCCACCCTTGTCCACCTACTCCCGAAGCACGTGGTTGACCACCTGAGGTGGTGGTGGATGTACCTTGAACCATCATCCACCACCTTCCACTCATCCTACTCCCATACCACATCCGTTGCCCTATGGACCTCCTCACTCAAACTACTATCGTTGTCTTGGCAGTACCTGGAATGCCTACAGGTCCTCCACGTGGGGAGTAATACAGTCATGATCCAGGTTCCAATGTCCTACATAAGAGTAAAGAAATATTGTCCTTAGACGACCTCCTCTACCACATGCATGCCACACCACTGACCCTGTGTTCTGGGGTCAACCTCTGTAATGTCTATCCCATTTAGGACTCTATATCATCTGCCTATTTCATGATACATATGAATCATGTACGTATCATCCGATGGTTGATAATACCATCGGTTCATTCTCGGTTATGATGATCACCACCAGTAGGTCTTTCTCTTGAACTCTATCCTACATAGGGATGCTGATACAAATCATCTATACCCTAATCTCCCACCAGAGGCCCATCTCAAAGGTATGGGCCCTAAAAAATGGGACTCTTACCATATCAGTGGTGTTGCGGGAGAGGTCAGTAAACCTCACTAAGTACTAGGACACAGACATGCTTCCCTTATTCCAGTTTAGTAACTCCTAAATATGCACTGAGCATAGTTTCACTGGTACTAACTCCCCCGTAATGTGGATCTCAATGAATGTTAAGAAAATGGTCACCTAATAATGTGTCTCTGGAATTAAGATCCACCACCTCCCTATTTTTCACTAAAAAAGGCCAACGGATAAAAATACTATCTAGTCAATCTGTGTCTCTACACAAAGAAAAACACAAGTAAAACTCTCCCACCAATCCTCACCTTCCTGAGGATCCATCTTCTGAAAAAACCTCATAAGCCTCTATCTTTGGATCTCATGTTGTACACTCAGTTGGAATTTGCTATTTTCTTGTGGGGATAGTAGAAACTACATCTCTCCAGGTGATGGTGTTGCTCTTACACCAACTGAAGGTGCTAATGCTGCAAGCAGTCCCTACACCGATGCCTAATAGCTCGATGGACCATCATCATGATATATCACTAAAATCCTAGCATTCTGTCTTCGTGGAGGCATCCGGTAGAGAAAAAGACATGAAAAAGTCAATATGTAATACATGGTGAGATGACTCAAAATGATCAAGATAAAACATTTCCAAACCACAAGAAACTAGTGTTTTTTTATTCCAAGACGGAAAATATAATTTAGAGTCCCGATGTATGGATACGTCATATGACACACCAATATTGGAAACCCTGCCTTGTAAACCAATCTCAAAATAGTTGACAATATTTCCTCATCATGAAAAACTCATTGTTCTTATGGTAGAACTGACTGCCCTTTAATATCACTTTGTCATGACTGGTCCCCTAAGGACCATGCTGTGACCACCTCAATCCCACCTTCTATAGGCCAAGTGAAAGTAACTACATATAGAATGGAATAACCCCTAAATGGATTGTGTTTCCTTTAAACATGTACACACACACAGAAATGGCATACCGCACAAAGAAAAACAAATGGTAAAGAGAGTATAACAACCACCACAATTTAACACTACATAGAGTAAGGTGTGTAAACTAGAACGAAAGGGACAAATTACAAGACCAACTAAAAGGAAAGTACAACCAAATATGTAAAATCTTGAGACATTTTCTGCCAAGGATCATACATGAAGGGTATGTTCATCTCTTTGATAGATTTCATGGCAACACACCTTGTCTATTTGTCCACCTCTGATCACTATCTAGTCCTAGATCCCCAAAGACCCCATCAAGGTTGTTTGTCGTTTTCATAAGACACAATAGGTGTGGGCGAAGCCCATGTAAGAGTGAGTAAAACAATACTCACTAGGTACCCTAAGACCCTTGCAGGTCTCTCAATAATCTATGAGGGAAGACACCATAATGGAAATACCACTAAGGTAACACCACCAAACAATTGCTCAAAAAAATCTCATAAATTAAAATATGTAGATCACACCGGGTATTACTTATGTATAGATGTTAAGATTATTAGTCGTAAAGCTATATCAACTTATTCTATGAAGAGGATCTGATGTTGACTTGGACAGGTTCACTAGGTGATAACCCTCCAAGGAACGCAAGGAGCTAATCCACAAAGATCGCTAGGTATTGAAACACAGAGGAGTACAAGGTGTTAAACCACTATGTATCACTAGGTGCTGACCAACTCAAAATCGCTATTCTTTCTTCACATTACAGCCAGCCACTAGATTCCCACACTTAGTAAACTTAGTTTCTGTAGAATTCTCTCATCAATAAATCTCTCATACCTCAACATCCATGAAGTAACACATAGAGTAACCACAAATGATCCTTTCAGATTAAGGGCCCCAATGAAATAGACGACACATCGATCGGATTCCCGATCTGTATGTTATGGTTTTTTTGTAAAAAGGTATGACTTGGATTCGAGTCCTATCCAACCCAGCATTACTCAAATGTAGAGTATCTCAAAAGAAACATCTCATCGTAAAGGTCCCCACACTATAGATAGTGCGTCAATTAGATTCTTGGTCTTCATGTTATGGGATTTTTAGTAAAATGGGGTTGGTTCGGTCCCAATCCTGTCTAACCCGATCAGACTAACCGAACCCCGACCCTATATGGGGATCTGGCCCAGCTGGCCCATTGGGTATGCGGGTCTAACATGGTTGAAAAAATACGGCCCTGTGCTAGGTCCAGCCTAGTTTTGTGGGTCCATCCTGGTGTTGCGTGACCATCCTGGCAGCACAGGTCTATCTCGGGAGTGCGGGTCCGGCATAGAAAACATCATCTAGCCTCCATCCCTCCAATCTGTAAACGCGGGGAAGTCTCCATGCTACAGTCAAACAATACAGGTGTCTCCCCGTAGTCATTTAGGCTGCCACAGAGGCACACCACTGGCACCGGGTTGTGGTTGGTACCTTTGATGGGCCACCAGAGTCACTCGGGATGTCCATTTCTCGAGCCTCTTGGGTCTACAGAATCGCTAGAGCATCAACCTCACCGCGACGGCCTCAAACACAATTTTTTACCATTTCAAGAAGTCATCCACAAAGAACACACAATAAAAACCCATTGCATAGGGTCCATGAATTGTTCGGGTCGGCATGCGCCCTCTGTGTTAGTGTTTAAGAATTTGGAAAAGTATTAATCCACACAGCAATTGTAAAAAACAAATTTATTTCCTCTCACAATACCCCCCCACATGAAAGATAAATTCATGGATAAAACCATTAGTTAGTTGATTTTGTGTTCTTTGTTAATTATCAAGAAAAAAGAAGAAGCAATCAAAAACATAGAACACATAAACCCGTACCATGTTGATGCTCGATGAAAAATTGTTCGTCCTTGATGTTTCATGACGTTGACATCACTTACAAATCCGTTTTCAAGGCACATTGAAGATAGTAAAGGGTCATTGACATTAATAATTATTCATTAGAGAGGAAAACTACCAGCGATTCATTAGAGAATCCTTATAGTTTAATTCCCTATTCTCCCACGTGTTGGATTAATAAAGAGAATTAAGTCACCACATTTCTGTTATGCTGCGATGTTGTGTCATTACACTACTTCATTTATGAAACATATTCATGGTTATTATTAATTTATTAAATCGTTACACTATATGATACTTCCTAATAATGATCCTCAGTAATGATCCTTTATGATTCCTGGTCACTGCACCACATCGTCGCCCTCCACCACCAAGATTGTGATTAAATAGATAAAAGAATTCCATTAATTTTTTTAATTTTTCATCAAATGTATGAAAAATAACTTTTCTACTCATCCCTTGTTAGCCGATGTTATGTCATTTATATGTGAATCCTGGAATTCAGAATTCGATGGTGCACACTAATTTTGGATCCGAGTATAGACAGAAAAACAAATTGCATGTTTACTGAAAGTACCTTAATAAATGTGTAAAATTCCATTACAGGCTATCCAGGACATAGAATCACATTCCTATAGATAATTTGGTCTCAAAATATTTCTATATAATATAAAAAACATTACATGGAATTTCTGAGACAATAAAATTTTCACCCAGGGAATCGATTTTCATAATTACCAAAAAATCACCATGTAAAACACTTAATAGTTTATGACTCATTAATAATAATTTTATCCTTGTTTGTTGTGTTAACTAACCCTTTTTCATTTCATTTAGTGACTTTATGTCCTTCTTTTCTAGACCCAAAACACCTTCTAGTTCTTTTGAAACATTATCCTTGATGACTCTTCCTGCATGATTTACATGAGGAAAGTTTATCATTCTTTCCTCTGGGGTCACCATGAAACTCCATCTTTCTCTTAACAGATAGGTCAAGAAACTCATCACAGTTGAGAGTTTTGATCATATTATGGGATTGTTGATTAGGAAAAATAATTATGTTTCTCATTCCAACTCCCATTTAATTTTTTTTCTCATGAATAATATCTTTCCATTTTACATTATATTCTCTATTAACACGAATCATCATGTTTCCATCCATTTTCTAAAACCCAAAAATTATTGTGTGAGAGGGAAAAATCATTCAAGGAAAACAACATATTTATGGGGGAATACATTCACTGTCAAAGATATTGGGTTTAATCATTGGTTATTCATGTTTGTTACCATAATTTTAAGATAGTGACCTATAATTAGACTTATCCTTATGGAAATCCCTTTAAAAACATTAAAAATATCTATAGGGATATCACATTGAATCCATGTTTCCTAAATTTAATTAAACCATTAATTTGACACCAACTCTAACATCCTAGGATAGTCGTAAATGGAAATAACACTTCTTTTGTAGAAAAACTAATAAATTACTGAAATAGACGCAAAAGGATCATATTCATTTTGTTACATTGGAATCTCAAAACACATTCTTCTAACATGGTGAACGTTCTTCCACATATCCCATAATTATATTACCATTTATTTTTCCTACCTAAATATTTTCTTTATATCCTTGAGATAATAAAACATAAAAATCATGAGATAAAATACTCAATATGGGTAAACATTAAGAACATATAAAAAACATAAACATGACAATGTAAAAACATAAACATAAATATTGAATATCAAAATTGTGAGTCATGAAACAAATCTTGAAAAAAACCATGATAAAATAACATTGACATAAAATCAGGATTTATTGAAAAGACATAATAATATAAATTCCTTTCCATATTAGCCAATGATAATTTCCAAGACCATTACAGAGAACAATTATCATTACTAAACTTAGTTTACTCCTCATTACTTCCCTATATTACTGAACCATTATTACATTCCATTCCATTCATGTATATCTCATGTGATATAAATGACAACCTAATGACTTGGAGGAAAATATATGTCCCAAATATCTCATACTGAAAACATTATGAGATGATCCAAAAAAATATAAATCACTCATCATAGCATAACCCAAGAAATAAAATGGGTTTCTTAAACATCATTCCATCATAACATAATCAATATAAAATATCATTCAATCATTAACATAATAAATCCATAGTAATAATATGTATAAAAACATAACCCTATTAAAAGAGTGTCATTATAGATAGAAAATAATTATGATAAAACCATTGAACATAATTCTTGGGCAAAATATCATTTATTCTTAAAAATAATTGTACTTTCACAAATTTCCACACAATTTTAAAATAATATAATTTAGGTAAAAATAAACATGAAATTGTGGAGAGAAAGCTTCATGAAAATAAGTCATAAAGAGCGATCCATGATGACTGTGATAAAAAAATATAATCCTATTACTATTGCGGAAAATTAAAAAAGTACATAATATGGTAAATTAATGAACTATTCCTTCCAAACCTTGTAGTAAGAGAAAAAAGTCAGTGAAAATGACATTAAACATACATTGATGAATAATAAACACTTATTAAAAATATTTTTTGAAAACATGGACATGGAAAATAAATAAGAACCCCATTAAATAATTTTATATAATCAAATCTCGGATAAAAATTAGATTTCAAAATATCCATTACCATAGGTCAAATATGTTTTGTATGTATCTTAACATTCTATTATTCTATGTGCTTCATCTTAAATATTATCATAGATCAATTGAGTTTGTCTTTGAAGAAGACCTGAATTTCTAAAATGTAACTACGAATGTTGATAAAAAAATGGAAGGGGATGGCAGAGCATAAGGGCTCAAATTGATGTGATAAATTGAGGGAGGAGGTACCCATTACAATTGAGGAGAGGGGAAGTGTTTCAATCCAAAAAATATTAATTTATTATAAAATAAAACCCCAATAAAAAACCTCCAAAATTTAAAATTTTTGAGAATCAAATGAAATTGGGTTGAAATTGCATCCACCAATAAATTTTACATAACTTTTTATGTCAATTTAAGCATTGCCATTTTAATTATCACTTATTCATTATATTTACTATTATTTAAGATAAAAAATATTCAAATATTAAAAGGGTGAAATAATTATTTATTTAATGTCAATTATCACATAAATAAGTAAATTATAAGATTTATACCATATTTTTATTGTTCAATATATTTTAAAAAGGATTTTTTATTTTAAAATTATTTAATAAAACATGTTTTTAATAAAACAATAATAGAGTCAATTTGAAAGTATTTAATTATTTTATTTTCAAAACAAATAATGATAGGATGTTATAATGGAACAAATTATTTTATTATATACCTATATGGTCTATGTCATCTTTGAAAATATCTGTGTATATTAATTTTATCAAATTATATTTATTTCAATATTATAATTAACATAAATTTAATATTTTCATTAACAAAATAACTACTTCATCAATTTGGTGTAATTAATTAATAAAAATATGTAACTCGGTAAAATTAAAAATAAAATACAATGATGAGGAAAAATATACTATATTTTTTAATAATACTTTTAGTCATGTTTGGCTTTTACAAAATTCAATACTAAAAATGATATAATTTTTATATTATGAATATACTAAACATATAATCACTTAAAATAAAAAAAATATTAGGGTCACAGTATATTCCATATAGATCCAAATGGTAAATAACTCGACCCATGGATGATTAAGGTTTATATATACCCGTCCAATATAAATTTGGCATGTTTTTCAGCCTATTGATGGTTATTAACACTATAATAATAATTTTTATTTTTATGATTTCTCATAAATTATTTAATTTGAACACTAACAAATTAGGGCTCTTTAAGGGAATTATATATTTCATAGAAAGTAGATTTAAATTAGAAAGATAAAGAAAAAAAATAGAATAAGTATATATTATATAATTTATCTTTTTTATAACCATATATAAAATATTTTTTTGTTATTAAAATAAGTTTGATACATATTTAAAATTTCATTAAATAAAAAAAGTGAAATGTCATAATGTCATCCTAGTGGATTCCAAAGGACTCTATTTCACCCCAAGGATGATTTAGGTTAAAAAAAATCAAAGAATGATATTAAGAAAATTGTTTAAGTAATATTATAATGGTACTCGTACCATTAATTATACATTTTACCCTTTTACCAAATTAATTAGAAAAGATATAATTTTCTATTCATAAGGCAAAAAAATTAAATAAATATATTTATATAATTTTCACCTATTGATTCAATATATAGAATCCAGTTTTCTATATTCTAAATATATATATGTGAGTAATAAATTTAGAATTATTCTTCTTGTCAGAATGAGATAACAAGGTTTTTAAATTTAAAAGTATTGGAAAAGATTAAAAAAAATTACATCTGAATTTAATGTAAAATTAATGAAAATAAACACATTATATTTAATGATACAAATATATTCTATTTATACATTAAAACTATTAAATAATTTAATATAATTACAAATATTATGTTGGTAATTGTGTTTTCTCCAATTAAAATTTATCTTAATTTTCATATTCATCAAAATTTAAAACATATCATACAAAATAAAAACGTTATCCAAGGAAATTTTTATCCAGGATTCCAAAGATGAATTTTTTTTGTTAAATATAATATAAAAATGTTTCAAAACTAGATTTGAAATTGTGCGTCATAAAAAAGAAATAATAATTCATTTTTTAAAAATATATATTTTATCCTAAACATTTTTATATATTCATATATATTGTCTAGAAAATTTATAAGTTGAATTTAAAAAATTAGATAAAATCAATAAAGGGAGATTATATTAATTTATGGACTCAATTATTCTCATTCAAAAAGTTTTTTAGGGATGTTAATAATATTCATTCCCGCATTACTAAGACTATGATATAATATTTAGTTTTTCACTTATAGTTTTTCTTATGTGAAATAAATTCTACCAAAAGAACATGAAATTTTGTTTAACACAAGCCAATCATAGTTTTATGTAGACTGAATTCTAATATAGTGCTTCGTATGGAAAAATCTATAAATGGTTTAGTGTAGATAACAAGACATCAAATAATTTAATTAGAATCTATCTCATAATATATTTGGGTGTTACATACATAATGATATAAAAAAGGGATGTATTCAATTATACATTAAATGGAAAATAATGGTAATAACTATTAACATTTGAAAGCATAATAAAATATAATTTAAGGGTCCTAAATTAAAATAAGTTTATGAATGTAAATTAGAAGTGTGAAATCTATTAAAATTATTTTACATTCTAATAGTTATACATATAGGATCATGGGAGGAATAATGAGAGGGAATGGGCATATCATCATTTATTAATTAAATTGGAATTAATGAGAATATATAATATCATATTCCAAAATAATAATATGAAATTTACGAGTCATAACAAAAATATGTTCCTTAAAGGAAATGAGAAGACATAAATTCTTTATGAAATTTTAGAATGGTAACAAGTGTAATGAAAAGAATATGGGAAAAATAATTATTGTGAAAGGGGTCACTCAAAATTTATACATAATTATTAAATTATATGGGATATCTAATAACATATAAAAACATGAAAAAATGTAAATTAATAATCATAACAGAAAATAATATATTGAATAAAAATGTTATTGTAAAATCCCTCAAGGAATTTCATCACAGTAACTACTTATGTAATGGTGAACAAGAAAGCTGAGAAATGATCTTAAATTCATATAAAATAGATTATATATTTATTTAATGATTAAAATAAATGAAAAATAAAAAATATTAAATTTTGAAGACTAATTTCTTTGAATGTGAATGAATTGACATAAGGATAACAAGGTCCTTTTTTTTGTTTGTGACTCCAAATGCTTGGGAGGGGCATATTTAGAGCATGTGGAACACTTTGAGGGTGATATAGAGTATTTTAAGGAAAATGTATATGATCAAAGGAGTTCAAATGAAGATAAATGGGTTATTTTGTGGGTTTATATAGAATATTTGGGGGATTTAATTATTTTTTTCAATCTACATAATAAAATAACAAAAACCACGAACCATCCAATGGGTTTTCCCATGATTTATACCAAATTGGAGTTTGATAAATTTTTAAATATGTTAATGGGACAATATTAATAATTTAATTTCATTTATTATTAAGAGGTGAGTCAGACTCCTAGAAAATGTATTTTAAAACCATAAAATATATTAAATTTTCAGAGGATTCATAACGGTTTTATAAAATATATATAATAAAATCAAAATAGAATTCTTTTAAAGGGAAAACATTTATTTGTTAATTTATACCCTTTATCATATTTATTACGTCTCTATTGGAAAGTTTTGATATTATGTTTCAAAAATTAATAAAAATTTTATTTAAATAATATTTTTAATTTTTGAATTTTTACTTTTAAAATAATAATAGGCATTTATTGAAAAAATTGTGTATTATTGGCAAAAATATTTTTTAAAACCTTTTAAATATTACATTTAACCACATGAAAATTATGTAATATTTTATATTAAAAAGAAATTTTATATATTATTAATTTTTTAAAATTAAATTTATTTCCAATATTAATCAATTCATCCAAATAAATGGCTTAATTAAAAGTTTACATTACTTAAATATACAATTTTTGTTTTATCAAATAATGTTTTTATAAAAATCATTTCCTAATTCGTTATAATATAAAAACAACAATGGTTAAAAATAATAGTAATTTTTGTGAAATATAAATATAAATATTAATACAATTAGAGTTACATATTTTCTTGAATTTGTAAAATTATTGTTACCATTAACTAACTTATTTTCTATTTGTTGTTGTGATAATTTTTTATTGCAATTACATGTAAAATTGTTAAAAAAAATTATTATCCTTATTACATAATATGAATTAACATGATTCAACATATTGAATTATTTTTTTTGAAATTGATTTCATAGTGGTGGAAGAATTTAATTTAAAATAATATTCATAAGCATGATGAAAAGATGTTTTCTAAAAAAATACAGTTTTTATGGAATATTTTATTTTTATTAAACAATATAACTTGTTATATTCAATATATTGATTTAAATTCATAAATATATATATTTAAACAATGAAATTAATATAAAATATTTCACATCAGGGGTTATTTTAATTAGTTATAATCAAGAAAAATTTGACATTTTAAAACAGTATTCAAAACAAATGCATTTGATGCTTATAAATTAACTTATACTTAAATATGGTATATTAATGATTTAAAATGAAATTAATTTTTAAAATTAAAAAAATAATTATGTTTCAATGAATTAAAATTAAAATTAAAAATATACTTTTAAATACAACAATTTATCAATATAAAAGAATATTTTACATAAAAAAAATATTTATTTACAATTCATAGAAAAATCAATATTTTATGAAAAATTACAAATGCTCAAGATATGTTAATTATGAAATGATGATATCTAATATGAAATCAATTTTATCAAATAAATTTTTTAAATGGTGTATTAAATAATTAAAATATATTTTTTATGTAATAAGTAACAAATCATTTTTGAAGAATACAAATGAAAAGAAATTACAAAAAAATGATCAATTATTTCCTAATGATTAATCATTATAATTGTGACATACAAATATTTAATAAATTTTTAAATCCAAATCATTGATTTAAATTAAATATAAGTTTTATAATAATCATCTTTTAAAAGTTATTTTCTGTTTGGGTTCGTTTTTGCATTTCACATAGGCTATCGAAATTTTTTTTCTTGAAAACACTGGGTGTTACATCAATTGTCTTTAAAAAATGAGATATATAAACTCAAATTCCAAGTCTGATGGATATTTTTAATATACCATCATGAAATAATAATTTATAATTATATCATGTTATCTTGTCTTCCATTTTATGTGGAATCAGTATAAAACATTAATGTAATTTTTATAGAATAATAATTTCTATTCAGTAATCATTATGGCACCAAGTGAATAATTATATTAGAAGAGATGTTTTTCCTTGAAAAATTGGGACGAATCAAGAGATATATTATAAAATTACCTAGACCTAGTGGATGAGATAATTGTTTGGGTATAAACTATTTAGGAGCACATTAATGTATCCTAGACAAGACAAAAGATTTATGTATATAATAAAATGAAATTCATGGAATTTAATGTTGGGGATCATTTATTCTTGATGGAATCACCATGGTATGTAGTGGAATAATTTCATAAAAAGTTGAAGTTAAGTAATACTCTCATTGAGAATCTCGAAATATTTTAAATAATTGTTGATGTATCTCAATGATTGAATATAAGATCCAAATACTACATTGTAAATTCATAATATCATGTTTCATTGATGTGGAAAACATAATGAGTTAATGACATGATATAATGTATATGGAAATTGAGTTGATCCATAAAATACTTATAATTAGGGGTCTATCGGGATTTATGGCTTGAGATAGATAGTATTATTGAATCAGAAAAGTGTTTCAGTGAAATTAAAGTGGATAAATCAATAATATAGCACGTAATACTTTGGAGACTGATGAATCTATATGGGGGGAGTCTATAAATTCATTCAATAAGTGATATATTCCACAATTTTGTGGATGATTTTATTAAAGTGGTAAAAATATAATACACATGATGCAACTATATCAAGATAATGAAAAATCCTATAACTGTTAAAAATCATCACTCATTTAAGAGACATTACAGAAGAAAATATTTAATAAATAGAATTTAGAATGTTAAATTTAGGACACTAATTATATTTTTGAATTAATAAAATAATATTTATTTTGTTATAAATAATATATTATTATCTAAAACGACTGGTTTTTAATGGAAATGTTATTTTTTGAAGATACCTAATTTTTTTACATTATCATTATATATGAATGTGAAAGAATCTATGAAAACATTTTATATAATAATATATGATTTTAGAAAATATAATTATAAATTTTACTATATTCATTGACCCTAAAAATACTATTTAAATCAATTCTATAACAAATTAAAATGTTATATAAATATAATAAGTTGTTTTTACATTTCATTAAATAATTTATTTTATGGAATGATTTGAATTTGTATTTCCTTGAATATATCATTTCATTTAACTTTATATATATATATATAATTAAAATGTTTATCCAATATAATTTTTTATTCCATGTAGATTAAAAGTATAAATATAAATTTATCATTAAATGTCAGTTACACTAATAAGTGAATTAAATCTAAAATTAACATTTCAGACCATATGAAATTATATCTGATTATATTATTTTCATATTTGAAAATAAAATTATATAATGAGGTAAACATTTCAGTCATAATATTTTTATATAAAATTATTACTAATAATACAAATTTATATAACAAGTTAAAAGTAAATTTGGATAAAATATTATATTAAAAAGAATGCCCTAATGAAAAAATGAATTCTGAGGTGTAGTTTAGTTGATTTTCAAAACAAGATCATAGTCATCCCATATTTTCACATTTTATGGATTTTAACACTTAAAAAGTATCATTACATTATTTAACATATAACATGTTACTCAAAAAAAATGCAATACCCTAAACTTATAGAAGGTAAAAATGGTTACCACTAGATAACATAACTATAATTATAATTTCACATTGATTTTCATTATTTATTAACTCCCTTAAACAGTATCCCAAAATATTGTTCTTCTAGTCACAATTATTTAGTATAAAACTTTATTTCTATGGGAAAATTCCTATAAAATTAACGTCTTTGACATGTGTATTATCAACTAATTTGAATTTACACCCTATTTAAAATTATTAATATTTACACTACCCTCACTATTGTAATGTTTATATAATCATCTATGTAAATTAATTATCCCATAATAATGTTATTAAAATTAGTTAATCATATACCACATCAATTAAGAAAAATGATTTCACTGTTAATTCGATGTTGTTATTCCCTCCTATTTGAAATAATATATTTTGTTTCCCTAAAAAATTTAAAAGGTTTGATATATGGATATAATTAAGGGAAAAATATGGATTTAATTGCATAAATGTTATATACTTATGGAAAATATTGAAACCAACTAATCATATGTTTGAAAAATGTTCATTGTTTTATTAATCCTTAATGTTATATGTATTAAGAGTATATTTTTTTTTCAAATTGTGTAATTTTTTATTATTTATAAATTTTATTTATACTTACATAAAATCTTATATATCTCTATAAAAAATAATTTATTGTATCAATTTTCTTCTATAATGATTATATAATCACATGAACACTTCATAATTATAATTTAAGAAAATGGTATATTGATTTTTTAGTCGAAAATACAACATATTAGTACAATACCTTGTGTAACACCTGGAGAATTTATTATTTATTTACTTTTAATTATTACAAATCTTTCTGATAGCTAACTATTAAAGCAACAATAGGTCTACTTAAAATTAATTTATAAAAATATTATTAAAATATGGAAAGTATATCCTATTTGTTAAATTTGATGGTATTAATAAGACTAACCATATTATAAAAAAATATAAAAATTACAAACATTTATCCATTTTCTTTTGAATAACAAAAAAGAAATTTTTTTAATGTAAATTAATTTTTATCTGATAATCTATATATTCAAAAACAAAGCTGTTTCTTAACATCCTAAACACTTATCATCAAAATATTTTTTTACAATTCAATAATATACATTAAATAAAATAAACATCCTTTTTTAGATAATAATATGAAAATTATCTATCGTTGAATTTTTGAGATTTTTTTGAAAATATTAATTTGTTCATTGAATGGATAAAATTGTTAATTATTATTTAGAAATTTATTTTCATTAAAATTACTTATAATGATAAATTATATTCAATTTTTTTATTATAATATATATAGTTAAATTATTTTTTATTAAATAAAATGTTCTCCATTGAACTAATTTCGTATTAAATATTGACTTTAGAACCTTCGAAGTTAATGAGAATTTTCCCTTTGGAGTCGCGTTTTTCATCACATTAGTGTTTGTCCTTTTAAATAGGATTCTACCACATATTTGATATAAATTTTGAGAAATGGATTAAAATTTTGAATTAAAATTATTTAAATTAACTAATATGATCCACATATGTTTTTTAACACCATAATTATTATGATTAGAAAAGAAATTATGATGATTAAGGTAAAAACAAAATTGACAAGGGGTTAAACATAGAATATAATGGTTAAAATGACATAATAATTTTTGAACCTCATTATAAAACCATAAATATACCCTATATTATATAAGGTTCAATAAAAACCATTTTTGAAGCATTTTTCATGATATAAAAGTGGATAAATTTAATATTTTAAAAAATTCTATTTGTGTCTTATCCCCTATTATAAAAGGAAACACCCTCTCCAAGACACATCTAACATTCATATCCATTTGGATAATACAATACCAACACAAAAAACACTCTTTCTCTAATACCATCAATATATAGTACTCAAATTCTTCATAAATATATCATTAATATGATTTTGGGGGAATATATTAAAGATACCTGAAGAGGAGGTTATGTTCTTAAATGATCATTTTCAATTAATTCAAACATAATCCTCAAAAAAATAATATTTAATCACATTAATTTAATAAAAAATTTCTCTAATAGAGAGACATGTTATTATGTAAATTTAATAACTCATATTTGACTCTGCATATATCAAATGTAAAACAAAGTCATTGATCAAGTGTATGGAGGACTGTCACCTCGCAAACCGATATAATTTCATTTCAATAATATAACCAACATTCAAGTATCAATATAACATTAGTTTTACTAGATTCATATTTTATATATGATATTTTTATACAAATATAATTATATTATCATATATAAATTCATGCATTTCATTCTGTTTAATATTTGAAAATATTGATCATATGTATATGTAGCTACTGTCTCGCAATGTGATATGATTCATTTTAAACTTTTTCATTATATTGAAGGAAATATAGAAGATAATAATTAATATAAGTGTTATATACGAAGTGAAATAAATTATTTAATATTAATATATCTTTCGCAACCATAACCATTCCCCAAATATGGGAATAATATCATCGCATGTGCATATGTATAGCTTATCATCTCTATAAAGCATTGAAATTCATCTTCCACGTACAAAATTCATGAATTATTATAAAATCTTATAAAAGTAGTAATTATGATATTAGAAAACATTAATATAATTATTTATATTATGGAACTATATTAAATTTGTATAAACATGAACATTCAAAACAATATACATACGGGAAAATAAGGATATTAATATCTCAAAAAATGAAAATAATGTAATATTATGTATAAACACATCTTAAAATGTTATAAGAGGAAACTATAAGATGCTATAAATATAAATATTTTTATATTATCAATTAATAAAATTACTATAACCATTATACATGAGGTTAAATCATGTTCAATAAAAAGTAATTGGGATGTCTTATATTTCGTCTCAATTTACATTTCATTAAGATAAATATGTTAATATTTACCTATTAACATATATGTGGTGATTATCCATAAATATTTTTATATATTAGAATAATATATATATTTATTAGTTATTTTTATGTTTTTATTTCATTTTTATTGTTTATGGTACAAAAATTTAAATATCAATAAAGAGGTAATAAATTATTGCACAATATTACATTATTTTGTGATTATTATTATTATAATAAATAAATATACTTCATTGGATATCATTCTATTAGAAATTTAATTTTTAACAAATACATTAATTAATTTTACCATGGATAATATTATTTATTAAACAATATATAATATTTATGTGAGCTATTTAAGTTTCATGTAATATAATTAACTGGTGATATATTGATAAATAGTTATCCATTACTAAAAGATAATATATTATGATATTTATTATCGATTCATTAAATAAATAAATAATTATAAATATATATAATGATATGTACATGTCGTTATGAGTGGGTCGTGGTTACAAAAATCCTTTTGATTCATTAAACAAGTCTTTTGTGAATAATTAGTTGGTCAAATCATAAGAATTTTTTACCTAGTTGTTTTAAATTATCTTGATAAAGATCCTTATAGTATTGGAATTCATGATTCTATAGATCCAAAAAACAAATAATTATGAATTTACATCATTAATAACTATGTAATTATTATAAACATGAAAAATTCTCAATTATATTATCATTGGATATATATCATTACATGTTTAATGATTAAATGGATTATGATTTTAGTTATTTACCTTTCCATATCGATTAGACCTTTTCCAATTACAATATTCATGTTATTTGTCAAATAGAATGTGTTTTTTTAAATTACATTGAAATATTGAATATTGTTTATTGATTCCAGATTCCATCGGCTTTATGTAATGATTTCAGAGCATTTTATCTCACTCTTATTTTGTTTACTTCCCCCTAGTGTATGAAGAAAATGTGTGGAATAAATAAACGGATGTCGAATGTTTTCTATTTTTTCATTGCATTTTTTCCCTTTATAAACTGATTATCATTTATATATCTAGTTCTCAAAAACTACTAAACATATCGATCCTTTTGGATTTTTTTCTATTGTATCTATGACAATATATTAATGTTGGCATGGATTCATGACTATTCTAGAGAGGTTCATTATAGTTGGTATTATTGGAATTTTATTGAAAACAGTCTAAACTACATTAAGTAATTAATAGATTCAGGAATATAACCAAATGATTTAATTTGAGGATAAGTATAGATAAACAACCAAATGATTTGGTAATGATGATATTTTTTGTATTTTCTTATAATTACATCCCTCTATGGATACTATAAAGTGATTTGGTACAATTACAGATGTACCTTTGTATGATAAATCAGAAATGATAACATTTTTATTGACCTAATCATCATATGGTGCACAAAAACGACCCTTACTATGCACCATATTTGACACTTCCAACAAATAAATTTGGATAGTTAATATTTTCCTTATTAAATATTAAGAAATATTTTAAAAGAAACTATATCCCTAAAAATCATGTTTATATTTATTTTATTAACAATGAATAAATATAAAAAATTATTATAATTATCTATTAAGATTTAAAATTCACAATTTTAAGAGTTATTAAATTATATTCCATTGTTTTGAAATAGATTGTGGAAATGAAAAGGATTTCAACACTCATTAACAATGAAGACATTTCCCTGCCTATTAAGCCAATACAATTTTTAGTGTAACAAATAAAGTCATTACAATATTATGGAATCATATATCATTATTATAACTATCCTTCCATATGATGAAAAATAATTAATAGTGTTATTTTCATCTATTTTATTACTTCATTAGAATGAATCCCCAATCATTTAGTGGCTAAACTAATCAAAAGAAAGCTTGAAAATGGGTTCTAATAATTGATATTTAATAATTGAAATTGTTTTTTAATATATTTAAAATGTTACACATTTATTCTATTGACTCAAATGAGATGTTATTCAATAGTATGAATTGATTCAAAATATTTGGGAGACGATTTAATAAAACTAATGGAATAGAATGATATTATGGGAAAATGTTCAATAAATATTTCCCATGTAGGAAAAAAAATAAATAAAGAGAGATTTCATAAACATAAATTAATATAAGGTAGAATGTTTTTAGAGTATTTGTATACCTATATTATTTTATATAGGTAGATTTTAAATTACATTGGAATCACAAGTCCTATATTGAACATTTTATTTATGGGATTATCCAAGGTCTCTGAAGGACAAATGTCATTCAAATTATTTCAACATTTTATGAAATAGTTTAATATAACAAAAAAATATATGGAATTATATAGATCATAGTAGTTTTAGGGAAAAAAGAAAATAATTGGATGAATGGAAACCTATAAAAAGGGAATACATCAATGAAGATTAATAAAATGGTAACATTTACAGCTTCTGTGAAATGTGAAGAGAATCATCCCAATAAAATCATGAATGTTTTAGGAGTTTGTTATAAGTTTGAATATGATGGAAATATAGATAAAGAATTAAAATGGATAAAATAATAATATGACATTCAATATATGAATTATAGGGGATGGGGATATTTGAAAACAAATGCCACAAAATTTATGGAAATATTCCACAGAATATGCCAAGTGGGTAAGAAAATGCTAATAGTATCACTAGAGATGTTTCTGATATGCCCAATTATATGGTTGAAGATAATTTAATCATAACATAAAATTTTGTTATTTAATTATTTATATATAGTTCCTCCCAATCATTTATATCTTGTATGTTTGATAATAAAATTTTATATTTACCTAGAACATTAAAAAGGAAGATATCATTCAATACTCAGAGCAGAAGCATCACAATAACAAGGATGTTTTAAGAAGTTCCCATTATGAATAAAATACATGAGTTATTATTTGACCATATAATCATACATACAGTTCAAATAGATATATTCTTTTTTATGGAAATGACATCAAAAAATAATTCAAAAATATATTGTATGAATATGGAAGTTATGATTTTTAATAACGATATTTAATTATATATCATCATAGTAGGGATATCATCATCTGAGATATGTGTCAATACACACAAAGAATCTTTACTAAAATTAAATCATGGGAATGAGGGAGAATAGAATCTAGAGATGTAAAAGGCAACTATTATATTTTATAGGAATATAATTATGTATTTCTAGAGGTATTATATAGAACACCCCAATGTCTGAAGTTGAGTTTTCCATTGATGTAATCCATAATTAATGATATATAACAACGAGAACCTATATAATGACCAATATGTAATTATTTTAATTTAAGAAGTAGCTAGATTAATTAGGTTTATAATAATAATTCTCTATAGTGTTTTGCTATGAGGGGAACACATTCTCTTACTTAATAATAATGATAGGCCCATGGGGTTGTGAGTTGTTTATATGTAATGAAATGATATTATAATAGAAGAAAAGTATCCTCTGAAACAAATTTATAACCTATTATATGTCATTTATAGAGGAAATTATTTTTCACACATTTCCCTTCATTGTGGGCATCATCAATTTTTATTAAATATGGACGAAATTACTAAGATATATTTTTGAATGAGTTATGTAATATATGAAGTTATTGTAATTCCATTATGATAGACTAATTAAAACATTATTTTTATAGATTTAATTTATATAGAATTTAAGGGAAATATGGATTATTGTTTTGAAATTAATTTACTATATTTTGCTGTATTATTAAAGCTAATATGACTATAACATTCATTTTTAATCATATTGGAGACTCTAGAATAGAATGAGTTATATTTTATTTTTACTATGTGCGATTTTCAGATTCAATATTTTTATTTTCTTATCTATATTGTCTCAATGAATGAAATCTCAGTTGATAATTCAAAAAAAGTAAGTTATTTTATCAAAAACACCTCTGAAAATTATTTATGTACGTAGTTTCATAGGTTTCCATCTTTAATATATGTGATTCCTTCATAATTCTTCCATATTTTATAACCCATTATGTATGATCCCATGAAAATGGGTTATGTTTGTTTTTATCTAAAAATGTGAAGAAATATTTGGTTAACTATAAAGGAGACCATTAAATCCTCCAATTTTAACTCAACCATATGGAAATGAAGAGGTTGTGATGGAATATTTTTGATAAAAAATGTGTAATTATTAATCCATCGGTGGGAATACTATTTACACAAATTTTTAAATAATAAATTGTAATATATTATTCAAAAATGCTGTCTTTGTTTTCTTTATTGATGTCATTATTTTTATTTGGAATAGTTCGGCATAAAAATAAAAATTTAATGATGAAGAGTATATTATCTAACAGAGATTTCAGGTATACATAGTATGTGATCCTCTAGTACTCTTTCCCATTGGAAGTACAAGAATAAGCCTAATGTTGACGGATATCATTTATATAATTTCCATGTCCCTAATAGAGTAGTAAGTTAATTCAACAATAAGACGATACCATATATATATATGTATATAATGAAATATAAGCCATTTATATTTTTATATCTAATCAAGAAGGCATTATTATGGATCCATCAATGTATATGGTTGATATATGTCTCAATGAATGTTAAAAAGTCATTCTTATAGAACACCATGACTGAGGATTTATATATGATTTATTATTTTGATCAATTCCCCTGGGAAATAAACATCCATTAATGAACTTAATGGCCATATTCATTACTTCATTCATAATTAAGGAAATATTTCTCATGACACACCCAATGTATCATTCATATCTCGGAACATATGTCATCACCATTTTCATCAGTATATAAAAATTAATTACATATAATAAAAATTAATAATAATAATAAATTCTATGTATCCAAACACACTTCTCTAGATAGGAACATTCAATGAAATATATAAATCATGATTTCATACTAGTTGTTCTCATTATCATATCATCATAGACCAGATGTTAATAATGGTGTACACCGAGAGAAGATTCCTCAAAGTCCTATGAGTTTCCAACCATGATATCATCTATAATTTTTGCCCCTAAAATTATTCATCATGATATATAATATATATTTAAGAATAATATCATGTAATTTAAGAGTTTTTATCAAAGAAAGGTACTAAAATTACCTTTCTGTGTGAAATCTATTGTCATAAGATTATTGCATACACTGTTATATATGAGAAAAATTGTTATATGATAAAGAGTTTATTGAGATTAAAAATATTAATATATAATATGATATGGTAAAAAGTAGTTAGTTTTCAGGAACCAACTCCAATACACTACACATCATCCCTCAATTTGAAAACCCCCTTATCAATGTTGAAAAGAACCCTATAGCATTATTCATATTGATATTATAAATAATATGGAGAGTGTTGTCATAACTGATAAGTTATGTTTCTAATGATTTTCTTATAGAACAATGTATTTCATGGATGTTACTGGCTACATAGGATAAAATTAGAAGGATGGTAACATGGATATTGGTGGATCAACAAAAAAATGAATCAATCACATTAGAAGATTCCGTATTAAATTATACCTTTAGTTATATTCATTGAATTTTGTTTTATATTTTAACATCTCGATTTCAATCATGCATGTTTATTCATGTATTAATATTTAATAAATGAATCTGAATCCTTTCAGTATGGAAAAAATTATGTATTTATAACTTTTAATTTCATGAATAAAAATAATCTTTTTAATCAATTCAATATTCTTACACCATTAACATGAATGAAAAACATATCAATGGTAAGTTTAAAACAAATCCAAATATATGTAAGAATTTTATGTTTCATAATATCATCTTATATCTCTAAAAATAATCAGAAATATATTGTAAATTTTCAAACCAGTAATAATGAACATTATAATGTTTATGACTCCTATATAATTTAGTAGAATTCAATGAATTTATATATTAATTAGAGATTTTACCTAAACTACAATCATGATAAAAAATCACGTAATTTCATCATAATTAAAATAATATGATAAAAAGGGGGAATAAAATCATGATCATGTAAAATAATAATTCCCTTATATAAAGTATCATTCATATCACTCTATTAGTAATTTTTAATGATTATTATTCTTTGAACATATTAATACACTAGAACCAATAATTTTGTAAAGGCCCAAATTTTCCCTGTATTTTTTTAATTATATAGAATTGTTACGAGTCTATGAAAATTGACAGCACCTGACTCTGAGGCCCGTTGTGCCCAGAATGAATTTATGAACTTTTTTAGGTACATTCAATAAATTTGTGAGAGGAGTTTTGTAACATATGAACCAGTGCTCTGATTAAAAATTAGAGGGCACCATTGAATATGCAGTGCTGAGATTTGCTTATGTGTGACATTAATTTGACCATAGTTGGTCTGGAGAAAATGTATTGTTTTGTGACTTTTTAAAATAAATAAAAAGAAATAATTTTATTATTTTATTTTCTTTCATATCTTCCAATGGACAAATGGTGTGTGGGGCTATCAATGTGTCAATCCAACAAACTGCATGACCTGCCATCCAAAAATAACGACTTCGATGGGGAATTAAGAAGGTTCCTAATTAATGAGCACACATTAATTCCCTATTTTGTTACTTATCCCCCCCTATATTATATATATGGAGCTTGGGGAAGGGTATCAACAAAGAGTTTCCATGAAACAAAGTGCTAAAAGAGTGTCGTGACTGTTAAACCTTAGAGGACGGAGTCGATCCTAGAAGGAGGTGATGGGTGACAATGAACCACGAACAGGAGGAGGACGTACGAGTGGCATTGTTGGAAGCTTTTTGTGGGAACAATGAACAACGACCCACCTTACATTGCGAGTGTTTTTATGACAATTTGAGGTAGGGGTTTGGATTCTTGTTTTAAATTCAAGTGAATTTATTGAACCCTTCATCATCCATTATGTTACGAGATAACCTTGAGGGTGTGGGCCTAACGAATCTGGCCAGGATCCTCTGCTACTTTGTTACACCCTTGATTTTTCTGTGAAATACCACAAATGCAGTGACACTGACTGACTATGAAGAATTCGTGCAGTGATGCACACCAGAAGAGGAGGTTTTAGAAAAAAATTCATGGAGGTCATCAGAATGGTCGGCACTAGCGGGTCGCAAAGAATGTGTGGCTTGTTGTCGTGTGCCACCGGTGAGTAGAGGGCCACAGCTCATCCGCTGCGGTGGACGAAGGAGGCGGTTGGCACATTGGACGACCATGGAAGAAGAGGCAGCATGACAAATAGGCTGTCGACGGATAAGAAGCTGCGACCGATGCCATGGCGGAGGCTGACCCCCCAACTCCGGTGGGTTCTACGACAACCTGGAGGCGCCCACGTGGCACCACCACTTCACAAACCAAATGGACTCCAGCCCATTTAGGAGTTTGGAAGACCGGGAGGTCACACCCCCACGCAGGCTAGGGCAGACCCCGCAGTGGGCCGCACTCCACCTTGGACCGGACTACCCAACACCTCGGACCAGTCCACCCTCCACAACAGTTAGGCTGTCGTCCTACTAGGCGCCCCTCATTGGAAGCACCTTTTACTTGTTGGACCACCCCTTGAGGTCTATTATTTTTCAGGTCATCCCCCATTGTGGGTTGGGCCTCCCGCTTGCTGGCTGGGTTGGGACGGGTGAGTCTGACCGGGTCAGACCGGTACCCAGGACCAATTGGGCCCAGAATCACTTAAAAGGACATATCATGAAAACAAGACATCTGTTTGATGTAATATATATGGAGTAGGGATCCTTAGTATAAGGAGGTACTTTTGGGATACTACACGTGAGTTTTGGGGAATTTGGGGTACATCTGGGCTGGATCGAACATAAATCCATCTAGGCCCTCAACAATAAAACACTTTTTCTTGCAAACTGTGCATCCAATTGACGAGCCATTTGTGGAATTAGCAATATATTAATTAGAAAGATATTTTCGTATACCTTGTGGGGACTTCCATGGATTCTAAGATATGGAATGTGGCTTGGGGAGAAGTTCATCCAAGCAGACTATATACGAAACCCTATAGCTGATCGAGACATGAAGACTGTTGACTTTGGGCTCCTTATGACTTGACGACTGGCCTAGTAGGAAGTGCCTCTTTTTGAACCAGGATGACCACGGTACTCATCAAGGATTTGTAACATAACCTAGTCAAGGTGGGAAAAAAATCAGTGTGACCCAATAGTCCCATGGTGGGAAGCAGCTCTGTGTGAACCGACATTCCCATGGTACCCATCAGGGATGATTACCCATGTCATCCAAAGTTAGTGGGAAGAGACTTTATGTGACCCTGTAGGCCCACAGTGGGAAGTAGCTTTGTGTGACTCGACATTCCCATGGTACAATCATGGATGAGTACCACCACAGGGTAAGGTTAGTGGGACGCAACTCAATGTGACCCGGTAGAACCACAATTCTCGTCATAGGAGGAGTTCTACCGTAGTTGAGGATTTTGACGATATGATCAATGATCCTTCTATCCTTAACCTAAATTGACACCTTGTGTGAGATAACATGTGTTGTGTAATTTTTCTTTGTGTTATACTTCCAGATTTTTGTGTGCTATTTCCTTGAATTTTGGGGGTCCCTATTGAGATTAGTGTTACCCACCCCATGCATGGTCCTTTCTCACATGTGTGCCATGTCTAATGAAGATGATCAATGCTTCGATGACGGGGATGGTGGCGTTGGACCATGCGGGCCACAGTCATATCCGACACATGAGATGAACTACCTCGACTTCCATTATCTACACTACTCCTACGATTAGGTGGGGTTTATTGCGGATGTCCATTAGAGTAGTCTTGTACTTTATAGGATTCAATAATTTCTTTTGGGGTTTGTATTCTATCCCACATACTTTCATTTGTCACTATAATCTATTTCATATCAGTTGTATACAATAATTTTTTTGAGTTGGTAAATGGTTTTTTTTCTTGTGCGTATAGGTATCCAGGATAATTCCTCCCGCTTTAATCTTTACACCTTCAACGCTAGTAACTAACCCCTAGCCATCGGGGGGGGGGGGGGGGGGCTTGGTGTATTCATAGAACGGACCTTGTGGAATGGGTCGTGACATAGTGGTATTAGAGGAAGTCAGTTCTATCTCAGAGACCAAGATTTAGTGTTTTTTTAAATCAACACTATTACGTGTTGCGAGTCTGACAGTCAGGTTCAGGGAGTCCAGGGTTGGTGTGACATCCAACATATCCATAACCTAGAACATTGAGTTCTTCTTTTTGGCTTAATTCATGAAAATAATGGTTACATTTTTTTTGTGATTTCGAATGATTGTCATCTCACTAGGTATATTTTTATAACTGTGGAACATCAATATTTTTCTCAGGATTCCACCATAAGGATGAACTTCTAGGATCTAGATGCGTGAGGACATCCCTCCCGGTGACGAGGTGTCCGTCTAAGTGACGGTGTTTGAGATGGCCCCACCAGGTAGTTCCCTAGTGCTACCACCACCCAATGGTCAGCTCCTGCTACTAGAGATTCCGATGGAGCACATTCGTAGACTCAGATCCCTACATGAGTTTAAAATGTACAGACCTTCCTTGTTCATGGGAGAGATAGATCCTTTAGTTACTGATGACTATATAGCAGTCGTAATGTGAGTTATTCACTTAGTGAGGACACTGACTGACTGGATGGAGGTCATGGAGACGAACCTTCTATAGGGATCAACTTGGAGATGGTGGAGTTTTACTATCAAAGCTCATGATGAGGGGACCCTCACTTGGGTTGAATTTTAGAGGATTTTCTGGGAAGAGTTTTTCCCCCCGAAATTGTCCTATGTGTGTATTCAAGAGCTGCATCACCAGCAGTGGGGAAAAATGATAGTGGTCGAGCACTTGGCAGGGTTCACATATCATTCCTGCTACTGCACAGATATGGTGCGAGACCCCTTCTTCAGGACTTGAGACTTCAAGAAGGGGCTCAAGAAGAGGATCAGGGCTTCATTGGTGACCCTCAGCATCACCACTCAGGTTGGGGTATAGAAGCGAACCATTTAGACCCTGGAGGACATGCTACGTGCATGTTTCATTGATTTTGGCCCTAGTTGAGAGGATCAATTTCCCTTGGTGGAGTTTGCATATAACAACATTTATCACTCCACCATCGGTATGGAACCATTCAAGGACATTTACTGTCGACAATGCAGATCACCTATATTATGGATGGACCTAGGGGAGTCAGCACTTATGGGACTAGATTTGGTATAGGCTACCATTGAGTAGGTGAAGACCATCTAGGAGCAAATGAAGACTGCACAGAGTAGGAAGATGTCTTATGTTTATAGATGATAGATATATTTGGAGGTCCAGGAGGGAGACTATGTATTCTTGCTAGTATCACCTCGACGTATACTACATAGATTTGGCCAAGGCGGAAAGTTATCACCGAGGTTTATTGAACCATTTTTGATATATCAGATGATTGGCAAGGTTTTATATTGCTTGGAACTTCCACTGCTGTTGGAGTGGGTGCACGACATCTTACATGAATCCTACTGAGGAGATACATACACGACCTCTCTCACATCATCAACCATGGTGAGCTAGACTTAGGCAATGGGGTAACGTTTACAGAGATTCTAGTAGAGATTAAGGATCAACTAGAGAGAGTCCTTCAAGGTGATCGATACCTCTCCTGTACATTTTCTGGAGGCACGAGAACCTCTGGGAGAGAACATGGGAGCGGAAGGCCTAGATTTGTGATCAGTACCCCTATTTGTTTCTATAGTTTATGTTTTTGTTTTCAGGAATGAGAAGACCTATGTTGGGGGAATGTAAATACCGATATTTTCCCAGTGATTTTCTTATTATATTGAATTATTACGTGTCTATGAAACTTGACAGTGCCTAATTCCAATTCTGGGTGTTCCCAAAATGAATTTCTAAATTTTTTTATGGTATGTTTAGTAAACGCGTGTGTTACTTTTTCTAACTTTTTAATTGGTTATCGGATTAAAAACATGAGGGTATAGATGAATCCACAGTCTCAAGATTCACTTTATGAGACATTACTTTGACAGAAGTAGGTCTAGAGAAATTTTTATGTTTTGGGACTTTTAAAAAAAATGAAATAATTTTTTTTATTATTTTATTTTTATTAATATCCTCCAACAGACAAGTAGAGTGTGGGGCCAGCGATGTGTGAAAACAATAATTGGATTCACCTTCCATCTCTAAGTAATGATGTCATTGGGAAATTAAAAAGGTTTCTAATTTATAATCCCACATTAATTCCCCATGTCGTTACTTACCATCTCCCTCTCCTATATATATGGAGCTTGGGGAGGGGTATCGGCACAGCTTCGCAAAGCAACTAAGTGTTGAAGGAGTGTTGTGACGTCGAAATATTTGAAGACGAATCTGATCCCAGCATGAGGTGATGGGTGACACCGTACCATGAACCTAAGGAGGAAGTATGAGCGGTGTCATTGGAAGCATGGTGTGGGAAAGAAGAACACCAACCCAACTCAATGCGTGGGCATTTCTTCGATGATTAAAGGTATGAGTTTTGATTCTTATTTTAAATTCAAGTGAATCTATTGAACCCTTCATTGTCCATTATTTTACAAGAAAACGTGAATGGAGTGGGCTAATGCTCCCATCATAGACCCTCCACTACTTTGATAAACCCTTGCATTCTTTGTGGAATACCATCAATGCAGTGAAACTAATCGACTATGATAAAGGTGTGCATCGACACACACCTCAAAAGGAGGCCGTGAAAAAAACACAAGGAGGTCATCGGAACGGCCGGCACATGCCGTATAAGAAGGAAGTGTGGTTCATTGACGAATGATTCCAATGAGGAGAGGGTTGTGGATCATCAGCCATGGGGGACGGAGGATGCGGCCGGCCCTTTGGTTGGCCCTGGAAGGGGAGGTGATGTGACCAAGACACCTTCAGTAAGTAAGAGGAAATACAATGAATGTTCCACCAGAAGAAAAGTTGCTATAGAAAAAGCCGCAATAAAGGCTGAACCCACTCCTCTGGTGGGTTCTACGGTAACTGGGTGGCGCCCATACGGCACGGCCACATCGCAAACTGAACTGCCTATGGGCCGTTCGAGAGTTCAGGATACTGGGGTCACACCCCCCATGATATCTAGGGCGGATTCCATAGCGGGCCGCACTCCTCCTCAGAGTGAATCTGTCCCCAACTTGGGTCAGTTTGTGATCCACTGTGGTCGGGCCGCCGCCCTAGCAGGCCGCCCCTTGCAGTCTGCACATTATATGGGCAGGACTGCCCCTTATAGGACACCCTTTTTTGAGTCACCCCCTCCCTTGAGGGCCTAGCCACCCCCTTGCAGGCCAGGCCATACCTTAGCCTAGTGGGCCGAGCCCACTATGGCCTAGCACAAAGCAGGTCAGGCTGGGTCAGTTCGACCGGGTCAGACTAGACCCGGGCCCCACCGGGTACAGAATCACTTAAATACTCATATCTTAAGAACCAGAAATTCGTTTTACGGACCATTTGCATTGTCAGGATCATAAATACTAGGTTCTCATTTTCAGATTCTCTAATTTAGTTTTGGATAATTTTGGTGTATGGCCTAGTTGGATCAAATTCCAATCGAACTGGGCCCTCGGCACTAAAACTCCCGTATCTTGCAAATCGTTCATCCTATTGACGAGCCATTTTCTTCATTAGGACTCTCTTGAAGAGACATATCTTTTGGAATAATTTGTTCTTCTTTACATGGATACCATGAGACGAGGAGTTTCATGAGGAGTTGTACTCCCAGGTAGACTATGAATAAAACCTTGAGGCTCATTGAGACCTAAAGACTGTTGACCTTGGACACTTTACAACTCGATGACTGGCCCAGTGGGAAGCAACTCTGGGTGACCTAGCATGCCCATGATACCAATCTGGGATGTGTATCTCAGTCCGGAAAAGGTGGGAAATGGATCTGTGTGACCCAGTAGGACCACGGTGAGAAGAGGCTATGTGTGAAGATGCATGACCATAATACCCATCAGGGATGAGTACCACATTAGTCCATGGTATGTGGGAAGAAGCTCTGTGTGACCCTATAGGATGATGCAGGGAAGTGGATCTGTTTGACTCGACATGCCCACAGTACCATCAGGGTGGAGTACCACAAAAGGCCAATGATAGTGGGAAGCGGCTCTATGTGAATCAGCATGCCCACGATGCTCGTCATACGAGGAGATCTCCCGTAGCTGAGGATTTTGATGATATGATAGATGATCTTTCTATCCTTGACCTAATGTGATACATGGTGTGAACTGACATGTTCATTGTACTTGTTCTTCATGATATACTTCCATATTGTTGTGTGGTCTTCCCTTGTTGTTTTGGGGGTCCATAATTCATTTAGTGTTACTCAACCCCTGCATGGTCCTTGACTATGTATGTGTCATGTCCTGTGAAGATTATCGATGCTTCGAAAAGGGAATTTGTGGTGTCGGACCAGGCGGTCCATAGTGAGATTTGACAGATGAGATGTAATCCCTCGGATTCTAGTAGGTACCCTACCCCTTCGACCAGGTGGCGTTTTCTGCAGATGTCCATTAGAGCACCCTTTTACATAACTTATTTCAGTACTTTCTTTTTGGGTTTGTATTCTGCTCTACATACATTCACCTATGATTGTACTCAATTTACTCTTAGTTGTATAAAATATTTTTTTGTGAGTTGGTACATGGAAGGTTTTGTGTGTGTGTATAGGTATCTAGGAGAATGCCTCCCACTTGCAGGTTTATTTTTTTGTCTCTAGTCAACTACACTTAGCCTTCGGGTGGCAGGCTTGGTGTAGTCACCGAATGGGCCCTGAGGAATGGGTCGTCAAATATTTCATAAAAATATTTTGAAATAACAAATACTAATCCACATAGTTCAAAATTATTATATAATTGACCATGAAGATAGATAATAAACTAATATAATTATGTAAAAATACATTGTATACTCTAATTAAAAACAAATTGTATGGTATTTGAATAGATTTCATTAAGGAATTTAATAAATTCCATTAATTTGTGTCATGTAATTTGAGATGGATGTAATGTTTCTAAATTGTGTATGAAGAAAAACATGAAATTATTCTCATATAATAAAATTGATCTACATAATTCATCTTGCTTATTATTGAATCACACTCATATTTTGATGAATGCAGAGGAAATATTTATTGAATAATAAGGAAATAATTTAGTAAAATGATTTTTTGTTTTATTATTTTCGTAACTCATCTTCATCCCAATATTCCTTAAACTATGTAAACAATATATAATTTTTAGCCTCTTATTCGGGAAACGATTCTTTATAAAATTCTTATTTAAAAATTTTATCACAATGGGGTCATCTCTGATCATTACATGAAGTTACTCATTATCTTATATAAATTTGTGGTTCTCTTCAATTTTTTAAAGGTCATATATCTCAACTAAAATCTACTCAATGATATCTATCAAGTTATTTTTTATTCAACCATAATGGTTAGAGGGTGAGTATTATTTATTATTTTACAAATTTTATTTAAAATGGATTCTTCATGTTTATCAAATAATTATATATGTTTCCTAGGTTGATATTTTCTAGATATATCTACATTATCCCTGTATTTTTAATGTTAAAATAATTTTTTAATTATTATAAATAATTTATCTACATCTATTGTGATCTTTATCTTTCTCATCTATCATCATATTTAGAATCATAATGTACATTAAATAAAATCTAGTTAGGCCTTCTTTATAATACTTCTCAAATATCATTTGAAATATAGAAACTCAATGTTACTTCTGACATTACAAGAATCATCAACATTAATTAATTCATTCAGCGGTACACTTTTTTAATTAATAGGTAATTTATATACAATTTTTATGTACAACTCTTTTTATGCACAAATTATTGAATCGTAATATCACTCTTGTTGTTTTATGTTCAAAAACATTGATGGGGTCGACTCTCTTTGATATTTACTGTACACTGATGGTGCTATGTAATTATACTATTATGATGTTTACTAAACGTTTAAAAGAATAAATTAAAATGATTAACATGAAAAAAAAATAAAATAAAAATTAAAAAGGAAAATATATTAAATAATGGGATTGTGTTGAATTTTTACATAATAACTTTTTCTCATGTTGTTATACACATTTGATTTCTCCTAGAAAAATATCGAAAAATGTAAAAGATAATGTCTTTAATTAAATCATCAATGAGGTAAAAATTTATAAATATGTATTATACGGAAGAAAAACAAAATATTGTTTCTAAGTTGTATTATATGATTTTCATCTAACGAATTCATTCAAATAAGGAATAGGTATGCGCAGTGACAACTCTTGAATAAATATTTTTTTGTGAAAACCTTTTAAAATTGAAAAAATAAGTTATAATTGAATTAAATTAGTAATTTCAATTCAAAAATATTTTAACAAAATCAAAAAATGATAAATGATATGAGAAATAAATTAGAATGAGGTTTTAAATAAATAAATAATCCTATATAACTCATAAAATAATCTTATCTACTAGCTCAATTGTAGAAAATTTCTATGGATATGAATTTTGTAAAATTTTAATTATCTAAAAATTATTAAAAATTATTTATGGATATTTAGATTAAAATAAAAATAATGCTTCTTGATTTTATTATAGTTATAGTGGATTAATCGAATTCTATACATGTGAATTTATTACCTTTATTATGTTGGGTTTTTTTTCATTATTATACATACATGGTTATTTAGGTAACAAGGAATTAAATAAATATATGAGGGGAAAAATAATACATGTAATCACCCTATGTTAGAATGAGAATAAAAATAGTATGGTGCACATATTCATCATCAAGAACCACTCACTCTAATGCATTATTCTATTCATTATTCGATGTTTAGAAAATAGGATTAATATGGAAAACCTAGAATATGGAATAGAAAATAGATATTGGAGAAAATTGAATTTGAATTCATATTTGAAAATTATTGGATATAAAAAAACAAAATAGAAGGTTAAAAAAATAACTTCTAACATCATCTATAACAACACTAATTTCACATTATTAACCCTTTTTTTGTTTTTTATTAATTTTAAATTGTTTGAGTGATGTTTGGGAGGTTTTGGAGTAATTAGGGCTATTTTTTTGGGGTTTTCTAGAGATGTGGTTTTTTCTCATGGTTAGAAGAATTTGTTTAACTCTTATAGGAAACCGTACAAAGTGAAATAGTGGGTTATGGGTAGGTGTAAGGTTAGGAAAAATATTTGACCAAACTGTGCGACCACCTATGACTAACCTTGAGTTTTGAGTTAGAATTATTATTCATATTTGGAACATATATTCTCTAACCATGAGAACCAACCATGAGAGGTTCTACTTAAGGTTGTGGCTAGAACATGGTTGGTTCATAGTTTGGCATACAGATCAAGCCAACTGTGAAACGATTAAAATTAGATCCTAAAAAATATGATCGAACTTTTTTATGATGTTAATACTATTAGTTTTCACTATTTTCAAACCATGATCAGTTTTTCTTCCTTATAAAGGCTTTGGATACATTCCCCCTTCATCCATGAGGGAACCATTAGAATATTGTGGTTTATTGAAACTATATTCCCCTTGGAAGTCTAAATTTCTATAAGTATTACATAGATCTAATTATCATACCTAATTTTTTGGGATAGATATATGAATGTGTATTCAGTTAGTGATGTGATATGGTTTTCTTACTAATAGATAATAATCTCTATTATTCGTTTTTTGTATATTCAACCTGAATTTGAGGAAGAATTAGTATCATTCTTCGATTTCACCAAAACACCTCAGGTGAGTGGAATCACTATCAACCCATATTATTATAAAAATAATAACAGATTTAAAATTTAATTATATATTTAAATTTATTGTGAAATATTTATTAAAATATTTAAGGATGTAGTACTTGTTTTGATGATTTATTGAATTCTGAAAATTGGGTGTTTTGGTTGAATTTGAATGTAATAACATTATTATAAAATAAAGATATTAAAAAAATTGTTTTTGATGGATTGAAATTTGTATTCCATAATTGTAATTTGGTATTCAAATGGATTAGAGAATATTTAGATTTCATGATTATTGGAAAAAATAATTATTCATGATTATAATAGGGAATATATTTTTCCTGATGTACAATGATCAAAAGGGATATATTATGGATGTGAAGTTCCAATTTCAATGGAAACACCATGATTGTGTGTTTGGGTGTTTGTGTGTGTGTGTTGTTATTTTAAGTGGAATGAGTTATACTTATAGAATTTGGGAAATGGTTAAATGAGTTGTTTGGTTCCATTTCGAGGAATCTATAATATTATGGTAACTGTATATTTTTTGAATTAAAAATTTTCAATTTGTTTTATTTTATATATATATATACATTATAAAATATGTTCTATAATAGAGGCCTGATTATTGGATTATTTTGGGTGAAAAAACAAATTCAATTCATTATTCACCAATTCTTTGGGACTACATTGCTTTTTAATATGTTATTTATTGATACATTAGTAAAGAGATGGTACCATATATATTTTTTTGTTCATTGTGGTACTTGTTCATATATATTAGAGCTGGTTCTTGGAGGTTGTTCAATTTTGTTGACTTCGTGTCTTTGGTTTCTTCTTATATTTTTATCTTCCTTTTTAGTTGATATTGATTTTTGTTTATTCCTGGTACTCTCAAATAGATTTTTTTAATTGTTATACATTGAGTTGTATTACATTTTTATCATGAATCATTCATATGTTTTTATCTGTTCTATTATTTGTTGTGTTGATTTAATTTCCGTGGTAAAATAATCCTCTATCTGATAATGAATCCCATGGAATTAATCTCCACCCTTTGGAGACTTAGAGATGTCATAGAAGGGTAAGTAAAAATTCCTCCTAGACTCTAGAAAATGTGGTGGGGAAAGTTATTATATGGGGTCTCAGTATTGTTTGGTCAAAATATCATTTTGGAACAAGCAGTTTCAACTATTTTGATACTTTATTGGAAAACATATTCAATTTTTTTGATCAATGGTTATCATTTTTGTCGGTCTTGGAGTTTGCAACTCATTTTAGTATTGTAACAGCCTAGGTATTTATAGAATAATAAATTTTAATTTATATTTATATTTTTTAATTTAATATTAATTTCATTTGAAGGTGGACACAATTTATGATAGCATACCCGACACTCAACAACAGGTTTCTCTGAAATCTTAAGTTAAACACAACAACGAGTTATACAAAAATATAACACAATAATATTATTAATAATTTAAATGATAGTTAACACCTAGCCATTTTATTGGTGGGAATTAAAATAATTAACTATATTATGTTTTTATATATATTTTTAAATGTGCTAATATTTATCCATTTAATTTTACAGGCTTAAAATGAGATTGAATCCAATATTAATTATCATATACTATAATATTTTTAAAAGGTTATTTTATTTCCTTTTAATGGAAAAACCATTATAAGTATATTTTTAAAAATTTATATCATATATATGAAAAAAATATTTTTTTCTATAAAAATGGGGTATTAAAATTTAATTTAGATAATTTTTTTGTAATTTTTTGATAATGTTAATTTTTAATGAATAATTAAAAATACCACAATTTAAGTCAAAACTGCCTTCTCATCTAATTCATAGATTTAGTTTGATAATATTTTTATTGGTTTTAAAGTTAAATGGTATTATGTTTTTATCATTTAATATTTTTTTTCATTATTGGTAATTTTACATTTAAATTTGACATAAACACAAGTTAGTCATTTGATAGTTTTTATTTCTTATAAATCTGATTTCTGGTTTAGACAAAGAAAATTATTTTTAATGTAATTTATAACGCTTCTGTGCTTTGAATTTGGAAAATTTTATTACATATTTTGAATAATATAGTCCACATTTTGTAAATATGAACCATTTATTTTTGATATTATGAATAGTAACTTCCATAATTATTTTTATTTTGCAGGGTTAAAGGGTAAATTAGGTATAAAAGGGTAAAAATAATATTATAATAACCATAGAATAACCTAAAATGTTTCTAAATATTATTTTCTGAGTCAAGGGAGACAAAATATCATTATGATAAACTATTGGAATTTGGGAGACACTTACGTGTGAAAATGTCATGTTATAATATTTAATTTAATGTAGTGGAATATATAACACAAACATGTATCTTTTTACTAAAAAACAATAATGTGGGAAAATATAAGTGACCTATATGACCATAAATAATCAATATAATGATAAAACAATTTCCAACATAATGGTATTTTATTTATATATTTTATATATTATATAAATAAATATAATAATGAGACAATGATAATTAGTGATTGATTCATTAATAAATGATTCAAATAAATGATATGATAAATATTAAAATAAATTTTAATTTTTCAAATTTATTGCTTAAAAGAATTTTATAGGTTAATATATATGATTATGATACTATTAAATGGTTTTTATTGAATTTATATCAATTTTAGGATTTTTTTAAAATTCAATAAGGTGAATAGTATAAAAATTTATATAATTGATGTTTTGTAAATATAAGAATATATTTAATTGAATAATTTTTTTTAAAAAAATTACAAATTTATTATGATATGGTATAAAAGATCATTATGTTCCTAATTATGGTAAATTGACCCCATATAAGTAATCTTAATACCTTATTAACAATTAAAATATTATCACAACTTTAAAAATTAATGAAAATAAGTAATGGTAAACTGAAAAGAAAAGTATTAAAATGAAACCCATACACCTATCAAAAATATTGGATTAGAATATATCGATAAATCCTTATATTATACTCACCATATCTCAAGTTTTATCCACTTCTATTTTGAATATAATTTATATTACTTAAAAAATTTAATACATTCCGAGGGTGCCCCTACCATAAAATATAAAAAGGCACCCATCCATCTCTATTACTCACAATTACAAAGACTTTTAATTTGGGAAAAAATATATCCAATAATATTCCTAGAATGTATCCCCAAATATTTTATGATTTATTCTATGTGAAACAACCTTAATAGATGTGTTTAGGTGTTCTTTATAGGGGATCAATCGAAGAAGATGTATTGTTTTATTTAAATGTTTCTATTTTTTTTCTTCTTCCACATCCACAATTATCATTCAAACTTAAAGAGATAAAAAATATAGCATACTTAATTTAATGATATGTTATTATGTTAATATTATCCCCTAAATCCATATATACATCCAACAAATGAGAATTTAACTAATCGTTCGTGCATACATGTGAATTATCACCTCCACGAAACGATTTAGTTCATCTTCCATTTCTCTCTATTATGATTAGTTACAATAATATAATTAATTATAATATAATATATTAATGAAATATTTATAAATATAAGAGAACAATATATCAATTAAATTCTTACTTCCATGTACATCAAAATTATATCGTCATTCATGCGTACATGTGAAAATTCACATCAACGAAGCTGTGTGTTTCATTTTTATTCATTATATCAGTCGTATGATATATATAAGTATATTTAAATTATTTTAATTATTTTAATAATATAATCATATTTATGGAAAGATAAAAATCTTACTTTCATAGTGATCAATGAAAAATGGAAATGGTTCTCGTGCGTATATATGGCCTACTATCTCCATGATTACAATGTTGTCCATTTTTCATAACAATATTTAATGGTTTAAATTAAAGAATATGAGTTATGTGTAAAATTTATGAATATTTCATGAATAATAATCTAGAGATAATGTAATTATGACCACATAGACTAGAGACATCATATAATGTTCATTTTCGACTCAATAACTGATTATCCACAAAACATCCAACTTAAACACAAATAATTAACTAATTATTAAAACATAATCATAAGTGATATAATGGGAATAATAAAGATAAATAAGTTTCTAAGGAAAGTATAAATTTACCTATATTTTTTATTTAGGAAGATAAGTAATGGAAAATACATTTTAGTCTTAAGCTAAGGGACTTCATCTCAATGTCTTTTCATTGAGGAATATTTTGATTTATATACGAGCTTCTTTATATAGTGTGTAATTATCCCACTTGACTCTTAATTTCATTAAATGGTTTTCAAATGTAATATTTTTCTATGAATCATTTTACTAAATGACAAAATGAAGGTTTCTTTAATGTATGTAGTGACAATGACCTTTCCGCCACTACAACCATTTTTTGTATTTGGATTCCTCTGCAAGATGAAATGTTTTTAAAAAGAAATTTAAATACCATATTCATTTTTATGGTTTATTGGTATATGAAATTATTTTTAGAATATATTTGTTATACCAATATCATGAATTTATGTCTTATTTTTTGAATGTTGAATTTTTTTTTTCATTTATTCTTTTTCATGTGTTACGATTATGTTAGGGTTCATGGGCATTGTTTATGTGTAGAAATACTATTTTTCATTTTTTTGTTCATGTGTTGTGATTATGTTATGGTTCTTGAGAATTGTTTACATATATGGGTGGTTCTATGATAATAAGTGGGATAGTGAGTCTGAGATATCTCTTCAATTAATTAGGTAAAATGACAGAGGTAAATGTTAAGGTTACTCATCAGATATTTAAAGAATAAACTGTGATGAGTATTCCAAACATAAACCTGAATGTTACAACTTATGTAGTTTTGGAAGCTAAAATGTTTGTATGTTATGGATGCCCTAATTTACATTTATGATTTATGATTACTATGAGTTATTCATAAATCTAATGATTCATGATGTATGTTAATGAGCATATTCTTATAACTAAAATATACGATTCCATTCATTTGTATTAATTAATGGACTGATGTTTTCATTATTTATTGTATATCCCTTACTGGGCTTCTTATGATCATCCCATGGTTTTGAAATTGTTTTTAGAGAGTATATGGAAGGGCATGAGAATATAATGATTCATTTAGATTTATATCAAGAAAATAATTCTAATTTTATTTATGGAGTTTTATTATTGTGAAAAAATAGATAGAGTAGAAGGGTTTATATTGTCATATTTGAGCTGTAATGTAAAAAAATGGCCTTATTATTTAAAAATATAGACCTAAAAATATCCTCGAGGGGAATTAAAGTCAAATTACTGACTTATCTCAATATTATGTTATGTTTTACATATGGTGACTTATAGATGGTATCAAAGGTTGGTTTAGATAACATTATGTGTTATGGTATTGTTTATAGAAAATACATTTTTTTACTTTATGGTAAAATTGAAATTATATAGCGTTTGAATATTTCCATGTTTCTTCTTCTTAGATATGTCTCTGTTCAGAATGTTTTTTTAATAGTGGAAACGGGGCAGCTATGATGGTTCATCATCAAGAGGAAAACAACCCTCCAAACAAGAAACTAGGGATGGTTAGAATCAGAACTAAATAGTTTGTTATAATAACAGAGAACTTGACTTAGACTATAAATGTTGGTGGTATCCATGCATGAGATAAGCTTGATATACTATTGAAGAACATGTCAGTAGTGTAGAATTCAATGTGGAAAAATCCCCGATTATTCTAAGGATCATTTGAAACTATTCTAGGTAAAGGTAGGATTAATGCATAGGAATAAATTTTCAATATCCTGGAGGTCCAGAACATCAAATGGTTAGTATAGTAGTTTATCGTTTATAATGTGACTCTAATCAGTCATGTTCGATGTTTAAAAATATTATGGACAATGATGATATTGATATTTGTGATTTGGGAAAATTCAATGTTATGTTTCTTGAGAAACATTTCCCTAAGGTTGTACCACTAAGAATGGAAAAAAATCCTCAAATTGAGGTCGAAGGATGAAATAGTGGGCGCTTATAAGGAAATATTCTCTCCAATATAATGGTATGCTCAAAATTTCATTTGGGTCATGATAGTAAAATAAATAATTTTTACTTAGGATTAAATACAGTTTATCAGAGGGATTTATATTCCGGTGAGTTCATAAGAGATGAAAACCATGTTCGCTGTGAGGAGTAGGTTGAAATTGAGTTTTTGAGTATTAGGATATCTTTGAAAACAACTTAATAAGTGGTAGAGGTTGTATATCAATGGAAATAACACCTAAAAAATTATGATGGTAGGAAAATAATGATAAAAATTTGTGGAAATTGTGGTGTAAAGAACACTAGGGAATTCCTTTTGAATTTTGGTAAGTGTTTCTAATTTGGTAAAATGGGACATAGGGCTCCTAATTTCATAGAAAATCATCAGAGTAGTTGTAAGATAAAATCTTATTTATAGTCCTCATTTTTTTTAATTTCAATGGGATTGGTTATTATGAAAATGAGTGTCTAATGAATAACTAAAATGATAGAATGTAGCCGGACTAAAAGAAGAATGGGGTGGTTAAATCCTTTGTAACTACTTTAGCAGATGTTGGGCTGTCAAATGAAGTAGTACCAGGTACATGTTTTTGATTATTTAGACTATACCAATGTGTTTTTTTATTTTGGGTCAAAAAAATGACTCATTTTTGAAAACAAAATTAGTAAATTGGAAATTCAATCTGATGAAATGAATTCCAAACATGTGGTAAATACACCTGGGGAAAATGTTGAGAAAATAAGAAATTATAAGAATGTTTATGTCTTTATCTATTGAAATAATATTCTTAAATACCTTGTTGTTTTTCCTCAAGAAGATTTTGATTTTATATTGGGTATGGATTGGCATTCATTTTATCATACTAGGATTGACTATAGAGATAAAGTGGATTATTTACCGAATGAAATCTAGTATGTGTAAAAGATTGAACCCTTATGTCTTATAATATATCAAGAAGCTGAGAAAATAGTAAAATATGTAAATGAATGTTTTCTAGCACATATAAATGAAAACAAAGGAACTTCTCATATTAATGATGTGCTAGTGTTAAATGACTATCTTGATGTTTTTCCTGAAGAGTATCTTAGTATAATACATGTTTGGGAAGTTCGATTTCTTGTTGACGTGGTTCCTGATTCTAATATAATTTAAATAACATTTTATCGAATGGATCAAATTGAACTGTTATAGTTAAAAAAATCAATTCCAGGAGTTATTAGATAAACATTTCTCTCAACCTAGAACATCACTATGGGGTTCTCCTGCCATATTTGATAAAAATAAATATGGGTCAATGAGTCGTTTCTTAAATTAGAGAGCCTAGAAAAGAATCACTGTTAATAACAAGTATCATTTTCCTCATATCTATGATTTTTTTGATCATCTCTAGGGAGATCAGAATTTTTTGACGATTTACTCGAGTTTGGGATACCGTCAATTCAATGTAAAGGATGCATACATTCCAAAGGCCATGATTCGAATTAAATATGGCCATTATGAATATATATTTATGCCTTTTGGGTTAACTAATGCACCTGTTGTATTAATGGATCTTATAAATATAATTTTCTATGAGTTCTTGGATATGTATTTGGTTGTGTGTATTGATCGTATTTTTGTATATTCTAGAAGTTAAGTGGAGCATGAAATTAATTTAAGAGGTTTCATGAAAACATTAATAAAAATGATACTGTATGGGAAATTTAGAAATTGTTAGTTTTGTTTACAAAAAGTTTTATTCCTTGGTCACATTGCTTCTAATGATTGAATAATTGTCTGTCCTACCAATACAAATGTTCTTAAAGAATGGCCAAGAACCACAAATTTAACCAAGATTATTTGTTTTCTTGGATTATTAGGTTATTACTGATGATTTTTTGGGACGTTTTCATGGTTATCTAACCCGCAGACTATGTTAAATAAAAAATGTGTTATGTTTATTTGGACAAATGAGTGCGTTGAATGATTCTACAAACTAAAATATTGATTTGAGATATCTCCAGCTTAGCCATTGGATTCTAGAAATTTTCAATTTGATATCTACTGTAATTAATAGTTTAGTGGATATGGTTGTGTCATAATGGATAATTATTAGATAATTTCTTATGCTTTACGTCAGAGGAAACATCATGTGCTAAATTACACCTCACATGATTTGGAATTAGTTGTTGTTATTATTTCATTAAAATTTTTGGAGGCATAATAAGTATGGTGTAATGTTTTAATTTTATAAATAACAAAATAGTTTGATGTATATATTCACTATAAATAATTGAACATGAGAAAAATAAAATGGCTAGAATTAATCAAGGATTATGATTGCATGATTCCTTACCATCCAGGAAAAGAAAACAAAGCAGATGATGCTTTGATTTACAAAAGTAATGATACATTAACAATTTTACGTTTGGAACAAGACCGTTTGATTAATGATTTGATGAAATTTTTCATTGAAGTTGTCAGTGTAGGAAAATTTTTTTTGTTTCAGGTTTCAATGCAATCATCTCTCAAAGATAGAATAATTCCATCGAAAATGGAAGATAGTGATATGTAGGAACATGTATAATTGGTTCAGGAGGTAATGTTTCATGAATTTAACAATGATAAAGACTGTGTTTTATGGTTTGGAATGATATTATGTCTACCTTGATATTATCATTTAAAGAAAGAGATATTGTGTGAAGCTCACAAATCTCCATCTTTAGTTCATCCTCATAGTACTAAGATGTAGAAAGATCATCATGAGTATTACTAGTGGGATGGAATTTAAATCACTATTGATTAATTTATTATGAAGTGTTTGACATGTCAGTAGGTGAATGAAGAATGAATATTTCCAATGGTGATGCTTTATCCTTTTCCAGTACTAGAGTGTAAATGGGAAAATATATCAATGGACTTCATTGTGGGATTAATGAAAACATCTCCAGGAAATAGTGTAATATATGATAATGTTTATTTATTGACTAAATATGCACATTTTATTACAATTCTAGTTACATATTATTTAGATCCACAATATTGATTGTATATTAAAGAGATATTCAGGTTACATGGAGCTCCCTTATCAATTATATTTGATCAAGATCATAGGTTCACTTTTTTACTTTCAGAACAACCTTCAGATGTAATTATAAAATGAATTAAATTCTAGTAAAACATTTAATCCCCAATCAGATGTGCAGTTATAATGAAAAATACATACCATAGAAGATATGATACAATCTTGTTCAATGAATAACAATAGAAGTTGGGATAAACATCATTATTTGGTTGATTTTTCAGAGAATAACAGTTTCCATTCTAGTATACAGATTGAACTATTTCAACCATTATACGGAAAGAGGTTTAGAACTCTAGATTTTTGGGATGATGAAGGTGAGAAGATTAAAATGGGGATATAATTAGTATAAGAAAATCTAGATAAATTTTATTTGATTTATAATCAGATGAGGATATCTCATAGTATGAAGAAAAGTTATGCAAATAGCTAGAGGAATGATATTTCTTTCGAGGTTGGTGATCATGTCATCCTCAATTTTTCTCCATGGAAAGTTGTAGTGTGTTTTGGCAGGATGGTAATGTTGAGTTGGAAGTTCATTATTACTCATGAAGTCCTAGAAAAAGTTGTATCAATTTCCTATATAGTGTATTTACCTCCATGTTTTTCCATGGTACACAATGTTTTTCATGTTTCAATGTTGATAAAGTATGTTTTGGATCCATCTCATGTTTTGATTCTAGATGTAGTTCAGTTGGAAGAGAATAATTTTTATGAGGAACATCATGTAAAAATTCATGATGGCAGAGGTCTGGAGGTGCAGAATAAGCATATTTAGCTGGTAAAGGTTCTATGAAAAAACCATATGGTTGAAGAGGAAATATGGGAATTAGAAAATGTTATGAGGGATAAATACCCCCACTTATTTGTTAAGTGATTAAAATTCCAAGGATACAACTTCCAAAAGGTGGAATGATGTAACCTCCCATGTATTCATAGAATAATAAATTTTCATATCATTTAATATTTTTGAATTTAATATTAATTTTTTAGTGGAAACTATGTATGAATGTGTGCCTGAAACACAACAATGAGTTTATCTGAAATCCTAACTTGCATAGAACACCAAGTAATACCGACAAATAATACAAAAATAGTATTGTTATTTTAAATAGTAGTTAACTCCTTTCCATTGAATTGAAAGGATATCATCCTTTTACAAATTATTTTAAATTTTTCAGATTTATCCAATAAACTTGAGAGGGTTAAAATGAGATTGAATCCAATTTTTCGTATTAAATACTCTAATATTTTAAAAGGTAGTTTTAATGGCATTTTTTCAGAACCCTTTTTAATTATAGTTTTTTGTCAAATTTATATGTTATTTTATTCCAAATAAAAATTTTCTATAGTAACATGGCATTAATGTTTTCTTTAGATATATTTTTGGTTATTTCCTGATAATGTTTATTTATTAATCAATAGTGAAAAATACCGCATTTTATGTCAAAACTGTATTTTCATATAATTAATTTATATGGATAGAATATATTTTTAATAGTTTTAAATTATAATTGTAATATTATTTTAAATTAACTCAAATTTTATAATTGTATATAATTTTACATTTATATTGGACATTAACGCATGATAATCATTTGATAGTTTTCATTTCATTAAAATGAATTTCTGTTTTTGACAATGGGAATTAATTTTAATATAATTAATGAAAATTATATGTTTACAATTTCCAAAAATGGATTCAATATTTAGAATTATAAGATCCAAATTATGTAAATAGTTACCTTTTATTTTTGGATATTATGAAGAGGAATTACCAAAATAATTTTTACTTACCATAATTAAAGTATAAATTAGGTCAATAAGGGTAAAAATAATATTATAATATTATAAAACTACCTTAAGACATGTCTTAATATTATTGGATATGTAATGGGAGATTAAACCAATCCTTAGGAAAACATTTTAGAATTTGGGTGCCACATGGGTGTGAAAACAACATTTTTAATAATTAATTTCAAGTAAATGAAAATATAATATAAAAATGTATACTTTAACAAAACAATTTTCATGTGGGGTTATATAACTGATGTATTCACCCATAAAGTGTAATAAAAATTATAAAAAATTCCTTACATCATTTTTTTATTTATAAATTTTAGAGATTAAATAAATAAATTTAATAATGAAACAATGTTTTTGTAGTGATTATTTCATTAATAATCGATTCAAATAAATTATATTATAAATTAAAAAATAAATATTATTTTACATAATTAATTCCATAAAATAATTTTCAATATTAATAGGACTTGTTATTAACTATTCAATGGTTTTTTGCATCCATATCTCTCTGTTTGGATTTTATGTCAATTCAATAAAGTGAATAGTATAAAAATAGATATAATAAATGTTTTATAAAAATAAAAATTTATCAAATTATTAAAAAATAAAAAATATATAAATTTTAAAATCACAAATTTATTTATATATGTGTAAATTTTTATTAAATATAAAATTATGAGAAATTAACAACACATTTGTAAAATAAATATCTTCGTAACAATTAAATAGTTTTACAACTTTTAAAATTTAAAAGAAAATAATTAATTGTAATCTAAAAAGATAAGGATTAAAATAAACTCAATACATGTCTAAAAAATATTGGTTGAGATGATTTAGATATATCCTTATATCATCTTATCCAAATATCATTTTGGAACCACTTTGATTTAAATTATATTTTATATTAATTGAATATTTTAATGAATTTTAAGGGCTCCCCTCCACTATCCTATGAAAAGGCACCCATACCTCTCTGTTACTCACACATAAAAATCATTTAAGTTCCTCCAATATATATCCAAGACACTTCCTATAATACCTACCCACATTCATGAATCCTTATTTTAGTTAGAACACCCTCCATAAAGGTGATTAGGTGTTCTTCAAAGTATATCAACCAAAGAAGAGATATCATTTTATTTATGTGTTTCTATTTTGTTTATTCTTCCAATTAATCATTTCCCATTCAACCATGATTAGTTAAATAAAAATAGTATCCTCAATATAGATAGATTCTATTATGTTAATATCATTCCTTAAATTCATCTCTACTTCCATAAAATTGGAAAGGAACCAATTATTTGTGCGTGTGTGTAAATTATGACCTCCACATACGAATTTAGATATTTTTCCATTACTGTTTATTAATATCGGTTAAAATAATAAAATTTATCTTAAAATTTGATATTAATGACATATTAATAATTATAATATAATAATATATCAATTAAATTTTTATTTCCGTGTGCAAAAAAATGATAACATCTGTTGCGTGTACGTGTTAACTATCACCTCCACGAAGAAGTGTAACTCAATTTTATACATTATATCACTTGTACGATATATATATATATATTTAATTGATTATGAATATTTAAATAATATCATTATCATTCTGGAAAGCTAAAATGATAATTACCTTATTTCCATAATGATCAATGAGAAATAGCAACATTACTCACACGTACACACTACCTTCATTCTCCATGATTACAACATTGTTCATTTTTCAAAACCATATTTAGTGGGTTAAATTAATCAATATGAGTTATATATATATAATTTATGAATATTTCAACAATACTATTCTAGAGATGATGGAATTATGACTAGAAGGACTATTGACATAATACCATGTTCATTTTCGATTCAAGAACCGTTTATCAACAAAACATCCAACATGAACTCAAATAATTATTTATATATTATAACAAGGCCATAAGTGATGTAAAGGGAATAATAAACCTAAAAAATTTTCTAAAGAAATTATAAAATAACCTAATTGTATTATTCAAGATGATAAAGAATGAATAAGAAAATTCAGACTGAAGGTAAGTGACTTCGTCTTAGTATCCTTTCATTGAGGTGTATCTTATTTAATATACATGATTCTTTTATATAGTATATAATTATTCATTTTGAAATTTAATTTCAATCAATGGTTTTCAAAATTAATCTTATTATATCAAGAATTTATTATATGAAACAATGAATGTTTTTTAACGTACGTGGCGACAAGGACCTTTTATAGCCAATAGAATTAGTTGATCATTGGATTCACCTACAAGTCGTAATTTTTTAAAAAAGAAAATTATATACCATATTGATTAATTGTTTATTTTGTTATTGAAAATGTATTTGATATTGGATTGACTATATCAATATCTTGAAATTATCTCTTATGATTTCAATTTTGAAAAGTTATATTTACATTTTGTGTGTTCATGTGTAATGATTATGTTATGGTTTATGGGAATTATTCACATATACGGGTCGTTCCCTGATATAACCAGGGCGGGTGAGCCTAAGATATCATTCCAATAAATTGGGTTATGTGACAGTGGTAAATGTTAATGTCTCTCCTATGAGATTTAGAGAATATTTTTTGATGTTTATTCCAAATATAACTATGAATGACACTCCTTATGTACCAATGAAAGGTACACTATAAGTATGTTATTAACAGAAAAAGTTACCATTGTGATTTACGATTTCTATGAGTTATTCATTGATCTTATTATTTCTTAGGATAAGTTAATGATCTTAGGTTTTTTGAGGGGAAAGTATTATTTCATTGATTTATGTGTATTCATTAACTATTGTTTTCTTTCCTAATTGAATATCCCTTACTGCGGTTATTATGCTTCTCGCATGTTTCTGAAATGTTTTTCACATTATATAATGAAGGTTAAGAGAATGGAAGAATTGATGAACTATATCATGAAAATATATTTTTTGTTTTATATAAGGATTATTATTATTGTAAAAAAATTTAGATGAAGTAGAAGTGTCTACATTATAATATTTGAGATGTAATGTATTCATAATGGCTTAATTTTTTAAAACTATAAACCCTTAAAGACCATATATGTGAATTAAAGTCAAATTATTGACATATCTCATGATTATATAATGTTTTAATTTTGGGGCCCTATAGGGATAGTCCTTAAAATGTGATGGTAGAAAAGAGTAGTATTTTTGGGACATGAAATGTAGAGCATAAATAGATGTATCTATCCTATTTATGTTGAACAAAATTATTTTTGGGGTTTTTACGTATTTTTTGGAGAAAGCTATAGGATTTGTAATCTTAATATCATGGTTTATAAAATGATAATATTGTGACATTAATTTTAGGAATGAATTCTGAATAGGAGTATATGTTTCACTTTAATTAAAGATGTTTCATTATGTGAAAGAAAATTATTTATGAAAAATGCGGATTTTTTTTCAAATTTTCTATTTTGAAAAAATAATGATATGTGTATTTTTAAAAGGGTTTTATATTTAAATTCATGGTTGAATTTTTAAAAATGGTTTAACATGAAAAATATTGAATTTATGAAAATCCATAATTTGATATGTGTGATATAATAGAATTTTAATTTTTCATAATTTAGATTCTAGAGCGTGATACTTAGGGTAGTCACTGTGTTTATATAAAATGTAACAAAGTAGACATCATAGAAATTAACTGGAAGATGAAGCTGAGAGTGTGGTTTCACCAGAACCACATGTGAACTAACAGATGGTTCAGAGTATAGTCAATTACTTTTAGGATGTGGATGGAGGGTATAAGAGGAATAAACTAAGGAAAGTAGATAACTCAGTTTAGTACTAGATGTACAATAATCCCATCAGTCGGGGTGATTTAGAGTACAATAGGTAGTGTTGTGACTAAATAGGATGAATTTAATCGTCAATTTCCCTAGCACACCAGTAGAGATGAAATACGAGTTAGTGTTGTCTATTTTTGAAGTTATTTTCCCACTAGTGGTGGGGTTTATCACCTTAATATGAATTATATCACAGAATCACATGTGATAATTTTTTATAATTGGTTAAAAAATTATATCCTCATATGTTCACATTCGAATGAATGAATTTTTTTACGTTGATGTACGAAAAACATTTGCTAATAAAATATTTGGCTGTATTATTGAATTTAGTCTTCCTTTCACCTGATGTTACTGCTAGGGCATTGGTTGGAGGCACCAATTTTTGAATATGGACAAAGATAGGAGACTCTCTCATTGATCTTTATAATTTTTATAACTTATTATCCATATATGGTCAATAAATCAATGGTGGATGAAATTTATGTATTATGATCCTTGGATAGAGGGAGAATGTTTATTCCAATGAAAAATTGGAGAAAATCACATTCTCGGAGAAAGATGTAGTGGGTAACTTATTTAAAATATGTTATTATGACTCAGTATTAGTTAGCTGGATCATTTAATCTTCTTACCAAGACCTCAAGCATGATGAGATGTTTTTATAGTGGATCATTCGATCAAATGATGTGAAATTGTATGTCACGTCAAATATAATTCAATAATTACAACCATATTGGGAATCATTATTACCATTTCTATAGTTCCATCCCGATTTTGGTTCAAGACACTTCTCAGGTGTCACATACGTCATATGATTTGAGAGGATGTAGACAATAGAATAACCTTCATTAGTAGAGCCAAGATTTCCGTGGTTATTCTATGTATACCATGAATCATCTGTAAGGGAAATATCAATAGGGAAATTAAAGGAAAAGTGGAATGAGTGAAAAATAATATAAATCAGATAAAAATCTCATGAATTATCAATATGGACCATCAAGGGTGTGATGAATAATTATTTTTTATTATACCCTTATGTATGATTTTTTTAATATTGAAATGATGTCTTATGTTGTGAAAATTTAAACTTCTCTTAGTCATATATGTTGGCACGACTTACAGTTAAAATCTTGTTCTAATACTGTTGAAGGATCTGAGATGAAGTGATACATATATTTTATTTAGATGGATTTCTATGATATACACATGGTAAGGGATTGGATGAAAATGTTCAAGGATCACATCGATATTTATAATGGAAATTTTATTTTTAAACTGGTGATAAAATTTAGTATCTATTTAGATGTGAAAATAATGTTAAGACATGTGTTATAGGATTATTGGTTCCAACAGTTAGAATGATATCATACTAGTTGGAAGAACATGCCTTATAATCAAAGTAAGAGATTATGAATAGTTGTTTTCCAACATTTCTTGATGAGTTTCAAAAGGTTTTCAATAAAAACAAATTTAAGGGTTTCCACCCACAAGATAAGAAGAGTTTATGATTTATCACATTATGAGGACTAATAATATTTTCAATCCATCATATAGGATGTCTCCAAAATAATTAATGGAATGGATCCTTCAGTTATAATAATAATAAATTTAATATTTCATTCAAAAGACTAAATCACCATGGGAAGAAATGATTTTTTAAGGGAAATTTTTAAATAGAACTATTTAGATGTGTTTTGATTATCATATTTTTAACCGAGTTAAAATAATGAATCAAAATCCAATTCCATGGATTTATGATCTATTTGATCATTTTACAAGAGAGTAGTGGTTCTCTAAGCTTGAAATATGATTACAATATCACCAATTATAGGTTACCAAAGAGGATACACTAATGAAATATTTCAAGAGTAGATATTGTCAGTACAAAAATTTGGTTTTGACATTTGGTCTTTTGAATTCACCCACTATCATTATGTAATTAAAGAATCATATTATTAAATTTTTCTGGATTCATTATTTTTTGTATCAGTGGATGTATTATTGGTGTATTGAAGGACAATGTATGATCTTGAGAAGCACTTAAAGACAGTTTTGGGAATATTACTAGATCATTATTTAATTGAGAAATTATAAAATTATGATTTTTGGATTCAATAAGTACGTTTACATGGAGATTTTATTTATTAAAGATGTGTTTATTTTGATCCACAAATATAGATGTTGTTATCTCATATAAACTGCCATATAATTTCCTTCGGATACATATTTTCCTTGGTATATTTGGTCACTGAGAATGATTTTTTAGTGATATGCAAGATTATATTCATCTAAAAAAATATTCATATTCAAAATTTTTCCATTCCAATTGAATGATTAATGTTATAATTATTTTGAAAAGCTAAAAAATTTCCATATATTCACACAAATAAATATTTTTCTAGAATCATGACAAGGGAACATATATTATTTTAATGCTTTGGGATCTAGGTTTGGATGTGTTCTCATGGAGTAAATCATGCAGTTATATATAGATCATGATTATAATTATTTCATGATATGGACAACACAATGTATGTCATTAGATTAGATATTCTAGTTCATGAATTTAATTATTTGTTTAATTACTTCTTTATTGAGTCATTTATGTTTTTTTCAAATCATAAGAGCATGCAACACTTTTTCTCACAATAGGATTTGAGGTAGAGATAAAAACATGGATGTAGTCACTCCAAATGTTTGAGATTGAGTTGATTTTTAAAAAGGGTAAATCCAATTCGGTGGCATATATATTATGATTAAATTAACATGTTTATTTGAAAAAATAGGCATCGAAACAATGGAATTTGATGTCAGTTATAGCCGAATCACAGTTGTATAGCGATGAATGAGGTGGTGCAATGAATTTCAATGTATCTTATCTTATACCGGATTTCTTCGAAATAGTTAAAAAGACACATACATACAATATATAATGTGCTTATATGAGGTTAAAACATAGTGTTTGGGAGACCATTGATGGTTGGATGATGGATGTGAGTTCACATTTCTGGCATTAAAATTCGATGGTCGTACCAATTTCTGGTTAAGAGAATCTTCTTAATGTTTACCACCATTTTATATGGGTTGAACATCCTATAATATAGAATATATATAAGCGAATGAATGAATTGTTTTCCTGGTTCTATATTAAATGAATATTTGTAGATTTTGATTCAGGATAATTTATATTTCATATGGTTAAATCTAATCATTAATAGCTAGATGGAATGGTATTATCATTACATTTGTTTATACAGAAATGGGAAAAGATAACAATTTATGTTGTTATAAGTCTCCAAATAATGGTTTGGAAACACAATTCCATATTTGTGATAGTGTACTGATAATCCAAGATAGATAATTTAATACCTATTAGTTAATAACATATATAGGATGCAAGTATATAATCTATCTTTGAAAAGCTGTAAAGATGAACAATGTACTATTTTTTGATAGTTTTAGATATAGATCTATGGATTATGTCTCATTAATCGGAATCTATAAAGTAGGAAAATGTGACATGGTTTACCATTAGTAGAGTTCATTATCCTTAGATGGATTTAAAATCCTATAGGATAATACAATCCTTGGAAGATATAATGCAGACTGGTGTAATATATTTTTATGGCTCAATGTATGATAAAATATTATTTTTCGAGTTCTTTTATATGAACATTTATCATGAATTTAATCATGAGGCTCCTTTTGAACCATTATATTGGTTTCATTTTTATTCTCATGATATTTGGGTTGAAACTATTGAGTCTTCATTAGAGTGGATGATCTTTTTTAGTGATACAATGCGGAAGATTCATTTGATATAGAATATCATGTAGACATATTAGAGTTGTCAAAAATCATATGTGGATCATTGTAGATTTTCATTTTAATTAAAGGTGATGGCTCATGTGTTCTTGGGAATCTATCCAAGGCTTGTACATCATTATTTTGGATAGAATTGAAATTAATATTCTATTTAAATAAACCCTATTAATATTCTAGAATAGGTTGGTTAGGTGGAATATAAATTGTATTTTCCCACATGATTCATTTCAAAAGATTATTTTTTCATGTATCTAAGTTGAAAAATGTATATTCTTGATAATGAGCATGGTATTTGGTAGGACCACATTGATTTTTTGATGGATGCTTTATTGGTCCATTTGACAATGACAATTTTTGATATTCATGAAAATTTATTGGGTGGAAAAACATCAATCTAATGTTAGTTTTGTGGAATGATGATAAGATTTAAGAAGAAAACTTGGAATGAGAGAACGAAATAACTGACTAAAGGTGAAAATAGTTTGGGGGAAATAATAATTTTCTAAAATTTTGAGATAGAAATGCCAACGCTGGGAGAATGTAGTGGCCATGATTTATTGTTCATAACAATTTATTTATGTCTTTTAACTATTTTATGTGTCCGGGTGATGTTTGGGGGGATTTAGAGGGCATTTTGGATATATTTTGTGATTCATTGGTTATTCAATGATCATTCATGTTTATTATAAAACATGGCACTGCTATAAAAATATTTTCAAGTTTAAACAAGGGTTTATGGGTATATGTATTGTTAGGCTCATAGTTTTCAGCATCGTCCATCCACGTTGGAGTGACAATGCAATTTGTTAATGTTGAATTATTTCCAATTGTTGGATATTTTCACAAACAATATGAATCAACCATGTGAGGTGCGTATAAGGGTCGGGGCTGGCACATGGTTGGAAAATTGTTTTTCTAACTGTGTGACCCAACCTTGAAGGATTTATAATTATATTCTATGAAATGTTTTGACATTAATTTTCACCTAAAAATAACTCATTTGTCAGTATTTTTGAACTTAACTATGTTTTTCTTCCTCCTAGTGGCTTTGGATGCTGTCCCTCATGATTAAGGAGAAAACTGTTGAAAATCATTGTGAATTAATTCCCTATTCACTTATTAATTCAATTTTTCCTAAGTTATACATAGATATAATTATCTTCCATATCGTACATACATATATATATATTTATATAGTTCATTGTGGATATATCATTGATATTTGGTTCTAGTCCTGAAGTGATATTGTATTTTTAATTATAGGGAATAAGGTATATGGATTATTTTATAGATTAAACCTTATTTTTTTAAATAATTAGCGTTGTTATTTATTTTCACCTTTATTCTCAATGTATTTAACCTCACTATCGACATATCCTATAATAATTTTAATTGATAATTTTAATTTGATTTTTTTAGAATTTATAACCAAATTCTTATTGAATTGTTTATGGAAACCATCATTGGTGAGTGTTCATAAAAATTTGAATGTTGTGTGTTTTAGTGAATAGTGAAAGTAGAGACGTGATTTTAAAATGGTGGTTTTAAAATGGTTGGTTGGTTTGGATAAAAGGAATTTTTTTGAAATATAATTATAATTTTATTGAGATTGTTTTCAAATGACTCAATTAATATGATTTTTGGAATGTATGGATATTCATGAGTTCAATGAGCTGAATACATGTCACAACGTACCATAATCTAAGGCACTAATTGTTGACTGGAAGTTCCACTGTCAATGGTACCACCATTATTATGTGGTTGGATTGGTGTGTTTGTGTATATGGGAATGGGAAGGGTTTTCCCAATTTAATTTTAGTAATGGTTAATTAAATTGTTTAGTTTCATTCCAAAGAAACAATTTTCTGTGGAAATGGATTTTTATTCTAATGTAATCTATTTATAATTTATTATATATATATATATATCAGTTTATATAATTGATATAACATGTTCTACCACAATACAGTGAGTTGGGATTCAATTTGGGGGAAAACAAATTGATATTAATTACTCACCCAAACAATGGAACATTGGTAATTTTGTAGATGTTATTTATTAGGACACTTATAAATAGAATGTATCACATGTTTGGTGGTGCTTTTTAATACTCTGCCTCAGATATTTGATTTCATTCTTATAGATTTCTGGAAGTCACTATGTTAATTTATTTGTAATTCCCTTTGTTTTTTTATTCCACATGGTAGTTGGTATTGATTTTTGTTTGAGTATGGTACTATGATATAGTATGTTTTAATATTATTATGTTGTGTTTTCCTATATTGTTATCACACATTATATAGTGGTATTTTTTATAATATGCTTGGTTTTCTTATTATATTTTCAATGGTAAAATATTCCCCCATCAGTAAATGAATTCCTTGGATTTATAGCATGCATATTGCATCATGGGGATGTGTCCTAATGCCAAGTATAAATTACACTCGCCTTAATCAAATTTGGGAAGGGTAGGATGTTATATTCTCTGTGTATAAATAGTTTTAGTTACTATATTTTGTGAAAAAAATCCTCTTAATTGTAGTCCAAAACCCCTTTTAAAGACATATGATAATTCCCATGTCTCTATGGTCAAATTGGTATCAAATAACCCATTTTATAGGGGAAAACAATATCATCAAAATCTCTATATGCAATCCATTCAGGCATTACTGGATATTGGAAAGTGTGCATTGCATGAACAATTCCCATATATCAATGGGTTGAATAAGAAATGAATAAAAACAATTATTCACACACTAAATGTACATTACAAAGATTAAATTAATCATTATAATGACTGTAATACTCTTATGTAGTTATTGGACTATAACACAGCTCTAGTTGTAGCTTGAATGAAGATTCATATCATGAATCAAAAAAGACATTGGTTTATCATTCTACTTACATCCATCCATAACACACTAAATATTTATAATATTACAAAATATTTGATAAAATATTTTACAATATGTGATATATTTTTCTTGGGTTACATGGATAAATGTTTTTTATTTATAACCTGGGGATCATGCAAGATCGTGTTTTACCGAATAATAATATGCAATTAACATCTTTATTTAAATCATACTTATCAATTAGAAAATGGAGTTTATGGAAGGAATGTGATTAATTAACAACTGAAAATATAATCTTTAATTATTAATCTATTTATTAGTAATGGAAAATATTTAAGTGTTAATGATGATTTATGGAAAAATGTTTTTTTTCTAAAAGGTGGGTCAGTCGGGGTTTCAATATGTAAGATAAAATTTTTTAACAGTTTTAAATATTTTATTTGACAATATAAAATTCATTTTTGAATTCATCATATCCAAATTATAGTAGATTTATTTTTTCATTTTACTAAAACATTTCATTTTTTTGAACACTAAAAATTTCTAGGTTTTATCGAAAATTACCTTTTCTTCTAAAAAATATAATTTGTAAATTTTTATTTCAATTTTCTTATTTAAAATTAGTTAAATTATGTATCAATTAATTTAATTTAGATAATTGTAATAAAATTCTATAAACATGTCATTGTTTTCTCATTACAAACAAGCATTCTCAATTCTTATATGGGATTTTTTATAAAATAATATTTTCATCTTATGTGAATGGGATTTGAGAAAATTGATTCTGTATTTATAATCAAAATTATTTGTATTTTATAAAGTGTTCATATTGTTTTATTACCGTAATTATTAGTGAATAGAGTAATAATTTATTAATTGCAGTTAAGTTAAAAATATGTTTCCCGAGGGTTAATAAATGGTATCGGTTAAAATTAACACAAAAATTTTCCAAAACCAATTGTATGACCGTATTTCTACTATAACAATTATTTTAATGAGTGTGGACTATTATGGGGGACTCAATTTAGGTAAAAGCATGGGTATACTTATCTCCTTCAAAAATTTCTTAGTGCTCTATTCACATCAACTATAAAAGGCCACCCCATACAAAATACACTTTAAACCATAAAAAATATTTTATTCATCTAGTGCCTTACCAATTTATATACCCATGTATATCATCTGATAATAGAATCATTAACTTGTTTAGGAATCCAAATTAGGATGGTTTTGAATGAAAACCTAATGAAGACGACTAAATAATAGGCAATGTTCTTACAAGAGAACTTTTTTATTATTCCTCCAACAACCTTCATAGTTTGTTGTTAATAAATTCATATATAATAGCCTAAAAATAAACCATATAATATTATTTTGTTATAAAATGTTGAAAAAAATAAACCACATATACATCCATAAAATGTATTATGAAATCACCTCTCATGTTTACATCAGGCTACTGCCTTACGAAACAATGTCATTAATTTTCCCATTAACAAACATAATTGTTTATAGGAATATGGAAATAAAGTAATTATATTATATTCATAAATTAATTATATATATATATTAATTATTTTATATTAATATTGTTTAATTTACATTCCATATTTGATGTGATGATGTTTCTTTCATTCATGATAGACTACCACATCAAAAGGCATCATTATAGGACTTTCACTAATGATTTACATTGATGTTTATAATGCAATGGTTAGTGATTGAATGTGATATATATAACATAATAATTATTTTCATGACAATTTTATCATTTTATAATGATAAAAAATCCATTTCCATTATTACCATTTTACTCAATGAACGATGATAACATTGTTTGTGTATATATTGACTATCACCTTCATGAAACATTGTAATTGTATTTTAATAAAAAAATGATTATTATATATAAGTATATTTAAATAAATAATATTTTATATATTATATAATTATCATTTTTATTATAAAATAATTCTTACTCCTTTCATTGATAAATGGAATCGTTGCCCATGCTTTTAGATGACCCGCCATCTCCATCATCATAATATACTTCATTTTTCATAAAGTCCTTCCTTTATTATTTTTTAAGAATGAATTATTTAAAAACATTATAATAATTTCATGATAATTATTATATTAATTATTAAGCTACATAATATGAACAACAACATTATATTTTATGATGAAACAGACCTGAGAAAATATGGTCATTAACTCCCATAACAATGATAACAATTAATAATTGTTAACAGATGGATATTGAGTTGATATACAGTTAACAACCATATTATTATAAATATATGTATGTTTATTTTATTCATTTAAAAAATTATTTAATCCAGTATAGTATAGGTTAATGTATCTTTAAAAAAATAACTTTAAGGTAATATATTTAAAATCAATTTACATTCCAATGATATTTATTTTTTGTTCTTCATTACATTATTTTATATGGAGTATATACTACTACTTTTACATATAATAAAATTATTCATATTTATTTAATTTTATTTTTTCAATTTTAATTATTCCATCCATATATATTTTTCATGAAAACTATAATGTGGTAAAAGTTATTGTAAAATATTATATTATTTTGGGATTATTAACCTTCTACTATAACTGTCACTCTATTGTAATATTTTATCATTATAAATTTTATATATATTAAATATTCAAATTCTTTTATGATGGATAGTAGTGTTTCCCAAACTAGATATCATTTCAAATATGGTGTTTATAAAAAATATATGTTATTTAGAGTGAAAATAATAAAAAAATAAGTATCTTCTACACAATATGAATATTTAATGTTTTGGGATACTAATTAATGAAGTAATCAATAATTTTATATATTTGGAATTATTAAAACATACAATGATAGGTGGGGAATGATAGTATATATCCCCTAAATGCATCAATTGTATGAGTGGATAAAGCCGTTTGATAACCATTGTTAAATAGGATTTTAGCTTATTTGTTTAATAATATATTTTAAATGGTATTGATTGTAAAATTATTGTGTTATTAGAAAACATGATGTCCAATAATTAATATATTAATTCATTGAGACTTCAATCAATATTATCCATGTGTTTTATTAATGGTGTTGTCCCATTATGAATTTCAATATCAGTTATTGATTAATTAAATGGTTTTTCATTTCTATTCATTTCCTTATTGATTATTACTTTTCTATTTATGGTATCCATGTTACTATATAAATTACATGTGTTTTCAGTTATCTTTCATTCCATATAAATTGTTTCCATTCTCTTTTCAAAATAATATTATTTACAGAAGCACTTCCTTAACATTTTATTAATTTAATGCAATGTGTGTTTAGTTATTTACTTTTCTATAACGTTTATGCTTATGTACTCATAATTGTAGCTCACCCCTATTTTTTTCATTTCCGAAGTATCCATTATGTTTTATATAGATGATATAACAGATATTCTACAGGTAATAGTGGTATTCTAAAAAAAGTTATATTTTGTGTATCCAAATGTAATACTTGAATTTTGTATGTTTCTAATTTACAAATACAATTCAATAAGTTGGTCCTATAGGATTTTATTCCTTTTATTTTATACTGATATAATCAGTATGACATTAGATCTAGGGTAATAGGTCAGTGAATCTATAGTTAGTATTAGAGATATATTTGAATCATCGAATGTTTCTATATTTTTGAAATCAAAGATTATGGATCATGATCATATGGTTTGGATTTATAAAATGAATATAATAATAACCTAGTGTTTTGGTAAGGAATATCATATTTTGGTTCTTTCTAAAATACTTCAATGTCTAATTATTACAAGTTTATGTGGTTCCAGAATGGAGGTACCGAGTGAAAATGTATCCTAAAAATACATATTACTCTGTACCCATTGGTTACTTGCTACACAATAATCAGCGTAATTGTTCAAATTTTTTTGACACTCAATGGGGGTTATTCATATAAAATACACAATTTTCTATACAACCCATTATGAATTTTTTAATAAATATTTTTTCATTTTTTAGTTAAAATATGAATTATTATTATTTTTTACACTATGATTATTATTGATCGGACTATGCTTTTTGGTTTTAGTCAATGGATGGAACCTGAAAAAATCCTGAAAAATGGAATATGAAGGAAAATGTGGTAAACATGAGAAAAATAATGGGATTTTGATATCCATTAAAGATATCATGGTTGTTCAAAATAAATTTTCCCAAAATAATATCAAAATAATTTCCAATAATCAACTCTCGAAGTCACCATGATGAGACTCGTGGAGTTCACTAAGTCATCTACTACTAAAGACCACATGGAAGAGAATAAAAAATTTACATATTTCCATAAATATATAAAGAGAAATAAAGGAATGTGCCATTATAGAACACAATAATTTTATATTTGTGTAAGTTATGGATATAATGAAAATAATTTCCAATGAGAAATGAAGAGTACTATTGAAGAAAATAAAACTCATCCTAGGGATCCATTGTTTTTTTCATAATTCTACAGAACCTGAAAATTTTCAAATTCAATTCCAACATCTAAATGTTATCCCCTAAATCAATGAAGTAACTATGATTAAACCTTCTATGATTTTGTTAAATATTTTTAATCATACTGGTCTGAATTTACATAAAAGTTACAGATACCATATTTGGATTTTTAGTTAATGATTTATAATATGATTAAAGTGTTAAACTACCCTTTCTTAGTCGTATGTGTTGGGGGATTACCATAAAAAGGATATTATGAGAGAAATTTATTAAATTAAAACCCATTTGTTTAGTATATATTTTGGGATAAAATGTTTTATTTGAGGAATAATGTAGATAAATATTATAAACACAATTTTAAATATATTAATAACCATTAATGGATAATACTATACACAATAAAACTATAATAATAGTCGAACAAGAATATTAGATGGTTTAAAAAAGAAAAAAAATTAAAAAATCATTATTGAAATCCCTCATAAATAGGATACATAATTATTATTTTTATTTCAAGGATGACTATAATTTTTTTTGTATTTTATATGAACTATTTTAATCTGGTTTTTGAAACAAAATAACCCACGTGTCCATTAAAAACCCAATGCGTCTGACAAGAAAGTAAGGCTTGAACCAATGATTACAGGAAAACATTGTTTCATTCCTACTGATGTCCTGCATGATTTCATCATTAAGATGAATTTTTTTTTCAAATTATGTGAAAAATTAATATTAAGGATGAACATTTGTTTTTACATTTGAGAATTAGAGACAAATCTATTTTAGAACTTCTAATATCCATATTGATTTTGAAAAATAGATAGATATATATGGATATACTTGTCACTTTTTTATGGATTTTATGATCCATTAAAAGTTAATATTAGTGAAACATTCTTAAAAAACCATTTTTTCATATTCATTTCATATAGTGAAGTATTAATTGGATTGGGAGAAACAAATATAAGAAATTATTAATAAAATTGAAATATATCATGTATGTATATTTCCATTTTTTCATTGTTTGATAAGAATTCATACACCTTATGAAAATGATCTTGGAAAAATTTTTAATCCAAATAAATTTACTTATGATTAATTATATATACTATTATGTCATCATATTGTTATCGTTTTATAGCCCTAAACATTATATTTGTCATTCACCTTCAGGTTTACATGACCTTAATCCCACAATATTATTATTTTTGCTTTTCAACCATGTACATATTTTCAGATTGCACCAGTGTAAAAAAATTCCAAAAATAAGTTATATGTCCATTATGTTTCCCATTTTCATTTTTTATGATTTTCTATTGATAGCTCTTTTCAATGCGGTTTATTCAACAATGTAATTTTAAAATTTAAAAAACATAATTTCTTATAACAAGATTAAAATTTTTATGATATAAGTTTTTTTTAATTGGGGATAATGTGATAAAAGAAATTAAAATATATTGACATTGTATCTAGAATTATATTTTATATTAAAAATTTGTTTTATAATTTTTTAAACACAAAAATGTTTTTCTTCATTTCCTTGTGCTATATACAATACTGAGTTTTTTCTAACACTAATATATAATTAATATTACTATTTATAATTATTTTTATACCCTATAAATATGAATAGAATGAGTGAATATGATTAACTAAATTATGAAAATATATTTTTTTCATAATTTGTTCATCTAATTAGTAGTAATAAAATATGTATCATTTAAAAGAAATTAATTTTTTTTTGATTTTTTTCATAAAATATGCTCCTTTTTTTCTACACATAATTTTAATTTTTTTTAAAAAATAGAAAATTAATGAGAATAAAACATAAATTTTAAAATTTAAAATAGCAAAATTTTATTATGGAAAATTATTTAGAATATACAAGTAGGTTTCATTTTTTGGGGAATAGTGAAAAATACTAAATCTTAATTGAAAATTGAATTTTAATTTAAATAATTTAATGTAATTTTATTTAATATTGTTTTAAATGTAATATTTGTTCTTTTTTATGTTAATTAATACATTTTAATACATTTTATTCAGTTTAATATTTTATTTTGATACATATACTTTGAAGACATCTGAAAAAGAATCTCATTAAAATCCTAATTTCTCATTGAGTCTGTAATTAATTTTAAAATAAAATTTTCCCCATTAGGGAATGAATCATACAAAAATTTATTAAATTTTTTAAAGTAGATTAATTTATATTTTCAAATATATTCAAATTATTTTTTGAATAAAATTAATAGTTAAATCAGTAAAACATATTAACCATGATTATGCTAAAAATATCGGTTATAGGGGTAAAACTAAAAATATAAGTGCTAAAATTAAAAAAAATTCTACCCAAAACCCATTCTAATTGATTAATATTACCTTATCCTTTATAGGGTCGATGTTGTTCCATTATGGTATCCTTTTAGTTTGTTAAACATGTATATTCCAAACCCTTTTCAAAACATTACTTCTTTTCCACTTTCCTCACTTATAAAAGGCCACCCCCTCTCTTACCCACATCACATTGTTAAAAAATTTGTATCTACAAAGAAAAAAACAAATAAATTCCCCACATACAACAACTCATACAATAAACCATTTATTTGGTATAAATCCAACATAATAATGCTTTCATGAAATCTTATGATGTAACCTAAATAATAGGTAATGTTGTTCAACAAGCAGTATTATACTATTTCAACACAGATATCATTAAATTACTATTAAAAATAAATTAAAATTACATATATTTTTTAAATATAATGGCAATTTTTTTAATGTGGTAATGACATAATATAATCGTTACTTATATAAAATGGGTTTTTGAGTCATCGTTTGTTTGTGTGGAGGACTAGGACCTTGATAACTGATGTCACTCATTTTTCCATTACCAACTCCCATGTTTTGGAATGATGACGAATTGAATGTATATATAGGATATATAGAATTTATGTATTCATATAAAGTCATTATATCACCTATATATTATTTATTTTTCATTCCCTAGGATATACAGTAGCATTGCTCATGTGTACAATTGTCTACTACCTCATGAAGTGATGTGATTCTTCATTCACTAAAGAATTACATGGATGAAGATTAAGAAAATTTAAATTAATATATTTGAATACATGATTTTTTATTATTTTAATTCAATATATTTCTTTATATAATTATAAAAATTTTTTGTTTTCTTTCTTACCCTTTAACATAATAAATAATGATACCATCATTTTGGAAAGGGCAGACTACAACCTTTAAGAAATGTTGTGACTCACATTTCATCACAGAACCACATGGATGATATACATATATGTATGATAAAAAAATAAAACAGTATCCTTGGTATTATTATCATTGAGGATAGATAAAATAACATTGGTCTTCTTTCAAAAATTATCATCATAAATGGAATGTTACTCATGTGTACATACTTTGGAACCTCTCCATTATCATTACATATATCACTTTTTCATAACTATATTAAAATATTAGTTTTATAAGTAAACATGAAGTAATAATATTATAATTATATAGTGATAATTATTCATGATATGGATACACCATATAATAATCAATAGTGAGATATTTCAGACAAAACAAATTGAAACAATGGAAATCATAACTGATTATTAATGAAATTATGATAACATAATATAAAATTATCATATATGATATTATAAATATTAATATGATTATGGTATAAGTTAATAGAATGATTAATACCACAACAATGGACGTAAGATAATGCTAAAATGTTAATAAGCATAATGTTAGAGGATTTATCTCAATTTATATTAAATCGAGACTAATTTTTGATTATGCATAACATCCATTTTATGTGGTGTATATACTTCATATCTGACATGTAATTACATGATTCATTAATACATATTGTTATTTTAGGTTTTACTTTATATTATCCAATCCAATAATATTTTACATGAAAATAACGCATCGGTAAATGTTATTATAAATTCTCTCTTTCATTAGATATTGTTGAATTTCTTATTTAACAATAACATTTATTTAATGAATTTTCATTCAAATTAACATTTCACGTTAGTTAATATATTCTTGAATGTTGTATATAAATATTTTCAAACTGTATACCATTTTTAAATGTGGTTTTTATGTTATAAGTTAATTGAAATCGTGGGGACATGTTGATAAACATGAATCAATTAATCAAAATAAATATATGATTATTTGAATTATTTATTCATTAATTAAATTAGTTATACAATATGTGAATAACTTATTGGATCTAAAATGGTAGTTATCCCCCTAGTATTATATATCCTTTTGATTCATTGGAAGTCTCAAGGGATGATTCAAATGGATAGGTGTAGTTAAATGGTTTTACTGAGTATGTTTTAAATTGTATAGTGTAATATCTTGATGGTAAAGGTATCATGTTCCTGGAACACATGAAATAAAATAATTCCCCATTATTTTCATTAAAAATTTATTCATTATTATCAGGTAGTCTATTCCAATGATATTATATTGGAATGTATTTCATTCATAGTTGTTGATGAAATGACAAGTGTTTTCTGTAATTTAACATAACTTATTGAATATACTTTATCCAGATATGATAAATATGAAATCTATTAAATAAATATCATAATAATTTTTTATCTATATATATCTATTATTATATTAGATATTTTAACTCTGATATTATTTATAGAAGCACTTCCTTATCATAATATTTATTACATGGGATGTGTGTTTAGTTATATAGCCTGCCTTTTTCATTAATCTTATGGAATAAAGATTGAAAATTCTATACATAACCCTTATTTTGAATTTTGGCTCACCATTATTTTTTTTATTCCTTGGAATCCATGAATTTAATTATAAGGGATATGAAAGAATATTAAAGATGGAATTTTCATATTTTTAATAAAAATAATCACTTATATTTTTTATCTATATGTATAATGGTAATCATATTTTATCTGGTTTCAAATTAATATTATAAAATTTTCCATAATGGAGATTATTCCCATTATATTATTTTTATATAATAAAATTGATTTTAGCTCTAGGGTACTGGGATTTTGGTTAATAAAACCTTCCTTAAAAGTTATTACATGAAATTTTATGTCATGACATGTATTACAACCCATATTTCTATGAAAAATTTAATTTAATAAAGATAAATTTATTTGATGTATTTACATGAATTATATAACATTATAAATATTCATTATATTCTAAAAAAGATTATATTTATCTACATTTGTCACCAGATTTTCCTACATTACACACAACACTGAGTTTCTACAAAACAACACTTTATTGTTATTAAAATACAAGAAAAAAGTAATGACCATCATTTAATTAAAGTAGTACGAATTCTAATAGAAATTAATTAAATTTAATTTAAAAAATTTCTATATAAATAAACAATATTTATAATGAAATATAAAATTTACTGCAATGTCTATATGTTTTCAGAAATACTTTTTTATTGAAAATAAGTTTTATGAAATTTAGTGAACTACATTAAAAATAATGATTGAATATTTTTTGAAATTTAATTTGGTAAAATAAATATAATTTTCTATTTTAATGGATAAACTTTTTATTAGGGGGAATTTTTTAATCATCCAGATATATTATATTTTTTTATGAATAGTGAGATATACAAAAATTTGATTAGAAACTGTTTTTTCATCTAATTTAATAATATAGTTAAATGATATTTTTACTTATTAATGTATTTTTTAAAAAAATTAAAAAAATTAATATAATTTATGTTATTTTTGTCAATTTATCATTTAAATTGAATATAAAAACATTTCAATCATTTAAACATTTGTGATATAAAAACCCACTTTCATGAAACATTTAAAATGCTAAATTTTATTTCATTTCATACACATCAAGGATTATAATTTGGAAAAAAGTATTATATATTTTTAATATTTATATATTATAATGTATAACTAGTTCAACATGGGTTATCAACAAAAATATTAGTGAGTTTATCAATTAGTGTAAAACTGTGTTGAAATAGTTGTTGAACATTAATTTAAGGGGGAAATAACCTATATGCATGTCCAAAATAAATTATATGTAATTATTTATATCAAATTGAATATTTATTGAAAATGGTAATTTATTAGCGGGACATTATTTAAGTGAGTCCCCTCAATTGTGTTTACCTTTTTATATCTATAATATTTTCACTCCTCCACTAAACCAATTGTACTCAACCCCCTCCCTTCATCAAATCATAGAATCCCCTATTTAATTCCAAAACCTACAAAAACATACTCCCTATATCCAACACTAAATTTTATAATCCTCCCATTTGGAATAAATTAAACCAAGATATCCCTTTTGGTAAAACCAAACGGAGCTACCCAAAAAGCATGTAACATCATTGAACAAGCACATTTGATTTTTTTTTTCTTTCACATCCACCTCAAGTGTTTCTATTTAATTATTATAGAATAAAATCATAATTCTAAATATAAAAATATTTTTTACATTACATTTAAAATAGAAAATAAAACACAAATCAATAAAATTGGATAGGTAGTATTTGTTCGTGGGTACGTCGGACTACCTCCCCCCAAACTGATGTTGATTGTTTTCCAATTTTAACATTAATGTTTTGGAATTATCATGGAAATTATGATATTATATGATATATAAGACTTTCATTATGTCATTATTATTTTATAATTATTATATAATACACACCTTCATACTATCAATTTTGTGGGAATACGATATCTTCATTTTAGGATTCGTGGACCATCGACTCCTCAATGTTAAGTGATTAATTCACACAATCAAAGAAAGGTATTAAATATAGATTTATTAAATATATATTAAAATTATAAAATAATAATTATATTTGAATTACAATAAATACATATCATTTACATATATTATTTCTATAAATAAAATAATGATATAGAATCATCATTCACACATACATAATACCAAGATTTTCCATAAATTGTCTAATTTATTTAATTTTAATTATTATTTCCTGATTATAATAAATATATACATGATTATTATTTTGTGTTTATAAATATGGATACAAGGAAAAAATTATATAAATAAGTGGAAGAAAATTTAAAACACATGTGATTCAAGTTGTTATTAAATGAAATGTGACATTTACATGTAATTTTTAATTAATGGGTAACACAAGGTCATGAGATAATTATATATTATATGATACAATATAATTTAGTTCTAAAAAATACTCCCAATAATATTATATTTATAATAATTGTGTTTTGTATGAGTACAACAGAAGAAAATGCATAAGGTAATGAGAATTTTAGTATCACTTTTATTTTTGTGAGGCTTATGCTATATTCACAACTAGTTTCTATTTTAGTGTGTATATAATAAGTTTTATTTTATTATATGATAATTAAAATTAAATTTATTTCCATCTAAATATCCATTTTATGATATCTATTTCATGGGATTTTATAGTTCAAATTTTTTTAAATCAGTAGGGAATTGTTTTCACATTTTCCCTCTTTGAAATACATTTTTTATTCACCTATATTATTTTATAATGTGTATATAATACCATTTATATATTCTATTTTTTTATCCTTATATTCAGGACATTTGAAGCTCCACTAAATGTTATTCTTTATTATATATTTTCATTCAATTTCACCAAAGGTGAATGATTTGTTTGATATAATCTCATCATTTATCGGGATTGTTTTTTAGTATTCTTTATGTGATGAAATGTAATGATATATATAATTTTAATTATTTTTAGTTTTATTATCCTAGGGTTATATACACATTTTATGTCTACTCATTGATACTTAAGATTATATGAGAATATTTTTATGATAATCCTACTTCATTTGTCACTTCGGTCAGAAACTTATTTTCATCCAAATATATGTTCTATGAAAGTGATTTAAAAAATGTTTTCATGTTATATTTTAATAAAAAATTCATGAAAAAATATTTAAAAAATATTTAACTATTTATTTTAACATTTTCCAATAATTTTTCAATGAATTTTATTTTGAATATTTTTTTATGTATTAAAAATTAATTTTCAAATAGAAACTGATATTTTTCTCAATAAATTTTTTGAATTATTTTAAAAATTATATTCAATATATGACGAAATATATTGGAGTCACATGTTATTTTATAGGGATATAATCCAAGGATACCATTTATATTATTTCTCTCAATTTTTTTCCATGACATTAATCAATCCTTTTTCTCATACATGGGTTATATGCTTATTAAACATGATTATTTTCTTGGGTAATGCATTGATGGACTAATCATGAAATCATTATCTTTTTAAAAGTTTGTGGTATGATGACATGGTTTGTGATCCCCATTTCATTCAAAAATTAGGTTTTGATATTTATGAAACCCACCAATTTCAATCGATCATGATATGCGTATTGATTAGGATTATTTGGGCACATGTATATGATTTTGTTGTTTGATGGGTGGGACCTATTTTAACTCTGAATTATTGGGTAATTATTAATATCTAATGATATAGAAATGGATAGAACAATTTGTATACTTATTTTGGTAAATAAAATTGTTTGATAAGTTGGTCTTAGGAGTGAACCAAAAATACTAAGATGGTCATGGGAGTGAACCATGACAACCAAGATAGTTTTAGGAGTGAACCCTTTCCACTACAATTTTTAAGGTTCTATTACTTTATTTCTATGGAAATTAATATATATGTTTTTTAGCTACCACAATACAATGTTTCATTCATATGTTATGTTTTCATGTCTTATTCTCTTAATACCTTCATGATTCATTTATTATTAAATTCCAATAATTATTCCATGATTCATTACTATGATATTTTACATGCTTAATATTGTATTTTGATGTTATAAGCATAGTCTCATACCCTTATTCCCATAATCATGCTTACACATATGCCATTTTTACCCTTTATGACCCTTTAATATGTTTTCTTTCCTAGGTTATGAAAAAATGTAATATGTATGATGTGTAAAAGAAGTGTTTTTGTCATTGAGAAACTAATGGTATATAGTGTAACTTAGTAATGTTGTAGTGTTTATATTTTCATTTTTCCAAATGCACTGATCTAATATGTTCTGTGGGTGTTTGTTTGTGTAATGTATTAAGTATGCCACAAAAAGTATGCAGTCTCAGTATATAAGAAGTGCATTTTTTATAGTTGGTATTTGTTAAATTTTTAATTTAACTATTAGAAACTATAATTAGTAAATATTTGTGAGATCCCTTAGGACATGTCTATTAATAATCTTATGGATGATTCAATGGAAAAGATTTTTTTTTGAAATTTTGTAAATGGATAGAGTGAGTGTTTCTTAATAAAACATCCATGTATATATTCTGCAATTGTTTTTTTAATGGATATAAATATATGTAACAACCTCAAAAACATTATATTGATTTAGAATCAATTAGGAACTGTTGTATGACAATGCCACTTACAACACACCTTGTTTGAAACTCCCTGGGGATATGATTTTTATATTAAAAAACTCTTCATGAAAAATCATGAAGAATTTAAATAGATATTGTCTATGAATAACCTTGGATAAAATTAAATTACAATAGATGAAAGAAGTTTTAATAATTTGATCATTATATAAGTGGTTTTCCATAATTATCTTGTATCCCAATAGATTGATTATTTTCTACATTATTATTTTTAGTATTGGAACATTTATAGAAACTGAAGGAACTAGTGTAATGGCGAGTGTGACAAACAATGCATTTATTTATCAACAAATAGTTTTAAGGTTGTGTGATATATAATGAAAACAATCTTTTACATTCACCTGAAGAAATATCTATCTATGAAGTATGTAGGACTATAAAATGATAAAAAGAGTGAAAAAACAACTATTAAGTCCTTCATGAGTTAACGTCCACTTACATTCAATAATTCTTTTGATCCACTAGATTTCGTACAATAGATAATCAACCTTGAATTAATATTATCCACACTACAATGATCATAACATGGGAACAAAGATACATTTTTTCATTAGTTAAAAGGTGAAGTGGACCAGTTGTGGACCCAAATCAACAATATAAGGGAAAATTAAAATTTAATCCATGGAATGGGATGAGTTTATGGAATTGTTTTTCAATAGTTATTTTACTCATGCTCATAATATAATGGAATGCAAATATTTATTTTATTGAATATAATGTGTGTATGAATTTTTTGGTACCTACATGGATAATTATACGATACATGTGTAGTACACATTATATATTATAACCCATTCTAAAATTAATGTCGATATATTATTCAGTGTATTTAATATAAGTATCATAAAGACGTTAGAAGTAATTGAGATTAGTATATATTAACCAATTTTTCATTTTTCAATCATGGTCAAATTGTATATGGGAGTAACATATCAATAAAATTTTTTTGACATGAAATGCAAAATAACGTTCAATATAAAATAAAAAATATTTGGAGAAAAGATTGTGATCGTTACATTACTCTTTATTTCTGTGAATTAACATGGATAAAATTATCATAAGGGATCTAAAAAAGTTTTTATTTGTATATATGAAAGTCATTTGAAATTTGATTTCTTATGTGATAGAAAGAATTCAGATAAAAATTCAAACCACGAGAATGTAACAAAGAGTGAACCTCCTATGATTTAGTGATACATGCATATGTAGATTGCATATTATGCTAACCACTTTCCAAAACAGACAGATAATGTTAATGATCAACATCAACAACCTCTTCTGATGGGGGATGAGAGAAGATCTTATGGAACAACTATTTTTGATAAGTGGTGTGCTAATTATGTGAAAAATAGTACTCATAGAATCTATTATAGAATTACTGAAGTCTTATTCGATTATTGATCTACCCACTATTTCAGGTATAAATAATTCAATTCGGGTATTATAATTTATCCAATGGATGAATTTGTTGTCATATTGGGAATGTGCTACATGAATATCTTATAATTCGTCAAATGGATGAATTTGATGTTATATTGGGCATCGATGAGAATTATAGACATAAATATTAAATAATATTTGGTGGATGAGAAGTTATTTTTATTTTTAAATCAACCTATGACCATCAGTCTATGTGATGAAAATTATAAAATCCCTATGGAGATTACATCCATTGTATGTGCTTCAACCACCATTTATATGTCATGTTTATCTCAAATGGATGGTGAAAATACCATCATCGATGATATTCCTATTGTTTATGAATATGTTAATTTTTTTTACAGAAGGGTTTCATAGCCTTACAATAATTAAAGAAGTTATGTTATAAATTAATGTCACAACCTTTCCAAAAACAATTCAAAATACCCCCAACAAAATGGCCCCAATTGAGATTTTGAAAATGATGAAAAAACTACATGAAAACTGTTACTAATGATTTTTTTTTCAAATATTCCTTCTGTGGGGTGAAACTTTTAATTTTGTGAAAAAAATATTGATAAATCTGAAACTTTATTTATTATTATTATATGGACAAAATTGTGATCTAGACCAAGTATCATCATCCCCATATCGATGAATTGTTTTATCCTCTTGGGGATCTCAACTATTTTCCATGATTGAACTTCATTCAAGATATCATCAATTAAGAATTAAGAAGGTGTATAATACTAAGATGGAATTCGTCACAAGGTATGGATACTATAAATATATAATTCTTCCTTTTGGTCATACTAATTATATATGATATCCTCATTAATTTAATGAATATCATCTTTAGTGATTTCATTGATCTATAGTGGAATTTATTATGGATGATGTTCATATCTATTAAATGTCAATGAACTATATGGGTGTCACTAGATAATTGTTATCAATACCCTATGTAAGGAGAAAATGTTTTAAAAATTTACAATGTTTGAATATTTGTACAAAGTATTTATTTTATTATTATAGAGTATCATGAAATAGGACAATAATATATCAATTAAATACAGAAACTATTTAATATTTTCCTAGATCAACCATATAGAGGCGAGATCCAATGTATTCATTTTTTTTCTATATATTGTAGAATATTTAGGGGGAATTTATCTTTAATTTATATTTCTATAACCAAGGGAAATATTAAGGGTTCCATGTTCCATATGATAAATTAATGTGTGGTAAATTTCAGTGAACTAAAAAGAAGGATATTCATTACACAAGTTCTTATATTAACCTTCATCTTATATGGTTTTTATGAAATATTTATGTATCCAATATAGTATTGGGATGTGTAATTATGTGTAAAAAAATTGTTATAGAATATTTCTTAAAATAATTTTAGATTTGTTGTAAAACAAACGAAACATGTTAATTAGAGATAGATGTAGTAGTTTTTTCATTAATGATGTGGGAAAATTATCATTATGCATAAATTTATGATATATATCCTGATAATTAGAGATTAAAATATATATTCAAATAAAAGTAGATTAATATGTTCCAAAAAATGGTGGTTATAAGTGATAAATGATTATAGATGCTCGATATATTACAACCCTGATGAATAAAACAAGGTGGTTGATGATTTGATTCAAAATTATAATTCTATATTATCATAGTTGACCATGAAAAAAGGTCCAATATTTTTGGATTCCAAAGTTTTGATCTATAAATTTTTAAGGAAGTAGAAAATATAATCTATCGTAATTGAATCTTATTCCCTCTATAAACATAAAGATTAAATAGGATGAAAATGAAGATGTGGAGTTGTAAAAAAGCTATGAAATGATCATGATTTTAACTGTGATCAGGACGGAATTATATAGTGCATGGATCATGTATGGGTTTTATCCATACATGATTTGATGATGGATCTATTAAATTATCCAGATAGTTCATTCTATATTCACCATATAAGTATGAATATGCAAGACAACTTGAAAGACTGAATTTGGATGGATATCATAAAGTGGTATATGATGATGTTTTTTCACAATGCTTTGTCTTCCAAAAAATTAATGATTAAAATTTTTTATATAAAGGGGTCTTACATCAATTACCCTTTCCCAAATTTAATTAATAGGACATCAATATTTATTTTTTTGTTTGACTCCCCAAAACCTCTAAATGTCTTAATTCTATATTGGATGTAGTCGATCACATTAATAAGAAAATAAAATTCATCGCTATCTAAGAATACACCTATATGGATGAACATGAAAGGATATACATTAAGAATGTGGTAAAGATTTTTGGATTACCACATTCTGTTGAATCTGATCAGAATTAGAGGATTTACTCAATGTTATGAAAATGTATATAGAATTACATTGATAATAAATTGAGTTTCATTACTTATTATTATCCTCAAATGGATATTTATTTTAAAATAAAAATCCAAACACTAGAAGATATGTTAATATCATCTAATCTATATTTATAAGGTTTTTGGTATCAACACCTTCCACTACTTTATTTTTCTTACAACAATAACAATCACTCAAAAATTCATGCAGATCCCTCTAAATCCCAATATTTAAATAACTATAGAGATTAAACAAGACTAGATGATGTTATAGAAATAAAGTCATTAGGACCTGAGATAGCTGACTAAATGGACAAGATTTTTAGAACAATTTATTAGCATATCATGGAAGGTCAAAGTTGGAATAATATTTATCATTATAATCATATGTGTGGTAATGAATTTTAATTCAGTGAGAAGGTGGTTCAATGAATCACTCATTGGATAAAGGTTATGAAATTTGGGAAGAACGTAAAACTAATCCCAAGATGTATTATTCACTTTTAGATTCTAGATATAATTAGGACAGTTGACATTATCATGGAACATCATCCAAATATCTCTCATTTTTATGATGTGTTCTATTAGTCTGTTTCATGGATTTATATTATTGTTCATTCACTTGTACTGAACTAAGTGGTCATACCAAATGAGCAGGTACATTATTATGATGAACAGTTAGTTGCAATTGTAGATCATACAAATAAATTTTATTGAAACAAGAACACTAACCAAGAAATTGTTTTTAGAGAAACCAACCGTTATAGGATATTATATGAGAACTACCTCTTATTATGAAGAAAATATAACCTAATTTTTATGTATCATAATGAGAAATACTGAGGGATATATTCATTTTAAGTGGGGTATAATATAGAAAATTTTGTTTTTATATACCATATTTTTTTATATTATATTTATTTTATGTATTTCATTTCAAACTACATAAAGTTAAACATTCATTATACACTACAACAAGTTAGTCTTGTGCTACATAGAACATCGACTTTACATACATTACACAAAACACTATATTTCTATAAAACCAATAATTATTTTAAAAACAATTTAAAAAAGATAGTTATAACCTATAAGTTAACCATTGTAATATTAATATTAATATCATTTTTTAAAAATTTATTCATAATTTATTCACTTAAATAAAACACATATATAAATAAATATATATTTTTTCGGTTTTGAATAAAGGTTTTTTAAAATATATTTTTCTCAGATGATTTTTTTAATTTACATTACTGAAAAATAATAAATATAATTGTATACATTTTTTAAAAATAATTTGTTAATTTTTTTTAATTTATACTCTCATCATTATATTAACCAATTTTTTGTATTTTTCTAAAATTTTTCATTTTTGATGAATATTGAAGAATAATCATTTTTAATGGAAAAATAATTTATCAACTGATTTATTAATATAGTTAATCTATATCATATATTTTTAGAAGTGTAATTATTTCATTTAAACATAAATTAATACAATTTATGTTTTTAGCCAATTTCACATTGAAATTGGATATAAAAACATTTTAATCTTTTAATAATTTTAATTTTAAAAACCATATTTCCCAACACGTCTACAAGATTAAATTTTGACTAATTTCCCCTTCTTCGATGATTATAATTTTAAAATGGATTCCATAATTGGAATTATAATAATTGATCATTTCTAATGTGGTAATGTTATTTTTTTAACATTAGGTTTGGGGAATGTATTTCAAATTAATTACAATGATTAAAGTAAAAGGTTAACTTATTTGTTAAACATTAATTTAATGTGGAATGTATCCTAGAAACATGTCCACAATCCATTGTCTTTAAAAATATCAACATTGTTCCCAATTGGATCTAAAATGGACAATTACTATAGGAACATGATAGAAGGAAGTCCATTCAATAGTGATTACCTTTTGATATTATCCAAAATTTCAACCATTCTCTATAAAAAGGGAACTCACCCCCACCCCCTTACATTTTAACACATCTGAACACCCATTTAATAATACTAACCTTTCTAAAATCAAATCTAAAATTTATTCATATCATCCTATATTCCTCACATTAGTGATAAAGTCAACTAAGAATCCCTTTAGTTAAATCTAAATTGAGTTTCCCAAATAAGTTGTTACATCATTAAACATGAATTTTTTGTATTTCATTATCCACATTTCAATTATTTCTTTTTAAATTATTATATAATATCATTATGGTGCTCAGTATACTGAGATGTTTTTATATTAAATGAAATACCTACAGAAACACACACATCAATCACATGGGATACACAATCATCAGTCACTTATATGGAGTACCACTGCCTTGCAAATAGATGTTGTTTATTATTCCATTGCGACATTTAATGGTTGGGAATAATGATGTACGTTAGATATTTATATGATATATATGATATATATGATTCCTTTATTCTTCTTGAATTAATATATAACAAATACCTTTACCTTTTTAATTCTATGTGAGTATGATAAGTTTTTTGTGGACGTATGGACAACCACCTTCTTAAAGAGTTGTGATTCTCTCAGACATTAAATTGAATGAATTAAGCACATGTTTTTTAAAAATATATGATTTATTTTATATAATATGCATACAATAATTATAATAAATTTAATATCATTTTCTTCTATTATTTTATTCAAAAATACAATTAAATATAAACATCATTCATATGTATGTACGACCTACCATCTCAATATACAATATAATTCATTTATATTTTTAAATATTTTATGGATTATAATAAATCAACATATACTGAAAATATAATATTTATAACATTTATATCATTATAGATATTATAAAATAATTATTTATGTATTTTTACTAATAATATATCAAATCATAAAAGTTACAATATAAAAAAGCTGTTACTACCCAATACGTCTCATCAACAATGTAGTTTTAATATAAAAGTAATAAAATTTCATAAAAAATTTAATATGGTTTGACGTAATTTAATATTGTTATATAATAGATTTAGAATTATATTATATTTATTATAAAGAAATTTTTAATGAGTACTAATGGAGTCATTCTATAATGTAAGGGGATTTTTAGTCTCACTTTTATTTCTATGAGAGTTATGTTATATTCACCCTTCATTTTTTCATGTGGTGTATTTACTAGATTTTAATTGAATATATGTTTATGATATCTGAATTAATGGTTATTTATAAATAAATTTTATGATCTCAATTTCATTGGGTTTTATGGTTCAAAAGTTACCAAATTGGTATGGTAATTTTGTTTAAATTTTCTATCATTAAGTTACAAGGTTTCTTATGATACTATAATAATTTATGTGGTAAATATTACACCATTTGAAATATTATTTAGTAAATATATATTATAATGTTTTTTTAATTAATTTAATTCTATTCATTTAATGAATTTTTATTTAATGTTATCAATGTTTTAGAGGATTATAAATACCATCTAATTGTTTATCAGGATTGTTTATTTTTATGATTACACTAATGAAATATTATTGTCTATATCTCAAGAAATATAACGAATTTAATTATCATATATCAATACCATAATTTAATGGTTTATTTCTTTCCCTTTGTGGTACATAATATTATTAAGAAAACATTTTTCAATAAATTGGAATTAATTTATCTCTTTAGACGGAAATCAGTTATCTTTGAAACCCTTTTTTTGTAAAAATGATTTTAAAATATTATTTTAAATGAATTTTTAAGCATATATTAAAATAAAAATAATTGAAATAATTTTAAATTATTATTTTATATGTTTTAAAATATATTTTAAATGATTTTTTTCTAAATTATTTATGTATTGAAAATGAATTCAAAATAGAAAAAAATATATTCCTTAGGATATAATATTAATAACGTTTCAAAATTATTTTCCTTATATGATAACATCCATTGTTGTTACTTGTAAACATTTTAGGATATAATCCAAGGGTACCATTCAAATTAGATCACGATTTAATTTATTCATTTATGGAAGGATGGTAATGAAACAAATTTCTATTCCACAAGTTATATTCTTATAAAACCCCCTTATATTATTGATTTATTAATTGATTAAATTTTTATGTAACATGTATATATTAGAAAGGAAATCATAACATTACATGTTTTTTATGCCCATTTCATTCTGTGGTTTATGTTATGATATTTACGAAACCAATCTCTTTCTATGGGTTAAAATATTTTGATTGTATTTGATATTGTGGAAGATGAATGTATGATTTCATTATGAGATGTGTGGGGACTATATATACCCCAATATAATAAGTAAAATCATTAAATCTCTTGATAATTACATGCCATGAACCTTGAGTGAACTCAGTTTACTAAAGTTATTTCATTGTGAAGATGGTTTTTGGAGTGACCCTTTATTACTAATATGGTCATGAGAGTGATCCATACCTACCATGATTGTTTTGGGAGTGAACACATTATTCTTTGATTATCGTGAAATTAATCGTTGACTATTATTGAGATCATTTTATATGAATACGAGTCTTCAACCATTCCCTATCTTATTCCTATGTTATAATTTCATGTTTTATTTTCTTTATTTCATTATGATTCATGTTTTCTACACTAACAATATCTATTATATGATGCTTGTTTATATTCATTAATATATAGGGTATGATCATTAATTATTACGATCATTTTCTCATACCTTTATCCACGTGGTTACTGTAACACCCGAGATTTTTATGAGTAATATTTTGTTTTTATATCATCAAAGGAATCTTTCACTACACACTTGCTTGGCTTACTTTACACGCAATCACGACCTTCCTCGATAGCCTGCGTCGTACGCAATACCGAGTTTCACTAAACAACGATATGCTATTAAAATATTATTAAAACTAGCCGTTATGAATAGTAATAACCACTTTTTGAAATTTTATAAAATTTATTTTTCAAAATGGACTTCATTTTTGGAATCGGAATACAGAAATTAGCCTACGGTGAAATTTTGGTATTTTTCTGAAAACTTTCAATTTTTGTTGAATAGTGAAACCACTAAGTGGTAGGTTAAAAACTGAATTTTGCATAAAACTTAATTTTACTGCTTCTGTGAATGGAATTTCGAAAATCTGACAGACACGGTTGATATCAGTAAGTAAAATGTGGTTCAATGAGATAAAAATAATTTTTTGGTGAATAGTAACTTTTTACTTTTTTTACCGCGGTTATTAGTAAATAGGGTAACTAAGGGTAAATATGATATTAATATTACCCTAACACATGTCCTAATTCTATTGGATAAGTTTAATTCGACCAAAAACAACCTTATGAATAACATATGACCATTTAGGCCCACTTGGGTTAGATTAGGACATTTATTATTAATTTATTTAAAGAAGGGTTAAAATAGTTAAAATCAAAGTTTAATAAGTAAATCATTTTTAATATGGGGTTATACATAAGCCAAATTCGACAATAAATATTCATTAGAAAGATAAAAATATTTCCTACATAATTGTATTTTATTTATAATTTTTAGACATTAAATAATTTAATTTATTTGTGACACAATTATGATTCAGTAATTATCTTATTTATGAAATATTGACATAATTGATGTTATAAACACCAAAATAAATGTAATTTGTGAGTTTTTATGAATTCCAATAAATTTCCAGGTTACTATGATATATTAGTGTTGATTTAATCAACTTGGTTCGAACATATAATTCTGTTATGACTTTCACAAAAATCATATATCAAATAGTGTCAAAATTGACACAAAATAGTTTTGAAATCAAATATTATATTATTAATTGTTATTTTATTACTAAAAATCTAAGGATCGGCCAAATGACTTAGATAAGGATATATATATTAATAATAAACAATTTAGTGTTCGTTTGGCATGTTATAGTAAGTGTATTAACCATATAGTGAAAGAAAACAAAAAGACACGGTAAAAGTTAAATTATTTAACTTAGAGTTAAATCTAATTGATAAGGTTAAAATAATATCCTAAACTTGTATAAATCCTATTGGTTGATAGGATTTCGACCCTTCCCCACTTTAGCTTCGAAATAAGACCCTTTGGAACCATTATAAACCGATTTTGACTTTAATATAAAATAATATTTTGAGATATTCCTATGGTGCCCCTCTCCTCCCTTATAAAAGGGCACCTCCTCCCCCTCCTCCTCACACCAAATTGAGCACTCAAGCTCGGCCAACCCCTGCCATTTTCTCCTCTACACTTCCCTAGAATAATCCTAGAGGTCCTGGTCTTCTTCAAAGACCAATATTAGTTCCCTAAGTGGAGGATTCAAAGAAACGTTCCAAAGAAGAGGTAATATCCATTACCGATCTTTTCAATTTCTTTCTTCTTCAACTTCTTCTTCTTTAGTTGTTTCATGATAAAGTAATAACATCAGTATTAATTACATACTGATATGTTATTATAATTATGAAACAACCCTAATTCACCTTCTATCCATCCTACGGAAAAATGAAATCACCGCGCGTGCGTACGTACGGAATACCGTCTCCACGCCATGGTGTAATCTATTTTCCACCATCACTTTACAAGGATGGGTATAATGGTGTAATGAGTAACTATTTATGATTATTATAAAGTAATATTGATAATTAAATGATATATATATATACTCCAATACAATTCCACGATCATAGGAACGATATCATCACTTGTGCGTACGTACGGAATACCGTCTCCACGATGTGAAGCGACTCGTTCTACATGATCATCATTACATAATAATTATATAAATGAATTGAATGAATAAATATTATATATGTTACACTAATACCATTCAGGATATAAGGTATCTATAACCTTAAAAGAAGAATAAGAATTTATTCGGCAAAACACGCATAAGAACAAAAGGCAATAAAGACCTGAGTAACAAGTAACATTGAAATATTACTAACAAGAAGCTAAGAATATGACCATATATGATATCATATCAATATGTATGATTCTGGAATAAGTCAATAAAATTATTTAAACCATTATACAGGAGCTTCGGACACGTAAAAAGAAAATCGGACCTAAGGTAAGGGAAATATCACAATCTCATTTTTATCCGAGATTGTTTATTCGTAAGTATTTACTGGGGTGTATTTTATCATCGACATACATTTTTCATCAATATATAATATTATTTCCATCCACCTACAATTTTTTAAATCCATTTTTACCCTTCGATGAGTTTTTAGTAATATATATGAAAGGAATCTTTTGTCGTTTTTCGTACGAGGTACTTTTTGACTTTTCCGACAAAAGTACGAAGAATGTTTTTTTTGAAATTATACGGCATGAATGGATTTTTAAGAAACTTCCTTTACAATTTTTCAAGTTTATTTTTAATCAACTTCTTTTATTTTAAAGTCGTATGACATGTTATGAAAGGAAAAAAGTTTTTTGAAGAAGAAAATATATTTTCCTCAAGAATGGAGTTCAAGTGTTTTATCAAAATTATTTTCCATCTAAGATAATAAAGGTTTCTGTTTTTATCCCTATTATTACATTGATTTGATCATGTTGTGATTGAATTATTTTTATGAATTCCTTTATCTTGTATGAATTGTTTTATGATGTCATGATGTTTAAGATTCCAATTTGTATTACATGGGTTATGCAATGATGTATGATTTATGATTATGTAGCACACATAAGAAAGGATTCATTATAAGATGGGTGGGACCTATATCTCCCTCCAATGCATTGGGTAAAGATTTTATATCTCATGAGATAGACATGGATGGAACGGAAGGTTATTTCGGTTCAGTGATACAGGACTGAAACGAGGAGTGAACTCGGTTCAGAAAGGGACTTTGTCCACTAAGATAGTCTTGGCAATGAGTCATGACTAACAAGAAATGATTTTCCATGATTATGTGTGCATGCCACAAAGTTTCAAGTTTCATGTTATGTTTATGGGGATCTCATTTTCACTTCTATGATTTGTTCCATGTTAAGATATTATGATCTCTTTTGCAGGTTATGATTTTTAAAAAGATATGATATGATTTTTATTTCCTTTATTTGCCCTTGCTGAGCATTTGAGCTCACCCTTTTATGTTTTCTTTTCCCTAGGTCAGGAAGATGGATATTAAGTAGAATATGCTAAAAGGGACCCTAGATATGATGAAATAAATGGGAGACACTGTAGAAGATTTATGAACCAGTTGTTTATGTTTCCCAGTTTCTAAAGACACTATACCTATACGATCCTTTGTGGTTTTGTCATATGTTGTAATAAGTGTGCTTAAATTTTGAAGTATTAAAAATGTATGTAATGTATGGGTCGTTATAGTTCGTATCAGAGGAAAGGTATAGTCAACCTTTGGAAACTAGGATGTGAAAGCCTTAGTAAGAACCCTAAGGATAAGTCTAAGCATAGAACACAATCTTAGTGTTTTAGAAATGGCCATGAATACCCTAGGATAAGACCTTAAGTGTGAAATTTTATCCTTGATTATGTGGTTTTCCTATTATAATTAGTGTTGCTCACACTATTCTTCTTGGTTTTAGTCAATGGCTGGAACCCAAAGGAACCGTGTTAATGCGGAATGCGATGGGCAATGCAATGATTGTCCCCCTGAGCAACCAAACGATATGGGAGCTGGAATGCAAAATCTTGTAGCCATGCTCACACAACTTTCTCAAGCTATGAATCATGTAGGACTTCCAAACGAGCAAAGGAAGGAGCAACATTCTGTTGAATCCTTCATGAGGCAGCGTCCACCTTCTTTCAGTGGGTCTACTAATCCATTAGTTTCTGAATAATGGATTAGTACTACTGGAAAGATATTTTCAGTTCTTCAATGTTCTGAACATGATAAAGTCATCCTAGTAGTGTATCGTTTGGAAGGAGATGCTGATCAATGGTGGAATCTTATTAAGAATACGAGGCAAAGGGATGAAATTGAGTCTATGGAATGGGACGAGTTCAAGAACTTATTTTTCAATAAGTACTTCCCTCGTATTCTCCAAACAAAGATGGAGAAAGAGTTTCTTGAACTGAAGCAAAGGGATGATGAATCTGTTGGTACCTATGAAGCAAATTTTACAAGACTTGCAAGGTACGCTTCTGGTATTATTATCCAACCTAAGAGTAAGATCGATCGATTCTTTAGTGGCTTAAAACCAAGTCTTCGAAGGGAGTTAGCCATAAGGGACTTCAATAGCTACGAGGAAATCGTTCGATGTGCTCTCAAAGTCGAGATGAAGATTGGAGTAACCCATCAATCACATGAGTTTGATAAGAAGAGGAAGATGGAATTCAAAGGAAAATCTAAAGAGCACACTGAAAAGAAGATGAGCTTTCCCTTATGCTCAAAGTGTGGAAAGAAACATGGAGGTAGTACTCTTAAAGGGACAAGTAAGTGTTTCAAATGTGGAAAGGAAGGTCATCGGGCATTTGAATGCCGCGATAATGGGAAGAAGATGTCTAATGATGTAAACAAAGGAAGGGATACATAGAATAAACCTACTACACTTCAATGTTTCAAGTGCAAGGAGATGGGGCATTATGCCAATCAATGCCCAAATCCAAGGGTTGATTATGATGGTCGACGTCAACAAAATCTTAAGGCTAAAGACAAAGGAAAGTCACATTCAATTTCTATCAGCGATGTGGAGTACGATAACGAAGTGGTGAATGGTACACTTCCCATCCACTCTAAAGTAGAAATTTTTTTATTTGATTCTGGATCCACCCACTCTTTTATTTCTGAAAAATTTTCTAAGGGTATCACCGTACTACCTAAACAATTAGATGTTGAGTTAGCTGTGACAACATCTAATGGCACAACAGCCGCATCAAAAGTTTATAATTCTTCTCCGATCGAAGTTTGTGGGAAAGTGATTCCTGAAAATTTTGTGATCCTTCCTTTAGTGGAATTTGATGTGATTCTTGGCATGGATTTTCTTTCTCTACATGGAGCTCATATCAATTGCCAAAGAAGGGAAGTCACATTTCATATTCCAGATCAATCTACGATCGTCTATCAATGCAAGGATGAACATAACCTTCCAGTGGAAATTTCTTCCATCTTATGGGTATTGATTCCACTAAATGAAGATTATTTATCTCAAATGGTTGGTGAGAAACTCACGATTAAGAATATGCCCATTGTACGGGAGTTTGATGATGTATTTCTGGAGGAATTACCGGGTCTTCCACCAAATCGTGAAGTTGAGTTTTCAATAGAACTCGTACCGGGTGCTTTGCCAATTTCAAAGACACCTTATAGAATGGCCCCAATTGAGTTGCAGGAATTGAAGAAGCAACTCCAAGAGAATCTTGATAAGGGATTCATACGCCCTAGTGCGTCACCTTGGGGAGCACCTGTTCTATTTGTTAAGAAGAAAGATGGATCAATGAGACTCTGCATTGATTATCGAGAACTTAACAAGATCACTATCAAGAACAAATATCCTCTCCCACGCATTGATGACTTATATGACCAACTACGCGGAGCTCAATACTTTTCCAAGATTGATCTTCGTTCAGGGTATCATCAATTAAGGGTCAAAAGGGAGGATATACCAAAGATGGCTTTCCGCACAAGGTATGGACACTATGAATTTATAGTGATGCCATTTGGTCTTACTAATGCCCCTGCTATCTTCATGGATCTAATGAATAGAGTCTTTAGAGACCATCTTGATCAATTTGTGGTAGTATTTACAGACGATATTCTTGTCTATTCAAAGAGAAAGGAAGAGCATGAAGATCACTTGAGAATTATATTGAATACCCTGAGAAAGGAGAAGCTTTATGCCAAATTTACCAAGTGTGAATTTTGGCTTCAAAAAGTTGCATTTTTGGGTCACATAATCTCAAAAGAGGGGATATCTGTGGATCCAGCAAAAACAGAGGTTATCGAAAGATGGTCAAGACCAACAATAGTAACTGAGATCCTAAGTTTTCTTGGTTTGGCAGGATATTTTAGACGTTTTGTAAAGGATTTTTCACGATTATCTAATCCACTCACCAAGTTGACTCGGAAAGGAGTTAAGTTTGTTTAGACAGAGGATTGTGAAGAGAATTTCAAGGAGTTGAAAAGAAGGTTATCCAGTGCACCTGTGCTCACACTACCTTGTAGTGGAGAAAGGTTTGTGATATACAGTGATGCATCCAAGAAGGGATTGGGGTGTGTTCTTATGCAAAATGATATGGTGATAGCTTATGGCTCACGACAGTTGAAAATCAATGAGCAAAATTACCCAACTCATGATTTGGAGTTGGCTGTGGTAATCTTTGCATTAAAGATTTGGAGGCATTACCTTTATGGTGAAAGGTGTGATATTTATACTAATCATAAAAGTTTAAAGTATATTTTGTCACAAAAGGAGTTGAATATGCGTCAAAGAAGATGGTTGGAGATGATTAAGGATTACGACTGCTCAATCCATTACCACCCTGGGAAAGCAAACAAGGTGGCAGATGCATTAAGTCGACAAGACCATGCTAGTTTATCCATGATGAGGATCACAAAAGATCCAATATTTATGGATTTACAAAGGATGGATCTTGGAATTATAATGGAAGGGGAAAAATCTTATCTTTCTCAAATGAATGTTAAACCATCTATACATGTGAAGATTAAGGAGGCACAGAAAGAAGATGTCAACTTACAAAAGAAGGTGAGAAATGTTCCTGAATTCAACCTTGATTGTGATGGGATAATAAAGTTCAGGAATCAGGTTTGTGTTCCTCCCATCCCCGAATTAAAGAAGGAGCTGCTGGATGAGGCTCATAGTTCTTCATTCTCTATTCATCCTGGAAGCACGAAGATGTATAGGGACCTGAAAGAGTACTTCTGGTGGGATGGCATGAAAAGAGATATCGCTGAATATGTCTCTCGATGCTTGGTTTGTCAACAAGTTAAAGCTGAGAGATAGAAGTCTAAGGGGATGTTACAACCATTACCCATACCCGAATGGAAATTGGAAAACATCACTATGGACTTTGTCACAGAACTTCCTAAAACATCCAAAGGTAATAATGCTATTTGGGTCATAGTTGATCATCTTACAAAGTCTGCACACTTCATTGCTATTAGAGAGGATTTCCCTCTAGATCAGCTTGCCAGGATATATATAAAGGATGTGGTAAGATTGCATGGAGTACCACTTACATTATATCTGATCGGGATCCGAGATTTACCTCGAAGTTCTGGCGAATTCTTCAGCATACTCTGGATACAGAGTTGAGTTTCAGCACTGCTTATCATCCCCAGACAGACGGTCAGTCTGAGAGAACAATTCAAACCCTAGAAGATATGTTGAGAGCTTGCTCTATGGATTTCAAAGGAGGTTGGGATCAACACCTACCTTTGGTGGAATTTTCATATAGTAATAGCTTTCACTCCAGTATTCATATGGCTCCTTATGATTCTCTCTATGGAAAGAAATGCAGGACACCAACTTGCTGGGATGAAGTTGGGGAAAGAAAGCTATTAGGACCTGATCTCGTTGATGAAATGGCAGAAAAGGTCAGATCTATTCAACAACACATAAGAGCAGCTCAGAGTCGACAGAAAAGTTATGCTGACAACCGAAGAAAAGACCTAGAGTTTGAAGTGGGTGATAAAGTGTTCTTACGAATATCTCCCTGGAAGAGGGTTGTGAGATTTGGAAAGAAGGGGAAGTTGAGCCCTAGATATATCAGTCCTTTCGAAATACTGGATCGTGTTTGAAAGGTAGATTACCGATTGGCGCTTCCACCGAATCTCTCTCAAGTTCACGATGTGTTCCATGTATCTCTCCTGAGAAAGTACATACCTGATCCTTCACATGTACTCAGCTCAGAAGTTGTACCGCTGGAGCAAGATCTTTCTTATGAAGAACAACTGAAAGATATTCTGGATCGTAGCGAAAAAGTCCTACAAAACAAGACCACTCGATTGGTGAAAGTTTTATGGAGGAACCACCAACTTGAAGAAGCTACGTGGGAGCTTGAGGATATGATGAGGGAGAAGTATCCTCATCTGTTTGTTACAAAGTGACGAATTTCGAGGGCGAAATTCTTTTTAAGGGGGGTAGAATGTAACACCCGAGATTTTTATGAGTAATATTTTGTTTTTATATCATCAAAGGAATCTTTCACTACACACTTGCTTGGCTTACTTTACACGCAATCACGACCTTCCTCGATAGCTTGCGTCGTACGCAATACCGAGTTTCACTAAACAACGATATGCTATTAAAATATTATTAAAACTAGCCGTTATGAATAGTAATAAACACCTTTTGAAATTTTATAAATTTTATTTTTCAAAATGGACTTCGTTTTTGGATTCGGAATACCGAAATTAGCCTAGGGTGAAATTTTGGTATTTTTCTGAAAACTTTCAATTTTTGTTGAATAGTGAAACCACTAAGTGGTAGGTTAAAAAATAAATTTTGCATAAAACTTAATTTTACCGCTTCTGTGAATGGAATTTAGAATATCCAACAGACACGGTTGATATCAGTAAGTAAAATGTGGTTCAATGAGATAAAAATAATTTTTTGGTGAATAGTAACTTTTTACTTTTTTTTACCGCGGTTAATAGTAACTAGGGCAACTAAGGGTAAATATGATATTACTATTACCCTAACACATGTCCTAATTCTATTGGATAAGTGTAATTCGACCAAAAACAACCTTATGAATAAAATATGACCATTTAGGCCCACTTGGGTTAGATTAGGACATTTATTATTAATTTATTTAAAGAAGGGTTAAAATAGTTAAAATCAAAGTTTAATAAGTAAATCATTTTTAATATGGGGTTATACATAAGATAAATTCGACTATAAATATTAATTAGAAAGCTAAAACGATTTCCTACATAGTGGTATTTTATTTATAATTTTTAGACATTAAATAATTTAATTTATTTGTGACACAATTATGATTCAGTAAATATCTTATTTATGAAATATTGACATAATTGATGTTATTAACACCAAAATAAATGTAATTTGAGACTTTTTATGAATTCCACTAATTTTATAGGTTACTTTGATATATTAGTGTTGATTTAATCAACTTGGTTTGAACATATAATTCTGTTATGACTTTCACCAAAATCATATATCAAATAGTGTCAAAATTGACACAAAATAGTTTTTAAATCAAATATTATATTATTAATTGTTATTTTATTCCTAAAAATCTAATCTTCGGCCAAATGACTTAGATAAGGATATATATATTAATAATAAACAATTTAGGGTTCGTTTGGCATGTTATAGTAAGTTTATTAACCATATAGTGAAAGAAAACAAAAAGACACGGTAAAAGTTAAATTATTTAACTTAGAGTTAAATATAATTGATAAGGTTAAAATAATATCCTAAACTTGTATAAATCCTATTGGTTGATAGGATTTCGACCCTTCCCCACTTTAGCTTCTAAATAAGACCCTTTGGAACCATTATAAACCGATTTTGACTTTAATATAAAATAATATTTTGAGATATTCCTAAGGTGCCCCTCTCCTCCCTTATAAAAGGGCACCTCCTCCCCCTCCTCCTCACACCAAATTGAGCACTCAAGCTCGGCCAACCCCTACCATTTTCTCCTCTCCACTTCCCTAGAATAATCCTAGAGGTCCTGGTATTCTTCAAAGACCAATATTAGTTCCCTAAGTGGAGGATTCAAAGAAGCGTTCCAAAGAAGAGGTAATATCCATTACCGATCTTTTCAATTTCTTTCTTCTTCAACTTCTTCTTCTTTAGTTGTTTCATGATAAAGTAATAACATCAGTATTACTTACATAATGATATGTTATTATAATTATGAAACAACCCTAATTCACCTTCTATCCATCCTACGGAAAAATTAAATCACCGCGCGTGCGTACGTACGGAATACCGTCTCCACGCCGTGGTGTAATCTATTTTCCACCATCACTTTACAAGGATGGGTATAATGGTGTAATGAGTAACTATTTATGATTATTATAATGTAATATTGATACTGAAATAATATATATATATATACTCCAATACAATTCCATGATCATAGGAACGATATCATCACTCGTACGTACGTACGGAATACCGTCTCCATGATGTGAAGCGACTCGTTCTACATGATCATCATTACATAATAATTATATAAATGAATTGAATGAATAAATATGATATATGTTACACTAATACCATTCTGGATATAAGGTATCTATAACCTTAAAAGAAGAATAAGAATTTATTCGGCAAAACACGCATAAGAACAAAAGGCAATAAAGACCCGAGTAACAAGTAACAATGAAATATTACTAAAAAAAAGCTAAGAATATGACCATATATGATATCATATCAATATTTATGATTCTAGAATAAGTCAATAACATTATTTAAACCATTATAAAGGAGCTTCGGACACGTACAAAGCAAATCAGACCTAAGGTAAGGGAAATATCACAATCTCATTTTTATCCGAGATTGTTTATTCGTAAGTATTTACTGGGGTGTATTTTATCATCCACATCCATTTTTCATCAATATGTAATATTATTTCCATCCACCTACAATTTTTTAAATCCATTTTTACCCTTTGGTGAGTTTTTAGTAATATGTATGAAAGGAATCTTTTGTCGTTTTTCGTACGAGGTACTTTTTGACTTTTCCGACAAAAGTATGAAGAATGCTTTTTTGAACTTATACGGCATGAATGGATTTTTAAGAAACTTCCTTTACAAGTTTTCATGTTTGTTTTTAATAAACTTCTTTTATTTTAAAGTCGTATGACATGTTATGAAAGGAAAAATGTTTTTTGAAGAAGAAAGGATATTTTCCTCAAGAATGGAGTTCAAGTGTTTTATCAAAATTATTTTCAATCTAAGATAATAAAGGGTTATGTTTTTATCCCTATTATTACATTGATTTGATCATGTTGTGATTGAATTATTTTTATGAATTCCTTTATCTTTTATGAATTGTTTTATGATGTCATGATGTTTAAGATTCCAATTTGTATTACATGGGTTATGCAATGACATATGATTTATGATTATGTGGAACACATAAGAAAGGATTCATTATAAGATGGGTGGGACCTATATATCCCTCCAATGTATTGGGTAAAGATTTTATATCATATGAGATAGACATGGCTGGAACGGAAGGTTATTTCGGTTTAGTGATACAGGACTGAAACGAGGAGTGAACTCGGTTCAGAAAGGGACTTTGTCCACTAAGATAGTATTGGCAATGAGTCATGACTAACAAGAAATGATTTTCCATGATTATGGGTGCATGCCACAAAGTTTCAAGTTTCATGTTATGATTATGGGGATCTCATTTTTACTTCTATGATTTGTTCCATGTTAAGATATTATGATCTCTTTTGCAGGTTATGATTTTCAAAAAGATATGATATGATTTTTATTTTCTTTATTTGCCCTTGCTGAGCATTTGAGCTCACCCTTTTATGTTTTCTTTTCCCTAGGTCAGGAAGATGGATATTAAGTAGAATATGCTTAAAGGGACCCTAGATATGATGAAATAAATTGGAGACACTGTAGAAGATTTATGAACCAGTTGTTTATGTTTCCCAGTTTCTAAAGACACTATTCCTATACGGTCCTTTTTGGTTTTGTCATATGTTGTAATAAGATTGATTAAATTTTGATGTATTAACAATGTATGTAAAGTATGGGTCGTTATAGTTACCCTTACAAACCTACCTTGTTTATGCACACTGAGAATCTAGGATCACTAATTAATATGTTTCCTTTCCTAAGTATTTGAAGATATATATTATTTATGTTTTTTATATTAATGAGGGAAATTCATGGAAAACCTAGTGTGTGATAATGTATCTCAATTATTTTCAATGTTTATGTTTTCATGTTTCCAAATAAACTAATCTAATATGCTGATTGCGTGTTTGTTTATGTAATTTATCGATTATTTAATTAACATATTTTAAATAATTTGTATGATATGTGATGGTAACTATGACATTAATTATCTACAACTTGAAAGATATAAAATGTTCTAAAACATTTCATGTCCAAGTTTCCCTATTTGATCTCTCATTCCTTTCGAATAATGATTTTCTTATAAAACACATAAAATAATGAATCATTCAATGAATAGCTTATTCTATAGGAAAAATAACAGGAAAAAATATATTAAAACTAATTAAGATATATATTTATATATATATTAGAGATATCAAAATATCCCCACAGTCAAATATGTTCAAACCCTTGTAAAGAAAGAAACATATCTATCATGAAGGGTAAAAACCTTAATAAGAAAATAAATTAATATTCATAGTCCAAGAAAATAATTAGTAATAGAATAAATTATATGTGGATAAAATACATAGTGATTCATTACAAAACCATTGATAATATAAAATACAAACCTAATTCCAGTTTAAAATTTTACTTACATATGTCCACATTTCATCAACATCCATGTCATTATGATTTATCTCCCCAAAAGAGTTTCTACTCATCACCCAAGAACAAAAAATCTAGTGTAATTCACATTTTCCTGTATTCATAATAAATTCCTTAGAATAAAAATTATGTAAATATCCACTATTAATAGAAATATGTCACCATAAATATGAGGGATTAAATTTTTTATTAAAGTTACTCCATGGTAATTTGGTAGGATTAAAAATGATCTTTAAAAACATAATGAAAAGATTTGTCGAACACCAAATTATATTTATTGATATATGGTAATTATGCTCACTTAAAATTTCCATAAATTGATGTATCTCCCAGCTATTTGAAATCAATTATTGGCTGTGAAGAACTATAAATGAAAAAAATAAATGCAACATATTATTTCTATTTTTTATAACTTCTCTAGAAAGATATAATGGTAAAAAATCACACACACATTACCCAAAAAAATGATCTCATTAAGATTTTTTTAATTTTTATAACATTATAATTGGCCATGTATGTGGTATTCTAAATCTCCCAAGACAATACCCATTTGTTTCTAATTTTTTTCATTTTTTTTCATTTTTATTTTTTCACGATGGAAAAAATTTATTATATATTTAAATATAATTTCCTCACTGAATATCCCAACAAAACACACACCCTGTATATTCTATAAACCTAAAACATTATGTTTCACCATGGTGAAATTTACCCCAAAAAATATACATATTAATATCATCAAAAATATATATAATATGGAAGGTAAGCATAAAAAACGATTTTAAGAATTATAAAATAATAATATGTGTTTAAAAATCTTGTATTATATTTTAAAAACCTCAATCATATTATAAGAGACCTCATTCATTTGCAGATTTGATGAGATGCAATAAAGGCTCTAGTTTTGTGGAATATCCTCAATATTCTAACAAAAAATGGGAAATTTTAAAAATATGTAAAAATATTTCAGTTCCTTCTTAGTATTTGGATGAATAAAATTGGGACAACCAAGGAATGTTATTCATATCAATATTTTTTCACTACATTCCTTCTTTGGGAATCATTATCTACATTAAAAATTATATGGTCGTTCAACTTAAAACAATTGAAATATGAATTATGAATCTCACTTTTATGAACATCCACCTATACCTGTATAATTTATATGCACGATAAATCAAATTATCTATCAATATAAACAAATTTACAATATATTGATGTCTCCATAATCAACAATTATAATTCTATTTATTTTTTATTTCATTGGATAATACATATAAAATTTTTTACTATCAAATTATATATTTTCTCTTTCTTTAAAATCATTATTTATTATTGGGGTTGTACAAACATTATCAGTTAACAAAATAATCATTTTTATTGAGGATTCCTTTATTTTTATTCTAGACTCATTCTCAATACTTCTTCTTCATTAATCTTATGCATTCACATGAAGAAAGAATTTATAAACAACCAGGTTAAAGTTTACGGATTAGACTTTTATTGTAATCAAAATTATTTAATCAACTATTATAAGGATTATTAATTAATTATTAAACTAAAAAAATTATTATGTAATTAAAATACTATGGTATTTATTAATACAGATTTATTTGTGTTATTTTATATAAACCATTAACTATCTGTAAATTAATAGAAGAATGATATAATGTTACCTGATTATTTATGATAAAAAATGGAAATACAGATTATATAATTCAAAATTTCACCATTAATTCATTTTTTCATCTCGAATACCACTTTTAGATGAATAGATATTTCTCAATAATTTAATGAGAATATATGTAAATATGTGTCCTATGATGTTTTCTATTCTTCCACTAATACATATTTTTCTATATATTTATATGAAAAAATTATAAATCATTACATTTATTATCCATCACTACATAAAATGTTGTTTGAGATGAATTCTATTTAGGAATTTTAGTTGTCTACATGTATTCCACTCCTTCTAATTCATGTTCTTCCATTTATTAAAATATATAGGTAATATCATCAATTTTTTAAAGAAATTATTTCTCAACCACCATCCACCAAATAATACCTATTATGTTATATTATTATAATTATTCAATGAATATTAGGGAGAGTTATATTTTATAATAATTTAAAATTATGGTCTAATGGAATTCATGTTTTTTAACTTCCACATCTTCATGAGTTTTTGGTTAATAATTTTTTTATTGACACTGACCAAGAACACAGAGTTGTATCCTTAATTTTTTACATTAACACGATTACAAGAAATCATATCATAAATGTCATATCAATTTATTATAAATTGGGATCCAGATATATACATGAGTCACATTTTATTTTAAGAATAGAAAATAAAACATAATTTATCACAAAACAAATAAAATATATATTTCAATGACATAAAAATATATCTTCATCATAACATGGGTAAAATAATCAAAATAAAAGTGACCTAAAAGTAAATGAAATGGTTTTGTATATCATAATATATCGTAACTAAATAAATAATAATAATTATGGCAAGGAAAATTAATTAACACATGCCAATTAATAAATAACATGACCTCAATATTGATGGAATAAAGATGATCAAATAATCCCAAATAAATAATCATATAGACTTGAAAATAGATAATTATATTCTAAATAATAGACTAATCACTTTAAATATATATAATGATTTAATTCATAATGTTTCACATCGAAAATATCATTATATAACATGAATAAAGTCTCTTCGATGATTTATACTCAAGAAAGGTTATGTCAATGGGTATAATCCCGCCAAAAATTGTTTAAACTAATTCCTCTCATGGGACTAAATATGCTTTAAGGTTATTTCATTACCTAGTAATAAACTCATGTACCATTTTTCCAAAATGTTCTTTATTAATTAAATAATCATTATAGATAAAATAACATGTTCCTTATAAATATCTATATTGACCAAAGGAAATGGATTTATCAATTTTTCCCAGATTAATAATATAACATTCAATATAAAAACCATTGGAAAAACAGTGTATGGTTAAGATGTAATAATATCCACTATAAATGAAATGGGTATAAAAATGAAAAAATATTTCTAATGAAAACATGTTACAAAAAAGCGATTGGTTCAATGGAATGTTAATAACCAAAAAAAGAAAATGAGAATGTATAATAAAATGTACCACTTGGAAATTTTTGATTCAAATCCCATTGGATGAGATTATTCAAAGTGAAAAGTCATATACCATGATTTATGAATGAATCATGATATTACATGTCTAAGGGGAAGTTTAACTTCATATCTCTATGATTGGGTACGTGTTTCCATCTCACAATGTTCCCTCTTTTTCATGGAATTTTGAGGTGTTTCTTTCTCGATTTTCTGGATGCTCATATGGATTTCCTATATTTCGTAGGCATTTTGATCTAGTGGAATAGTTTTTATTTGTTATGGGGTTTACACATGAGGTATTCCCTTACTTACTATGCCTATATTATAGAATCCAAATTGTGTTCTTGATTGATTGTGGTATGAGTTGTCCTCTAGTCTAACCTATAGTGATCCTTCCTGCTGAATTTTTTTCTTCAATTTTGAATTTTTTTATTTCATTTTTTTTCGTTTATATGGATGTTTATTTTTAAGAAAGACGATATGAAATATTGTATTTTGAAATTTACATACCTTATTTGGTTTTAGAAACTTGATAAGGGGAAAGGTTTACCGTGTTTTAAATTAAAATACACTAATATTTATCATTTCATGTTTTATTTGAAGTGTTCAAACATGAATTAGTATATAGATATTTTATGGAACACTTAGTTGGGATTCTATTAATTCTCTTAGCTCTCACCCAGAACAACACTTCATTGGTTTGTAGAGAATTTTATGTATTCCAATGCATGGAAAGGAATGGTGGAACAGAGAGGATGTGAGGACTCATGTGTGCCGAGTTTTATAAAGTGTGGTGTGATGGTGGGAGTTCATCCACACTATCACAATGAGTATTTATTTGGTTTTTATCTTTTGTAGTTGGAATTGTCTCATAGAAACTGTTTCTACTTCTAAAATTGTTTTGATTCCATTTTATTCTTTTTGTTTTGTAATATATTCATATGTTTTTCATTATTCCTTAAACAATCTTGTATATATATTCATTTTTTTCACATTGGTAGAAATCATTACCTTTTGTTCATTTTTCGATTCCTGGGCCCCTTTTGGGTAGATCGTGGGGGATCGGGTATACCATTCTGGTATATGAATGAATGTGTCAGGTCCTAGGTTTTATGGGAACCTAGGTTGGGTCGTTACAAAATGTTATCAAAGGAGTTTTGTCTACAAGTTTCCATGTCATCATGACATTTGTTAAACTAGATATTAGATTTTATGAACATGATTGGTATGTTTCAATGACATCCTAGAAAGATCTTATCCTGATGACACTTCAGTTTCCATGGGATGATGGGATATGTGTCTCTAGTGAAATTTTTTGTTTTAAATATCAGTTTCATGCTAATGGGTTTTTGGGTCTGACCTTATATTTACATTTTATTATAAACATTCATTTTATTTCAGTGTGCATCATTAGTCCTCAGATATATCTTGGAATAGTTCCTCGATATGATGAAACATAATATCCTTAATGGAATCCACCTATAGATAAAAATATCATCAAGGATGTAGAATGGGATATTCATGTTATTGATCAGAACATTGTACATGTTGAAAATTATATTGTTGAGAAACATATAGGATCTTGAGGAGAGATAGATCGATCACAGGAATACATTAATGAGAATACCTCATCCCTTAATGGATCAAATGAACCTCAAAAGGTTTAGTTTTTGGAATTATAGGATAAATAATATCATAAAAATTATGGAGACACCTATTAATATCAAGGTGAAGTGTTCAGTGTTCAAACTCAAAGGACCCAGTATTAAATGGTGGGATAGTCCAAGAATACATATATGTTGTCTTGTATTAGATGGGTTTATAGAAACTATTCATCCAACACAATTTTTCAGAGACTTTGATATTATACATGTATATGGAGTTCATGTGTTTGTAGTAGGGGTAGCATTTGATATCACTGTACACCAATCAGTTTTCTAAGTGTGTCTATTTCTTCTACAAATTTGGTAAATAATGACCAGCCAAAGTCTCTGAAGTAACAATAGTGTTTACGATGATATTTCCGAACATAGGTATTTATATTAAATATTTCTACCTTTGCAGATACTATAGAAAAATCAATGATGGAATAGATGAATATGTCTTGATCTTTTAGATTCTCCACCACTTCTCTTCCAACAAGTGAAATCATCAGTGATGCACATGGGAAGAAAATTTAGTAGCAGGATCATCACAGAAGAGGTGGTGGTGGGTCGGCGTAGTGAGCAGCCTCTACACCATTTTACTATATATATAGTGGTCTTCCACTATGTTTATAATATTGTTTCATGTTTAGACACACAATAATTTATATATATATACCTATAAAGACATGAAACATATATTTATGTTTCGATAACATACAATCCCTTTTTTCAGGCACTAACTAGGATTTGTTTTGATCAGGGTTCATCAATGAAAAAGGTTACTACAGATAATTCAGATGCACTAAAGACTAAAGGGATTTAACCACAAGCCCCATGAGTGAAGAAATTTCAAATGGAAGTTGTGTGTCTAGTGGAAATTTTTATAAGTCTATATATATTGAAAGGTAATATATTTATTATATTATTTTTATTGATTAATTTATTTCATACTAGTGCCTCACAATCATTTATATCTATACGTTGTTTGAAATTCTTAAACATTTGACATAACATATGTTCTTAGTAATTGATACAGTGAAAAATCATAGTAATAGTTGATAATAGAGGGTTTTAGTGTTCTTTTTGTTTGTTAATGATAGCTAATATGAAATCAGTTTAGGAATTTATCATTCTCAATCTGGATTTCATTTATGTCATCATCAATATAGATTGGATTTTAACTCATCAATATGAGGTATATTGTTATCATAGGCCTCATTTTTTTAATTCTACCAATGATAGATCTTGTTTATTTTTGGGGAGTGGGACCCATGGTATGGATATATAGTACCTCTCTATCCAAATTATAGGATTTTTTCTACTGTCGTGATAAATCCCAATGAAGTTTCTTTAGATGTTGATCTCCCTATTATTGTTCAAGACTTTTCGGATGTTTTACTAGAAGAAAACTATAGTATTCCTATGATAGAGAGGTATAGTTGATTATTGAATTTTTTCCAGAAACATACCTAACTGTGATACATTATTATCACATGTCACTATCAAATCTAAAAGTGATGAAGATTCAGTTTGATGACCTATTGTAAAAATTATTTGTTGGCAAGAATTTCTCCATGGGAAGACCCTATTATCTTTTCAAATAATCACAATAGTTCACATCAGTAGTGTGTGGACTATCATAGGATTAATTATGTAACATTTTAGAAATATTATCTATAGAGTCATGTGGATGATTTGTTTGACCTTGTAAGGGGGAAAAGTGGAAATCAAATATTTATTTTCAATCAGGATTTCATTATATTAGAGTATTGGAGTCTAATATATAAAATGCATCATTAAGGTTCAGGTATATGAATTATTAATATAATGTGATCCATTTTTTATACTAAATCTCTTATAGTTTTCAGGTCCTTTAGGTATCATATATTCTATCAATATCATGAATATGTTTTCATAAGGTTCTTGGATGAAATTTTTGGTTAATCAAAATGTTTGTGTGATAATGTGCACTATCTCAGTTTAGTACATGAAATTTTCAGAACTCACCATTTATATATAATGATTTATAAATTAAGCTTATGGATTCAAGATGTGATGTTCTTTGGGAACATTATTTCTGTATATTGCTTATCAATTAGACCTGATAACATGAGGGTTGTCTTTTAATGGAATGATAGATGATGTGTCATTAAGATATATAGATTCCTTATACTTATTGGATACTAATGATAGTTTTATAAGGATTTATCAATGATGGATGGAAATTTAAATTCTATTATCTTTAAACCGATGAAATTCACAATGGATTTCAATTGTGAGTCATATTTCAATGAACTGAAATGACATGTGACATCGAATCTTATTATGATCATACATGTGCTCAAAAAGGGATAAGTGGTGTTCTGTGATACTTCTAGTGCCTGTTTGGGATGTGTACTTATGTAGTATTCCAAGGTGGTATCTTACAGATCTCATAATCTTCGTATATAGGTGAAGAGTTACCCCAATCTTAATTTTTTTTCTTGATGAAGTCAAGCAGGAACTAAAATGTTAGATGTAACATCCCAGGAAAATAAAGAATATGAAATTTTCATATTTATTAATATTTTTGAATTAAATATTAATTTTACGTTAAAATGGATTTTATATTTTATGGCATAACTGACACTAAAAATAGGGTTTCTCTGAAGTCTTTTGTTGCACACAATGCTGAGTCATAATGAAAAAGATGTATTACGATTAATTCAAATGCTAGTTAACGCTTAGTAATTTTATTGTCATAAATGAATATAAATAACCATATTGTAACTAAAAATTATTTTTAAATGTTTTTACATTTATTAAATAATATTTAAAGGCTTAAAATGAGAATTAATCCAATTTTGAGAGTAAATACTCAAATATTTTAAAAGTTAGTTTTACCGTCTTTTGATGTTGAATAAATTCTAAATATAGTTTTAGTCATGATTATATGTTTAGTTTTTAAAAATAAACATATTCAATAGAATATATATACCAATATTCACTTGGGGAAAAATTTTATATTTTTCTGATAAATTTCATTTTTTATAAATAATGAAAAATACTGCATTTCAAGTCAAAATTATTTTTCACCTAATTTATTTATATGGATAGATTATCTTTTTAATTTTTTTAATGTTTAATTGGATTACATTTTTACCAATTAATATAATTTTGGTCGTTTTATGTAATTTCACATTGAAATTGGACATAAACTCTTGTAAGTCTTTTTGTTTTTTTTACTTTTAAAAAACACGCTTTCTAGTTTTGAGAGCGGATATTAATATTAAATTAATAAATAAATATTATATGTTTTTAATTAGAAAAAATAGACTTCATTTTTGAATTCGGAATATCAAAATTATGTTTGGGTGATTTTTTTTTTGTATTTTTCTGAAAACATTCAATTTTTGACGAATTATGAAAAACACTACATAGTAGTTAAAAACCAGAAATTTTCAATAAAATGAAATTTTCCACTTCTGTGAATTGAATTTAAAAATTCCTACATAAATGGTTGTCATTAATAAGAAAAATGTGGTTTAATAATATATAAATATTTTAGTGTGAATAGTAATATTTTGATTTTTATTTACCGTAGTTAAAGGTAAATATGGTAATTCAGGGTAAAATTAATATTATAAAAACAAAATAGTTACCTTAACACTTGTACTAACCTTATTAAATGAGTAATGGCCTACAAATAAAATCCATTGGTACAAACTTTGGGCTTTGTAAGACACTTGGGTAAGATAATTACATTAATAACATTTTATTTAATGTAAAACTAAAAATATCATATACAAGTATTATTTTGCTAAAAAAAATTTAATGTGGTGTTATATACTTGATAGCTTTGACTATAAATATTAATTATAAATATAAATATATTTACTAGATCATTTTATTTTATTTAGAATTTTTAGAAATAAAATAAATAAATTTATTTATGACACAATGATGATGTAATGATTACTTCCTTAATGATTCTGTTAAATAAATGAGATTATAAATATCAAAATAAATTTATTTTGAATGTTTTTAAGACACCCTCAAATTTTATTTATAATTAGAACTTTTTTTAGTTGAATTAATTATGTTTTTTTGAATTGATAAAGTTTTTATGGGGTTTTAAAAAGTCATTATATAAATAGTATAAAGGTTGACAAAAATGAGTTTTTAAATCAACTAATATTTTATTAAATGATAAAATAGTCCTAAAAATATACTATTAAAAAAACATATATGATGTTAAAAATGTTATTAATGATCCATTAGGGGTCTCTTAAAATTTTATATTAAATATATGAACCAGATTTTATGTATATTCATGAAGTTATGGTAAAATATAAATAAGTTAACAAGCAGTTAAATAAAAACGATAAGGATTAAACAATATCCAAAACCTATAAAATTCTTATTAGATGATTTTATTTAGAATTATATTCATCTTATATATGAATTTATTTGGTTTTGGACCTTTTAAAACTGAAAATAATTTTATAATAAAATAATACATTCAAAGATTCCTAAAGAGCCCCTCCTCCCTCTAATAAAAAAACACTGCCTCTTACAAATTAATCACACCACTAAAGCACCATGGCTTGTAAAAAATCTTCCCAAATAATCTCCTAACATCCCTCTGTTCCTCCTACAAGCATTCCCCTTGGAAGAATAAAATTCAATAGACCCCCTTTTTCTAAAATCAAAAGAACTTACACAATTTGAGGTAACATCTTCTCTCAAGTTCCTTTCGATTATTTTTCCTTCTCCCCTACCTATAATATTCTTATTCATTTTTGGTATAGAAAAACCAGTATAATATATATATTACGTTGTTTTAATGATAATTATTCAAACTAAAATTACACACACCTCCTTCTATTGGATATGAACATTCTGTTTCTATGTACGGGGAATTGGAGCCTCACAAAATGATGATTAATCGATTTTCCCCTACCACATCTCATGGTGGATATTACGATTGAAAAGTAATTATATATTATATATATTAAAATAATTATATATATATTATTCATTAATTCTCATTTGGAACAAACCTCTATTCTTTTTATGTTGTATAAATACGATAATTTCATTTGAGAAGTACAGACTACCATCCCCTCAAAGTGATATGACACATTCATACCATACATGGAACATATAAAAAATGGAATTAATAAACTTATTTAATGTATATAAAATATGATATTATAATTTAATAATAATATACCTTTGTATAATTTGGTTTTAATTCATTTAAAAATGAAAAAAATGAAATGAAAGTAGCGTTCACGCGTACTTATGGCATACCATCTCCAGAAACGTTGCATTTCATTTTCATATATCCAAATGATGTGGACTATTATAAATATATATATACTAGATTCATATATTTTTTATATTATATCTAAATCATGAATATAATTCTGTAGATAATGTAATTTTAACATGTAATAGCCCGATATTTTATGAGATAAATTTTATTAATTTATTTGATGTCTTTTGTTGTACGCTACACAATGATTATTTTGCGATATATGCAACACCATATTATCTTGCAGTATACGCAACACTATTCATGGCTCATGTTACACACAATTTCAAGTTCATTTGGTTGAAATTATTCTACATAACATTGAGTATAGATCTTTTTTCAATGTAAAATATGAAGTAAGAATGGATTATGTTATACAAAACACCAAAGGAAGCTTTAACTACCCACAATAATGACATTTCTAGCATTCCACGTAAGAGTGAACTTACATGATATCTTGCATTGTACGCGATATTGATTTTGCACTAAACATTGATATATTCTTATTTAATGGGATATAAACTAACCCTTATGAATATTATTAAACAAATTTGGAATTTTATAACATTATAATTCATTTTACACATTTTCTAGAACATGATATGAGAACAAAATAAGTTTTTTTGGATAAAAGAACTATTTTTCAAAAAATGTTGTTTTTCCAGCTTTGGATGGAGCACCCATTTGAAATATAAATTTTTAAAAGATTATAACTTAAATTTTACAAAATAAACATATTCTATAGAGTCATGATATAAAAATTTACTTTGGATAAATTTTTTATATTTTTCTGATAACATTCATATTTTGATGAATAGTAAAAATACGCTAAATTTTACTTAAAAACAATTTTTTTCATTGAGATAATTTATATGGATAAATTCTAATATTTAATGGTTTTAATGTATAAATAGAATATATGTTTACCTTTTAATATTAGTTAATTCAATATCATTAATTTTACTTTGAATTCATATTTAAAAACATTTCAATTTTTTGCAATGTTTTATACAAAAACCCATTTTTTCAACAATGAGAATAATTTAAAATTAATTACACCAAGATCTGTGTCTTCAATTTGGAAAAATGGACTCCATATTTAGAATCAGTTGGTCAAAATTATGTTATTTGGATACTTTTATTTTTGGGAATTAGGAATAGTAACTATGATAAAGTTTATTTACTATAGTTAAAGGTTAATCAGGTAATTAAGGGTTAATGTAATATTATAAAATTACCTTAACACATGTCCTAATATAATTGGATTATTATATTTCATCCTAAAACATAATAGGGTTGAAATGGATTCTATTAAAACCCACTTGGATGAGATTAAGACCATTATTTTATTTTATTTAATAGAATGTGAAATAACTCTCACTCAAACTATAATAATTAAATAAATTTTAATATAAAGTTATATAGAATATCAATTCAATTAAATATACTCATTTGAAAGCTAAATTTTTTTTCTTTATCATGGTACTTTTCTTATATTTTTTATGAAATATATAATTACATTAATAGCTTATACATTAATGATGGAGAAATTATTTATTTAGGTAAAAGTCAATACTATAGTTATTATTAAAATTATAATACCCATCAAAACGCCCAAACACTTGACAAATATTTTTTATTAGAGTATATATAAACCATAATCATCCAAGGGTCTACATTGGGATCATTTTGAGCCTTATAAAAGTGATTATGAGACTTATATTATTTTATTTTAAAAGATGTCAAAGTTGTCAACTTCATAATTTAATAAAGATAACATTTTAAAAGTTGGTTGTTTTGTTAGATAAATTCTACTAAAAGAATTATTATAAAATATATTATAATTATCTTCATCACAATATTTTATTTTTAATTTTTATGAAAAAACTAAGTACATTAAATAATTATACAATAATGTTGTAGTAATTATTTTATTAAGAGAAATATCAAATAAATTGTTTTAAAAATATTGAAATAAATATTATATGAAATAATTAAAATAATCCACGAGTATTATAGATGAATATGAAATGTTAGGAATCTATTGAATATTTTTATTAGAATATATATTTTTTCTGGGTTTTATTTAAATTCAAATAAATGAATAGTGTCAAAATTGGCACTATAGATATTTTATAAAGATAACATATTATTAAATTGTTTTAAAATCACAAAAAATACATATAAATTAGAAATTTATAATTATATGGTCGAAAATTCAATAACTTATCCCATTATAAATAATACACAACACATAATTAAGTATTTATAACCGCATATAATTTAGAATATTATTACCACAAAAAAATTAATAGATTAAACAGAAAAAAATCAAATATTATAAGGTTTAAAATAAAATCAAACCATGTCAAAATTTTAATGTTTGATGATATTAAAACCCTATTGAATCTCATATTCAAATGTGGGTCATTTATTTCGTTTTTAAGTGGATTTTTAGTTTATTATAAATTAATATTTTTAAGGTTTTTAAAAGTGCCTCTATCCTCTTTTATATAAGGGAACCTTCTCCCTCTTCACTTCACACCATTTTGAGCATTCAAATTCGTCCAAATGCTACCCATTTTCCTTTTATAATTCCCAAAAAACATGTTAATGTTCCTAGAATTATTAAAATTCAAAAATTAGTTCCCTAAGAAGAGTTTTAGAAGAGGTGCGTCGAAGAAGAAGTGGTTCAGATACATACAAACCATATCGTACATATGGTAAGGGATAATTTTGCAAACTCGTTTTTTATCCAAGATTGCTTATACGTAAGTATTTACAGGAGTTATATTTATCATTTATGTTTATGTTTTATAAAAATGTGTTCTTAATGCGTTTACTATTTTTCAAAGTATGTTGAAAGTCATGTTTAATGAATTTTGACTTTTACTCTGTGGTATGGAAGGAATCGTTATTTTCATTACCCTAAGAGGTACTTTTTGACTTTTATATTATAAGTACATGGAATTTTTTTAACATATATGGAATGAACAGATTTTTACGGTTTCACAACTCTTTATTTCACTAAATCTTACTCTACAAGATTTCATGATTATTTTCAACAAAATCATTTTCTATTAAAATTGCACAATATTTTGAGAAAAAAAAATGATTTGGAAAAAGAAAGGACATTTTCCACATGAATTCATTTCAAGTGTTTTATCAAAACTATTTTCCATCTAAGATGATTTTCTTTAATATGGTTATGTTTTAAGTATAATGTCTCTATTATTTTAACTATTTGATTTTTTTTATGATGAAATTATATCCATTGTCTTATAAGGATTATGTTATGATGGGATGATATTTATGAAACACAATTTATTTATTGGGTTAAGATGAATGATCAATTTTTATATTATGGAACACATAAGAATGAATTCCTTTTGAGAAGTTTGGGACCAATTTCTACCTCCAATTCATTGGGTAATGATTTATATCTCATGAGAGAGACATGGGAGAAAAGACAAGTAAATCTAGTTGAGTAATACAGTGCAAGAACGACATGTAAACCTAACTCAGTAATAGACTTCATCCACTATGATGGTCATGGAAAAAATGTCCTGGTTTCTATAGAAATCATAATATGTGATTATTATTTTTCAAAAATTACTTGTTTTATTACAATTATATTCTTTCATGGTTAATGTTTCTTTATGATCTATGCCTTATGTACTGGAAATATTTATGTAATTGCTAAGGATATTTATGTTTAAATTTTATGTTCATGTTTTTTACGTTCAACGATTTTTTTTAGTTTTATGTTCTCTATGTTTACCCTTTCTGTGCATTTGAGCTCATCCTTTCTTTTCTTTCTTTTCCCTAGGATATAAATAATGAATTTAGTTATTAAAACAGAAGGGTAATATCATTATGTGAGATGTTGAAGAACATTCACCATGATCATAATTTTATGTACTGAGATTCCAAAGATAATAAACAAATACGAACTTTTTGCGTCTGTTTTTTGTCATGTATTAATTATTCTGCAAAATATATGTAATGTCCATGAATATCATGTTTTGGGTCTCTAAATATGGTATTTATGTGACGTTTTAGTTAAACATTGGAAACTATGATGCGAAAACTTTAGTGAGATACCTAGAGATATTTCTAACGTATGTATAGGGATGTCCTTACGTTTAAGTATAAGTATAGGTTACAATCCTAGATTTATGAAAAATATCATGAATAACCTAGGATTAAACCTAAGATGATAGAGATTGAAGGTACTACCCCTTGATAATGTTATTTTCCACATATGACTTTTTCCTCTCATGCTATTCTTTTTGTGTTTTAGTCAAAGGAGGGAACCAAAAGAAATTGGATGAACATTGAATATGATGAAAAAATTAGTGAATATGAGAAACGAAATGTTGTAATGACTAAAGTTAATGATATTGTGATTATGTCTAATCAGTTATCATGGACTATGATTAACAAGGTGAACTTTAGTGTTATTCCTAAGTCACCGAATAAGAGGAAGATAGACTTTCATGCATGTTATCATGTTGAGGAACATATAGGAAAGAAGATTAAGATTCCTACACATCAAGAATGAGGGAAGAAGAACCTTGAGGAATACCTCAAATGGATGGGAAGATGTTATCTATGTGGGGAGAAGGGTCATAGAGTGACAGACTCTTATGGAGTTTAATGTCATATCTGTGGAGAACATCGTCATTACCCAACTCAATACCCTGGCCTAAGAGGCTACTTATAAATCATTGAAGGACCTATTCTATGACTGTCATTAAATTGGATGGATTGAATGGTTTATGTAATGGAATTCAAGAATATTTTTTTGAGGTACTTTTTGGTATATTGGAATATCTATGTATTGGTTTATTGTGGTCTTCAATAATTATATGGTACTAGTAACCATGAAAAGTGATTGAAATATTTTTGGAATGTATATGATTTGCTCATAATGATGGGATAAGGAGAAAATAATATGTTTTATATTATCATATAAGGACAAAGTGATATTATGGTTTGAGTATATAGAATTTCTGGTATATTGGTATGTGGAATGAGTTGAATTTTGACAGCATTTATGTTTTCTTTAAGGTTCTATGGTAATTCAAGTTCCAAGATAATACATGATTAAGGTATTCACATGTTTTGAATGTGGTAATCAAGAACTACATTATGAGATATGGGAGGAAAATTTTAATTAGATTTAGTTTACCTTCTTATAATTTTTTATATATTTAGTTTTTGGAAGGATTATAATGTTATCCATTTATGGATTGTATATGATATTTTACATTATAAGACTAATTTATTATCTCACTATAATTGGACTTATGCATATTTGATTACATGTTTTAACATTTTTGTTGAGATAGATGGAATGCCCTATCAATCTATAGAATGATATTATAAAAATTCATGAATGTAAAATTCAACATCATTTGTTTAAGAGATAGAGTATAAATTGTTTAAAGATAGAACAACTTTGATATTGTACCAAATTAAGTAATTATTTATTCTAATTCAAAAACACTAAAACTTTAGGGAAATGATCTGGAAAACAAAAAATGTTTTCCTTGTACCCTCATATCTGATGAATCAGAAGGTACCATATATCATAAAAAATTTATGGGTTTTTGATTGTTGTCTATTTATTAACCATGTTCTCTACCACTCTCCATTATAACATGATTGTCATATTCATCTTTCATATCCATGTTTTCACCTATGTACTCCTATGTGGAAACCCAAGGATGAGTTAATTTGCATAACTGCTACCTTTCATAATTTACATTTTAAAAATTAGGTTTTAGTATTCATTTTTACGATGTGGGTTTCAATGAATGAAACATTCTAGTTTTAAACCATTTATAACCCCGATGAATTTCGAGGGTAAAATTCCTTTTAAGGTAAGTAGAATGTAACACCAGTATATTTTATGAGACAGATTATATTAATTTATTTGATATCTTGTGTTATACACTACACCAAAACTATCTTGGGCTATACGCAACACTGTATTATCTTGCACTATATAGAACTCTATTCTTGGCTCGTGTTACACACAATTTCAAGTTCGTTTGATAGAAATTATTCTATGTAACATTGAGTATATTTTTTTTCAATGTAAAAAATGATATAACATTGGATTATTTTATACAAAACACCAATGGAATCTTTCACTACACACAACAATGGTTTGTCTTGGGTTACACGTAAGAGCGACCTTCCACGATAGCTTGCATTGTACGCGATATCGAGTTTTCACAAAACAATGATATATTATTATTTAATGGGATTTAAACTAGCCATTATTAATAGTATTAACCAAATTTTTAATTTTATACCATTATAATTCATCTTAAACATTTTATATTACTTGTTATGGGGACAAAATCAATTTTTCGGATAGAATAACTATTTTTCAAAAAATGCAGTTTTTCCGCCTTTTGATGGCGCACTAATTTTAAATCTAAATATTGATAAGTATGGAAATTAAATTTGACAAAATAATATAATTATTTAGAATCATGATATGAAAATTTACTTTGGATAATTTGTTTATATTTTTCTGACAAAATTCATATTTTGATTAATACTAACAATACATTAAATTTTACTTAAAAAAACATTTTTCATTGAGATAATTAATAAGGGTAATTTTAATATTTAATTGTTTTAAATTCTAAATAGAATATATTTTTACCATTTAATATAATTTAAGTCATTATCATTAATTTTACTTTGAATTCATAGGTAAAAACATTTCAATCTTTTGTAATGTTTTAAATAAAAAGCTGTATTTTTCGACAAGAGGATTAATTTAAAATTAACTACAGAAATTTCTATGTCATAAATTTGGAAAAATGGATTCCATATTTATAATCATTAGTTAAAAATTATGTTAATATGATACTTTTATTTTTGGGCATTATGAATAGTAACTACGATATATTTTATTTACCATAGTTAAAGGTAAATCTGGTAATTAAGGGTAAAATTAATATTATAAAATTACCATAAAACATGTCTTAATATAATGAATGATTATATTTCGTCATAAATAATACCTGGGTCGAAATATAATCTATTAGAACTGATTTGGATGTGATTTAGATAATTAATTTATTTTATATGAAGGAAAGTTAAATTATATCACTCTAACATAAATAATTAAAAAAAATTAACATAAGGTTATACAAAATATAAATTCGATTATAAATACTCATTTGAATGATAAAATGTTTTTATTTATCATTGTAATTTCCTTGTATTTTTTAAAAAATATTAAATTACAATAATATATTATATATTAATGATGCAGAAATTATTTATTTAGTGAAAAATCAATAATATTGTTTCTTTAAATAATAATACCCATGAAAAGGCCCAAACATTTGAAGAAGACATATTGGTGGTTTATATCTAAACCATAAGCGTCGAAGGGTCTATTTGTGGATAATTTTGAGCCTTATAAAATTGACTATGACACATACATTATTTTATTTTAAATGATGTCAAAGGTGTCACCTTCATAATTTAATAAAATAACATTTTTAAAGGTGGGTTTTTTGGAAGATAAATTCGACTAAAAGTAATATTATGAACGATTTTAAATTTATCATTATTATTGTATTTTATTTTTCATTATAATGAAAAAATAAGTTTATTAAATAATTATACAAATATGTTGTGGTAATTATTTTATTAATAGAAATATAAATTAAATGGTTTCAAAAATATTAAAATAAATATTATATAAAATAATTAATGTGATCCCTGAATTTTCTAGAAGAATATGACATTTGATAAATCTATTAAATATTTTGGTTAGAATATATATTTTGTGTGGATTTTATTTAAATTCAAATAAACGAATAGTGTCCAAATTGACACTATTGATATTTTATAAAAATAACACATTATTAAATTGTTTAAGAATCCAAAAATTGTTTAAAAATAATATATAGAATCTAATATGGTTGAAAATGTCATTAAGTATCCCATTATGGACAATTCACAACACATAAGTATGTATTTATAACCATTTAAATTTTAGAATATTATTACAACAATTAAAATTAGATAGATTAAATAAGAAAAGATAAAAAACGATATGGTTTAAAATAAAATAAAAACATGTGTCAATTTTATTGGTTGATGATATCACAACCCTATCTCATCTAATATTTGAATGTGAGTCATTTTGGTTGTTTTTATGTGGGGTTTCAGTTTATTATATATTAATATTTTTGAGGATTCTAAAAGTGTCCCTATCCTCTCTTATATAAGGGTACCTACTCCCTCTCCACTTCACAACATTTTAACCCTTCAAACTCAACCAAACCCTACCCCTTTCCCTTCACAACTTCTCTAAGAACATACTAATGTTCCTATACTTCTTCAAAGGGAAACATTATTTCCCTAATAGGAGGTTTAGAAGAGGCACGTTGAAGAAGAGGATGTTCGGATACGTACAAAGCATATCAGACTTAATGTAAAGGATAATTTTACAATCTCATTTTTTTCTGAGATTTCTTATACATAAGTATTTACTGGGGTTATATTTATCATCCATGTACTTGTTTTATAATTTTTAATCATAAAGTGTGTAGTATTCTTCAATGTATGTTGAAAGTAATGTGTAACTCTTTTTTACTTTTACAATGTGGTATGGAAGGAAGGTTTCATTTGGTTACCATACGAGGTACTTTTTGACATTTTTCATAAAAGTACAATAAGAATGTTTATTAACTTATACGACATGAATGGATTTTTACAGTTTCATATGACCTTATTTCCTTGAAGCTTACTCTATAAGATTTCATGAATATTATCAACAAAATTATTTTCTTTTAAAATCACACTGCAATTTGAGTGAAGATAATGTTTTTGAAAATTAAGGATATTTTCCTCAAATATTCATTTCAGGTGATTAATAATAACTATTTTCTATCTAATATAAAATTATTTAATATGGTCATGTTTTAAGTATAATGTCCCTATTATTTTTATGGTTTTATTTTGTTTATAATGAATGGAATCCATTGATTTATATGGATTATGTTATGATGGGATGATATTTAGGAAACCCATTTTATATTTGTGTTAAGATGAATGATTTATTTTTATATTTTCGAAGACATTAGAATTATTTTTTTATGAGATGGGTGAGACCTATATCTCCCTACAATGAATTGGATAATTATTTATATCTCATGAGATAGACATGGATGAAATGGAAAGTAAATTTGGTTCAGTAATACAGGGCCGAAACGGCATATAAACCCTATTTAGTAATGGACTTCGTCCACTATGATGGTCTTGGAAGAAATTACTTGGCTATTATGGAAATAATAATATCTGATTATTAGTTTTCCCCAATTACATGTTTTATTACAATGATATTCATTCATGGTTAATGTTCTTTTATGATCCATGATTTATGTATTTCCATGATTTTTTTCATTGGTAAAGATTTTGTTGTTTAAATATTATGTTCATGTTTTTTATATTCCACTATTTATGGTTTGTTTTATGTTCTCCATGTTTACCCTTTCTAGGCATTTAAGCTCACCCTTTCTATGTTTTCTTTTCCCCAGGATATAAAGAAAGGTTTTAGGTATGAAAACAAAAGGGGAATATCTTTAGGGAAGATGTTGAATATAATTCACCATAATTGGAAGTTTATGTTCCGAGTTTCCGAAGACACTAAACTAATAAGGTTTATGGGAATAACTTTTTCATGTATTAATTATTCCACAAAATAAATGTAATGTCCAGAAACGCCATGTTTTGGGGCTCTACAGTTTGTACCGGGGCGAAGTTTTCATTAATATTTGGAAACCGGGATGCGAAAACATTAGTGAGATCCCTAGAGATATTTATAAAGTATGTTTTGCGATGTACCTAATGATAAGTATAAGAATAGGTTACAATACTATAATTATGATAAATATCATTAATAACCATGTATTAAACCAATGATGTTAGATATTGAATGTACACCTCCTTGATTATGTTGTTTTCCTAGTATGATTTTTGCCTCTTACACTATTCTTTTTGTGTCTTAGTCAATGGAGGTAACTTGAAGGAATTTGGTGAACATTGAATATGATGATCAAATTAGTGACTATGAGAAACTAAATTGTTTAAAGAATAAAGTCAAAGATACTATGATTATGCCAAATCAGTCATCGTGGTCTATGATTAGAAAGGTAATCTTTAGTGGTATTCTTAAGTCGTCCAATAAAAGGAAGATAGGCTTTCATGCATGTTCTCATGGTGAGGAACATAGATGATAGATGATTAAGTTTCCTACATATCAAGAAGAAGGGAATATGACCCTTGAAGAATACCTCAAATGGAGGGGATGATGTTATCTGTGTGGGGAGATGGGTCATAGAGTGACAGACTATTATGGAGTTCAATGTCTTATCTGTGGAGAACATGGTCATTAAGCCACTCAATTCCTTGACCTAAGAGGCTACTAATAAATCCTAGAAGGATCTATTCATTGCTAGTCATTTAAGAGGATGTATTGAAGGGTTTAGTTATTGGAATTCACGAAAAATGATGTTGAGGTACTTTTATGGTATATTGGAATATCTATGTATTTTTTATTGTGGTTTTCAGTAATTATATGGTACCAGTAACCCTAAAAAGTGGTTGAAATGTTTTTGGAAAGTAGATGATATTATCATAATGAAGGTATAAGGAGAAAATAATATGTTTGATAGTATTATATAACGACTAAGTGATATCATGGTTTGAGTATATAGATTTTTTGGGATATGGGTATGTGGAAAGAGTATAATTTTGACAGCAGTCATGTTTTCATTAAGGTTGTATGGAAATTCATGTTTCAAGAGAATACTTGATTAAGGTATTCACATATTTGGAATGTGACAATCAAGAACTACCTTATGAGATATGGGAGGAAAATGTTGCAAAGATTTATATACCTTTGTCTAAATTTTTTATATTTAGTTTTTGGAAGGATTGTAATGTTATCCATTTATGGATTTTAGAAGTTATTTTTCATTTTATGATTAATTTCTTATCTCACTATAGGTGGAATTATGATTATTTGATTACATATTCTATCATTTTTGTTGAGATTGATGAAATGACCTATCATTTTATCGCATGATCTTCTAAAACATAACGAATGCCAAATTCGACTTCAGTTCTTTAAGAAATGAAGTGGAAATTGTTAAAAGATAAAACAACACTGAGATTGTACCAAATCAAGTACATATTCATTCTAATTAAAAAATTATTAAACTTTTGAAAAATGATCTTGAAAACCAAAAATGTTGTCCTAGTACCCTCTTATCCAATGAACTAGATGTTAACTTATATCATCACAAATTTACGGCATTGTGATTGTTTCCTTTTTTCCTAATTATGTTCTCTACAACTCTCCATCATAACATCATGGTCAGATTTCACTTCCATATCCATGTTTTCACCTATTTTTTCTTATATGGAAACCCAGTGATGATTTAATTTGGTTAACCATTACTTATCATATGTTAATTTTTAAACATTTTGTCTTAGTGTTCCTTTTTACGAGTTGGGTTTCTATGATATAAAAATTCATGTAGTAAACCATTTATAACCTCGATGTATTTTGAGGGAGAAATTAATTTTTAGGGGGGTTGAATGTAAAACCCAAATATTTTATGAGAAAGATTCTATTAATTTATTTTATTTCTTGTGTGTAATGCTACACCAATATTAAATTTCATTATATTCCACACCGTAATATCATTCAGTATACGCCACACTATTCTTGGCTTGTGTTACACACAATTTCATGTTCATTTGATATAAACAATTCTACGTAACATTTATTATAGATTATGTTAAATGTAATAAATAAAATAATAATGGATTATTTTATACAATACACCAATGTTTGCTTGAACTACATGCAATAATGACTTCCCTTGTGTTATATGTAAGAGCATCCTTCCACGATAGCTTACATTGTACGCGATATCGTGATTGAACTATACAATGATATATTATTATTTAATGGGATATAAGCTAGTAGTTATGAATAGTATTAACCAAATTTTGAATTTTATAACATTATAATTAATCTTACACATTTTCTAGAACATGGTATGAGAACAAAATCAAATTTTCAGATAAAAGAACTATGTTTTAAAAAATGCAAGTTTTCCGTCTTTTGATGGCACACTCATATTAAATATATTTTTTTACAAGTATAGAAGTTAAATTTTACAAAATAAACTTCTTCTTTAGAATCAGGGTATAAAAATTTACTTTGTATAAATTTTTGATATTTTTCTGATAACATTCATATTTTGATGAATAGTGAAAAATTGATAAATTTTACTAAAAAACAACTTTTTTCATCGAGATAATTTATATGGTTACATTTTAATATTTAATAGTTTTAAAGTATTAATAGAATATATTTTTACCATTTAAAATAATTTATGTCATTTTCATAAATTTTACATTGAATTTATTGGAAAAAAAAATTCAATCTTTTTCAATGTTTTATACAAAAACCCATTTTTTCAAAAATGGGATTAATTCAAAATTAATTATTGAATCTTTAGTGCCTTGAATTTTGAAAAATGGATTCCATTTTTGGAATCAGTAGGTAAAAATTATTTTAATAGGCTAATTTTATTTTTGGGCATTATGAATAGTAACTACGGTAAATTTTATTTACCATAGTTAAAGGTAAATCGGGTAATTAAGGGTAAAAATAATATTATAAAATTACAATAAAACATTTCTTAATATAATTGGATGATAATATTTCGTCCTAAAACATACTTGGGTTGAAATGGAATCTATTAAAATGCACTTGGATAAGATTAGGACCATTAATTTAATTAATTTAAAGGAAAGTGAAATATGTCTCACTCAAACATTAATAAATAAATTATTTTTAATATAGGTATATACATAATATAAATTCGATTATAAATAATCATTTGAATTATAAAAATTTTATATTTATCATGGTAATTTATTTTAATTGTTTAAGAAATATATATTTACATTAATAGCTTAAACATTAATGATGTAGAAAGACTTTATTTAGTAAAAAATAAATAATTTAGTTTTTATTAAAATACTAATACCCATAAAAAGACCCAAACAATGTAACAAGACATATTGGCCTATTATATCTAAACCATAATCATTAAAGGGTCGAGTTGAGGATCATTGTGAGCCTTATAAATGTGATTATGACACTTATATTATTTTATTTGAAATTATGTCTTTGTTGTAACCTTCATAATTTAATAAACATAACATTTTAAATGTTTGATGTTTTGGAAGATAAATTCAAATAAAAATACTCTTATTAAAGATACTAGATTTATTTTCATCATATTATTTTATTTTTAATTTTTATGCAACAAATAAGTATATTAAATAATTATACTAAAATGTTGTAGTAATTATTTTTTTAAGTGAAATATCAAATAAATGGTTTAAAAATATTAAAATAAATATTATAAAAACTAATTAATCTGCTCCACGAATTTTATTTGAATATGACATGTTAATAATATATTAAATATTTTTGTTCGAATATATCTTTTTTGTGGATTTTACTTAAATTCATATAATTGAATTTTGTCAAAATTGAAACTATTGATATTTAATAAAAATAACTTATTATTAAATTGTTTTAAAATCAAAAAAATTTATTTAAAAAATGTAAATTAAAAATTATATGTTGTAAATTGTCATAATTTATCCCATTATGTTCAATTCCCAACACATAAGTAAGTATATATAACTATTAAAAATTTAGAATATAATTACCACAAATTAAATTAAATGGATTTTATAAGGACAAATCAAAATGATAAGGCTTAAAATAAAATCAAAACATGTCTAAATTTTATTGGATGATGAGATTATAACCCTATCTCATCTCATATTTGAATGTGAGTCATTTTTGTGGTTTTTATTAAGGGTTTGAGTTTATTATTAATTAATATTTTTGAGGTTTTCAAAAGTGCCCCTCTCCTCTCTTATATAAGAGAACTTCCTCCCTCTACACTTAAAACCATTTGATCCTTCAAACTCAACCAAACCCTATCCATTTTCCTACTTAACATTCTTATAAACATATTATAGGTCCTGGTATTCTTCAAAGACCAACATTAGAGCCCTAAGTGGAGTTTTAGAAGAGAGACTTTGATGAAGAGGAGGTTCAGAGATGTAGAAATCATATCAGGATTAATGTAAGGGATAAATTTACTATCTCATTTTTTATCCGAGATTACATATACGCAAGTATTTACTGGGGTAATATTTATCATCCATGTCCATGTTTTATTAAAAAAAAATTATAATGTTTCTACTATTCCTACATGTATGTTTAAAGTCATGTTTAACTCTTTTTGACTTTTACTATGTGGTATGGAAGTAATATTTCTTTTGTTTTATATAAGTGGTACTTTCTTAATTTTCTAGTAAAAGTATGAGGAGAATGTTTTTTAAGATATACAGCATGAATGGATTTTGACGGTTTCATAATGCCTTATTTCCATGAATCTTACTCTATAAGACTTCATTTATATTTTAAACAAAATTATATTCTTTTATCATTGCACGACATTTTGAGAAAAGAAAATGATTTTGAAAAAGAAAGGGTATTTTCCTCAAGAATTCATTTCAAGTGTTTTATCAAAACTATTTTTCATCTATGATGACAATATTTAATATTATTGTGTTTTATGGATAATGTCCCTATTATTTACATGGTTTCATTTTTTTATGATGAAATGATATACATTGTTTTTTATGGATTATGATATGATGGTATGATATTTACGAAACCCATTTTATTTCCTAAGTTAAGATGATGGATTTATGTTTATATTGTGGCACACGTAATAATGATTTCATTATGATATTTATGGGACATATATCTCCCTCCAATGCATTGGGTAAATATTTATATCTTATGCGATATACATGGCTGAAAGGGAATGTAAATATGTTTAAGTAATACAGGGGTAGAATGACATGTAAACCCGATTCAGTAATGCACATCATCCACTATGATGGTCTTGGAAGAAATTACATGGCTACTATGGAAATCAAAATATGTGATTATTAGTTTTCTATAATCATATGTTTTATTCCAAAGATATTAGTTCATGTTTAATGTTATTTTATAATCCATTCCTTACATACTACCATGATTTATGTCATTGCTAAAGATTTTTATGTTTAAATTTAATGTTCATGTTGTTTACATTCAAATATTTAGGGTTTGTTTTATGTTCTCCATGTTTACCCTTATGGGAATTTGAGCTCACCATTTCTATTTTTTCATTTCCCCAGGATATAAAGAAAGGTTATAGGTAATAAAAAAAGGTGAATATCTTTATGGGTGATGTTGAATATCGTTCACCCTGATTAGAATTTTAGGTTCCGAGTTTCCAAAGACACTAAAACAAAATAGTCTTTGGGCGTCTAAGTATTCCGAAAATGTAATGTAATGTCCATATACATCAAACATTGGGTATCTACATGCCCACACAGACACATTATAATTATAATAAGTTCATTTTTGACTCAAGATCTGAACATTGACGAAACGTCAGATATGAACTCAAATAATTAACTAATTTTTATAAAAAGGTAATAAGTAATATAATAGGAATAATAAACATGGAAAGGGTTATAAAGAAAGTAGATATTAACTTATGATTATTATTCATGAAATTAAATAATGAACGAGTCAAGATAGACACTAGGTAAGGGACTTCGTCTCAATCTCTATTAATTGAAGAATTATTTGATAATATACACCTCTTTCTTTTACATGGTCATAATAAATCAATTTGAATATTACATTCATTAAAATTGATTTTTTCGAAATAAATTACTAAAAAAAGAATGCTTTTAAAGTATGTGGTGTCAACGACCTCTCCACCTCCATAATCATTATTTGATATTTGGATTTCTCTATAAGTCTTACTATTTTAAAAGGAAAAGAACTCCCTTATTTCCCATTTTGTGGGTTTTCATATTGAAAATGGTTTTTTAAATAGATTGAGTATTTAAAATGATTTCTTGTGATCGTAAATATTTTTTTATTAGTGAAATTTTGAAATTTTTAATATTTTATGTATTATGATTATATAATAGTATATGGAAATTTGACAGTGGGTTATGTGATAAACTAAATGACAGGTAGTTCCATCATAAACCAAGGACTGATGGTTGCATTATAACATCTAATTCAATGGTATAGAAGTCTGATGTATAGCTGTTCCATTTAGCGATATGTGTGGAAGTAGAAGGTATGGTTATTCTATTTTAGTATGTTTATGTACCAAGTTACCATTATATTGTATTTTCTATTTCTATGGGTATTAAGGTAATATTTCTGTAACAAAAGGTTAAGAAATTGGATTTTATTTAGTGAAGAGTATATACTACTTTATAATGGTGAATATTTTTACACATGATAAAGTATTCATGGTTTACTTGTTGTTTCGAAAAACTAATAGTTTGGTTTCTCTCTGTATCCCTTAATAATCTTTTTATTCTCATTCCATGTTTTTTAAGTTTTTTTAACAGACATAAAGATGAATAGTGTCAAGGATCGGATCATGGAAAAGCCATGCTGTCAAAAACATGGAACTAGACATGTTTCTTTTTCTATGATTTTTTATTTTATGAAAAAATTTTAACTGATTAAAAGTGTCTACATTTAATATTCAAGATGTTTTGTATATATTATGAATTTATTATATAAAGCAGTAAACCTAAAAATATCTTCAATGTAAATTATTTCATAATTTAAGAATATGTAATGTTTATGGATGGGGCCTTATAGTTGGTATCAGAGGTCTTTTTAGTTAACATCATAGGTTATGGTTTTATTTAAGAATAAGTGACATAACCATAATGGTTAGAATATTAGAAAGAGTCATAGTTGTTTTAGATAAATATAATTTGATTACGAAAACATGAATAAGTGTGTTTTAGTGTTTACCCTCATCATAAGATAATATATGAAGATTTTACTGATATACTCACACTGACCTTTTTGGTTTTAGTAAATAGCTGGATCAAGCAGGAAACAAAGTACCAATGGATGTGAAGAAAACTATGATGGTTTTTTGAATATGAAACTGATTGAAATGGGAGATACAATGAGAACTATTGTGGTTATATTAAACCAAATATCTGGAGTCATGATTGACCCCCTGAATCATGGTCATTCTTGTATGGAATCGTATATTCAAAAAACAAATACCTACGGATGTTCATGCAATAATAATAATGGTAAGTATATTAAAAAAACCTAAGGGTCAAGGATGTGGAAATAAACACTTAGGAAAATTCTTCAAAGGGATGGTAAGATGATATAGATGTGGTAATGAATGTAATATAACAAGAACATACAATGTAAAAACGAACCATCCATTTGAGTTCCAGAAAGGGTATGATGTAATTTTTGAGGAATCAATTGAATATTTTAAATGTGGTGTGGATGGTCATTATACAAATATATGTTCAATGAAGAACGATTAGGAATGGGATCAGTAGGACTGTACAAATATATGTTTCCCAATACCTAATGTCATTCTAATTGAGGATGAGGAAACATACAATTACTAATTAATGGTATGGATTATTTATTATCTAATGTTTTGTTATTATTGAATCTTAAAATATTTTTTATGATTTTGTTTGTTGGAAAGAAGTATTATGGAATAATATGGGAGTGAATGGTTAATGGGTCATGAAGAATATTGAATGCGTAAGAAGTCTGCATACTAGTGATTCAATAGTTATAGTGGATTTTAGGATCCTGAAATGATTAATTGTATTAAGGATCTTTTGATGATGGGAATAATTTGGAAGATGTTTTCTAGTATGTGTAACCCCAATAGTTTGATATGTCCAAATGTTATTCATGAATGAATTATCTTTTCTTGTGAGGAAATAATGGATAACCTTAGGGGATCATGTGATCTTTTTTAGGCAATTATGGGTTATATGTTTTTTGGATGAAAAATGTGATGTTTCAAATATGCTTTTAGGTTCAAACAAGTTATTGATATTTTTAAGTATTTTATCATATATTTTTAATTTTATTAGAATAATATGGTCTTTAAAAACGGAAAACACAATGAATGTGTGACAAACCATGCGTGGGACAATGATATGGGAATCAAACCCACATCCATAGTGCCATTGGGATTTATCAGCTACCACTATACTACGTGGTGTCCCTGGTTAGTATAACTTATTCTTTTTAGTTGAATTATTTCATGGATTGAGAATAAGTTGATTTTGGGAACTTATGTTTTATAAAATGGATATCCTTAGTATTGGAAAATTATTTGGTGATTAAGTGATAAATGTTATTTTTGAAGATGTTCTCTGTTTTGGGGAAGCACTATATGCCTTAGGAAAATAGAATACTTTGGGATTTCAATTGAGGAGTAATAGTAGAAATTTTTTTGGAAGAATTTATGTTTTAATTGTGGACATGCAGAAATTTGGGTTAATTATGGAAATCACTAACCTATCGTAGATAATATTTGGTTAGGTTAATTACATATCATTACAAGACCTTAAGAGTAGATGATGTTATTTGTAAGTAAATGTTATGATTTTTTGGAAGGCTACATGATCAAATCCTTATATGTTTTGGGTTTAAATAATTTTTTGGATTACATTTATGATTTTAAAAAAAATTGTTTAATGATAGGTATTTGTTGAGATTTGGATATTGTTTTACCATATTGGATATTAAGAATAATATTTCTTTTTATAATATATTATCATTTGTGGGGTGTATCTGATATTTTACTAAACATTTTTGTTTTGTTTAATTTTGAAAGATAGGGGAAAATATAGTTAACATTTTGAAGATTATGGGATTATCTAGAAGTAGATTCTATCTCTTTAGGTGTGACCAATTAATCTTGAATAATCATCATTTTGAGAAGGGATAATTTTTTGGTAGAAAATTATAATAGGATGAAACTATAATTGAAAAGAAAATATATTTCCCTATGTCCTTAGTCAATATCATAAATAAAACCTCCAAAATTATTAAATTAAACATAAAAAATGTTGTCTGTTTACTTTTCATACTAGGAAACCAAAGACCGTTTAACCTATCATAGTTTTGTGGTTTTTTGGTGGATAACTTTCTCTTGATCATGTTTTCTATCACTCTCCATCAGAATATTACACTCAGTTTACCCTCTATATCTGTGCTTTCATACATGGAATCCTAGTAAGTGTTATCTTGGGTGACCATTGAACTTCTCATTATTTTTTGAAAATGGAAATTTCTATTGAATCTTTTTCTAATGTGGGATGTTTAATGATGTTTCAGTGCCTAATTTTAAAAATGTGAGAATGCAATTCCCAAAATGGGGGAGGGATTTAACATCCATTGTAAATAAAGAATATGAAATTTTCATATTTATTAATATTTATGATTTAAATATTAATTTTACTTTTAATGGGATGCTATTTTGGATGGTGTAACCAACACTCAATAATGGGTCTCTCTAAATTCTTATATTTCACACAATGTTGAGTCATACTGAAAAAAAATTACAATATAATATTATTATTTTAAATGGTTATTAAAGTCTGTCCATTTTATTAGTGGGAATGAGTTGAACAAATCATATTATGGTTAAACATATTTTTTAAATGTTTTTAGATTTATCCAATAAAATTTTGTGGCTTAAATACGAATGAATCCAATTTTAAGCGTAAATACCCTAATATATTTAAAAGATAGTTTTAGATTTTTTTAATGGATTACCCCTTTTAAATATCATTTATATCACTTTTATATGTTTTATTTGATAAAATATAATTCTTATTTATATGGGGGTATCATAATATACTTTGGGATAATTTTTTGTTTTTTTGATAATGTTCATTTTTAATGAATAGTGAAAAATACTGTAATTTAAGTCAAAACTGTCTTTTCATATGGTTTATTTATATAGATAGATTTTATTTTTAAATAGTTTTAATGTGTAATTGGATTATATATTTACCATTTAATATAATTTTTATTATTTTATGTAATTTCACTTTGAAATTGGACATAAACACATGTCAATCTTTTTGTAGTTTTTATTTATTAAAAACACGTTTTCTAGTTCTTACAACGCAAAAAAATTAAATTAAATAATAAAACATTTATATATATAAATTTTTAAAATAAACATAAATTTTAAATTATTAATAACAAAATTATATTTGGGTTATTTTTTGAATTTTTTTTGAAAACGTTCAATTTTTTATGAATAGTGGAAACACTGCATATTAGTTAAAAAACTGACTTTTTAATTTAAATGAAATTATACAGCTTCTGTGAATTGAATTTCAAATATATTACATTCATATTTTTTATGATTATGTAAAATTTGGATCAAAAGGAGAAAATAATTTTTGGTAAATAATAAATCTTGATTTTTATTTACATTTGTTAATGGTAAATAGGGTAAATAAGGGTAAAAATAATAATAAAATATAATAAAATTACCTTAACACCTATCGTAACCTAATTTTGTGCATCATGTCTGACCAATAAAATTATGAGATAGAATATTTGAACTTTGGAAGCTACATGGGTAAGATAATTAAATTAATAATGTTTTATTTAAATTAAAAATAAAAATATCATAAACATATATTGTTTTGCTAAAAAAATTAATGTGGGGTTATATGACTAATATCATGGAAAATAAAAATTCATTATAAATATAAAAAAAATTTCATACATAATTGTATTTTATTTATAATTTTTAGACATTATATAAATAAATTTATTCATGTCACAATGATGATGTAATGATTACCACATTAATGAATGTTTTAAATAAACAAGATAATAAATATTAAAATAAATTTATTTCAAAACTTTTTATTCCATCCAAAAATATTATGAATTATTATTAATGGTTATATTTTAATTAATTTGGTTTTCTTTGAATTTATAATGTTTCTATGGATTTTTACAAAGTTTTGACATGAATAGTATAAAAATGACATAAATGAATTTTTAAATAAATTAATAATTTATTAAATGATAAAATAGTCCTACAAATCAAAGAGTCCTTAAAATGAAATATATGATGTTAAAAATGTTATTAATGATCCAATTTCATTTTCTTATAATTTTATAGTAAATAAATTTTCCATGTAGTATTAATATACAAGAAGACATGGTAAAAGTTAAATAAGTTCACAATGGTTTAAATAAAAAAGATAAGGATTAAAAAATATCTGTAACATGTCAAATACTTATTGAGTGATTTTATTTAGACTTATAATCACCTTATATTGTAATTTAATGAGTTTTGGACCTTTTCAAACAGGATAGTATTTTATAATAAAATAATACTTTCAATCTTTCTTAAAGAGCCCCTCCTCCCTCTTATAAAACGACACCAATTATAACCCATTACTTACACCACTAAAGCCTCTAGTCTCATCCAAAATCTACACAAATAATCTCCCCACATCAATATCTTTCTCCTAGAATAATTTATCTAGATGTAAGTAAATTCAAGTGTACCATTCGACTCATATAAAAAAAGGTACCCGACTAGAGGTAACGCCATTTCTCAAGCTTCATTCCATTATTTTTCCTTCTCCACTCCCTATGTTCTTCTTATAAATTTTTTATAAAATAATACCATTATCCACTATATAATAGTACTTTTATTATTATAATTATTATAACTACACTCACACACACCTCCATCTAATGGATATGAACAAACTATTTCTCTGTACAGAGAATTACTGACTCATGAAACAATAATTTTTCGATTTACCCCTACCACCTCTCATAGTGGAAATTATGATGGAACTATAATTATAAATGATATTTATTTTATTTATTTTATCCCTATGATTATTTAATTCTCATTTATAACATACCTTTATGATTTTTATATTGTATAAATACAATAATTTCATTTGAGGAGATGTAAACTCGTGCCCCTAAAAATGATATGACTCGTTCATGCCATACATGAAATGTATAAAGGATGGTATTAATGAACATATGTAATGTATATAAAATATGATGCTATACATTAATAATAATATAAAAATGTATCATTTGGTTTTATTTCCATTAAAAATGAATAAAATGAAATAAAGGCAGTGTTCATTAGTACGTACGGATTACAGTCTCCATGAATGGTGAATTTCATTTTTATATACCCAAATGATATAAAATACTCAAAATAAAAATATAATAGAAATATATATGATATATATCATATCTAAATAATGAATATCATTCTGTAGATAATTTAATTTTTACCACATGGACAATTAGTAATTATAACAAGTTCATTTTTTACTCATGATCCGAACATTGTCAAAATGTCCGATATGAACTCAAATAATAAATTAATTGTTATAGAAAGGTAATATGTAATATAGAAAGAATAAAAATATTGTAAAATGTTTTTAATAAATTTGATATAAAATAAGTATATTATTTATGAAATTGTGGAATGAATGAGTCAAGTTGGACACACGGTAAGGTACTTCATCTCAATATCCTTTCATTGAGGAATGTTTTGATAATATACACCTCCTTATTTTATGAGGGGTATAATTAACCCCTTTGACTTGTAATATCATTAAAATGGAATTTTTTTATATGAATAATTTTACTAAATGACAAAATTAATGTTTTTAACGCTTGTGGCATCAATGAACTCTCCACCACTGTTATCGTTATTTGATATCTGGCTTCCTCTATAAGCCTTAATGTTTTTAAAATGAAAAGGGATCCCCTATTTCCCATTTTGGGTGTTTTAATATTGAAAACTATTTTTGAAATACAATAAGTATATAAAATTATATCTTGTGATTGCTAATAAATTTTTATTAGTGGAATTTTGATATTTGCAATATTTTACATATTATGATTATATAATTGAACATGGGCATTAGATGGGTGCTTACATGATAAACCAAATGACCAGTGTTTCCATGATAAACCATGGATGGGTGGTTGCATTATAACCTCCAATGCATTGTGTATGGAAGTCTGCCGTATGGCTATTCCATTTAGTGATATGTGTGGAAGTCAGTCATATATTCATTCCATTTATGTATGTTAATATACCATGTTAACTTTATATGTTACGTGCAATTTATTTTGGTTTATGGTAATATTTTTCCAAAAAAAGGGTAATTGATGATAATTTATTCTATGATGATTATTTTCCACTTCACAATGAAGAAATGTATTAATTATGATAATTTATTCTTGGTTTACTTGTTATTTTAAAAAACTAATAGTTTTATGTCTTTGTGTATCCTGTATAAAGATTTTTAATCTTGTCCCAAGTTTTTGAAATGTTTTTCACATGAAATAAATATATATTTGGTTATGGACGGGATCAAGGGGAAGTCATGCTGTCTTAAAAATGGATCTAGAAATGTTTCTCTTTTTTAGAGTTTTTATTTTATTAAAAATGGTTACTCAGTAGAAGTGTCTACATGTAATTATCAAGATGTTTTGTATAATTTATGAAATAATTTTCTAAAGTTGTAAACCTTAAAATATACTCAATGTTAATTATTTACATAATTCAATATATATAATGTTTAATTATCTTTTTTGGTGAGGATTCATAGTCTCTTCTTATAAAAAATTTGGATTTATATCAGTTCTTATAAATACATTTATCTTAGATAGAGATGATTGGTAGAATACCTTTGGATGATTGAAATCAATAAAACCAACACCATAGGGAATGGGATTGTCATTAGAGATGCTCTTAACATGAATATAATGTCCTAGGTTATTATGGAATTGAAGGAGGAGTGAAATCGGGTAGGGATTTTCACTCAATTTAACATGGATTCAAAGGAGGATTTTTTGGTATGGTTCAGAACAAATTTTATCTATCATAATCTTACATAGAGTCTATTTTCCATTTTTAGCAGTGGGATGTTGATTTCAGTTAAATAGGTGAAATCTTTTTTGGTGGGGAGACTGTTTTTTGTTGGTCTCTCTATTCAGATGTGATTCTCTACTTAAAATTTGGTATTGTTGTTCTAGAATATGTGAGAAATTTATTATGGTATGATTTCCATAGCCCTTTTTTATGTTCATCACCAAACTACTAAGATATATTATGATATGATACAATGATTCTAGATCCTATTTTGAAGCGTGACATCATGAATTATGCGTCTTTTTGTTACCCATTCTGACATATTTATGATGATCATTTGAAACCCTCTAGTTTTCATTATCCTATTTTGGTGGTGATATGAAAATTGAGTGATGTAAAAATGGATTTGGTAATTGAATTAAAATAGACTCCATATAAGATAAATTATATCCAGGTAATTTTTGATCATTTGATGAAGCCTAATTATTTAATTCTTATCATATATACAAATAAAGTTGGAGATATACGTATGTTATATGTACATGAGACTATAGGATAAATGGGAGACCTTATTATTTTCTTTTATATAGGGATTATAGTTTTGTATAGAGGTTATTTAGATGACCCCAATAGGATATAGGAAATAAAGATAATTTGAGAAAAAATTACCACCCACATTCAGAACTTCAAATGTATCATGTGATTCAGATCCTGGAGGATATTCTCTGATCATGTATCATGGATTTTATTGGATCATGTTATTTTCATCTGGGAATAGTTCAGATTTTTGATAACCAATTTTCTCAGTAATCAATATGAAGGGATAATTTTGAGGTTTTTTATTGTCACCTGATATGATAACTTATTATTTTTGATGAGGTGGGAAAGGTATCTTCAGTTATATCAATTTTCATCATGGAGATGTAAAATTGTTTTCAGGGTGTACATATATGAATGGTTACATCCTAGAGTATATGGAAATTGTATTTCAGTCGGTGATGAATTCCATTGGAGTTTTCTATCCATGGTTAGGATTTCATGAATGTTTCTCCTCAGTTGGTGACTTTCAACATGGAAAAAGGGAAATTTTTTATGAGATATATTGACCCTTTTGAGGTCACTAAGTTTCACAAATAGATGGCATATTAGTTAGACATTACAATTTACATTATGTCCATTAATTGTTTTTACAACTATCTCACCCCAAAAGTATAATACTAACCCCACTCATGTTCTTAGTTGGGAATAAATTGAGTTATAACCTACTGATTCTTTTTTAGAAAAACGAGTTCAGATAATTAACTTCCAATAAAATTTATTTTGGGGAATTTTATTATGTTTTTATGATTTTTATAGAACCATGGTTCAGAATCTCATGAGACATTGGAATGCGAGTCATTCATGTGGGAGTAGTATCTTCTTTAATATATGGATAACATTTTTTGCAAGACTGCCCAGGTAGATAAAGTCTTTATGGATAAGATTTGGTAACAAATAGTTTCCTTGATCTTTTATGTTCTTACTCTTTCCACATTTTCTATTTGGTGTTGAGTTCTTAGGTGATATGTTCTATATAGTATGCATTCTAGAGTGGAATTTCACATCATGAAATTAAGTCACATGTCATGTAATGGTTTATAGCTGGAATCCACTATAAGAGTTCACTCTGTGATGTGATACCTGACATGATGAGAATTTATATGTCATGATAAATTTAAAGGACATATTTTTATCTAAATCCATTGATTTTATAGTGTAATTAGACATAATGGATTTCAGGATTTTTAGAGGAATGAAATTTTGTGTAATTCCCCAGGTATGGAATTTTTAGGTAATCGAATGGGTTTTATTTCCCATTTAATCCACCAAATCTATGTTTCTCTTGACCAAGGGTTAACCTCTAGTATTTTTTTGAGACATTCTTCCTTTCAGTTCGATCCATTTGGAATTCAATCATTGTTGTGGTTGTGGTACATCTCTCCAGGTGAATCTCCATTCCATTTATTCAATTCCATAATCATGGTAATAGCCTTGAGTTGCGTTATCAATAAATTTTTTTCAATTGGTGTTTCTTCATGTCACCTTTCATATCAGTTGTGAAATATCATTCGAAAGGTTGGTCCATTATTGGTTCTGGAGCTGCGAGTGTTCATTAATTAATTATGTGTATTTTCTACTTTCTTTTAACACCATTGTTTTTAAATTGAATCCATCTCAATAAGTTTATTGGATTATAGGGTCTTTATAGACAACATTGAATATTTATTTATTGTTGATATCGTTCCAGATATGTGCATCCCGAGTTTTGAGGTATGGGGTTCATCTCTAGCCTATATTGTGGAATATTATTGTTCATATTTTATATAAATATTTATAAAAGGATTTTTTTGAATTAGATTATGTGCTTTAAAAATATATTTTAATGAAATTTTTTTCCCTGTATGATTAAAAATTGAATGGGAAGGGGTATTTCAAAAGCATTGAAATGGATTTATGAAATAGTTTTGAAATGATTTTTAAAATCATTGGAAAGAATTTCGAAAATGATCACATGGGTTTACTAGGTTACTTAGGTGGAAGGATTATCATGAGCCTAAATTCCTTTTTTATTATTATGAGAAGGTTTTACAAGGGGGATTTCCTCTATTTCATTGGCCCGTCATTCTATAGGACTAATATTGACATTTTCATGGGGGTTTACTCAAGGTATATTCCTCTATTTAGTAGGAAAGTGGTCTAGGAGCATGATTGGGATATTTATTGATTTTGATATGGGTATTATACTATTTTAACCAATTGTGATCCTTGGTGTTGATAAATATTATTATATTTTTAATTTCATGACTTCATTGTTTTATCATGGTTATGCATGTATATTCTTGTAAAATAGGTATGGGATACTTGATTTGAAATTGATATATATGCTTCTGTTTTTAAAATATCTAAAAGACAAAAATATACCTTGTTTTATATTAAAATATTTTACTTATTTTCATTCCATTTTTAATTTAAATGAGAAAATTTGAATTTTTATACATATTATTTTTATAGAATGCCTAGGTGGGATTCTATTGAGCATGATATCAAATACCCGAAATACACATTTTGTGGTGTGTAGAGCTTTGTATTTCTTCCAACATATGGAATTTAATGGTGACACACTGAGGTAGTGTGGTTTCCTATCATATTAGTAAGGTAGCCAAGGGTGAGATGTTTTATTTCATACAAACTATCACATAGAGGAGCTATTTAGTTTTGGTCCTCTGCAGTTGGACATGTCTCTTAGAGATTTTTATATTCGGCAGTTATTATTTTTTTGATTTATTTCTTATTGTTGTGGAATATATTTATTATCATTACACAATTCATTCCTTATTATTGAATATATATTTATGCCATGTTTGTGTTCAGGTCGGTCAAAATTTTTCCTATTGTTATTTTGTTTGATGCATAGGATATTGTTTCTAGCTCATGTGGATTTGAAACACCCATTAGTTTTGTGAAATAATGGGTCAGGTTTCATGTTTTAGGGTAACCTGGGTTAGGTCATTAGAAGAATCATATAAACCACTTAAATTTGAATTACTTCATAATAATAATTAATTCACAATGGAATATAAATTGAGAATATGTCTTATGCCATATGTTTTTTGTGTAATGATCATTAAAATTGTGTATAATGGTTTAAATAATGTTATTAAATTAATAAAAAGTAATTTTAGTGTTCAAAATATCATATATTGCACTTTTATAATATCTCAGGAACCATTTGTTATAATCATTCAATATTTTAATTTATTTTCTTGGTAATTTTCAAGTTTTTCAAGTATTTTTTTACTTCTTATATTTTTTCTTCTTATATAAAACCTGATTTAATAGTATCTTGGATTTAAACCATGATGTAAATATAATACAGATTAATTATATATTTATATAGAGTAATTCATTAAATGTAGTGATATGATATGAAATTCACCATTGATGGAGATGGTAGGTTGTACGTATATGTTAACGTTGTTTCCATTTCCATTAATTATTTAAGGTAAATGACTCTTATTTATATTATCATTATATAATTATACTTATCTAATATATTTAAAATATTTTTTAAATCCATCGTTTATATATTCCATTTAACTGGTGAACGAATAACATAGCTTCGTCAGACACTAGTCTATCATACACACAAATGACGTTATTGTATTTTGAAAAATGGAAATCATGATGTTATGTCAACTATAGTAATTATAGAATAATAATAACATAATTAATACTATATATTTCAAACATATACTTAATATAAAACATTATAACCATCCTTTAAATTTGGTAATGAAATAATGAATGACATCACATCGCAAGGCAGTAGTATACAGTATATAGGAACAATGATTTTGTGAACCATTTGATGGATGTTTGTGTTAGTCAAGGTCATACCCTTATAATGACAACATTTATTATATGGAATATATTGTATATCTTATATAGTCATGATATAATAATAATTTAATGAGTTGGAGATGGAAGTAATATAAAGACACTTCTAGAATAATGTTACCTATATTTCATGTTTCCTACTTTGGATTCCCGAACAATATTTAAATTATTTCATTAATAATTAATTAAGTATTCAAGGATGATATGATATTATATAGGGAGTTATTTGTGTATACAATGGTAGTCACATATGGAATAATTTGTGGGAAGAAGTCGGAAGAGTGATTTTCTTTTTATTGCAGAGGAGGAGTGCAATTGTTGTAAAAACTCAAAATAATTCACTATTATGAGGTCAAACATTATTCATGGTTCCCAAATATTGATAATTAATTTTTTGGACGATTGATTTGGATGATACACACCATAGACAGAAAATAAGACACATGTTTTAATAATTTTTTACTTGATTCCTAATATTTATATTTTTTTATTTTTTATTATTTACTATGTTAATATATTTTTTAAATAAAACAAACATCAAACAGGGCTTGGTAAGACATATATAGGACAAAACAAAAGTAGGCATATTATATCAATATGATTATATAGTGGCAGAAAAAACAACATGAGAACATAATCAAACATAGATAAAATCTAAAATGATACAATTTTTCCATTAAGAATGGGTTTTCAGGGCTACATACACAGGAACACTGAAATTTGATCACAATAAATGATGGTCAATCAAAATTAAATAAATATTAATCACCAAGGAAAAAGTATAAAACGAATACTAGGATTTTAAGATACTCCCAGCATCAAAATTATTTGATGTCAAAATGAAGGGATAAACTATTTAATAACACCCCTTCACACCCTCATTATCAAAAATTCAACTCCTAAGATTTTCCAAGGGTCCTCGGAACAAAACTAAATTATTTTATTTAAATTTTATATAAAATATCACATGTGGTGATAGAATATATCTCCTAAAAAATATTTTTATTATCATTAAAATATCATATAAAATGATATTTTCTCTTGTAAATATTTTCGAAATTATCATTCAATTCAATGAACATGTTTTAAATAGTATCCACTAAGAATAATTATCATTGAAAATTTATTAAAAGTTATATTTCACAAATACCTCTTGATAATTTATAAAAAATTACCATTTTATAATTATAGGTTTGAAATTTCATGAAATTATTATTTTATAAATTTTTTTATTTAATGCTTGATAATTTTTGTAATTATACATGATAATTAAAGGTTATTTCTATTTAAATAAATTATAAATTACCCATTTATAATTTTTCAATAATTTACTATTGGATAATCACACAACAAATATTATTTGATAAATTTAATAAATTATTATTTGATAATTAATTAAAAAAACATGTTAATTTCTAGAATTTCAACATTAATATTCTTTTATTATCATTTATATTCAATTCCAATTTTTTAAATATTATATTTCATCATTAAATTTTTTTAAATCCACGACATGATATTGAGGGTATAATCTCCCTATTGACTAATATACACCTTCGTTAATAGTCGCTAGACTCATGTATATAGGGGAGGCATGCATGAGATTATGTAGAATTACATATGTGACATAGCGGATTAGATTGGGATGTTAAAAATAACATGTGTGTTGGAAATTAATTTCAGGAGAAGAGTATTGTATGCCAAAAAAATCATCATTATACCTACCAGAAAAAAATGTTTTTACCATTTAATAGTCAATATGTTCATTAAAAATGATCAATTGGTCTACAAATGGAACATATATAATATCTATTAACATTTGAAAATAACATGTATGATGAAATGAGTTATTTTAATTTAAAATCATTTATTAAGATATCGTTTATTATAAAAAAAACATTAATGTGAATTTTGATATTATTTATTTAATATTACATTAAAAAGAGAAATACAATGATGGAATAAAAATATATTATTTATAAACGGGTGTATCATTCTTTATTAATATAAAACATTAATTTATCTAAATATTTTATTCAATTTACATCACTTTAAAATATTTAAGAATCATTTACTCTATTTCGTTATTATCTAGATAATTACTGTGTTGGTGTTTAATAGGCATTTTATATTAATAATTTTCATATAAAAATTATATATAAATTATTATGACTAAATAAACTTGTATTCCATTCAATTTATTTATTTTTTAACTAAAATATGCATTTTTTCAACCTTTCTCAATGTAGTATAGAAATTAAATGTATTCAATAAATCTTTTTTATTAATTTTTCATCACCAAACATATTATATCAGTTAATTTCATTGATTTTAGACCATTAAATTCTTATTTATTGATCCATAGATTAAAAGAGACTATTAATGTCTTTAAAATGGCTGTTGGGTAGGTTTCAAGGTCATTTCCCCAAATGGTTATTGTTTTTCCCATAGTAAAATTGTTGTCACTTCGTCATTTTCATTAATTGTAACTATTTTCACTAATAAAATTAGTCCAAAATTAGAATAACTTATTGAAAATAATAAATTATACTTATTAGAATTATGGAATCATTTTTTTAAAACAATAGTTATCGATGTTGCAAAAAATAATTTAAAATTAAACACCTTGGCATGATGAGAAAGCATTTTTTAACGCTAACATGATAAATAGTTTACTCTTCATATATATATATATATATATATATATAAATTCAATATATAAATTATGAAAAATATATAAATTTTATTATTATATATGTAATTAATCAATATTAACTTTGAAGAAAATAAAAATATAATTTCACATGAATATTTTTTTATAATAAAAGTAAATTTTCCATTAAAATTTGGTATTTTATCTATTTATCTAATAATGCAACATCAAGTAAAATAAAAATTAAATAACCAGAATATAATTATAAATTTTAAATTTCAAAAATATTATTTAATTTTTTCATAAAAAAATAATAGATTCTTACACATTTAATTTTATAACAAGTGCACCATAAATAGTTGGAAAATGTATTTAGAAATATAATACAATTTATTCTTCAAATATTATTTTTTATAATCATTTGGATATCACATATATTTGATGAATGTAAAATAATTTTATTTCAATGTATAATATATAAATTTCATAATGATCAGTATCTAATAATATTTAGTTATTGAAAAACAAAAAGGGTGTATAAAACTATTTTTAATGATTACTTTATATTCTATTGGGTTTTTCTTTAATTTTTAATTTATTGGTAAATAATGAGTTCAAAAATATATTTTCATAATTTATTTTCAAAAATAAAAAACATCCTAATTAATATAATGTAGAAAAGTTTCATATTAAATGAAAATATTTATTGTATTTCTTAATCTCATTATTGTGTATAACCCAATGCAAATCATTGTTCTGTGGATCAAAATCTATATCGTATATTAAGTTTATTTGAAATAGTAAATATATTTTAATTTAATTTAATATTATCCTCCCTTATAATATTTTTGTTGCATGTCTTAAATTCAGTAGAATAATTTTTTTTTCATTTATAGTTTCAAGGGGATAAAATTTTCCAAAAATTTTAACATATCAAACAATATCTCCTTTTTACCACCTCCAAGGTTTCTTCATTTGTAACATAAATATTTTTTAATTTTTCAACCAATCCATACCATGTAATTTATATTTTCTTACATCTTAATATAAAAAATATTTTCAATGTCGGTTTAGTGTTTTTATAGTATGGATATTATCATTTTAATTTTTCTATGTTCTATGAGTTTTTAATCTTTCTCTTCTATCCTCTGACCAAAAATAACAATCTGAATAGTATATAATTCTATTTTTAATGCCTTCAAATTTTTATACAGATTCATTTTGAATTTAGTGTATGCATGGTATTCATGAGTAGTTATAAATCTATCTAGGGGATTACCATATTTATGAGTAACCACTCAAGAGTAATTATGGGTTTCATAGAATTACTATTGTCAAAAATCATCATATCCAAAAGAATATGAATTAGTCCATCATTATCCATATTTGGTGTAGCCATATAAATTTTAAAATACCCATGTTGTGGAGTATCAATGATATATGATCTATATCAATGATTGAGGGTAATAGTAATATTTTGATGTATATGACATCTTTCATACCACCATTAACATCAAATAACGTAAAAATAAGAATAACATGTAATAAAAATAAAAATATAATTTTTAATCCATAAACAATAATAAAAATTACTTTATCTAATGAATTTTTTTAAGTCATTAGATACATTCCTCTACACCCAATAATTTAAATAGAATATTAATAGGTTGAATGGAACTGATTAAATCATTAGATATATCTCAATTTGAAATGTAATAATGTACATGAACACAACTCAATAATTATTCTATATTATAGTGTAAGATGTGAAAGGGTAACATTTGATCCCAAATACAATGGGAATGTATAAAAACATATATATTAAAATAGTGTTCATAATATTCTTTTCTAAGACATAATGTTTAATATATTTGAAATAAGTTACTAAAAATGTATAATATAATGTTGTTAATCAAGACCAATTACATAGAAGTTAGTGTAACACTTTTTAGGGTGGTATTAACAAACATATATTTTAAAATCCTTCCTAAAAGAATAATATCCCACAAATACCAAATAAATTAATTTTATTAATAAGAAATTTGTTAGTTTCCATCAAAATACACCACAGTAGCAATTCATCATTTTAAGATGAATTGAAATAAATACAATGAGTTAATATCATATCAGAATTGAAGATAAATAATATAATTCAATTTTTTTAATTAATTACCACCGTCATGCTAGGTTTTAAGTGTTAATAAATATTATTATCTAGTATTTAATATTTTAGGACCTAAACACATGAGTTTTAAAAAATAAAAATAGATTAAAATATACAATTTTTTAATGTGAATATATGAAACATCGTACAAAAAAATTCAAGAGGAACCTCTCCCACTTAAGGATATATGAAATAATAAATAGTGATAACTAGAGATATATAAACCAAAAAAATATAAGTTATAATATAAATGTGTGATAACATAAATGAAAATAATATTAATCTTAAAATATCATAAAATTTATTTATTTTAATAGAAAATATAAATCAAGGATGAAAATCATAACAATGAAATTATTCTTGTATGAAACCAATGTGGCTAATAAGTAATTTTTTAATGATCCCATCATTAGATGTTGTTAATATAATAAAAACATATCAAATATAACCCATCTTGACATATTGAGACTGGCATCAAATTCCCCTAGAATATAGAATAAAATGGTATAATTTGAATATGTATATGAGAACTCATAAATGTGTAAGTGAAGTTTCATGTCATGAATGGGGAGACCTTTATACCAAATTCTAATTCTCTCCCATTTCCCATCATCAAATATGATTTTATCAAATGGATAAATATTATATCAATTTGATTAATTATTACCCAACTTATTGCACACATAAACAATTATATGGACACCTATACTACTCCATGCCTGATATAAATGGTGATAAACAACATGGATCAAAACTGAGTAAATTTCATCAATATATTCATGTACCTTTATCTTATGTGATGATGGTAAACATCGTGGCAAATCATTATGTTCCTTTTACTACATAATAAGTGTTTTATTTACTCTTATTATCTTCCATGTTTCCTTGGTAATCTATTATACCATTCAAAGATATCCATTTTAGAAAAAAAAAATTATAGTTAATTTAAGGAATAATATCTTATCCCATAATAAATATCTTATGAAATATTATATTAAATGTAATGGAAATATATAATCTGAATAGAGATATAATTGGGATAGTATTATACTATATTGATACACCTTTCATGTTATTACTAATAATGAGATTGAATAACATAATATTGAGGATTACTAATGTTGTACGGAGTAGAAAATTTCATTATTCATATGTAAGAGAAAGCATTTTTCAATATATCTTCTATAATTTTAATGAAATTTCATATATAGTAACAATAAAATTTGAGTATTGGAGGGGGAATGTTTCTAATTTATAAGAATAAAATATTGAGATGATATATGTCGGGAGTTGAAATATTTTTAAGGAATATGGTTCATACAATAATGATCTGGATTTAGTGTTTAAATTGTATATTTCACAAAGAGAATCTTTTATTCAAAGTTAGTAGTTACAAGTGAGATGGATATCGAATAGGGAACTCATAGACTCCTTTAATCAAGAAAATTATTTATTGATGAATGATAATACCAATAAACCCCTGATATAAATCCCAAATGAAATTTAAATCAGTGGTAATTTTTACATCCAAAATCATGATACTGGTTCTAAAGTCGATGGGTTCCAAAGATCATTTTATAGATTAGTTTTCCATATTATCATTGGTACTTTAATTGAAGAAATTAAAATATACATAAGGTGGTAGGTCCCTTTATAGAGTGTCTTGTAAATAAATTTTGTATTCAGTGTGAAAAAATTATCTCAAGTATCAACTATCATCCAACATATTCAACATAACAATGTTCTCTTCAAATAAAATGTAATTTCTAGAGTAATGTAGCTGGTGGTATCCTCCCATTTAGATGTAGTCATATTTTATCTAGAATCTCTAAACTACTAATTGAGATTAAATGATGTTATTTATCATCACAAATCATGTTTTGATATAATTATTTGATAAAATAAAGTATGAATACAATAAAATGAGTATGAATTACTCCATTGAGACCCAATTTAGTGCACACATATCCAATGAATAATCAATATGGTATGTAAATATCATAATAGAGGGTTTTTTCCTTGGTAGGAATTGAATACCCATGAGCTATCTCAGAGATCCCTTATAATCCTATAACATTCAGATTCACCATGTCATTGGAATTACCTATAGAATCATAGAACACATTAGTAAATGGATTTTAAATTTAACTCTTTCATTTTATGATCATGCAGGAAACATCATCCTCTATACCATTCCCTTACATTATATTTTAGTTATAAAATTTTTCAGAATATATCATATCTTATGATTGGGATAATGGGAAACATGATTCGTTTATATAGACATAGCACTACATAAATGAAAATGTTTAATATGTCATTAATAATAATGGATCTCTGATTACATTGTGGAATAATATCACTGGATATATAAATCATTCATAAAATGGATTTAATTAATAATAGGTGAATGTTGTGGCCCATAGGGTATTGGGATCTCATGAAACCTCTTAAAATAAGAATTTAGTATTAAAATGATTTATCATTAGAAAGGTTTATCAGTGGGCATGGTATAAATATCTATGTTTTGAGGTTCTCAATGATTTTTTTCTTTTAGTGTATTTTTTCAATATAAAACCCCTCAAACACATTTCATGTAATTTGATCAATAGGATGGAACTTTTAAAATACTATAACATTATAATTTAAATAGTGGGTATGAACTCTACCCTTTCCTCTATACTTCTCATTGGGAACCATCCAATTCCGTTATAAATAAATTACACATATTCTAATAATGACTGATATATTATAGATATCTAGTAATATGATAGAATTATTTTTTAAAATAAAAGAATAAATATTCATGTTACCAATAGAGTTAAAAATTAAACCATCATTATTCACCCAAACATTTGATCCCTTCCCCGTGATTACATTACTTTTGTTTGTGGTGATCTTCTTTTGATCCACCACATTAAATCAACATATATGTTTTATAGAAATTATTTTTACCTATGATTTTTCAATACATGTGTTATCATATTTTCACCAAGTAACTGAAATAATATTTTTAATTGTACCTTCTTACACATCCCTCACAAAAAAAACATTACCTAATGAGGTTCATGCTTTTTTCAGAACAATCACATTCAAAATCTACATTCACATATCCAATGGAGTTATGTTATATGCAATGTATATATATAAAAAATTATATTTTTATTTTATGTATCATTTTAATCTAATAGCATACAATAAATGATAAAATATTGGATCACTGTGAAATAATTCACATCATGTAACAACAGAAGTTAAATTTTTTATTTATGATATTAAGTAAATAATATTCTAATTATATTTATCACTTATTTTATGTTAATATTGTTTCCAATTTTAGTCGTTCATTGTTTCATTTAAATATAAATTGTATTTCAATCTTAGTTTTAATATTCAATGATTTTTTAACACCCCTCTAAAATATATTCCTTGGGAAACGAATACATAATCATTTTTCTTCTATATGTATGACCCAATAAACATTTGAACTGATCTAGGATGGAAAATGAAATTTTATTTTCCATCAAATAAAAAATTCACCATCTAAAAAACATTTTCTATGGTAAATGGTATGTCATATACATACACCCTTTTATAGTATCTATGAAAAATTATATCACCGAATAATTCTAGTCAAAATTTTCTTTTTTTTATTTTCACATTCCATTGAAAACTTTCTAATATAAAAACAATTATTTAGATTCCTTTATCCATCTATATAGTGACCCACAATTATTCTACCATAATCTTATTAGACTGTATTTAGTGTTTTCATTATCATATTTACATAAGATTGAAGGGATTACAACCCGAATTATGTAAAAGTTTAGTAGTCTTGTAAAATTATATATATTATTTTAATTTTTATTATAATTAATAAAATAAAATTAAAAAATTATTTTCATTGATAATATCAATATTACATTAAAAATATCATTGAATATCTATCATAAAACAAGTATTGGAATCCTAGAGAATGTAATACATAGGAAAATGTTGAACTCAGATGCTCAGTAAGGGTATGCATAAAGTGGGTGATATGAATAAATAAAGAACTATCCATGTGAATGGAAAATAACTAAAAAACATTCTATTTTATCAGTATCATGATCCTATTAAGGTATGAATACATTATGATCAAATATTTCCATATAAATAATCACATAACCATGAAACAAAACAATTGATATTATAAATATTCTAATAATCCATTGATATGTTAATAAATTAATACATAATTTTTCAATGCATAATTCTGAACACATCAAAAATAATGTCGAATCCTTTTCAAAAGACATATTAATATAATTTTTGTCATTTACCAAGACATATATATATATTCAATTTGGCCATGTAAAATACCCAATCTTGTTTGACTCATGTGAACTTTTATATGTATCAAGGGAAATAACACGCCCCACCCATCACTTAAAACGTCAAACTGAATACTAAAATGAATTAGGTAAAATAAAATAAGCATAAACAAGAATATTAAAAACTATCATGGAAGATATTAATACTTTTATCAATCAATAATGATGATCATAAATGATACATCATCATGTTTTGAATGGTAATTAAAATGTACAACCACAATAAAATTTATCATAAATTATTTAGAAAAATATGAATGATGATATAAATATTACATATCTCCAATGTATCATACATATAAAAAATATATCATGTCGTTGATGAATAGAAATATAAAAAAAATAACTGATTTTGTTTTAAAAAAATTTACATTTTAAATATTTTTCTAACAACGTGTTTTCCAAATAATTTGAAAATAATTTTAAAAAAAAATCTATTTAAAAAAATTAATATAAAAATTACAACAATTAGTGTTCATGATGGTGGATAATTTTGTACATTACATACTCTTTAAAACAAATATTCCTTCCAGATTTTTTTGTTAAATCTAAATAAGAATTGTTTTCAAACGACCTGATGATTATTTTTTAAAAAAAATATGATTTCAAATGGATAAAATGTATGTAATAAGTAATTTATTATTTTATGATGTTTTTTGAAAATATTATTAAGAAAATGGGATTTATATAAATTGATTTCAAACTAAGGTGATAAATAATTCCGTATTTTCATAAATAAATTCTAAATAATTTTATGTACAAAAGAATAAAAAATGATATTTTTATTTAAAAAAATTCCTGGATAACACTTGGTATGAAAATATATTTCATTAAAATATAACTATAATGTAATTAAATTATTAGAGACTTAAACAAACACAATAATAAATAATAAGGATATTATGAAATAAGAACTCACCACTTTGTAACATATAAATAATAATAACTATGAAATAAAAAACAACAAATAAAATTTTAATTTCATGTATATTAATATATCCTTGATTTAAAATTTTAAATGGTTTTAAATTTACTCCACCAAAAATAACTCTGTGGTGAATAAGACATATATCTCAAAAGTGTACATGTGTGGTGAGAAACCATTACAACATGATAAAAATCTTTTGTATGTGCCAAAAAATAATATATAATATATATAGGATTATTAAAATTTAATTATATAACCATCCTAAAATATCTCATACCATATAGTATTTACTTATACAGATTTATATAATTATTTTTATCAACTTGTTGTTAAAATATTTATTTCTGGTGAAAATTAGTTTGTACATCATGAATGTTCTATATGGGTAATTTTGGACATTTTAATTTAAACATGGTTAAAAGATAAAAATAATTATTACCATGATATAACTATGATGTATATTAACTATATATTTATTAATTGTAATATATAACAGTTAGAGATAGAAAATTTATTACATCATTCATGGAGACGTCTGGTCGTATATATGCATGAATGTTGTATCTATTTTTCATGAAGGGTGAAATAGAAATAAAATAATATTAAATAAGTTTTAAAAAATTATGGTATTTATATCATGTATCAAAAATAATTACATCCTTTTTACAATAAATGTTAAAATAAAATCATAAACCTTTCACATTGTTACATGGAGGTCATAGTCCACAAGTACACATGAGAGACATTATTATTTTCTATACATTTTGAAGGTTAAAATATGTATGTGATATTATATTTATATAATAATTTTTAGGTCATACATATAACCTATAATAATTAACTTTATATTTACTACCTTACATGTAAATCATATGGAAAAAAATAAATCCCAACACTTCACCATGGGGTAGTCTGTTATACAAATGAGTGATGTTATATTATCCACCCCTCAAAGGAATTAATGATTTTATATGTGATATTAAAATTAATAAAGAATAGAAAATAATAAATATCATATAAATATGTTAAATATGATATTACATCAAGCATTGGATATTGGTGATGCAAAACACATGACATTGATTCGTGGGGCAGGATTCTATGGTAGACGTGAAAAATAATTTCCTAACAAATTATATTGAACTGCAAAAAGATTTATGTTATTCCATTAACATGATAACATATAATTATATATAAAATATTTAATATATTATATAAAATTTATCTACTAATAATTTAAGGAGGTTAAGAAAAAATTAAAAGCAACACTCTGTTATGGACATTACCTCTTCATCCTATGACATATTTTGGGTAACATAAAATGGATTCCTCGGTTGTACCTTTAACCAAACTATGTATTATTGAATGTGTTTAGTAATTTAAGGATGGTATATTGGTAATGATATATCAAATTAATGGTTTTTGGAAGTGGGAAATGGAGTGAATATGGTTTTTTCATTTTACATTTTGGGATAATAAATAAATTGTATTTTTTAAAAAGAAAATGTGTACCCAAAATTTTCATAAGAAGCAATGAAAAACGATGGGAAATTATAAAACAAAAAGTAAATAAGGTAAAATTATATATATCAATGGATTTTTGGAAATGTTTTGGTTAATTTTTACAATTATCTTTTTAGTATTACCATGATTACAGTGTTAAAAAAAATTATTTATTTTATTATTATTATAATATCAATAATTAAGTTAAAATTACTAAATAATATAAATTTTTATGATTCAAAATATGGAACACGTTTTTTCAAATTCCATTCACTAAAGTGGAAAATTCAAATTTAAAAATAATTCCAAACATTTGATAAGAAATAAGGTTTTCCAAATAAGAATGTTCAAGAGTTTATAATGTCTTCATATCATAGTTCAATATGAAATTTACTAAATTAACGTAAATTGTACTAATATATATATATAATTGAAATAAATTTACATTTAAAATAATATTATAATATAATTTATGTTCTGAATTATTTGAATTAAAAGGAAATTTTTTAGGAAATTATAGAATATTTTTATAATTCACTGAGATATTTATCTTATCAAAAAAATATTAAAAATTATCCCAAATTTAATTATGAAATGTATATTTTATAAATTACTTTTTTAACTAAAAATAAAATTACTAGATGTGATCAACCATAATTTTTAAATATGTGCGCAATAAATGATTTTATATAATTTTAGAAAACATTATAGCTTTTAAAAAACATTTCTTTCTCATTAAACGTGTTGTTTTTATATATAATAAAGAGGTAATAAATGAATATATGTTTCTAGTTTTTAATCATATTATTTTTATATTTTAGATGGAACATTTCCTACCAAATATATGGACAGCTAGATTATAATGATCATGTTTAAATAATAATATTTTAGTTTAGTGTCTTGCTTGGTTCAAACATGTTGTTTCATGAAATGCAACATTCGAAGAGATTTAATTAATTTAAAAATAAATTTATCAATATTTATTATGTTTTTATAGTAACTTTTACTCTTTTTTTGTGTCAAAGATGATATAGAATATTATATAACACATTCAAAATATAATGGCGTTACATTCTACCCCATTTGATAGATGACATCCTCAAATTATATTCATGATCATAGAATTATTGGGTTTTATATTTCAAAAAACCATTATAGAAACCCCCCTTTTATATTTGTTTTAATGTAAAATCCTCTTCATATTAGCATATATAAAGTATGAATGATAATAAGAAATATAATATAACTATATAAGTGTGTACTGGTGACATGTGAAACTATGGACATGGATGAAATTTAAAATTAGTTATAGAGAGTGATATAGGGAATTTATCATAATAATGTCAATAATCAATTGAAATATGAGGTTCTCAAAACCACACACACACACACACATATATATATTTAAATTAAAATTTGATTCAATGCATATTAATATAGTAGTATAATATTTCTCTTCCCACATTATTTGGAATTCATTAAATGTCTATGAATATAATGAAATATTCTCACATGATACCCTTATATATTATAATCACAGTTTTATCTATTAGTTGTGATTAAACCAATTTATAATTCATTTCCCACTAAAATAATTTTATATAAATGAAAATTTTTAATGCCTAAAATAAAAAAAATTAACTTATCATAGTATCCATAAAAAATTTAAAATACCTTCTTATACATTAATATCTAAACCTCAACAATAATAGAAAAATTATAGATTAATCCATTTCCCAATTATTTATCATTAAAATTATTTAATTAAAAAGTGTGTTTTATTAATCGACAAATCATTTATTCCAGTAGTAATTTTGTAAGAACCCAAACCTTCTTTTTGGGTATTTTTTTCCGTTTCTGGTCGTTTTTGAGAAAAAGAGGAAAATCTGGAAATTTTCAAAGTACATGACGTGCACTTTATAAGTACACGTCATGTACTTCGATGCCGTGCAAGGCCATGTGCTTGACATGTCCAGACCACACACAGGGTGTGTAGGGGCGATGTGGAGGCCACTTAAAGTGGATTATGGAAAGGCATAGTACAAGCTGTGTTTTCCAACAAAACATGCCATGTACTTTTTTTTCATTAAACGGATCAGGGTCACGTCTAATTGATATAATTGTATTCTTCTCAAGGTTCTTTGATCAAGAGTGTCTGTACGGCCTAGAACATCCTCCAAGCCCTCGATCCTCCATCTGTTTTCCAAATCGACCGTTGTCTATTGCGTTGGAACCACAACGGTGAGCTCTTCCTTCCTCTTGAGTTTCATTCCATGATTTACCCTCTTTCTGAAGATATTTTTGGTTGATAATATTGTGCATTTTTTTAGATCTACGACGTTCTAAGGATAATATAGCCTCGTGGTTTAAGTATATTGATCTCCTAGCATCATGGTGGGTGGTTTGTGCCTTACCTTTCAAAGTCTTTGAGTTTTATGTGCAAATTTCCACCAATACCCAAGAACGGGGTATTGCATGTTTACTGTTTTCCCCTTGTTGTTTGCCTTCCTTGAATGTATTCATGTGTTGAGGTAATTTGATCATGTATGTGGATAATTTCTGTGATTGGATGTTTTTCCCATTCCTTGATCTGTTTAAAACCTTTGGGTCTTGTTAGCCTTTGGCTATTATACCTGTTTTCCATGCCTTGTGACCGTAGGATGGAACGATATTCTTGACATGCTTGTTTCTGTAGACGGGTTATCTAAGTAGCTTTATAGGTTTACATTGGCTTTATAGAATTATTATACACTGACTGGCATAGGACCATGAGAACCTTGTGCTATAGACTATAAGGGATAGACCGAGTGAGCTTCCAAGAGAGTCTATGATAATATAGACTATGAGGGATAGACTGAGTGAACCTCCCAAAGAGTCTTGGACATTATAGACTACATGGTATAGACCGAGTGAGCTTCCCAGAGAGTCTTGGATATTATAGACTACTTGAGGGTAGACTGAGCGAGCTTTCTCAGAGAGTCTATGATAGACCCGAGACTATATGAGGAATTGGCTGAGTGAGATTCATCAGAGAGTTTCTGGACCTTGGGTCTATAAGAGGGTTAGACCGCGTGATCTTCCTCAAAGAGTCCCTGACTACCCTAGACAATAAGGGGAATTGACCAAGCAAGCTTCCCCAGAGAGTCTTATAATTTTCATATGACCAAACCAGAGTGGTTAGGTTGAGTGCACTGCCCAGAGGGTTGTTGTTACTTCTTGGATAGGACCTGAGGGGTTCCTATTGTGGTTATCTCTTTGCTTCACTACTTCTTGTGGTTCTATGGATTTGATTACTGTTTCATATCATCCTGTTACATATTACTGATTACTACCTATTGTTTATAGTTACTGTTTACTGCTTACTGTACTTTTAGCTGCCATATACTCACTCACTGTTAGGCACAAATCTTTGGGTGGTTTCCTACAGTATTTTGTCTCACACCCTATTTGGGCCATGTTTTTGGGTCCAAGTAGACTATGTTGTTTCATGTATATACAAGGGAAAGAGCCCTTTGAGTTCGCATAGTTGATTTCTTCTGAGCAGGAGAGCTTGGGACCAAGCATAGGCTTGCGATGTTGCGGAGCTCTTTATCCTTTCTATTGTAATTATTTTGGTATTGTTTATACTTCCATCATTTTGACCTATTTGGATGTTTTAATAGATATGTATCATGCATCATTTCATATTTATACGTATGTTCTCCAGTGGTTTGTTGTTTTAGTTTTCTGCTGTTTATTATTTTTGGATATTTACTACTTCCGCTATTACATGTTTTATTTATTTCCATTGTGTACTCTTCCAATGAGGGCATAGTTTCCCCACTATTACATCCAAGTCCCTCATTTCTAGTCAGAAGCCTCTGGAGTTTGGGGAAATGCACTTCATGCCACGTGACCAACCATGTACGGAGCGCCTCTGGGTGGCTTCCGGAACTGGGACATTACAAAGTGGTATCCTAGGGAGGTTTCATTTCTCTTGATTAACTGTTTGGAGGCTTTAGCCAAGGATTTGATGGATTCGGTACTTGGTAATAAGTTATGCCTGAGAGTAGCTAACCCGTGTATAGGGAAAATCCAATCTACCCCATTTATAGTAGTTTTTTGGTTTTTGGATTTTACGGTTGATATGATTTCACCTTGAGTGACTCACATGATTTGTGTTGTTATTGTTTTTCTATTGCTGTTCTATTTCAATCGCAACCCGATGAGATGTGGGTATTTCATCTAATGCATCATATAAGCACTTGTTATAAATCACATGACATGCATTCATTCCATGCCATCTAGGGTACATTACCGATTGCATGTTGTTGTGATAGACGTGTGTAGATTATCCATTGTGTTGTGATAGATGCATTGATAGAATACCTTCAGTTTGATAGAGAAATTGTTTGTATTGTACCTTGCATATATAAATGTAATTCTTTGATTCGTAGGGAGTATGGGCCCTCAAGGATCGCAATTTGGTGACTACATGTTGTTTACAGAGTTTTCTGGGCTTTGGTGTAGTTTCTGAGCTACTGCCCAGAAAAACCCAGAATACACGGCATATAATTTATGACTATACACTGTGTAGTTTTTAAACCATGTCAATGAATCTGTGAGCAGAAACAAGGGGTTGTGAAAATCTTTCAGAAACATGTTGTGTACGATAGGTACACGTTGTGTAGTAGTGATCCGTGTACCCAGTCGTGTCACTAACAACACGAGTTGGAGAAACTCGTGTAGTACACGCCGTGTTTTGTACAAACACACCGTGTAGCCTTGTTTAAGGTACCCGGTCATGTCAGGAACAACATGGTTCTGTGTTATATTCTCAAATACATGTTGTGTTTGTTTGGAACATGCCATGTAAGGGTCAGCCTTGTGGTCGGCCGTGTTACTAACAAAATGGTTGTCGAAACCTTTTCTAGTACGTGCCGTGTCCTTAGTGAACATGCCGTGTAGTCTCGGGTTAAGAGGACCGTGTGAGTTAGCCATGTAAAGAGACTTAGCCAGGGGATTGGAGTTCAATTACAGGCCGTGTGTGGGAACAAAACGCCATGTAGTCTGGGGTGTTACACAACCAAAGGTGGAAGAAGTACACACCCATGTGAATGGCCTTAGGGAACACATCATGTAGTTCTATACATGTCGTGTAGTCGTGGTTAGTAAAGATTGAGTGTTTCTTTCTCCTGTTCCAATTTTATACTATTGTGTTCTCCGTCCTTGATAACCCTGATCTAAGGAGTGCTTTTGATCTTTCAGAACAATTCCTCCGAGATGCCCTCCAGTTGTACGTCAGCTACCAGATGGTGATTAAACACTAGATATGGCCGATCAGGGACCTCTTGTAGATCCCCATGTTGTTTCGGCCTTAGCACCAGTAGTTATAGCCGTTTTAGGTGCCGATGCGCAGTTCAGGGAGGACATCTTGAGGATGATGAAGACCTTTTAGGGAGTGTCGTCTCCTGCCCCGTCGATGGATGAATTGACGTGGGATTTCCAGCAGTAGCATCCTCCTACTTTCTCTGGGGATGGAGGACCCCAGGCTGCAGAGTCTTGGCTAGAGGCCACGCTGACGATCATCGAGCACCTGGAGATACCTCCAGAGAAAAGGGAAAAGATGGATACTTATAGGCCCCGAGACACCGCCAAGAGGTGGCGGGAGGTGATCTCATAGTCAGGGTTCCAACGGAGTATGAATTGGGATGATTTTCAGTGCATCTTCTATGATTACATCTACCTAGAGGCCATAAGGGCCGACTGAGCCCATGAGTTTATGAGTCTTGAGTAGGGCACTCTTTCTGTTATGTAGTACTCGTCTCATTTTACCGACCTGTAGCGGTTCACGCCGATTCCCGCAGGTGATGAGATGTTCCTTGATAGGAAGTTTGAGGATGGTCTCAGGTAGGAGATCCGTTCCCAGGTGAATATCTTCAGGTTGACATCGATATCCACTATCATCAACCAGGCGCTGATCACTGAGCGCAATCTTAGAGATTCTAGAGTAGTGGGCCAGGGTAGTTTGACATCCATAGTTAGTGTTCCTCCTACTGATAGCAGGAAGCACCGCAGGGAGTCTACTTGAGGAGATCAGGGTAGGAGGAATGTATCTTCAGGCGGCCAGGTAGTATGCTACCAATGTGGGAGGAGTGTGCATACTAGGCCTTAGTTCCAGAGAGATCCGATGGAGTTACGATATTGCGGCAATACAGGTCATCATCCGCATTTTTCCCAGATCTTCTCACCTATAACTAGTGGTAGGGGTTCTTTTATGACACCGCGTAAAGGGGATATGTCACCAGATTCTCACCATTCTAGGAATTGGAGTTCTTCTGACAGTTCGGGCCGAGGTGGAGGTCGCGTCCATGGTGGTCAGTCACCATATTACCAGCTACAACAGAGTGGATCAACTCAGAGTGGTTAGCCAAGGGCACATGGCAGAGGTACATGCTAGACTTTCCCATAGAGTAGACCTATTATGAGTAGGATCCTGACCCTTCCACAATTTGAGGTACAATCACAGTAGCTTATGTTTTATTTTCAGCCCTTTTCGATACTGGTGCTTCACATAGCTTTATCTCTATTTTTGTTGTGGAGAGCCTTGAGCTCTCTATATTTTTGTCTACCAACACGTTGATTCTTGATACATCATTGGGAATGAGGACTCCTAGCAAATGTCAGCGCAAAGAGTCCCCTTGAGGTTTCATGGTGTCACTTCTTATGGGACCTCTATGTCCTAAAGATGACTGGCTATGATGTCATTCTCGGTATGGACTACTTAGTTCCATTCCATGCAGTCTTCGATTGCTATCTCCGCAGGGGGAGTTTCGTATCACCAGAGGGAATATGTTTTCTTCAAAGTGGCGTGTGGGATGTCCAGGTGGGTAGAGCTAGACCAGAGCATCATTGGCTAGGGGGAGATACATCCCATATTCCCAGTCATTATCTGGATGACCAGGGGACTTTGAAGTTAGACTTTCCTCCAGTGGTGGATCGTTTCAGGGATGTCTTTCCAGAGGACTTTTCAGGTTTTCCTCCGGAATGTGAGGTAGACTTCTCAATTGAGTTTGTTCCAGGAGAAGCACCATTTTTCATCCCTCCTTATAGGGTAGCTACACCTGAGTTTCAAGAGCTCAAGAAGTAGTTGGAGGAGTTGCATGTAAAGGGTTTCATCTGACCCAATACTTCTCCTTGGGGTTCGCCTGTCCTATTTTGGAAGATGGCAGACAACACCCTTATGATTTTCGTGTATTTTTGGAAGCTCAACCAGTTAACAGTCATGAACTGATATCCCTTGACTAGGATCGATGACCTCTTTGATCAGCTTCGAGGAGACCAGGTGTTCTTGAACATTTATTTGAGGTCCGGTTATCATCAGTTGCGTGTTAGACCATCAGATATACCTCTTACATCCTTTAGGAGTAGGTATGGTCTATATGAGTATAGATTCAATCCATTCGGTCTTACAAATGCACTAGGAGTTTTCATGGCGCTAATGAACCAAGTTTTTTGGATTCTTTCACGGTGGTTTTCGAGGAAGACATCTTGGTGTACTGTCACACTCGACATGACCATACTACCCATCTCGAGATCGTTCTAAGTACACTATATGATCATAAGTTATATGCTAATATCTTGAGATGCCACTTTTAGAGGGGTCTGATTCTCTTCTTGGGTCACATTATCTCAGATACAAGAGTATCAGTAGACCCAGAGAAAGTGAGATCTGTAGTTTCCTGGGAGTAGCTGAAGTATGTATTTGTGGTGCATAGTTTTCTAGGGATGTCTAGATACTACAAGAATTTTTTATAGGAATTTTCAATCCTTGCAGCACCGTTGACAGCTCTGACCATTAAAGGTGAGAAGTTCTTATGGTCAAGTTCCTGTGAGTCAGCCTTTCAGGAGCTGAAAGGGAGGTTGATGTCGACACTGATACTAGTCTTTCTAGAGCTGATAAAGTGCTATAAAGTCTACAGTGATGCTTCTGGTGTCGGACTGGGAGCTGTGCTTATCCCAGGAGATATATTCGTTACGTATGGGTGTCTATAGTTGAGGCCACACGAGAGAAACTACCTGACACACGATCTAGAGTTGGAAGCTATTGTTAATGCCTTATGATGTTGGAGAGATTACCTTCTAGGAGAGAACTTTGTGGATTTCACCAACCACAAGAGTCTCAAGTATATCTTCACTCAACGTGATCTAAATCTAAGAGAGCACAGGTGTGCGGATTATCTTTAGTCCTTCGACTTTGAGCATGCCTATACACCAGAAAAGGGCGACATAGTGGCTCATTCATTGAGTAGGAGATCTCAGATTTAGGTAGTTCAGGATTCCAGTAGTGAGTGGAATCTTATGGCTCTGTTCTCTAAGATTCATTTGGAGGTGTATGACAAATAGGTGCAGAATTTTCAATCATCTGTACCTGTTACCTCTACCCTTGTTGATCGGGTACAGATGAGTAGCTATCAGACTCAGAAGGCCTAGTCCTGCGGGAGTGTGTGTCAGGAGATGACCCTCTTACTAGATGGACATTTGGAGAGGATGAGATCTTGTGTTTTCAAGGATGTGTATGGGTTCTAGTAGACATATGAAAGGGACTGATGCGGGATTTTCATTCTTCAGTTTGGGCAGTTCATCCTGGTGTCACCCAGATGTATCGTGATCTACACCGCCAGTACTAGTAGCCATGTATGAAGAGGCATGTTGTTGGGTTCTTCATGAGATGTTTTACTTTTCAATAGGTGAAAGCGGAGCATCAGTGACCAGAATGTATTTTATAGTAGTTACCCATTCCCTAGTGGAAGTGTAACAATGTCGCGATGGACTTCGTGACCGGGTTACCGAGGTCACCTCGAGGGAGTGATGTTGTTTTGGTTGTTGTTGACAGGGTTATGAAGGTTGATCACTTATTTCTGATCAAAGATACCATCAGTGTTAATTAACTAGTGTAGGTTTACATCCAATAGCTTGAATGTCTGCATGGAGTTCCACACTCCATTGTTTCAAACAGGGATGAGCGTTTTACTTCTCAGTTCTAGAAGGGCCTTCAAAAGGCTTTCGGTACATAGGTACTTTTGAGTACAACATACCATCACTAGAAAGATGGCCGGTCCGAGAATACGATCCAGGTGCATGAGGATATGCTCCGAGCTTGCATTCTAGACTTTGGTGGTTCTTGGGAGAAGTATATTCTTATTGTGGAGTTTGCCTATATCAATATTTTTCAGGCAACTATTCATATGGCACCTCACGAGGCTCTGTACAGGAGGCCATGCCGATCACTTTTGTCTTGGATGGAGGTCGGAGAGGTAGCATTGATGGGACCTCATCATGTTTAGGAGACCTCAGAGCTGATAGAGTTGATTTGAAAGAGGATGGCTACAACACACTCTCGACAGAAGTCTTATGATGATCAGCAGAGATGACCTCTGGAGTTTGAGGTCGGGAATCAGGTTGTCCTCTGTGTCGCAATGTGGTTTGGACACAAGAGGATTCAGAGACGGGGTAAGCTTTCACCACAGTAAGTCGGGCCATTTGAGGTGTTGGAGAGAGTTGGGTCAGTTGCCTATAGGTTGCAGCTACCTTAGAGGCACCTGTCCATGCATGACGTCTTCTGCGTCTCTCAGCTCCAACGTTATTTTTCAGACCCGTCTCATGTCTTTCAACCCGAGGAGGTTGAGCTCGAAGCAGATGCATCATTTGAGGAGCATCCAATCCAGATTGTCAATCATAGTATGAAGGTTCCCCGTGGCCGGTCTGTTCTTATGGTATGGGTGCTATGGAAGTACGAGTGAGTACAAGACCAGACCTAGGAGAGGGAGGCCGATGTATAATCATAGTGGCCGGAGTTGTTCTGGGTTTCTTCTTCTACGCCTTGTTAGGGAAATTCAGGGATGAATTTCTATAATGGGGGAAGTTTTTAAGAACTCGAATCTTCTTTTCAATTATGTTTATCCTTTTATGGTAGTTTTTGGGAAAAAGAAGAAAATATTGAAATTTTCAAAGTACACCCCGTGTACATCAATGACGCCCAAGGCTGTGTAATGGCCGTGTCTGGACCACAACACAGTGTGTATGGGCGATGTGTAGGCCGCTTAATGTGGAGTATGGAAAGTCATAGTACACGTTGTGTACTCCAAAAGTACATGAAGTGCACTTTTTTTCATTAAATAGACAGGGGTCTCGTCTAATTGATAGAATTGTCTTCTTCTCAAGGTTCTTCGACCGAGAGCATCTGTACGGCCACAAATATCCTACGAGCCCCCCGAGCCTTCGTCTGTTTTCCGAATTGACCATCGATGATTGCATTGGAACCACTGCGGTGAGATCTTCCTTCTTCTTGAGTTTCATTCCATGATTTCCTCTATTTCTCAAGATATTTATGGTTGAGAGTTTTGTGCATTTTTGTAGATCTATACTGTTCTAAGGAGAATCATTCCTCGTGGTTCATGTATATTGACATCATAGCATTAATGTGGGTGGTTTGTGCCTTACCATTCGGAGACTTTGAGTATTATGTGGAAATTTCCACCAATACCCATGAACAAGGTATTACGTGTTTACCGTTTTACCTCTTTTGTTTTCCTACCTTTGTTTTATGCTTGTGTTGAGGTAATTTGATCATATATGAGGATAATTGAAGTGCTTGGATTTTTTCCCATGCCCTATTCTGTTTACGTCCTTTGGGTCTTGTTAGACGTTGGACATTATACCTATTTTCCATGACTTGTGACCGTAGGATGGAATGATATTCTTGACACGATTGTTTTTGTAGACTAGTTAGCCAAGTATCTTTATAGGTGTAATTTGGCCTTATAGCATTATTATGCACTGACTGGCATGAGACCATGAGAACCTGGTGCTATAGACTAGAAGGGAAATACTCAGTGAGCTTCCAAGAGTGTCTTGGATATTATAGACTATAGGGGATAGACCGAGTGAGCTTCCCATTGAGTCTTTTACATTATAAAATACAGGGGATAGACCGAGTGAGCTTCCCAGAGAGTCTTGGAAATTATAGACTACCGGAGGGTAGACTGAGCGAGCTTCCTCATAGAGTCTGTGATAGACCTACGACTATATGAATAATTAACAGACTGAGCTTGCTCATAGAGTATCTAAAACATGGGGATATAAGAGGGATAGACAGCAGGATCTTCCTCAGAGAGTCCCTAACTACCCTAGACAATAAGGGTAATTGAACGAGCGAGCTTCCCCAGAGAGTCTTAAAATTTTAGTATGACCAAACCAGAGGGGTTAGGCTGAGTTCACGACCCATAGGGTTATTGGTTCAACTTGGATAGGACCCGAGGGGTTCCTATTGTGTTGAGCTGTTTGCTTCACAACTACTTGTGGTTCTGTGTATTTGATTACTGTTGCATATCATCCTGTTACTGGTTACCGATTACTTCCTGCTATTTAATGTTACTGTTTACTGCTTACTGTACTTTTACCTACCATATACTCACGGGCTGTTAGGAACATATCTTCGGGTGGTTGCTTATTAGGATTTAGTCTCACACCCTATTTGGGAAATTTTTTTGGCCCAAACAGACTATGTTCTTGTAGGTATAGACAAGGGCACGAACCCTTCGACTTTGGGTACTTTATTGCTTTAGAGCAGGAGAGCATGGGACCAAGCTTAGGTTTGCGATGTTGCAGAGCTCTTTATTTTGTCTTTTATACTTGTTTTGGTATTTTCTTTACTTCCAACATTGTGACCTGTTTTGTTGCTTTCTTAGATATGTATCATTCATCATTTCATAGTTATACATAAGTGCTCCATTGGTATTTTGTTTTAGTTTTCTGGTGTTTATTATTGTTGGATATTTACTGCATCCGCTATTGTATGTTTTATTTAATTCCATTGTGTACTCTGCCAATGAGGGAACAGTTTCCCCACTATCACACCCAAATCCCTCGCTGCTCGTTGACAGCCTCTGGCGTTTGAGGAAATTCTCTTGAGGCCATGTGACCAAGCGGGTATGGAGCGCCTCTGGGTGGCTTCCTGAACCAGGACATTACAAATTTCCTCACCATCATCATCCTTTGGTTGTGTGTTGAAGACACAAAACCTTACTAGATGATATGGGTTATCACCCGAAATGTGTGTTGAAATTTTTCTAACACTTTAATATTATAAAAACAATAATTAAAAAAAATTTGATAACACATAATTAACTCATCATAAAAAACTATATAAATGTTAATAGTTACCAATACCATCATAAAAACATCTTTATCTTTAATGTCTATCATTTTGAACATGTTCAAGTTTATCCTCCTAGAATAATTTATTATAAAATATGTCCATCATTTATCTTAGCTACATTTCTAGTTAATGGGTAGCATTATACCTATGTTATTAAATATTAAATGAAATATTACTTTGTAAAATAATGAAACATGGCATAATTTTTATAAAAAATTATATCATTTATTAAAATAATCTTAGAAAAAATATATTGAAACCAAAAACTGGAACATTAATCATTCCATATAATTTATAATAATAACACAATCATGAGCTTATCCTCTTTATTCCATTTCTGTATTATTCTCTTAAATATTGTGATAATGTTTTTTATATTTCCACTACTCGATACTATGGATGTATTGAAAATTGAAATGTAATTTTTCCCTTAATATCTTGATCATGGATTCCTTTTTCTTTACATATAAAAAATATTCTTTTCCATTTGTAAATGAACCATAGTGCTTCTATCCTCATGTACAACGGGTTGTAAAGTCCTTTAATCCCTTATTACAATTATCTGTATTTTGTTGTACCATATTCTTCTTTTCCTTGTTACTTTCAATAACACAATTCATGGTGAATCTATACCCTTTTTACATAGAATGTGATACAATATATTTGATTGATGATAATTTTTTTGATACTAATTCCATTTTAAATGTTTTCATAATTCAATCAAATAATTGACCATTCTTACTCTTTAGATAATGTTAATTAATAATGTTACTATTCAATCCACTAGGAACCATTTATAAATTATGGTATAATAAAGAATAGATTATAACATTATAAAGAATAATTTATTATACAAAAAATTAGAAAATAGTCACATAAATTCACATTCCATGCATTTATAATCACATAATCATAAACATTGATTCTTTAGGGATATCTTTAGTATCAAATATTTCAAAATTATTTCTATATAATTAGTGATTTTCTTAAGCATATAACCCTGATTGTAAAACAATATCCATAGTAGAATGAATTATATTATACTAGGTGATGAAAAAGTCAATCCTAATTTACAATTATTGGACTTATTACCCCTATGTATATTTGTTAAGGAAAAAAATCCAATAGTATTATCAAGATAGGGTTTTATTTTTATATAAACCACACAATCCCTTCCTAAACTATCAATAAACAACACTGGTCTACCCAAAACCGGTCACTTAATCCAGACTAAATCAAGATATGAGAGGTATTCTTGATTAAGTATATGTTATTTTTGACATTATTTGAGAGCCCATGAGGGTCTAGAATTATTCCCAGGCCATGTCACTGGTCAGCTCAGGTGACCGGTTTAGGGTTGACCCGAGTTAGTTGGTGACAAAAAGGTATCATAGGCGGTCTTTGTTATTTGGTGTTTGATGTGGAATGAATATAAGATTTCAAGAGCTTAGTAGGTAGGTCATGGTACAATTCATAATTACCACCACTCATGACAAGACATGAGTCCCCTTGGGTAATCATATTTCAGACCATTTTTAGGATAATGTTGTGGTTTGTTATTAATTCTTATTAGTTTGTTTATATTAGGTAAAGATAGTAGAAGTGATCTGGTACCACATTATTATCTTACATGTCATTGAGGAAAATGTGGATGTCATGTGAACAATTCAATATGAAATGAAAATTAAATTTTAAATGGTTTATTTTGATGGAAAAATAGTATATGTGGCCTTATGTATTTCCATTGAACATTCACATATATGTGTGTAGATAAATTAAATATTTGTATTTATGTGTGGATTATGTAAGATGTATTGGGGATGAAAAAATATGTGTTGGTTTATAGGATACCATGTGTGACTATTTAAAGACATATATTTGAATTGGTTTTTGAAAACAAAATTTTAAAAGGTAAATGGTTTCCATTTAAAAGGCGGTAATTTTCTAATGATATTTTTTTCTATTTTAAATGCAATAGTTTTATTTGATTATGAATCTGAAATCATATGATCTAAAATTATTATGGAAATGGAAGTTGATATTTATTTTGAAAGGGTGCATTAAATTAAACAATGGGTGAATTCTGAAATGGTGGTTTCTAATATTGTTTTTTTTTTGAATTTTTCTGATGTTTTTGTGGTTCCATTTCAGTTGGTATTTTATTTTTATTTTATTTTTTTATTTTTTGGTTTATGAGAATTTTATTTTGTTTACAATTATAATTAGTCATGTTCTAGTTTGATCTTTTTCTGGTTTTGTTGATTCTTTTTTGAGTGCATTCCACCTAGATGACCCAAATGGTTTTTCTTAATTTTTTTATTTTCATTGAGAATATTTGGACTACTTATGAAGTGGTGGAGATGATATATTTTCAACCTATTCCTATTGATTATTGATTAATGTTCAATTATAGGTCATGGAGTTCCTTAATGAATATGAGGGTGTATCATGTTTTTTGTAAATATGATTATCTTGATAGGGAGTGTTTTATTCGGAATGTTTTAAGTACATAGACATGAACAATGGAAGTTTATATTTCTATTCTCATTATGGGTTGGTTTTTATAAGGTTATTATCAATAACACATTACTGTTATATTATTGAGGAACTAAAAAATAAGAAAGTGGTGGAGATCAGGGATGATTGACACGGTCAAATGAATATGAATGTTAAGGTAGACCATTTTAATTAAAATGTTAAATTTCATCATTTTATATTGTTAAATGGTATATTAGAATATCCTCCTCTCATGTGGGATATACATATTGGCTTTAAGGAATGTTTCATGTCAATCATTTATCAAACCATTTGATTGTTTTTTACCAGTATAGATGTTGTGGAATTCTAATCCATATTACATTTATACCAATGAATATTGACTATGTGAAATCTTTTGAAACAAGAAAAGGTTTTTTGAAAGGATTTTCAACTCGTAACAATGGGTTTGAAGATGCTTCATAACACTTAGGCTTCAGCCATAGTTCTTAACCTGATTCTCTTCTTTCATTCCTAAATTTTAGAGGCAATAGGGAACCACAGACAATATATTTTCACAACAATTAAGGTTGATGAAATTTAAATTTTATTATTTTAGTTTCTATTTTATTATTAGTTTCTCCTTTTTGTAAATATATTGGTGGTATTATCCTCATGAGTTTCTAGTGGTTGTTTATTGTCTAAGTTATTCCTTTATTAGTGGTTATTTACATTGATCTTGGAAAATTGTGGATATGTGTTTTTGATTGGGATTGAATTCAAAATGAAAATATGCTATATGAATGATTAAATTTGTTTTGTTCTGATGCATGGGCGAAGTTATTGTTATGGATATTCCCCTATGTGAAGGGTTTTTAGGCTGGGATTGGAGTTTCGTGTTTAGTTGATGGTTTGTTCTATTTGATATCTTATGGTACGGAGATCCAATACGGTTCTCATTTGATATTTTTTTACGTATTGATGGATGGAGTTCACTTGGGATGTCAAAAGAGTCTCGTAAAATGATTTTTTTCCTTATTATTTATTCCTTTTTGACTTACAGTTTTATTTTATAGGTATCTAGGAGACTTTTTGGCTAAAAAAGTGTTAATGGTTGAAAGAATTGTCACACCATGACCAATATATACTAATTATATTAATAGTTTTTGACTAAGTTTTTATTCCAGGTTTTTATGGGTTTAAATTATAAATTTTTTAAGAGAAGCATCTTTCATGATTTCACATGTTCATGAGTAACAGTAAGGCAACTATGAATGACAAATTTCTTCACGATAAGGTCATTTGGAATGGGTTAAGAATAGTTTTCTCAAAATTGAATATTTCTAGGGGTAACCGTATGAGGGTTACATGTCTATGTAGTATCCAGTGCTCTTTTGGATCATTTTTTGGTAAACCATTTATACACCATTTAATTTTAAAAAAATTCAAATTAATTTGGTATTTATTTTATTTTTAATATATTAAATTATTTTGTCTTTCGTTCTTGTTATATTTAACTATTCCTCTTCGAACTCCTCTTGTGTGATGTAACCCCTCCATTAATCCATGTTCATGCACCAAAACTATACCATGACCTCTTCTTCATCAATAATTCCATTAGACATCCACTAGTTTCTTCGATAAAATCTAGATTTAAGAACCCTCTCCCATCCTTCTATCTCATTAAATATATTTTTATCCTCCATGTCACCCCATTCACTCAACAAAATCATTGGGTTTTTGGTGGGTTGATTATTTATGCGCCCCATCTTAATAAAGCATTTTATGGGTCCCTCATTCCTTCTTCGACCTTATTTTTACATTTTCTGATGTAGGCCAACAATATATGGACATTTAGGCCCACCCACCATAATTGTTTTGCATGTGTTCTTCTTCATATTCATTCTCAGTAATAATAAGGTGGTTTATTGTGATATTTGGTAAATAATATTATATTATTTGATCCGAAATCTTTTTGGAGAGTATTTGAGCAACCGTTTTCAATGACATATAGGCGCATGTTTATATAGGTAGGTATATATGACATCTCCCCTATATATATTTACCCATGGTAGAATGAATGTATTAGATAGGGATAAGTGTTTTTACATCTTCATATGAGAATGAAAATGAGTGTATGTGTAAAGAGGTGTAGGAATTTATACGAATATATGTTTGGGTCCCCTTGTATATATATTTAAAAGGAAATATGTACATAAGTGATAAGTTTCCTTATATATAAGTGAATATGCTTATTCATGCAATGGGAATGGGAATAATTGAGTATAATTCATCTAATGAATTATTTCTTGATTTGTGATGGCTTCCATATATAGACAACATTAATTTTATTTCCTTAATTACATAACATTTTACATGTGTGTTTTTTATATTTTTTTTGTTAAATATGTAAATATGTTAGGTAAATATAACTTTTATCCTTGGAATTAGTTTCATATTTATTTTCATAATTTCTACATCTTTTTTAAAAAATACCCCTTTAATGTGAAATATTATATACTTTTAAAATGGGTTTTCAAATGATTCTAAAACGTGAAGTGAATTTTATTGAAGAAAAAGGATATGGTTAAATGTATAAACTAATTCATGGTCAATTTGTAATTTTGAGATGTGTCCATTTTTCAAAAGGATATTAAGGATCATTTTCACCATTTTAGTGTGTATTTTATTTTATCTAGAATTTGGAATAGTATTTCGAAGAGTTGTTTTATTTAGAAAATGTAAAGGGTTGGTGGGTTATTTGAGATGTTTTGGAAAATGGTTCTAAAATTATATAACATGTATTCCCTTTAGGAACATCAGCATTAATTGTTGTAAGATGTGATCCTCTATGGTGTACTCTGTGAGGAGAGGGTAATTACACAGGTGGAGTCGTTGTTTGGGCTTTGAAATCACATGGGATGTGGGTATCTGTTTGAGTGACCTTTGTGAGGACATACCAATTAACCATGTACTATTCTTATGTTATTATTAGTAATTATCTAGAGGGTGATTTTACATTTTATTGTCAACCCCAATTAGATGGGTTTTTTTCCTTTAGTTTGTTAGTGGAATAGTAAAATATTCTCTTGGAGAGGCTTCTTTAGGGTATCCAGTTGGTTCTAGAATATGTATTTTCCCTATAATTTGGTAGGTGAGAATAAACCAAATATGTCTATGGGTTTCTTCTAGATATGTTTAAAAAAAATCCAATGACTACATATTTTTATGTTCTTGATTTATTGTTTGTAATTTCATTTACTTGATCCCATTACAAAAATGATTTGGATTCCATGTTAAAATACAAGATTCGACAGTTATTATCTTTTATAGTAATATTTTTAATTGTTTTTTTTCATTATTTTGAAATAGGTTTTTAAATTAATAGAATATATATTCCCTCAAATTTTAAATCATGTTTCATGATTTAAACGGTTAGAAAACCTTATTTTAATATATCCCTTTTTACAACTAGTGAGAATGGATTCCAAATTAATGGTGGTGTATGGGGAGTTTTTTATCCTTTTAATCCCTACTATGAATATATATGATCACACCTGATAAAATTTTCTAGATTTAGCTTATTCGAGTTTCAGATCTTTCTTATAGAGATGGTGGTTCTATGAATTCTCGTGAGGTCACATAGAGTATTTTTAAGAGAATTTTCTATTTGTATTATAGTTTTTAATCCTTCTTTATTTATCCTTAATTTATATATTAAATCATTCCCAATTAAGTATATTTTATGCACAAAAATATTTTTCATTCCACAGGGGATCGTGAACGCCTCTTTCTCCTTATTAGGGGCCATGTCTGGTGACTTGTTTAGGGTATACCTTTGTTAGTTCATACAATTACCACATCATTTTGATGTTGTTTTATACATATTATCAAAGTCTATTATTGGGTAATTTTTCATATAGTATTCAATAACATAGTAAAAACAAATAAGTCTGATAGCTTATATTATATGTAAAAGTGGAACAAAATAAAGAATGATTATTTGAATATGACTATTTTAACCTACAATTAATTTAATGGATATAAATTTGATTAATTAAATAATGATATATACATATGGAAAAAATATATTGATAACATATTAGTAAATAATATGTGATTTTTTATATGTTTTTTTTCAAAATATTTTTCGTTGTAACACCCTAAAATTATAAATTATATCATTAAATTCAAAAATTTTTATTACATGGAACAAAAAGTGTAAAAATAGAATATAATCACATATTTAAATAAAATATTAAGTAACTATAATATATTCTATATATTTTTTAATATTTATCACTATGTTATCTTTCATCACACAAAATATAGACCTTCCTTGATAGCTTGTGTTACACGTAAGAGGGACCTTCCGTGATAGGTTGTGTTACACTCAAGAATGAGTTTCCTAAAATAACATTGTTTTAAAAAAATTATTATTCAAAAAATTATTATATTACATAATTTTATATCACTGTATATTAACAGTATTAACATAATTATGAAAATATACATTTCACACAAATAATTCATTTGTTTCAAATTAATTATAATTGAATAAATGATCCATGTAAAAGTAAAAATAATATTTTTATAAAAAATAATTGTTGTTTTCACAAAGCACTATTATCCTAATAAATTATAATAATTATAATTATAAAATAATATTCCGTTAATATATATATTAATTATATATCCCAAAAATTATTTTTTATGTTCAATCAATACATCTAATAAGCATAATAGGACAATAACCCCAATTTTGCGCAAAAAAATATTATTGTTCTATTAAGACACGTTTTCTACCTTTTATTAGAGAACACATTTTAAATATGAATTTGGACACTTTAATAGATTTAATAAGTCATAATGAACATTTTATTGGAAATAGAAAGAAAAAAATTAAGTTAGGGTTAGTTTTTGATATTTTCTGTTAACATAACATTTTCTAATTAATATTTAATAATATGCAATTTTAGAACAAAACAAAATTTAAATATAATTTATTTATAAGTTTAAATTATAATTATAATTTTTTAAATGATTAATTTTATAAATGTTTTCATAACCCTACTGATTTCATTGATAGAACTGCAATTACCGTAATCCTGCCTTGATATGCCAGAGGATGAGACTAGCATTGAAGGCACAAGAAACTCTTGGAGGCCTTTTCCTAAGTGCATGTACACAAGATAACCATTACATCAAAAAAAAAATTGCATAAATAAATGAGTAAAATATTCTACACTACTGTAAATAAACCAATCTTTAATGGATCTATATATAGTAAGAGATATGTAATTTAAAGTGAAATTAAATAATAAAAAAGTATACACCTAACCAGAATAGTGTCCCAACCTAAAAAATAGGAATTTAAAACAATAAGGAGGACCCTGCTCCATGAAACCCAAGATACAACCACTATATGAGGTCCAAGAACATTAATTCCCAAATCTCCTCTGATGTCATGGTCAACATGTTTGTCATCGGCATAAGGAACGACATATGAAGGAAAAGCCGATGCATGGGTGAGTCTAAAAATACCCAGTTGGATGCCCTGGAAACTGAATGGGGAGAATTAAGAGACACAAAAGAAATTGAATAAAATGGATATAATAAGGTATAGTGAAGATATTCATCTCCACCCAACAAGAGATTGAATAAAAATCAACGAAACACAAGGATCTAGAATCGGTGATATTGATAGTATTTCATAGAGTCTTCTCTAACTATATTAGGGGAGTAGGCATGCCTAAATAAGTGAATTTATATCCTAAAAGGAAAAGGAATACCCCACATGTCTACACCTCTCCAAGAATGAGAGTAATCCAAAACCCAAGGAGTGGGTACTTAAATGAGAGAGATATATATATATTTATACTTATGTATAGGAAAAAGAAACTCATAAGAGGGTAAGGGGATCTCCATATCATAACTCAGTCTAAGAAGAAGAGTCACCCACACTCCAATAAGTATCCAACAATGATTATTATAATCCCATACCTCTTTCTTCAAAAAAAAATTCAATGGATATCTGTCAGAACACCTTGATACTATAATATTTGCAAGGCAATGAATCTCCCTTGAAGTTTTAGGTCATGCCAAAATGATGCATCTCAGTGGGGAAATATTCTATATTTATCATGAGTCCAAAATAATGTCATACCATGTCTCTCAACTAATTATCATTATTGTATGGTAAAAAATCTAAGTATAGGAACCTTACCCTAGTACATTAGAGGGATTCCACTCTAATAGAATTTGTAAAGGATTCATGCCCTAGTGGGTCAATGGGATTCAACTATATTCATCGATGATCCTCACCCAAGTGTGTCTAGTGGTTCAACACATGGGTGTCTCTAGGGACCCACTAACTATCCTCGATGAATGGTAATATGCTGGAGAGTAATTCCTAAAAAGTAGTTACAGAGGAATCAAACCCTAGTGTCTTAGAGGGATTATACTCTCGATATCGAGGATCAAATCTCTAGAATATCAGGACGATCAACTCCCAGAAAGAAGCCTATTATAATTTACCTGAATGAAGCCCAATAATTTCAAGACCACTTCCATAGATTCCAGTAAAACTTTTCAAAAGGATCATCCACTGATATTTCTTTAATTATTCAACATTTGATAAGAACACAAACAAGGATCCATACATCCAAACAAGCCAAAATGTTGTGATCCATGTTGAAAAAACACACAAGATCAACTATTCATTACCCTCATTCAATCATCTAAGGAGAAAGATGAATGTAGATAAATTATTCTAGAATGATGTCTAATGACACCTATACATTGATATAAAAAATAATTTATATAAATTGTAGCATTGTGATCCTCATGAAAAAACAAATGGGATCCAATGTTCCTTCACCCAAAATAGCTACCGAGTGAAAAAGATGCATTTCTCCGCAAAAACCTCAAACAAGGATTCATAGGGCCTATAGATCAAAATTATATTAAACACATGAAATTGGTAATGAAATTTCCCCCCAAAATCATGTTTCAATACTCCACTGACGACGTTCCAATTGGATCTCATGTGCATGAATTATGTCAGATATAATATTTCTCAATAATTAAAATTATATTATTATTATTATTACTATATTTTGTTAACTTGTGCAATAGATACATAATAATGAAACTTAAAATTTCCATGATGTCCTATGAAATTTTGGTCTAGGGGAAAGGATCACATTTTCATATACATCATGTAAGACACATGCTCTGTTTACATTTTTTAAGGATTAAAAAAACTCTACACCCAAAGACTGGCATGCCCCGCTCCGTCCCGGTCCACTCCACCTTGGCCCAACCCACTATCGCTCGACCCAGCCCGACCCTCCCCCCATAACCTCATTCAAATGCCTCATCCTTCCCAACATTCGACAAAACTGGCCTCTCTTTCATCTGGATTAAATAGAGAAGCACGCCAGGTTTTTCAGCCACATATCTCCACCGAGGTACCACTTTCATCGGTACTTCCACCCGAAACATGAACTTCATTCACCAAATTCATATGCTAACTTTTAATCAATGTTTTTAAACATAGACCATGATCCATATACATCCCATGACCACCGCCAAATAATCCCTACCACCCATGTGTGGGCTTCCCTACTCCATGCAGCTGGCGCCACAGACGACCCTCTAGTGGTCCCTTCCATGGACCAACGAGACACCACTAATTTTCAAATAATGACAACTAACATTATTTTGTAAAACATGTATAGATAAAATAATATATCAATGCTCCTCTCTAGGATATTATGTTCAAAAAAATAAATTACAATACCCAAGAAGAACAAGTGTAGAAAACATGAATTTGGATTTCAAACAGAGGTCAGTTGATGGACATGAAAATTTTTATATTACTATTGATGATGAAAAGAATTAATCCAATGATGGATTAAATAATATGTTAAGAATTTAAATTAGTTTTGTGAAAAAATTAAACCAAAAACCACTTCTATTTCTTCATTTTTGAAGAACACTCTCACCAATTCATCGACATCGATTCGTCGAAGCATCTTTGTTAAATCACCGAGGAGGAAGGAGAGGAAGAACTTTGTTGTTGGTTGGAGGAGGAATAGAAAATTCTATCATAGGATTAATAAATGATTAATTATAGGTTTCAAATAGGTTTAGGGAAACCTCTTATCCATACCTACCAATGGTCAAGGGATGCAATCCTCTCATGCCCTCTTATTTTATGTCACACTTACGTAAAAATATGAATTACGAATGCAATGGAAATATACATTTTTCAATATTATTCCCCACTAAAAAGTTTTTTTATATGATCTCTAAGAAGAAATAAGTAATTTTAATTATTTTAGTGAATATTATTCCTCTTTTGTCCACATAAGTGTCACGCCGATATGATTTATTTCCCGCTTAGGGTAAACACCACATTCAAGACTCAAGCATGACCTTATATTTATGATATGTTATACCTATTGAGATTTATCCCATATCCTTCATTGGAATATTATATTATATACATAATTATTTTTTTAAAATTAATTCAAATCATACCCGTCCTCAGATTCAGAAATTTTCTCATCACCTATCTCTGTAGATATAGATAGAAATATATCAATGTCTTAAAAGGAAAACATTTGGTGTCTACATCATTATATCGTTCAATCATTTCTTCCCAGAAAATGAAAAGAATGAAAAAAACTTAGGATAAAAAGCTTGCGTCTGTCACTCCCCTTCCAAGGAACACTCTTGCATGTTTCTATGCTGCCACAACATGAGAACCAAATAGATGGTACTTTAATGTATGTTCTACTAAAGTCAATCCTCAAACACCACTGGGTCTTATTCAAAGGAGGATCCATCATGAAGGTTCATATATACCTTTTCTAGGACCTGGGTAGAATTGTGAACATATTTCATCAACTATGACAAATGGAAGATGTAGTGAATAGACTCTATCAGTGGGGGTAGAGATAGGTGATAGGCAACCTTGTCAACCTTTCACACCATATCGAGCAACATGGTGAACAAGGGATAGCTTTACCCCAGTCAAAACGCTAAATACTATGTCATGGGAGGCACTAAATATGATGTGGTATCCCTGATCGAACTACATTGGCCTATTCTTGGGATCTGGGTTGGATTTATGGATGCTCTTCTCTATCTTCATCCATTCATAGATTAAATCAATTTTCCCCATCATTTCTTGAAACAAATCTGGGAATATGGGGGATAAATCTCCAACCTATATCTAGTACAAATAGAACCTATATGGTCTCCCATATAGGGTCTTACATGGTTCCATGCCAATTGTTGAGTGGTATATGCTGGTTTAAGCAAACTCTACCAAAGGCGGGTGATCCAACCTACTATGGTCAAAATCTTATAGGCATGATCTAATCATATCCTCCATCACCTAGATAGTTCATGTGGTAATACAAATAGTCTGGGTGTAACAATATGTACTCATCTACACATGAGACATAAAAATATCATGCATTCCTCTCTACAATCATGACATAAAATGCACATCATCATTATAGACAATCATCAAGGGTTCCCCCTGAAGGCAGATGATATCTCGTACGTATAAATTCCCAGACCTATCCATCGGACATTGATCCCTAATAGAGAGGATGTGTGACAACTACATGAGTCATTCAACTAACATCCATAATAAATCTTGGATCTTCTCTATGCGTGGAATCCATGTGATGATGTTCATAGATATACTATCCTATTTCCACTCTGCGATCTCAAGAGGCTACAACAAAACCTATTGGATCCTGATGATCAGCCTTCACATTATGGAAGTTGAGTAATCGTGAGATGAACACATACATTCTTCATCTCATTCCTAATCATAGAATATCATACTAAAGAACTATGTACCTCTTCCCCACAATGGGATGTATAACTAAGGGAGATGTGTAAAAAAAGTAGCATCACCTCGTCATGCATCATGACTGGATCAATTTTTCACCCCTAGAATAAGATCTCATGATTCCATCTTTCAGAATATCAATTTTTTGCATTTTTTGGATATCTGATCATGTAGAACACATCACTCAATGTCTCCAAGTTGGGACTCATTCACCTACTCAAGTAGAAATGGAGCCTAGACCATCGAATATTGAAAAATTGTATCCTCTTTCTCCATCAGGAAAACTACACGGAGGCTAAATATTCTAAATCATCCCAAACTAGATGAGCCTAAGACTTCCTACTAATGAAATCCACTACAATGTTTCCCTTTACTATATAATAGACTATATCAAAGTCATATTAATGTAGTAACTCTAGCCAACATCACTTTCTCAAGTTCAAGTCTCTCTTGGTGAAGATGTACCTAAGTCTTTGATGATCTGAGTTAACCACAATTAACTCTATTATAAGGTAGTTATTATACATCCTTAAGAATAATAATACCAACTCTATCTCATGGCCTTTATTTTTATAGTTATGCTCTTGTAATCTCATCTTCTTCGATAGGTATGTGACGAATACCTATTGTTGCATCAACATGAAACCATGGCCATCTCCCAATGCATCACGATACATTAGGAAATCAACACCTTCCACTGGTAGTCTCCAAACTGGAGTGATTTTCAACCTCTTCCCCAACTCCTCAAAGCCCACAAATCACTACTAGTACTAGGTAAATGGATTTCCATTTGGTGTCATAGTAGTAGAAGATGTTGTGATATTGGATAAGGATTCCTCAAATCCGCTATATTATCCTTCCAAACAAATATATAATTAATCCTATGTAACACTCTTATGTGGCTCCAAATAAATTACAACATCCATCATTGTTGGATCGATGGATAGACCTTGTTCAGAAATGAAATTCCCCAAAAAGTGAACATCAAGTATCTTAAACTAGAACTTTGAGAGATTTTCATAAATATTTTTCCCTAAATTTAAATATATCACTATCCTCTAGTTCTTCATGAGATAATCCTAAGACACAGAGTAGATTATTATTTCATCGATTAATACAACAACAGTTCAGCCAATGTATGTTTGGAAATCTGGTTCTTCAAAGTGATAATGATAGATGGTTCATTGGACACACCAACGAGAATCCCTAGGAAAATGATGTTTCCATAACGACATCACAATTCCATATTTGGGAAATCAGCATTGCAAACCCATAGCTTCTGGTAGCCGAATCTGAGATCAATTTTGGAGAACCATCTCGCGCCTCACAACTGGTCAACGAAGTCATCAATTCCTATCTTGTGTTACTTTTACTTTATCATGTCCTGGTTCAGGTGATGATAATGTATTAAAATTCGTAAACACCCATATACCATCCCCCCATACATAACCCATGCAACCCATGGGGACACACTAGGCCTGATGAAACCTTTCTTGAGAATGTATTTTGACAGTATCTATAGCTCCCAGATCATAGTGGGTGACATTTGATTATCCAAAAGAAGATATCAGGACAGTCCCTAGTTTTGAGTCAGTTACAAACTCCAACTCCCACCTCGAAGGTTTTACCAGATCATGATCATGGAAGATGTCTATGTGATCCTCCAAAAATGAAGGAAACCAAATTCCTAATGACTCTACTGTTCCTAGGGTTACTCTCTCTAATAGGTTGGTGTAATGATATATCTACATGCTCATAGAACCTGAATACTCTACTATGAAGTCTTGGTCAACATTATAGAAGAACCTCACCCCATCCGTTCGCAGTCATTTAACTAGTCAACAGTGATAATCAATCATGGATCGAACCATGGAACAACAATCAATGTCCATGATGAAATCAATGGGTTTAATCATGATGACCAGTAGGTCCCACATGAACCTCTCTCCTCTAAGCAATACCTCACACTGCCAACAGATGAAAATAATTGATGATGTATCCCTCATATAGACCTTGAAACAATGCTGATGTTTTATATCCTCTACAAGAAGTTCCAATTCATCTACTCAGAGTAACGAGAAATAGTAGTGACTAGCACCTGTGCTTTCTAATATTGAAGCCAGAGTAGAATAATAAAATAGGGTACCTCAAATAATATAATTTGTTGTGGGATCACAGACATCCAGAGCATGTATCTATCTACGACCTTGACCTATAGCTTCATATTCCTCGTTTGGGCCACCTAGTGGTGGTGATGGGAGAATATTATATTGTAGTCCCCCACCTGCTGCTCCTCTTTCCCCTCTACTAGCACCGCCTTTATGGAGACCACCATTTCCTTACCTGGGGGATCCCTGATCAAGGTTATATCATTGATGTGGTGGTCCACATTCTCTCTCCTCAGGATGCTCAATAGGTTGGGTAGTATCATTCCATGTGACCTCACCCACCAAAGGTGTATCACATACCCACTTTAGGCTTACAAAGGGCTTCACGTTTCCCCGGTTCTACCTGACAATGTTCTCGAGTGTGATCATAAGGAATCCTCCTATGTCGAGATCATGTTAATGGACATCTACAAACATCCACTGGCACCTCATCTTTGAATCATCCGAAACAATTCTTTACTAATTTACACCCCCAAACAGAATGATCTCCATCACTATCTCCCGCTCTAGAACTCTGACATAGGCGGGGATGCACAAGGGAACTATTCTGGAATAGATCTCTCTACAGATTTAATTCTTTAATGTCTATAATAAGAAGTATCCATTGTGGATTATGTCCACTGAGTACCTATTCTGGTATTTGAACCTTGTAGAGTACATTTATATTGAAATTCATCCCTTGATACGAAGTCAATGTTCATAAATTTGAACAATAATTAAATAGAAGGGGTTTTACTCCTCACATAATAGGTACTAAAACTCATCCTATTAGAGTTCTAACACATCATTTATCTGAGTAACTAGGATCCACCATCTTCCGAATACCCTGTTGAAATACTAGCTGCTAATGAAACCATCTGATCTATCGATGTTTGGAGTATCCTGAAATCATGGATCACCAATTCCATCGAATCATTATTTGCCTTATGATCTATCTCACTATAGAACATCGATGTTCTATAGCCCTGGAACACACAAAGAGAACATGACATGCATTCATCCTTAGTATTCTATGATGGTAATATATGTTTCTCAATGAATGGAAGTGTTCCCACATGTCCACCTAGATGAAGGGCATCATATTATAGACCCTAATATGTTCCCTCATCTCTCATAGGGTCATTTTCACAAACCGGAGTTGGTATCCTGACTGGCCATCATTGCGGGGGTATCCAAAATGTAATTAAGGAGTACTATAGTAAGATGAGAATATATATAAGAACAAAAATGGGGATATGAATCATTAAGTAATTTCCAAGATTCAATCCTATATGATTCATATACCATCACTTCTTAAAAAATGCTTCTTAGGGTGCTAAGTCAACAAGCAGGTAATCGGGGTCTTAGTGAATTAATATATCGTCTACTTGTACCATAACTAGTTTCAATGTCATAAGATCCACTATCTTTACACTTCAAATTTTTTTTACCAAAAACCAACTAATAACTTATTATGGAAACATCCAAATAACATCCCAAGTTTCAAACAACCTCTGATACATCTATGTCATGACCCAAACCGTGCCAGGGCTCGAGATGCAACTAACCCAAGCTCTCCTCATTATTCCTAGGGGTGGCGCCAAGAGTCGAAGGAAAAATGAACTCAATAAGTCATTTTATATTGTACTTATACACAAACACATAGTCTACTCAATCAAAAATTCCAAAGGGAAAGGACTAAATGACGATACACTCATGTGAATAAACAAAAAATCATGGACCTTTAAACATTATAAGTGAGGTAATGTAAAAAAACTAAAATATGTAAAAATACACAACCAACCATAATATTGTACCAAAGTAATAAAAATAGGAATAGTAAAATAGAGGGGAGGGCCCTGCTCCTGGAATCCAATGCTATGACGACCGTACACAGTCACGTCACCCAGTGTCCCTAAGGTCCTCTGATGTCATGATCAACTTATCCATCATATTCATAAGGAAAAACATGTGTAGACAAATACCATGCATGGTTGAGTATAAAAACACCATATAGGATTCCTTAAAATCTTAATGGTGAGTAGTAAGAGGAACAATTGAAATGGAATGAAATATTTAGCACATGTTACTGTGAAAGGGTGAAGCTCAATCCATCAACATAGTGAAGACAACTCTTCCAAAAACATGGATAAATAAATGGCGATACTTTTTACTTCTCATCTAGTATTCTCTACCCATTTTATAAAATTATGTTAATCTACCCATGAGAAAGTTCACACAGAAAGCAAGTGCCATACCAAACATGTCTTCGACTATCCTATAAGGTGGGTATTCCTAAACAAATTTTGTTACAACTGAAATGGGATATACATATATATATATTATCAGGAAAAATAAATCCAAATGAGAGAGTAAGGGGATATCCATATCAATGCTCAACCAAAGAATAAGTGTCACCAATGGTTCCCAAAGAATCGAACAACGATGCCCAGTATCCTATACGTCTTACCTAAATAAGAAGGTCAAATGGTATCAACTGTCATACCTCAATACCATCGGCATTGGGCAGCAATGACTCGCCCTCATGGTTTTAGGTCATGTCATAAGGTAGCGTCTCATTGGGGAATGAGTCCCCCTTTCTCATGAGTCTAATGGTATTTCAAACCATGTCACTCCACTGATCTTTATAGTCTGATGTTAAAAATCCGAAGTATCGGAAAGTCACCCTAGTACATAGTGGGAATTCAAATATAATAATATCTATAGAGGAATCATAACCTAGTGTATCAGAGGGATTATATTATTATCATTGGGAAACAAATACCTTGTTGGTTAGGGGGGGTCAAAAACTAGGAGTTGATGGGGACCCACTACCCAACATTACCGATGATTAATATGATGGAGGGTACAACCAGAAATGTAGTTTTAGAAGAGGCACACCCTATTTAGTTATGGGAACTCGACTCTTATAATCAGAGATTTGTGACCAAGTACATCAGAGGGATCAAAAAATAGAAATATGCCTCTGAACATCTTCCAGAATAATGCTCGATCACTACTAGGGATTCTCCTAAAACCCATAAAAAGGATCTTCCACCGACATTCCGTACATATATTCCTGATATGATGATATTATGAATAAGGTTCCGAAAATCCAAATGGATAAAACACTTTTTATAATTTCATAATAAGGTGCATGATCGAATATTCATTCACCCCAATCAGACTTCTAATAAAAAATATGCATGTCGCCACATTACGCTCGAATGGTGTCTCATTGGGCCCATTTATTTATCCTCATATATATTATACAGATCTCAAAAATTTTATCCTCATTGATAAACCTTGGAAATCAACTATTAATTTGTCCAAAACGAACACATGTTGAAAAAGCTGCATTTCATCATAACACGCCTAAAACAGGATTCATGGGGAATGTACATTAAAACTGGATTAAATACTCGAAATTGGTCTTGAAACTTTTACCTAAAACCCTGTGTCAAGACTTCACTGATGGAAGGTCAATTTGAGGTCGTGAGAGAGAGTTATGTCTGATATATTATTTATTATTATTAATATTTATGTTTATAATAATGTATTTTGGTATTTTGTGCCACCAAGCTAGGATACTGACCCCTAAAATTCTCAAAATAACCTCAAAACTCCCGTCTCTAAGAGAGAATCTTATTTATAAATACAAAAAGTAAAACGAATTCTCTATTTATATGTTATGGGTGTTTAAAAAATATGTGTCCAATGACTAGCCCAAATAACCCCATCTTGGTCTTCTCTGTCTGGGCCTGGCCGACTCTGGTCAACCTGGCCAAGTCTTGGCTGGCCCGACCTCCCTTCTGTGGTCTATGCTCAAATACCTTTTCTTACCACTCGCTATGCCACCTTGGCCTCTATGTTTTCCTGATTCAACACGACCACCCATTTTCTTTGGCGGCTGCCTATCACCACATGAGTCTCGTCGTCCACATTTCTTCCACCAAGCACACAACCTCCAATTGATGACCGCCTATACCACCTAGTTTTACCATTATCATCTAATCCACAACACTACATCTGCACTACAACCCATTGGACTCCGCCTTGCACGCCCGACCACCTCAATCAATGACTACCCTACTCCACACAGGTGTTCCCACCACTATACATTGATGCTGACAACCACTAATGGTGGCTCTATAGTAGTAATGTCCATGAACCACTGATACTCCTTTTATGGGCATAAATTAGGAAAAAACTCATTTTTGGAATCCTTAGGTCGATACCATCACAAAAATATGCTCTTTTTAATGATTCAACATGCTGAAAATGAAAAAACGATAACCATTATGAACAGGTAATGATCGTACAAATATGGAATTCAAATGGAGGTCTATCGATAGATGTGTTCATTTTTTGATCACCATTGATGAAAAAAATAATGAATATGATGACTAATTCAATAAGAAATATGTAATTGAAATTGGAGGTGCTAGAGAAATGAATATAATTTTTCCTTGATTCGTTCATCTTTGATGAACACACCTTTTGAAGCTTCCACTATGATTTTTTGATGCTTCGTTGTTGACTCTCCAATAATGGAAGGAGAGTAATAATCTTGTTAGTTCTGGAAGGATGAAGGGGAAATCCTAACAGAAGATTCATAAATGCGTAGTTATTGGTTTTAATTAGGTTAAGGGTAAACATATTTACTATATCCTCTATTGGTTATGGATTTTGATCCTCTCACACCCTCTAATATTTTGTCTCACTTATGTAAAATACTGTAATTAAAACTCAAAAGGGGTATCATATTTTCAATCCGAGTCCCCATTCAGAATTTATTTGGTATGACCCATGATCTAAAATAGATAATTTTAATTATATTATTGATGATTATGCCCCCCCCCCCGTGATACTTTATCCACATATATCTCTTGTCGAGAAAAGTTATGTCCGGACTAGGGTAAACACCACATTCAAAACTCTACCATGTCATCATATTTATGATTTGGGATATCTATTCAGGGTTATCCTACTTATATCTCTGGAGAAACATAAAATATACATAATTGTTTTTATAAATATAATTCTAGGAACAATGGGCCTAAGATTCGCATGTTGTCTCAACACGTAGTTCTGGAAATATGTATATGAGTATTTCAATGTATTAAAAGGAAAAAACCTGGTCTCTTAAAAAAAATTATATATTAATAATTTTTTCCATTTGATTAAATTTTTCTTTGAAATTTTTTATAAACAAAAAGAAAAATTTTAAATGTCTTTACATTAAAATACTCCATTATCATCCCACCCATGAGAATAAATTTAAATCAATTTATTCGACTAATCAGTTTGGAATTTTAAAAAAGGATTAAATATTGGGAATAATAATAATTTATAATTTCTACTAATATTAATATTTTTTGACCAAAATCATTAACGTAAGCGATTAAAATTAATTACAAGGACTAAGGTTAATTTATGATAAATAAATAACTAATCCATATCACTAAGGCCATAAAATTCCTATAAAATTTTTCAAGAGCTAATGGATACCTATATATCAATCCTATCACTCCTTTCTCGAATTTAAACTATCAATGGATCCACATTCAACATGAGAAACATGGTAGAAATTCCTTTTTCAAAATATTACAAGATTTCCACTCCTCATACATTATAAAAGAAAACCAATTCTCCCCAGTACTCATGCCTCTAAAACCACTTAGGTCATTCAATAATCTTCCAAATTATCATTCCATAATCCCAATACTCAAACATGAATCCTCCCATTTTTCAGTAATTGGTTTGTTATAAACCAAAAAGAGTTACTTGATTAATAGGTAACATTATCCCTAAACCAATTTAATACAATTAATATTCTAGAGCCCCAAATATTTGTTTTTACATATTTATATGTAAGAAATATTATCCCAAATAAAATTATTTTCTTATTTTAAAGGTTCAATAAACACAAATTCAGACTTCAATCTACGTCATAATTAACAAATTGTTAATGTATAAAGAGAACTACCACCACACTAAATGATGATTGTAAATTTTTCCTAATACCACCATTCATGGTGGCCATTATAATGGGAAATTTGTTTATATATTTTATATATTATGTCTTCATTATTTTTAAATTTTTTTATAAATCATACCAGTATACATTAAATTTTGTATAAATACGATCACATCTATTTTGAAAGTGCGCACAATTGGCTCCTCGAATCTATGTGATTCGTTCACATAATACATGGAATGTATAATGGATTTTTTTAATTATCAAAATGTGACATAAAAACATTTATATGATATTAATGACTACGTTGACAATATTTCATTATAATTAATTTAAATTACTTTTTTACCCATTCTCACTCTTAATAAGTGAAAATGTTATTTGTAGACGTATGGACTACAGCCTCCTCAACTTGATTCCATTCCTTTTACATCACAATAATAATATTTATAAGTATATATGATAAAATAATATGTTATATATGATATAAAATATCATTAGTGAATTATATGGGGTTGCATACCCTCTTCCCATAACGACCGTAGAAAAATGGGAATGTTACACATGCATACATACATCATACTGTCTCCATGATTGAATTGTTGATAAATTTTTAATAACCATATTTATTGAAATATTTTAATAGGATTATTGGTATAAAAATAAGAAAAAATTTTCATTATTATTTTTCAATATATGTTATATAATGACTCCTTTGACCATGTTTTACCATCGAATGTTTTTTTGACACATATACCGAAATTTGAAAAAACAAACAATGCAAACATAATTACTTAAGTAGTTTTATGAAAAATGGTTATATGTGAAATTAAATTAATGATAATAAATAATGGGGTTATCAAGAATTTAAATAATTAACATATGTTTATTTTAAAGGAATTTAATGGATGGTCACCTGAATGGAAACACAAGGTAAGGGATTTTGATATCACATTCTACATCTATGAGATAAATTTCATGTTCACCAATTAATTTTTTTTGGTGGAGTTTACAATACACATTTTGATATATTATATAAATAATACACTTATATTTATGTTATTTAAAATAACCATTAAATCTTATTCATTAATGATTCATATGATTTAAAATGATAGAAAAGTGGTATAGTTAGTTTGTAATGATTAATGGTTGTTTTACTCAGAAAAATTTACTGAAAACTCATTTCCATTATTGAAAATTATATTACCATTTTTCAATAAAACTGATCATTTACACAACCTATTGTAATTAATGTCCATTTTCCATTATTAGTACTATTTTCCCACTCTTTTTTAATGTGTTTTATAGAAGGTTTTTACTAAATCCTGACTTCATTTCTAGCTTTAGTCTAAGAACCTATTTCCTTAAAAAAACTTGTATTTTTAAAATGTTTATAAAATTCTCTTAAAGGAATTATTATGTAATTTTTATCCCTTTTCCAATTTTTCTATTTTTTTAAAAGAATATTATTTTTTAATTTCGTAACAAGTCAATTTTCTATACTTTTTATGATGAAAAAGCTAATATAGTTTTCACTTGTACGATATTTACATATTTACCGACCATTATTCCAATGAATATTCCATTTAATGTTTAATATTTTAGTTTGAAACTACTTTTTATCCAAAAATCATTTTCATGGAATATTTTTTTTTCAAAAGGGGTTTCAATTAAAAATTTTGTTTTCCCCAATGAATTTTATAAACTATAATTTTTATAATATTTACATTCATTAAAAACAGTAACCCATTATTTTACTCCACATGGGAAATGTAATTTTTGATATCATCCTTAATCTTTCACTAGATGATTTGAGATTTATTTTTACACTAATAGTGTTTAAATTCACTTAAATAATTCCTTTTAGTTCCAACTAAATCTTTGATTCCTTATTATCAGTGAACATTAAATTTCCCAAAATTAATCATATCAAATATTACGTATATGATCATTTCATAAACTATATTCTATTTTCTATATGGTGTATACATTAAATTTTATTTCCTTATTTTCGGAAGTATTGATAAATCAATATACTTTATTCAATATAGATATTTGATATAGAATATTTTTTATTCGATGTGAGGAATTATTTATAAATTCAATAAATATTTTGGGGACTATTAACAAGCCCCTGTTGGGATGAGTTTGTTGGATTTCTACTTTAGTTAGGTTTTTACCCCTATAATAAAGCATCTTTTGAAATGTCTTGATGGTACTTATTCCATTTACCTAATAAATATGGTGTCCACTATATATGAACTTCCTTAATTTGATTTTAGTTATTATTCATCCATGAGATTTTTCATCTCATATTTATAGATACATTTATTATCCATTTCATTGATTAAAAGTCATATTTTCAGTTTCATATCCATTTAATATATATTTTACCTTATCTAGTTATTTGAATATTATTTTTTACCAGTTAATACCTTTCTATATTATTAACACACTTCCATTTAGATTACAATTTACATGGCATGCTTATTCAGTTATTTACCTTACTGTGTTGGCTATTATTTTTCATTTATAATTGATACCACTATAATTTACCCTATTAAGTAAATTGATCGCACTCATATTATAATTACATTCCTCAGAAATCTAGGAAGCATACTATCAATGATATATGGTGATATACAAGATGGGAGTTGTTATCCCTGAATGTTTTATTTATATTTAATATTCTGTTATAATTACGGTATTATTTTAAATTACATGACTACTGTAAGTAGCTAATTGTCCAATTTTACTAAAATCTCTATCCTTCAAGATTTGAATCATTGTAATAATGCCAATTTAATTAATATTAGACATGGTCATTTAACTATTTTGGTTCGGGTCGCTATATTGGGTATTAAATAAAGTATAGTAGCAACGTGGGGAACTATATTTAGGAAAACATATGTTACAATGCATAAAACTATTGTGGGATTTGATGATAATTTTATAAGAGCATCCTAGAATTGTGTTAAGGTATATATTATGTTTTTCTACTAGAAATTCATCACTTTTTGGATACTACATGTGGATGTAGTTTTGGCACAGATATATATAGAAGTAATATCTGAGGCATGGTGTTCCAAGAATAAATTAGTGTAATCTAGAACATGATAATGGGATATGCTATGTACATGGGATGAAACTCCTTGTGGATGTTATTAGTATAATCCATGTTTTATATACAGAACAATATGATGAATTTGAATGGATAATGACAAAAATGATCAATGTAAAACCTAATTTGTTTTATATTAAGAAATATGTTTTCATGATCTATATATCTTGTAAAAGATTATATACTTTTCAAACTATGAATTTTGTTTATGACACCATTAATATTTTTTTAGTAAATGGAAGGAAACTGAAGGATTCATCTTAACATAGAACATGAGGTACAATGTGGTGAAAATGAGACACCAAATGAGGTGTTTATTGGATACAAATATATTTCATTTATACTTAATCAATTTTCACAAAATATAAGGAATAACATATAACATTAACAACTCCCAAACTAGAAAAATAAGATAAGTATTGAGGTTTGTACGACCTTGAGTGATGGGAAACATATAAAAAAGAATGCATTATTTCATTCATGCACGGAATGGGTAAGGATGAACAAATTAAGGTGCCTCAATAGAATGGGTAAATTCTTTATGTGTGGGAATGAATGATATGATGCACAAAATTTAAAATGAAAACAGAAGAGTATGATGGAAGGAAAATAATATAAACCAATGGAATCTATTATAGTTTGGTTCTATAAATGTGGTGAACCAAAATATTCCCTTGTCAATACCCATTTTTATATGATAATATCTAAAGATATATGTGAACATAATTGGATAGTGTATTTGGGTATTAAGTTTTCATGGAATCCTTTTATTAATAGTATATTAAGTTATTAAAATTATATCCTCTATGTAAATCATATTTATTATTTTAATTGTATTAATACAGTTTTCAAAAAGGAAAACATGTATACCATCAAATCCAGAAATTCCATAGGTATTGAACCCATGATTGAAGGACAATAAGGGGTTCATGGAATCCAATAACCTTCAAAATTTCATGGTAAATTTTTAATGTTTTTAGTTAAAAAAATTATGAATAAATTTAAATGATAAACGAGTAATATAAACATTTATGATATGTGAGTAATAAATTACCAATATTTGGTTTGGAATAGATTTAGAGAAAAATATATTAAATTGTCACTCCATTATATGACTTACAATCTTTTGAATATTTATTTCTGTCTTTTAGGATTAAAAACATTCATTTTAGATAATCAATTTCTATGAGTAAAGGGTTGAATTATAATTTTATCTAATCACAAAAAAATATAGGATTATTCATATGAAATTTAAATCATTCAATGAATAATATTCACTTACATTATTAGTTAGTAAAATAATTTGAAACATTATAAATCGGACATCGAATTAAATTTTTTCATAAATCCTTATTTTCTATTGAATTGAGAATCAATTAAATCAAAAAGATTTATGGATTTGGGGCCCTAATGTTTATATTGATCGTTAACTTCATTGTGATGATTGAAATCACTCAAACCCTATAACTATTTATTCATTTCTTTGAACTATATATTTCCACATGGAATAGATTTCCTGCAACATAGAAACCTAGTTAAAATGTTTTCCATGTGACATTTGTACTTACCATTCACTATTTTTAATATAATGTTATATGAATCCCTCTCACTATGTGGTATTTCAAGATAGGAAATATGAAAATATATATTCATGATTGAGTTTATATTGAGTGGTATAAATTAAATTATGATTGGGAGAATATAACACCATAAAATTTTAAAGTATAACTTTGTATTCAATACTATTTATAACAGGAAATTCCAAGTTTAAAAAGGGAATATATTAAACAGATACATTATAATATTAAATAAATATATTATATTATATATATTATAGTACACATGACTCTATGTCTTCTTGCATCACATGCAAAAGAGACCTTTTTTGATAATTCGTGTTAAATGAAATAGTGACTTTCCTCGATAGCTTGTGTTACACATATTATAGTGTTTCTCCAAATAACAATGTATTATTAAAATATTATTATAATATATAATATGATATCACCTATCCACTATGTTAGTTGTTATGAATAGTATTATCTGAAATAAGAAAATATAGATTTTACACCACTAATTTATTTTTTAAAAATTAATTTAAAATGAATATGAGAACCAATTGAAATTGAAAAGAATATTTTTATAGAAAACTATTATTTTTGTCACAATTAATTTTTATGCTAATAAATTAAATTAAATATAATTATAAATTTATATTAACTTAATATATATATATATATATTATAAACAATAATTTATTTTGATGTTCAAAAATAGATTTGATAAGGATAATATATGATCAATACTAGTTTTAACCATAAAATATTGTTTTTATTAGGGAAATATTACCTTCTTTTAATGGAGAACACATTTGAAATATTAATTTTGACACCTAAATTTCCACAATATGTTGAAATAAACATCATATTTGAAAACTTAAAATAAAAATTAGGCTATGGTGAATGTGGAATATATTTTTCATAAACATAACATTTTCTAACGAATAGTTTAAAATATTGAATTTTAGTAAAAATGAAATTTTCAACTAACTTACATATCTGGTAAAATTATACATTTAATGTGTTTAAAAGGTTATTTATATCATTGTTTTACCAATTAATACAAATTATTTTATTTTAATCAATTTGAAATTGAAATTTTCTATAAAAACATAGAAAAAATTTAGACATTTTTACTTTAAAAATCATTATTATCGTCCCACGTATGAGATTAAATTTAAATCTATTTATGAAACATATTTTATTGGAATTTGTAAAAATTAATTTTTTTATTTAGAATAATTTCTCACTTATATAATTACCATCTTGGTTTTTGACAAAAAATATTACTGAATGTGAATAAATTTTTTTAAAATGATTATGGTAAAATTTAGATTAATAAAGGATGATTCCATAACCATATGTCCCAAAAAGACATATACACATATGAAATCTCTATTTCAGGGCCACATATAGACACTTTACTACCATTTATTTAAATGTTTCCAAATTCAAATCCACATATAGTATGATAAACGTGGTAGGAATTCTATTTTCAAAATATTCCAAGAGTGTCACTCATCCTCCACTATAAAAAGACTCTACTACTTCTGTTTAATCACACCTATAAAACCTCATAGTTATATAAAAACAAAAACAAATTAAATTCCAAACATCCCTTCCCAATAAATTGAATCATATATTTTTTCATTAAGCGTTCCAAGGATGATATTTGGTATAAACCAAAAGAAGTTACCCGATTATGAGGTAATGTCTTTCCAACAGATCTTTAATTTTATTTCCATTATCCACCTATAAAATAATATTATTATATGATAATATATTAAGATTATTATTATGAATATTCATATATAATTTTATATTAATGGTTTTTCCAACACTCAAACACACATCCATATAATATGTAAGGAACATATTGTTTACGCGTACGACAAACTACCACATCAAAAAACGTTGTCTGTTAATTTTTTCTATCACAAGCTCTCATGGTGGCCATTATGATTGGAAACTATTATAAATATTTTTTATATTATATTATTATTTCGTCATTAATCTCTAATTTTTTATTAGTCATACCCTTACTCCTTCAATTTTGTATGAATACGTTAATATCATTTGTGGAAGTGTGGAATACTGCCTCCTCAAAGCAATGTGATTCATTCACACTATAAATGTAATATATAATGGATTTTTTTATTAAAGTTATATGACGTAAAAATATATTTTTTTTATTAATGAAATATTTACATTTATCTAAATGTAATATATATCATTTTCTTTATCGGCCATTCACACACTTAAAAAGTGGAAATGCCATTCGTGGAGGTGTTGACTACTACCTCATCGAAATGATGTCATTCCTTTTACTTCATAATAATAATATATATAATTTAAAGTGATAAAATAATATTTTATTTTGGATTTAATGATCATAATTTAATGATATGGTATTGAAAACCATCATTCACTAACAAACATTTAAAATGGGAATGCCACTCTTGCATATGTATGGCATAGAGTCTCTAGGATTGTAAAATAGATTAATTTTTCATTACTGTATTTAAGGATTTGTTTTAAAAGTATTATGTGTATAAAAATTGTATAATTATTTGATGATAAATATTATGGAGATTCTACATATTTACCTCTTTTACCATATTATGGAAACCAATATTGTTTTTTGACACATAAACTAAATTTTTTCCAAACACCAGATGTACACATAGTTACTTATGTAGTTTTATAGAACATGGTAAAACATGAAATAAAATTAATGATAATAATAAAAAAATTATCAAGAAATTAAATATGTAACATATTTTTATTATATATGATTCTAATGGACATCCACCAAAAATTAAAATGCAACGAAATTGATTTCTAACTCGATTTGTACATATATAATATGAATTTCAAGTTCACCAATTACTTATTTTTTATGGTGTATCTACTGAATATTTGATATATTATATCATAAATCATTTTATCTTAATGGTATTTAAAATATCAGTTTAATTTTATTTTTTATGAGGCTTATGATTTATAATTTTTCAATGTTTTATGGGACACTTTGGAATGTTTAAAGATTATTTTCCTCATAAATAATTGTAATGATCATTCATTTACATTCGAGGAAATTTTAACGGCAATAATCAATATAACCTTTCATTTTCCACTATTATAGTAATTAATGACCTTTTACGTATTAGTACCTTTTTCCCGCTCTTTATCACTCAAGAAGATTTAGAAAATTTTATTATGAAACTAAATTCATTTTTATCATTATTCTAAGACCCTATTTTATTCTCAAAAACTTTTTTTAATTAAATATTTTCAATAATCATTATTAAGATAATTTGATGGATAAATTTTTAAACCTTTCTCTTCTTTTACCAATGTTTTCAATTGAATAATCGTATCTCTATATGAAAAAATCAGTTTTCTAATCACATTACAATGAAAATGTGATGTTCTTTTAACCTTGTATAAAATGTACTAATTTACCCACCATTAGTTCATAGAATCATACCGTTCATGATGAAAAGGATAATTTTTAATGAAAATGTTTTTATAATTTAGTTTCAAATAAAATTTTTTATTTTCCAATTTATTTATTAAAAAAATTAATTTTCTTAAGAAAAGTTTTAAAAGATAATTTTTATAAAATTTTCATTAATCAAAAACAAAAACCCTTAATTTAACTCAACTTCAGGTATCTCTTATCGATAACATGCTAAATATTCCTCAAGATTCATTATGATTTAATTGGCCAATGTTAGTATTAACATTAATATTCTTTATTAATTTTAGTCCCCATTAAATATTCAATTTCTAATATTCATTAAAAATGAATTTACCTAAATTATAAATATCATATACCATTGATATGTTAATTTTATAAATTTTACAAAATTTTTCATATGGTGTTTGCATTGAATGTTAGTTGAATATTTGAGAAATATTGATAAATCATTATACATTATTCAATACATATATTTAATAAGCTATATTTCTTATTCGATATGAGGAATGATTTGGGCATGAAATAGATGGGTTGGGCCTAGTTTATGAATGATATATGGGTTGGGTATAGATTAAGTAAACCCATTAATTCAACTTAAGTCTCATGGGATGAGTTAGCGGGATAGATTTTTTTGATGAGTTTTTACCATGTATGATAAACTATTTTTTGAACTATCCTGAAGTTAAGGGATTCATGAACCTAGGTTACATGGTTTCCAACAATTAAAAAATAACATCATTTAGTTTCAATAATTATTCATCCATGATATTTTGCATCATTATATCTTTGGATAAATTTAATTTTAGTTTATCCATTTAATTTCATGTGTTTTTGTTTCTTATATTTCAATATTTTTTCCCTTATCATGACATTCCAATGGAATGCGTTTCCAGTAATTACCTTTCCATGTGTTTTACACACTTCCATTAAGTTTATTAATTACATTTTATATGTGTTCAGTTATCTACATCCATATTGAATTTTCTCATCGATTTATTATTACTAACTCTATACATTACCCTTACTAATAATTTTATATCACCCATATTTTTCCCTTACCTAACAATCCAATAAGTGTAATATGAAGGATATATAGCGATATACTAGAAACGTTATTATCCTCAATGTTTATTCCTATAAAAATATTTATTTTTTAATTTTTGTTTTAATTTTTTATAAATGACTCATGTATGTATTTTGTGTAACAATACTAATAAACTCTCAATCCATCAGTTTTTTATTCCTTGTAATCAAGCCAATTTAATTAGTAATATAAACAAGCTCTAGGCTATTTGGAGTCAAGTCATTACACTCCTCAAAAACGATTATTACTTCTCGTTATAAAATAAAAATAAAAATTATTTTCTAGGAGATTTGGAAAATTTATTTGTTATAATTTCCTCTATTATGGGATCATCATAACATGATTAATATAGTATTAACATTAAGGTTTCTCAAAAAATATAGATTGTTTAGTAAATAGTGAAAAATAACATTTTATGTACAATTGTAATTCAATTTTACAATTTAATTTATTTAAAAGGTGAAGTTTTTTTCCCTGTTAACATATGTATTTATTAATTATATTAAATTAAATTAAATAAATATAAATCATTATCATAATATATTTTTAATAAAAATTCATTTCTAAGTTTGAAAATACAATTTTGTTTAAATCAATATTAAAATGAATAAGGTATCTCCATTTAAATTAATTATAATGTCCCATAATGAGAAATAATATAAATGGTGATTTTATATTATATATTTATATTTATAAATTGAAATTCATATAATTATTATTATTAGTTATAGTGTTAAATTTTATTCATCTTTACCATAAAATAATGTATATTTTTTGAAAAACCTCTCTTCTTTATTTTTATAAAAGGTTGTGGCATATTGTCCACTTTATTAGGTAAATGTAAAAACCAAGAGGAGTGAAATATAGAAAAAAATCATAGAGAACAAAAAAAAAGGACTGGGATGAATAAGTTACCTGAGATTGAGTGCAAATGTTGTGGTGGAAAAAACATCCCCATCAACCATATCGATGATTTCCCCCTCTCCATGATTTGACATATATCCTTTGTCCCTGAAAATCATTAGGTAGTTTATCCACAACCTAATACTTTATTTATTTTCTCCCAGAAACTCGAACAATTTTCTTTACATCTCCTTCACTCCTTCTGGATGTAGGAATCAAAAATGTGTTATGTGTTGAATCCATTGAGGATGATATGTTCTTTCCAGGATGTGATTTAATAAAACATAAATGTGAAATATTTGATTTGAAACAAGGAAACGATTATAAAATCAGATTTTGAACACCATCCAATTGAATAATCATCATTATGAATTCATCCATGGCCATTAAACAATCCATTTCAACATAGCCAACTCTTAGAACCAATGAAATGTCAAACATATCTTTGCTCAGAATCAAAAGTAAAGCCATGTCATGAACCTATTAAATATTATCACCAGAGTGTTCAGTTCCAAATTTCTGCCAATTGATTTAACAGTAATGATTATACAATCCACCTTAACTTTGAATGTTTTTAGTGAAAAATCATAATATAAGTTGTATTTTGACTTATCAGTATCTTTAGGAGCCTAAAAATGATTTTGTGAATACTGAGCATCCAAAAATTCAACTACATATGAAACATTGAAAATAGGGTGTTGAATATATTACTTAAGAAGAAATACATTATCAATTTATTTTTAAGAAGAATACTTTCTATATTTTGGATTGATAGAAGTGTGATCCTTATTTGTTTTCCTTGATGTTGCTACCACAATCTTGTCATTCCATTTTTTGAATTCTGAGAAGATAAACATTTTCTATTTCTATTACTTTTCATCCTCATCATCCTAAGTAGAAATTTCCTGGTCAATTTTTCTATTATATGAGTAATTTTCAACCATATATTCTATTATGACTCTAATAAAGACTTCTTTGAATGATATTATTACATCAGATGATCATTCTCATCAGCAAAATCATCCCAAATAAAATGTAGGCATATTATTCCGCTAAGGAATAAAAATGGAGTCCTTAGAACTCTCAGTTTTTGGAACATTATTTGGAATATATCCTAGACATTAATTTGGAGTTTGAAAGAATGATTCTATTTTAATAACTACATTCAGATGTAACTATACATTTTTTGGGGGAAGAAGCAAGTGTATCCTCATCTGCAGCATGATAGTTTATAGCTTCATTTTCCTCCATCTTTCTGTAGTGAAATATATCATATCCTCTAAATTTTCATATTGGACATACTAGATTACTACTACAATTAGACCTTGAATTTCATATAATATAATAGTCCTCACAAGGCCAAGGTATTTTTTCATACCCATTTATAATATTTATTTCATCTTTAGGGTTATATAGTACATCATTATTTATCAAAGAGGATATTGAATAATTTCAACCCATATTCTAGAAACGATTAAAAGCATATGTATTGTATTATATATTTCTCATTAAATTTCAACTATTATTTTAAAAGTGATAATTCATGTATTTTCAAAATTATTTCGTTAAAATAAATATTATATTTGTAATCAGAGCATAAATTTTATCAAAAGGAAACATTTTCATAATCATATAAGACAATTTAATTTTTCGGTTAAAATTAAATACCTTATATATATAAATAAATTATTATTTTATGAAAATGACTGCAATGTGATATTATAAATACAATAAATTGGATTCAAGACCAAATATATTTTGTTTACTTTAAAAAAAATGTGATTTTATGTTAATTTGGATGATTTTATAGTTCCTTTATGAACCTTCAAAACCCATTAATATATTTTATAGGTTTAGAATAAGTTTTTAGAAGTGTGACACACATCCATATATGAAATGATGTTATTTTATTAATTTCAACCCTTGAAATTATAAAATAATTAAAAACACTTTAATTTGGGTAAAATCATGTGCAACAAACATGTTATGGTTTTTGGTTTTGGTTATTTTTTATATGGATTCAAACCCTATATTTAAGAAATTATAAATAATTCCACAATTTTTTTATATAAACTCTCCAAATCTCCCATTTATATTCACTAAAAATAATTTAAGCAAATCCTTAATCTGACAACACAAATCTATAATCCTCTTAAGGTACCCCAATGTCTCAAGAAGTTCTTCTAAGGCACTTGGATTCACTCACTCATATTAGGGTTCTCCCTAACTATTTTTTTTTCAAGCACCTCATTTATGTTATTCATTTTAATTAATTTTTTTTCATGTTAGGATACATTACTACATATCCTTATTACTATTCACATGATGTGTAAATTATTATATATCCCTTTCTCCCTCCACAAATCCCTCCCATGAAACATTATGTACCCATGTTACCGTGCTGAAATTTCGTATGGGATCCTTATATCCTCATATTTATTAATGATTATTTATTTTACTATTAATTTTAATTCCAATTCCTAATGATGGAATATATCATTATCTATCTCTATTACTACACATTTTATATCCAAATGTTAAGATACCATGTTCAGTCTCATCAACCCTTTTTATAATTTTTTTGTGATGTCATTATGTTGTTGAAATTTCAACCCATTTATCCATGCCAAAAAAATAATGCATTGAATACCATGACAATTTCCTATCAAGGGTGTTCCCCTTTATAAAATTTTAATTTTTTTACATGTGAAATTAATGTATTATTCTACACTCTTTATTTGTATAATTAATTATGATGATGAATGAACTCATGCTGAAAGATCTATATGACACAATTAATCTTAAGAATGAAATGAAAGTGATGGTTGTTCCTGAATTTATATATCTATCCAATGTCTTGTCTAATTTTTCGTCTCATGAGACATCATGTTGTGGTAGAGAGTGAACTTGGATCCTTTATAGAACTTTTTTAAACATGATTTTTTGGCAGTTATCCTTGACCAATATTTTTTATATATCTTTTTATGGTGTTTTGACAATTATCATGATGCATTTATGTTATCATTATATTTTATCCCTTATTTTTTCATTTTTATTATTCTAAATCCCATTATAACACATTTATATATATATTGTTATACATGTGATAATGTTTTCTTGTTTTTGCAGGAAAATTCTTTTACTAGGATTTATTTTTCAGCCCTTTCTTATGTTTGTCCCAAGGATATCCTATTTAGTTTTAATTGTGATCATGTTAGGTATCATCTCAATAACAACTTTCTTTTTAATTATTTAAAATATTATATATTGTACCTAAACCCCAAATACAATAGACTTAATGATAATACATTTTATATTGGCTGTAATATTTTATAATAAATCATATATTAATTTTAAATAAAGAACACGACGACTATAATATATGTTTTCTATAATCATGTGCTCATGATTTCTGCTAAACCTTCTCTTATACCATCTAAAATAAAACTAAACCCTATTATCATGGACCTCGTATCAAATTTATTGCTTTTGATTATGTTAAAAATTAGTTCATCCTGAATGGCCATTTATTTTAACAGCATAGGTAAAATATATACATATAAGAAATTATTATTACATTTTAAAAAATTACACAATTAATTTTCATTGAGTGAAACATTATTCCCCATAGAAAATACCTACATATAAATCATAACACACTCCTAGAATTCTTGTTTTAATGTATATTATTAAAGGGATGATCCAAGATGCTTAGTAATATCATGTTTATAGTGGAAGAAATTAATAAATAAGGTATAATAAATGCGGAAATAATATCACTGTAACACATGCGATATAATCAATAACATGGACATAATATTGTATTAATATGTGATTATTTAATAATTAAACATAAATAATTACATGAGTATGATAATTAACCTATGATATTATAAATATTTTAATAATCCAATGGAATATTAGAAACTAAATTGATAATGATATTATTCCTAATTCCAAACATCTGAATCATACCGTCAAAGACATGATCTAGGACATCTATACAATCAGTTATATCCATTAACATATCCCAAAATACTTTGTTTCATGATACGAATCAATGATTCAATGAGATATAATCATCCCCAAAATTAAAATACTACTTCCAATAAATTATTCATTAAAATGGGTTGAAACACATTTAGAATTAACAGTATTTTTTAAAATCTAGACTTAAAAAAATATTTCTTTCCATAACCAATGAAACAAATCAACAACCATCTAGAGTAATATGGTTAATTATAGAAGAACTACTTCCCAAATAAAATTATTCATAAAAATTTTCTAGAAATAAAAAAATTTGATATCAACAAAAAATATCACTAGTTTATCAATTGTAAAATACATTTTTTATGTAATTTAGGAATACAAATATTATAAAACCCTCATTATAATTTTTTTTTGGAAAAAAAAATTTCACAATGAAAATATTTTTGAAAAAAAGATCATGAAATATTTTGAAATTTAATTCCATTTACAAATACCTTTTAAACCATTTTAAATAATAATTAAAACATTGATTGGACATGATGGTAGATAATTTTATTAATTTAGTATGGGTTCAAACATTGATTCCATTCACATTTTATGTAAAAGCCAAATGGGTATTGTTTTGAAAATGACATGAATATAAAATTAAAAAAATATTTTAAAATTTTAAAATATTTAAAAAGTATTTTTATAAATATTTTTAATTATTTAATAACATTTGTCACTTCATTTTTGAAAACATTTATTTTTATAAAAAACTATTTCTTACCGAATATAGAAATAATGTCGTATTTTCCAGAAAACATTTTATAATTTTTTCTAGTACCAAAGAGTTGAAAAATTATACTATTAATATATTATGTTTATTAATTGCCAAATCAGAAGAAAATGTTTTTTTGTAAGATATAATATCAAATAATTCCTTTAAATGAGAAATGTATATAAAAAACAATGAATAATGATGATTTTGTGAAATAATCAGTTACCATATAGGTAACATCTGAGTCATCATACCCATAAATGAAAAAACATCAATATAAAAATTAAATATAAAAAATAAAAATATATTAATGATGTAAAATATCCATGTGGATATTATATTTTCCATATAAAAGAATAATTTCTATATATGGAATACGACTCACAAAAGGAATTGTGAAATGAGAAACCCTAACCACTTAATAAAATTCCTTATTTTGTGTAAAATAGCCTATATAATAATTATATTTTTATTATTAATATTTTAGGAAATAATTATCATAAATATTGAACAAGATATTATTTACATGTTGTCTTTTATCTACCTTTTATTAACTATTCATTGTTATCGTCAATATTTTGGATGATAATTGGTTCAACTTTTATGTATGTTTTTGTCAATATTTTTTTAATTTCATTATTTAAATGTTACATAATATAAAAATTAATAACCATGATATTAATATATTGTGTACTCATTATAAATTTATTTATATTAATCTAATAAATTTGGATATAAAAATGGATTTCAATGCTCATGGAGAAAATAGAACATGAATACAAAAACAATGCCTCATTTTTTTAGATGGATGGAATGTATGAATAATTAATATTATTTAACCTTTAATAAATTATTATTATTATTTATATATTCTTTATAAATATAAAAAACATATTTATTAAGAACCGTGTAAAAAAATTAGAAATGATTGCATTGCTATATAAAGGTGGTAGTCCACACAAATGCATGATAATTTTTATTGGATTCTAAAGGGTCGAAATTTAAATATTTAAGAGTGATATATATATTTCCAAGAGGGTTTTTAGTTTATAAATATAACATGTATTTATTAAAAATTCCCTTTCTTCCTTCCATATGAAGCTAACGTACAAAAATATCACATTACATCGTGAGGTGGTAATCTAACATACAAAAACAATATATGGTTTTATCCATCAAAAAATAAAATTTTAAAAATAATATGTGATATAAAAAATAAAAAATAATAATAATATTCTAATAAAAACATACATATGTTAAATTCGTCATCAATTATATTTTTTATTGTTTGTGATAGAAAGCGTATGACATCTATTTACCTCTCTATGGTCCGCTATATATAAAATGAGGAATTCATAACCAATTTTATGGAAGATGAGAGGGATTTAGATTAAGATAATAAAATAATAACATATAATAAATTCATGATACTAAGGATTTTATATTGTCATGTTATTAAAATATTTATAAGAGTTGGATGAAGAAATAAAATATAATGGTCAGCTAGGGATGATACCTCTTAAATAGAAGACATCTTTTGGTATGCACCTAAAGGATTCAAAGTGGGGTTTATGATGAAAATTGGTCATATAGAATTGTATTATGGAATTAAGGATTTATTCTCTGCATGTATTGTTGGATCCAATGGGTTTTGTTTATTTGAGGTTGATATGAGAGGTTGTGTCCTTTTCGAAATGAGATGAGTGATAAACATATAATTTTTTAAAAGAAAAAGGTGTATGGATATTTTTTAAATGACATGGGGTAAAAAAAATGGGTCATTAAAGATCATAGATTGTACAATTTCCAACCATATCCATTAAATGTGTATTGAAAATGTAGTGGATAATTTTTAACCATATTTTTATATTAATCACCTGATCAACAATATTTAAAATAACAATTTCAATAATTGTTAAATATTTATTATTAATTAGAGAAATAAATTAATATCTCCTCATAATAAAAATAAATTATTATGATTCAGAATATGAACTCTATTTTTAAAAATTATTTTCAAATAATTCAAACAGTTTAATTTAAAATTAGTCTCATCGCTGCTATAGAAAATGAGTTTTTGAAAAGTCAAAATTCAAAATAAGAAAATGATTTTATATCAAAAAAAAAATAAAATTTATTAAAATAAAATAAATTGAGTAAATAGATATATAATTTAAATAGTTTTAGTTTCAGAACCATATTAAAATGAAATTTAACTTTTAAATTCTTTGAATAAAATTAGACTTTTTAATAGAAGTAAATATTTTCAATATTCATTAAATACATACATTTTTATAAAAAATTATAAAAATTTCACACAATGTGCATTTTTACCTGAAGACTTTCAAAATGTTGTTTTTTTGTAAAAAAATATTTTAAATATGTGATAAAAATTAATTTTATATTATGTTAGAAAATTGATAATAGGTGACCATCTAGAAAACATATTTTATTTTAAAAAAAAATCATTTCTTTAAAATCCATATTAAAAAATTTATTATAAATATAAACACAATGAATTTATATCATACATTTTTAAAAAATTTAATATTCATAATTTATTTTTTACTATTCCTAATGTCGAACAGTTCTACTATGTTGTAATTATCATGTATAATTGATAAATTTGTAATAGTGTCATCCTTCATCAATGATCAAAGTTTAACGCATTTAAATATATTTATAAAATTTAATTTATTTATAAAAATATATACTATAAAATCTTTGGGTGTTACTTTAAATTTTATAATTGATATTGTATGTCCTTTACAAAATCCTTTATTTAGTTTCCCCTAAAAATATCTTGATGGTATAGAAACATCACATACATATATATTACAAATATGTCAAAAGAATATTCTTCACATAACATATCAATCCATTATATAATCATTTGGGTTAAATAAATTTTGAAGCATAGACAGAGAAACAACATCACCATTGGAGAACAATATAATCTTCCACTAGGTTATTCATAACTATCACCCTTGTCTAACAAATTATAAACAATATCATTCATTATAACATGTGGAAAATGAATATAAGAATTGTAGATATTATATTCATTGATATTGTAAATAAGAAATATATCAATATAACATAATAATAATGGTACAAGAAAATGAGACTAACATTTTAAAACAAAACCATGCATATCATAGATCATATGCATCTATTATTTGATAAATGGTTTTTTTAATATGAAATATGTCATGTAGAATCAAAGAAACTATTCTATGATATAATTAAATTTTCATAATTTATGTATCTATTGAATACAAATAAAAATAAATATATTTTTTCAAAATTACCCACCGATTAATTTATAACATGTAAGTCAATATATAATCCCTCATGCACCTTATTGTGATCTTATTATAACCTCCCATATATGAAATTTTTATACTGAGATAAACAACCAGTTATCTTATTTTGGGATTTGGTTAACCTCCCCTAAACCCTTTATGATCATATGATGTTAATATTTACACAATTCATTTGATGTTTATATATTTATTGTCCAAACTACCACATAATTAGTTTAAGATATATATATATATATATATGAATTAAAATCATAAAATTTTCATCAAATAAAAACCAATAGACTAGAAATGAGCTTTGTAAATATTTTATCATAATAATAATCATTAAAAATAAATGATTTTTCATAATTATTTCACCAGAGCATGACCCATGGTAGAGAAATTGGATTCATAAACATTTCCTATAGTATAACACATTGAAAATTAATAGTTTTCATAAACATCTTGTGAAATAAATATCCAACTATTCAGTGAGATTAAAAAATGTTATCATTGGGAAATATCCCAAATATAGATTATGAAACATTAAATGGTCAAACATAAGATAGAAAATTAATCAAATATGAGATACTGGTTCGATACAACACTATAACGGTTGTAGAACTAGTGGGTCACATGACCTCAAGTGTGCCTCCTCGTATGCAAGAGGATTTTCACTAGAATTAATTAACATAAGTGGTGATAGTGAGGACAATATACCATCATAACATATTATGATAGTGGTGAGAAATACAAGAATCAATAGTATAATAACTATAAAAAATATATATATAATATGAATAATAAAATAAATTGAATATAAAATAATAGAAAACATTGATATGAAATTGTGTTTTTATGCCCACATGATGATACCTAACTAGAAAATTATCTATAAAATAGGAGAATGATATAAAAATATTATAATTTAATAATGAAATATAAATATTCAAATCATATCTCCAAATCCATCTTGAGCACCATCTCAATCATATTCCCCTAACTCCCAGGTATATGAAAATCAGTACTAGTAATAATCCATTATCTTCCAAATATGATATCTACTCAGGATCCCTAGTGTAATGGTGGCCTGGCCAGGGTGTGGGATATAAATCTCAAAATGTTTCCATAAACATTGTCTGAAAATGAATCAAGTCTATGAATATAAGGTATATAAGTGAGTAATTATAAGATAAATAAAAATAAGCAGCATTGAATATATAAACATCCCACTCATGTTCCTGATGGAAACATAGAAGCTCTACCTTCATCTATTGATTATACGAAATAGTGTCTAAATAGTGACTACATTTATATAATAATGATATATTAAAATTATAGTTTTATACTGGATTATCCTATATGAACTAGGTATGTATTGATGTAAGTGTCAATATACCTAAAATAATAAGAGCTATTTTAACCAAGGCATAACTCAGTCAACCATAACCAATCTAAATGGGTCTATAATATCAAATATGGTACCTTCCCTAAATATCTTAATGAGTGGGAGACTTCATTCCAATATCTCAAAATATTTTCTGTTACATCAGGTAGTCAATTGAATTCTTGAGTGTGAAATCATGAAAAAACTCAACAAGGGACGTCGAAAAAATGCCTACTATCCCAAAAATGTAAATAGTGTGAGACACCACTGATCAACACAAATTGTAAAAGATCATGATTTCATCCATTCTTAATAATACACTTAAAGATGTTCCATATACTATATTAAGACAAAATATAATTTTTAATTAAATATCCATAAAACATTACCTCTTATTTATTACATTTTTCAGGAAATTATAATCAAGGCCAAAAAGTTTCAATTGTAGCATGTACATAGGTATGAAATGATAACCATGTTCTTCCCACTTTTTTCATTTCATTCCATTCACATGAAAAAATAATTTAATGAAAACAACCCCCATGAATAACTATTTAATTAATGTCATTTCATTCAATCTAACAAAACATGGAAAATAATTTAACATTGCTCTATGATATATATAGAATGTAACATGGTATCAATCATAAATTAAAAAAATGGGTTATCGCATTAAAAATTTACTCCAATACCTTAAGAGGAGCATAGTTCATGATTCATTTAAATAGGGGCTGGTAACACCATTAAATTTATTAAATGAGCGAAGCACGTAAGAGGTTCCTTGGTTCAATGCACATTTATACAATAGGAGGCCTACCACCTTAATGAAATTTCAAATATTCCATGTAATAAACATTCTAAATATAAAACAACCAAATAATTAAACCAATCATGTTTGAAATATATAATCAACACTTTGTAATTTTAATAACATCACAGGTCATTTAGGGGTTTTATAATAAAAACCTGAAATTATTCCTAAAAATTATTTTATAACAATAATAAATTTAATTCAAATATAATAATAAAATATATCAAAAAAATAAATTTAGAATTATACCATGCATATAATACAAATATCATGTTAAAAATTTTCTTTACGTGGTTCCATTACCAAATAGGTACATTTCCTACAATGTGTTATTCTATTTAAAAACCAAGACAAATTCTTAGAAGGAATACCATGGATTAATAAATTTAATTAAAAAGGAATGATTAATTTTAGAACACCAAATGTGTAACATACAAGGTAAATAAATAATTAGAAATTTTCATATTTATTAATATTTGTGAATTAAATCTTAATTTTACTTTAAAGGGGTTGCTATGTTGATAACATACCCGATACGCCACAACGAGTTTCTTTGAAATCTTACATTGTACACTAATAATATAATAATATAATTTTAAATGGTAGTTAACATGTAGCCGTTGTATTGGCGGTAATGAATAGAAATAACTTTAAAATTATTATATATGTTTGTTAAATGTTTTTACATTTATCCAATAAAAGATAAAGCCTTAAAATAAGTAAATAATTCAATTTTAGGCATAGATACTCTAATATTCACTAAAAGGTCGATTTATCGCCTTTTTATGGAAAACCCTCATTAAAAATTGTTTTGGTCACTATTATACATTCTATTGGACCAAATAAAATCCTTCTTTAGAATCGGGAAATCAAAATTTACTTTGTGTATGTTTTTTTTATTTTTTCGATAAAGTTCATTTTTAATCAATATGTGAAAATGTGGTATTTTAATTAAAAACATCATTTTAATCTAATTTATTTATGTGATTAGATTATATTTTGAATTGGTTTTAAAGTGAAATTAGAAAATATTTTTACCATTTAATCCAACGGTGGTCATTGTAATTATTTTCACTTGGAAATTAGACATAAACAAGTATCAATCTTTGGATATATATTATTTCTTAAAAACACGATACTTGTTTTGACAATGAGAATTAATTATTAAATTAATTAATTAAACTTATATGTTTTTAATTTTTTAATATAGACATCAATTTTTAATTCATAATATCAAATATATCTTAGGGTGAATTTTTGGTATTTTTCTGAAAAGCGTCAATTCTTAATGAATAGTGAAACCAATAAGTGGTAGTTAAAAAAACTGAATTTTTCATTTAACTGAAACTTTACCACATATTGGAATTGAATTTCAAAAATCCAACATACATAGTTGTCCTTATTAGATAAAATTTGGTTCAATGGGATGAAAATAATTTTTTGGTCAATAGTAACTTTTATGTTTTATTAATCGCGATTAAAGGTAATTAATGTAATTTAAGGAAAAAATAATGTTATAATAATAAGAAAAAACCTTTACACATGTCCTACACTTATTTTATGAGTCACGGATGACCATGAAAATCCATGGGTCAACTTGGGGACCACATGGAGCCGCTTGGGTAAGATAATGACATTAATACCTTTTATTTAAAGTAAAAATAGAAATGTTACAAACATGTATTGTTTTACTAAAATGATTTTTACATGGGGTTATATAATTTATATATTTGACTATATGTATTCATTAGAAATATAAAAATATTTCCTACAACATGGTAATTTTTTTATAATTTTTATAAATCAAATAAATAAAAATATTTATGACATAATAATGATGCAGTGTTTACGTTATTAATGAATGATTTAAATAAATAAGAAGATATTGTTTAAAATAATATCTAAAACTTGTCTAATTATTATTTCATGATTATATTTTGTAAATGGGACACCTTATATTTTAATTTAATAATTTTGGACCTTTAGAAACAAAAAATCATTATATAATAAAATAATAGTTTCATGCTTTCCAAAAGAGCCCCTCCTCTCCCTTATAAAAATACCCCACTTCCTACCAATTTCTCACACTTCTCAAGCCCCTTGGCTAGTCAAACCTCTACTCAAATAATCTCCCAATATCCCTCTCTTAATCCTAGAAGCCTTACCTTAGGCAAAAACTCTTCAAGGAACCCTTTTAATTCAAAGCAAGGGGAGTTACCCGATTTAAAGTTAATGCCTTCACTTATGTTTTTTTGTTTTATTTTTCTTCTCAAACCCCCTAAAATCTTTTTATTCATTTTTTTGTATCAAAACCAGTATCTTAAATATACATGGATGTTTTTATGAGAATTATTAGAGCTACACTTACACACACTTCCGTCTAATGGTTAAAGAACATACTGTTTCTGTGGATGACGAATTACTGCCTCACGAAATGATGACTGTTCAATATTCTCTTAACTCCTTTCATGGTGGCCATTTAGATGTCACTATATTTATATATGATATATATTATGTTTATGTTTTCCTTATGCTTCTTTATTTTTCATTTATGGAATACCTTTATGGGTTCCATAATGGATAAACGTGATAATTTCATTTTTGGAAGTGCAGACTACCGCCCCCTCAAAGTGATTCGAATCGTTAATTCCATATGTGGGACATATAAAATATGGAGTTAATAATATTATATATGATATTATACTAGAATTAAAATTTACCTTTATACCATTGTTATTTAATTCCATTAAATATGAAATAGAAAATGAAATTAGCGTTCATGTGTACGTACAGCTTACCATCTCCATGAATGGTGCATTTCATTTCTTACCTATAAATGTTATGTACTATTATAAATAAATGTATATTTTGGATATATATGATATATATGATATCCAGATAATTAATATGATCCTGGATATAATGAACCTTTGACCACATGAACAACATGTAATTGTAAGAAGTCCATTTTTGACTTAAGTACCAAATATTGACAAATTGAAAATTATTAACATAAATGATTACATAATATTTATAACATGGAAATAAGTGATATAAAAGGAATAATAAACTTGAAAAAGGATCTTAATAAAGTATAAATTAAATTTAGTTTATTTTTCATGAGATTAAAGAAAGATTGAGTCAAGTCGGACACAACGTAAGGGACTTCATCTCAATCTCCATTCATTGGGGAATATTTTGTTTTATACACAACTTTCTTTTATACAGTGTATAAACCCCTATGACTCTTACTTTTATTCAATATGAATATTTTCTCTATGAAGGGTTTTACTAAATGGAAAAAAGTATGTTTCTTGTTAACGTATGTGGTGACAATGACCTTTCCGCCACCGCTAGTATTATTTGATCTTTTTCTTCCTAAAAAAGACGTAATGATTTTTAAAAGAAAATAAATAGCATATAATCATTTATGTAATTCAGTATTGAAAATGTTTTTGATAATGGAATTGTTATGTAAATATATTTAAGTGATATATTTTTATTGAAATGTGGAAATGTTTTCTTTCCTTTATATTTGTTTTATGATTTAATAATGGTACATGGACATTTGATGGGTGGTTACATGATAAAACAAAATATGGGTGGTGTTGTGAATACCAGGATGGGTGGTTAAGTTATAACATCCAATGAATTGGGTATGGAAGTCGGCTGTATGACTATTCCATTTAGTGATATGTGTGGAAGTCGACCGTATGGTTATCCCATTTAAGAATGTTTATGTACCAAGTTACCTTTATATGTTATGTGTTCTTTATATGTGTTTTATGGTAATATTTTAGTTATAAAAGGGTAAGTAATGATATTTTATTTGGTAAAGAGTATTTACTACTTTATAAAGGTGAAAAGTATTACTTAAGTTAATATATTCATGGTTTACTTGTTGTTTTGAAAAACTAACAGTTTTTATTCCTTGTGTATCCCTTATTGAGCTTTTTATTCTCATCCCAAGATTTTGAAATGTTTTTCACAGGACATAATGTGGAATAGGGGTAAGTATGGGTCAAGGAAAAGTCATGATATCTTAAACATGGACCTAGACATGGCTCTTTTTTTCAAGAGTTCATGTTTTGTAAAAAAACATGGAAACTGTGTAGAAGTGTCTACTTTGTAATCTTTTGAGACGTAATAGTTATGTCCTAATTCTATAAAAATATAAACCTGAAAATATTCTCAATGTTAATTATTCATTTAATTCAATATTAAGTAAGATTTAAGGTCGGGTCCTTATAGTTGGTATCAATCGTCAGTTTAGACAACTTTAGGAGTTAGAAAATTGTTAAATTCATGTACGAAAATTAATTTAGGGTATGATTAAAATGATATAGAATTTAAAGATTACAAAGTTTCTTCGCCTAATATATTTTTGTGTCCAGAATGGTTTTCTGCTGAGGAAACAAGGTAACTATATTGGGATGACATGAGGAGGAAGAAAACCTTCTGAATCAGCAACCATAGATGGTCAGAATTAGAATTGAGCAGTTTACTGTAGTGATGGTTCAATTGTATCAGGTGATAATTATTGGTTGTGTTATTGATGATATTTTGGTTTATTCTAAAAGTAAATAGAATCTTGTAGGTCATTTAAGGGTTATCTTACAAACCGTAAGTGAAAATAAACTATTTGGGAAATTCAACAGGGCGGAGTATTGGTTACAACAAATTTCATTCCTTGGTCACATTGTTTCAAAAAATGTCATAAATTTTGATCCTACTAAAACAAAAGTTTTTGAAGAATGGCCAAGACCCACAAATATAACCAAGATCCGTAGAATTATTGGTTTGGCAGGTTATTATCGGAGGTTTTTTGAATCATTTTCACGGTTATCTAGTCCAATGACTATGTTAACTCGAAAAGGTGTTATGTTCATCGGGACAAAAGAATGTGATGATTGTTTTCAGGAATTGAAAAGAAGATTGGTGACTGCCCCATTTTTGGAAATTCCTTCTAGAAATGGTGTGTTTGTTATCTACAGTGGTGCTTCGTTGAAGAGAATTGGTTGTGTCCTTATGCATAATGATCATGTAATTTCTTATTCTTCACATCAGTTTAAAACTCAAGAGTTAAATTACCCTACACATGATTTGTAATTAGCTGCTATTGTTTTTTCTCTAAAACGTTGGAGTAATCATTTGTATGGAGTAATGTGTGAAATATATACTGATAAATTTTTTTTAATGTATATATTTACTCAGAAATAATAGAACATGAGAAAGAGGAGATGGGTGGAATTAATCAAGGATTATGATTGTACAATTCCTTACCATCCGGGAAAAGAAAATAAAGTGGCTGAAGCTTTGTGTCAAAAAAAGTAATGCTTCATTTAACATGCTACGTTTGGAATGAGATCCTTTGGTTTTTGATTTGATGAACTTTGGGATAGAAGTTGTTGGTGCAGGAAGTTCTTCTGTTTTGTTTCAGGTGTCAGTGAGATCATCTCTATCAGACAGAATTAAGCTAGCATAGAAGAAAGAAACTGAGTTGCAAAAAAAGGTAGAGCTAGTTCAGAAGGGTAATTTTCCTGAATTTTACATTTTCAATTATTGTGTTTTGAGTTTTGGGAAGATATTATGCGGGCCTTGTGATACACAGTTGAAGAATGAGTTGTTATGTGAGGCTCATAGTTCCTCATTTTCAGTTCATCTGGTTAGTACTAAGATGTAGAGAGATCTATGCAAGTATTACTGGTGGGATGAAATGAAAAGAGATATTGCTAATTTTAATCTGAAATGTTTGACTTGTCAGCAGGTTAAAGCAGAGCAGCAGTTACTGAAAGGGATGTTTCAGTCATTACCGGTTCCAGAGTAGAAATGGGAAAATATATCCATGGACTTCGTTATGGGATTACTAAAGACATCTCGAGGTAATAGTGAAATATGGGTTATTATTGATTGATTGACTAAATATACTCATTTCCTTCCTATTTGATATAATTTCTCTCTAGATCACCTTTTTCCTTTGTATCTTAATGAGATAGTAAGGTTACATGGAGTTCCCCTCTCCATTGTATATGATCATGATCTTAGTTTGAATTCTAAATTTTGGAAAGGCCTTCAGATGTCATTGGGTACTGAATTAAATTTTAGTACAGCTTTTCATCCCCAATAAGATGGAAAGTCAGAACAAAAAATTAAGTCCATTAAGGATTTGTTACGTGCGTGTACGATGCATTACCAGGGATGTTGGGACCAACATATTTCATTGGTTGAATTTTCTTATAACAACATTTTTCATTCCAGTATATAGATGGCTCCGTTTGAGGCATTATATGGTAAACTGTGTCGAACTAAATCTTATTGGAATTAAGTAGGGGAACGGAAGCTGATGGGACCAGAATTGGTAGAATAGATGGTAAAAAAAGTTCAGTTTATTCATAAGGACATGAGAACAGCTCAGAGAAGGCAGAAAAGTTATGCGGATAACCTGAGGAATGATCTATCTTTCGAGGTAGGTGATCATGTTTATCTCAAAGTTTCTCCTTGGAAATGTGTGATGGGTTTTGTAAAGAAGGGAAAGTTTAGTCCGAGGTTCATTGGACCTTATGAAATCCTAGAAAAAGTTGGATCAGTTGCATATAGAGTGGCATTACCACCAAGTTTGTCCCAGGTACACAATGTTTTTCATGTTTCTATGTTGAGAAAGTATATGCCAGATCCATCTCATGTTCTGAGCCCAGAGGTAGTTCAGTTGGAAGAGAATCTCTCTTATAAAGAACAAACAGTCCAGATTATATACCGAAGAGAGAAAGTATTGTAAAATAAGTTAATTTATCAGGTTTTGGTTTTATGGAAAACCCATATTATTGAAGAGGCAATGTGAGAATATGAAAATTCTATGAGGGATAAATACCCCCCACTTATTTTGATAAGTGAAAAAAATTGTGAGGACACAATTCCGAAAAGGGGGGAAGGATGTAACATCCAATGTAAATAAAGAATAATAAATTTTCATATTTATTAATATTTTGGAATTAAATATTAATTTTTCATTAATGGGGTTGCTATGTTTGATAGCATACCTGATACGCAACAATAAGTTTCTTTGAAATCTAACATTGTATACGAATAATATTATAATATTTTTATTCAATGGTATTTAACACGAAGTCGTTGTATTGGCGATAATGAATAGAAATAACTAAAATATGATTATATATGTTTGTTAAATGTTTTTACATTTATCCAATAAAAGATAAAGGCTTAAAATAATTAAAGAATTCAATTTCAGGCATAGATACACCAATATTCACTAAAAGGATTATTTATCGCCTTCTGATGGAAAAACCTCTTTAAAAATAGTTTTTCTCACTCTTATAAATTCTATTGGACCAAATATAATCCCTATTTATAATTGGGACATCAAAATTTACTTTCTGTATGTTTTTGTTATTTTTCTGATAAATTTCATTTTTAATGAATAAGTGGGTTTTTTTTATATTAATTAAAAAACTTATTTTACTCTAATTTATTTATATGATTATATTATCTTATTAATTTGTTCTAAAGTGAATTAGAATATATATTTTTACCATTTAATCTAATGGTGGTCATTGGAATTAATTTCACTTTGAAATTGGACATAAATAAGTGTCAATATTTTGATATATATTGTTTTTTAAAAATACGCTATTTGTTTTGAAAATAGGAACTAATTATTAAATAAATTAATTAAAATTATATGTTTTCACTTTTTTGAAATAGACAAAAATTTTGAATTCGGAATATCAAATATATCTTTGGGTGAATTTTTGATATTTTTATGAGAAACTTCAATTTTTGATGAATAGTTAAACCACTAAGTGGTAGTTAAAAGAACTAAATTTTTTGTTTAAATAAAACGTTATCACATTTGTGAATTGAATTTAAAAAATCCAACATACATTATTGTCATTTTTAAGTAAAATTCGGTTCAATGGGATGAAAATATTTTTTTTGGTGAATAGTAACTTTTAAGTTTTATTAATCGCGATTAAAGGTAATTAATGTAATTTAAGGTGAAAATAATGTTATTATAATAAGAAATCACCATGAAATGTGTCCTACACTTATTGGATGAGTCATGGCTGACCAATACAATCCATGGGTCTACTTGGGGACCCCATGGAGCCACATGGGTAAGATAATGACATTAATACCTTTTATTTAAAGTAAAAATAAAAATGTCACAAACATGTATTATTTTACAAAAACAATTTTTACATGCAGTTATATAATTTAATTATTTGACTATAAATATTCATTATAAATCTAAAACTATTTCCCACAACATGGAAATTTTTAATAATTTTTAGACATCAAATAAGTAAAATTATTTATGACACAATGATGATGCAGCAGGTACGTCATTAATGAATGATTTAAATAAATAAGAAGATAATGTTTAAAATAATATCCAACAGTTATATAATTCTTATTTTATTATTTTATTTCGAACATGGGACACATAAAATTTTACTTAAATAATTTTTGGACCTTTAGACACTGAAAATCTCTATATAATAAAATAATAGTTTCATGCTTTCCAAAAGAGCCCCTCCTCTCACTTATAAAAATACCCCACTTCCTACCCATTTCTCACACTTCTCAAGCCCTTTGGTTCATCCAAAATCGACTCAAATAAGAACCCAATAACCCTATCTTTATCATAGAATCATTAACTTAGGTTGAAAGCTCTTCAAGAAACCCTTTTGGTTCAAACCAAGGAGAGTTACCCGATTTAAAGGTAATGTCTTCTCTTATGTTCTTTTGTTTTTTTTTCCTTCTCCAACCCCTAAACGATTTTTATTCATTATTTTGTAACAACACTAGTATAATAAATATACTTGGATGTTTTTATGATAATTATTAGAGCTACACTTATACACACCTCCGTCTAAAGGTTAAATAACACACTGTTTCTGTGGATGGCGAATTACTACCTCACAAAACGATGATTGATCAATATTCTATTAACACCTTTCATGGTGGACATTAAGTTGTCACTGTATTTATATATGATATATATTATTTTTATGTTTTCCTTATTCTTATGTATTTTTAATTTATGTAATACCTTTATGGTTTCCATAATGGATAAACGAGATAATTTCATAAGTGCGGACTGCTGCCCCCTCAAAGTGATTTGAATCGTTAATGAAATATGTGGGATGTATAAAGGATAGAGTTAATAATATTATATATGATATTATACTGTAATTATAATATACCTTTAAACCATTGTGATTTCATTCCATTTAATATGAAATATAAAATGAAAGTAGCGTTCATGCGTATGTAAGGCTTACCATCTTCATGAATGGTGCATTTCATTTCTTACCTCTAAATGTTATGTACTATTATAAATACATGTATATTATGGATATATATGATTTATATGATATCCAAATCATGAATATATTTCTGGATATAATGTTCCTTTGACCACATGAACAACATGTAATTTTAAGAAGTCCATTTTTGACTTAAGTACCAAATATCGGAAAAAAACAATATTAACATAAATGATTACATAATGTTTATAAAATGGAAATAAGTGGTATAAAAGGAATAATAAACTTGAAAATGTTTCTTACGAAAGTATAAATTAACTTTATTTTATTATTCAGGAGATTAAAGAATGATCAAGTCATGTCAGACATGAGGTATGGGACTTCGTCTCAATCTACATTCATTGAGGAATATTTTGTTTTATACAGAACATTCGTTTATATAGTGTATAAACACCTTTGAAATTTACTTTTATTCAAAAGGAATATTTTCTCTAGGAAGCGTTTTACTAAATGACAAAAATTATGTTTCTTGTTAACGTATGCAGTGACAATGACCTTTTCACCACCGCGAGTATTATTTGATCTTTAGCTTCCTCAACAAGCTGTAATGATTTTTAAAAGAAAATAAATACCATATACTCTTTTAGCTATTCTGGTATTGAAAATGGTTTTGATAATGGACTTGTTATGTCAATATATTTAATGGATATATTGTGATTGAAATTTAGAAATTTTTTCTTTCCTTTATATTTGTTTTATGATTTTATAATGGTACTTTGACATTTGATGGGTGGTTACGTGATAAACCAAATGACGGGTGGTGCCGTGAATACCAGGGTAGGTGGTTAAGTTATAACCTCCAATGCATTGGGTATGGAAGTCGACCGTATGACTATTCAATTTACTGATATGTGTGGAAGTCAACTGTATGGTTATTCCATTTAAGTATGTTTATGTGCCAAGTTACCTTTATATGTTATGTGTTCTTTATATGGTTTTATGGTAATATTTTGGTTACAAAAGGGTATGTAATGATCTCTTATTCAGTGAAGAGTATTTACTACCTTGTAAAGGTGAAAAGTATTACTTATGTTAATTTATTCATGGTTTACTTGTTTTTTTGAAAAACTAACAGTTTTCATTCCTTGTGTATCCCATACTGAGCATTTTATGCTCATCCCATGTTTTTTAAATGTTTTTCATAGGACATAATGTAGAATAGCGTCAAGGATGGGATCAGGGAAAAGTCATTCTGTCTTAAACATGGAACTAGACATGACTCTTTTTTTCAAGAGTTCATGTTTTGTAAAAAGATGGAAATGTGTAGAAGTTTCTACATTCTAATCATTTGAGATGTAATAGTTATGTCATAATTCTCTAAAACTCTAAACCTGAAAAGATCTTCAATGTGAATTATTCATTTAATTCAATATTAAGTAAGGTTTAAGGTTGGGTCCTTATACAATGGGTGTGTGTGGTCATGGATAGTATTACCTATTTACATTATGATTCCAAATTAGTATAATAGATTGTGGGTAATCTTATTTAGAATGATGAAAACAAATTTATGGAAACACATAGAAAAGGTTGATGTGTGGCACACAAAATCAATACATAAAATGATATAAATTTAGGGAACAATACATAGATCACCTACAATGTTCCTTGTATTCTTAGCTCAACCAATATCAATGTATAATTAGGTATAGTATGGAAAAAAATATGAAATAGACAATAGCACGGAAAATTATGAAAATGGGATCATAAAATGATAACTTAGATGAGATGTTAATTACTATTGAACAATTAAATTTGATTTAAGATGATACCAATTTGGATTCATACAGGCCAACATTGTTTGATTAAGACTTCAGATGATGGATATCCTAGAAATATTATATTTTTTTAAAGGAGACCCATGAAACAAGGTAGAGGAGCTCATGTGGTTGTAGGAGGAGAGAAAATAATGAACATAAAAATAAAATAATTAAGCTAATAATTGTAACTTCACTATAATAATTGGGTCGAATGATTTTTCCACATGATTTGGCTAAACAATGCACCAGCTGTTCAGCTTCAACCATAAGGGAACCAGCCTCACATGTTTTTTACCACATGGTGACACTAAATGTGCACAAAAAGTTCGATTAGTGGTTATTAGGTACGTACTAAGTTGTAATAACCATATGGGATAAGCTAACTATTTAGGCAAACCATGAGAATACAATCTGAAACATGTTATACCTTTGGTTAAGGATTCATGTTTTTATGCAGGGGGATTCATAGTTTCAGATAAACCATGATCAATATCTATTACACTTTTGTTTTGTGTTTTTAGGATCTAGCACTACCACTAAATGGAGAAGCATCCAAGTAATGTTATAATCCAAGAACCACATCTAAAAACAATTCATTTATGTGTTCCAATGATCAATATATATTTCCATATCTAGGTCTAAAGTAATACCCATCCACTAAATTCTAATATTCAAATTCCCAAAGAATTTTACCTTAGATCAAGAACAAAACCATTACAACCACCACACCTTAGAAAATCTCACACCCGATATTCCATGTTTAATGAAAAAACATTACTTAAACTATAGTGGTCATAACGATTCATTCAAATGGTTGAATTGCATCTCAAAACACCAAACCCACCTCAAATAACATCTTAATCATATGACACATGAGCCATAAAAACATGATCCAATGTTCATTAACAAATAAAATCTAAAACACACTTTGCCTAAGCCTGTTTAACTAGAATCATGATCATGTAATATATTATTTAAAAATCCCCACATAGGTTCCTCTAACTTAGAATTTAACCTAAAAAATATGTCCAACTTTGAGCCACAATTCCTCCACTAATGGAATTTTCTATGAATGATGACCTAAGTGTCATAGTGATGTGACTTGAATGATTTATAAAATGATCACATTGTCAATTCCTCAATGTTATCATTTATCCAGGTTAAGCCTGATTTTATTTAAATGGATTATCTAATGAACACTACACTCTTATCAACCTGATGAAATAGAAGAAACTATTCTTAACGAATAGTATTCATTAAAACGGAAGGATAATTATTTTATCCAACTTTAGAAAACCATTTTCACAATGCTCATTATAGAGAATTGATTAGTTTACAAACTTAACCAAAATACATTCCCCCATTTCATCATTTGATTAGCATGAACATGTTTCCTTAAGCTCATACTTGAATTCCCATGACATTTTATGATCAATCTATCATCTAGTTATTTAAACCTTCAGGCCTCAGTAAGAACATTTTTATAAAAAAGATCAGACCATCATGAACCATCACCCATTAATTTACTACCACCATGAATGATAAAAATTTTATGGTGACCACATATTCATTAAACAAGAGACTAAGTAACTTAAAAAAGGTTATTTATACTATATTTGTAAGATTTTTGAAATTTCTTGTGTTTTTAGGCACATTTATAGGTATTATTTTCACAAGTGTAGAGTAAATTTCATTTGGGATTTACCACGTGGACTGGATTAGTGGAAATTTGAGAATAATATAATAAATAGGATATTTCATGTTTGGTGCACGATTTTCCCAAACCATACACTTCATCCCAGCTGAAAGTGCAACCCGGACAGATGGGAATTTCATAGTTTGTGCACAGTATTTCAAACCATGTACAATATGAGGAGTAATTGTGAGCCCCTATAAAAGATTCATGGAGTATAAAATAATTTCTACTTGAAACCATGAATTAATGCTTTAAAAACCATGAAAAACAATTAATTTAACTAAAAATTTGATTGAAATATTCTTGAACACCAATTTTATTCCCAAATCGACCCTATTAAACCATACACCTCATTTGGGACATCAAATACTCAATGATGAATTCCAAGCCATCATAACCTCTATTAATCATGATTCAAATCCCAGATCAAAAATCTGCACCCCTCTCGGAAAGAGTATCTCATCCTGCATACTTACTTATTCTTCTTCTCTTCTTCACCGATTATAAAAGGGTTTTTTCATCATTTTTTGATTATATCTAGTTTTATTTATTTGGATATAGATTTATTATTGTATATATTGATCATTTTTTTCACTCATTAATTAGGTTTTAGATCCATATCTCAATCTACACCATTATTCTGATGAATTTTTTGGATTTCGAATGGGATATCTCTCATTTAAAAATTATAATTTTTCATATATTTTTAAAATTACTTTGTTTTGATATCGATTACATGTATCTGTTTGTATAATTTATAGAGTTAGTTTAGAAATTGGGATTCCAATTTGAATTATATAATGTGTTCAATTAATTAATTGTGGAATTATGGAATTGATGGAACAATTGAACTATTGAATTAGAGACTTCAAAATATTATATTAATTATTGGAATATTTATGTGTGAATTGGAATAAATAATTGTTGAATTAATTATTGGATATTGATATATTTCTATTGTAATAATTAATTTTGGAATTAATTAAATGGATTAATTTTATTAATTAATCAATACGTAAATAAATGGACATGGGATGATTAATTAGATATAGAATTAATTAATGAAATTTATATGATTAATTAATAATTGAAAAATTTAATGGAATTGAAGTGATAAAATAAAAGTTTAGTTAATTAATGAAATTTCTATGATTAATTATTTGTCGGACTATTTAATGGAAATAGATTTGATTCATTAAATATTGAAATAATTCGTGGAATAATTTTTGAAATTGATAATAGTTGTATGTCACTTTTTTGTGATTTTTTTTCATAGAGCAGAACATGGGTTAACTAGGGTGTGAGTAAGGGATTACAAAAGGAATACTATGAGAGCTTCCATTTCCACTTTTGAACGACTATGAGACCATCTGGGGAGATGAACATGAGAGATTCTCTTTTCATATATTTGGGACAATGATAGATAATGGAGTTGGGTTATATATATGTCCATGAGATCTTTTACCATTTCCAATAAAAATTTATTCATCATTTAGTATCACTCACATTAGATCTGAAGGTCAGATCCCTATATGAACATTTTTCAAGCCAAACTTATTTATATGTATTGTGATTTTTTATAAGATATGAATTATTATAAAGAATTGATACGGTGTCATTAATATTTTTATATCTATTGGGAATAGTTTATAATATTTCATGATCCAAAGTAGGTATTGATGGTTTGGTGTCCTTATAGACCTAGGGGTTTATGTGGTTATATAATGAATAATTTATATTGTGATAACTATTAAATTATTCATTGTACATATTTATTTATACAAATAAATACACAACTATTGATAGGATTTTGTTTTAGACACTATTATTGGTGGCCTACTGAGTTTTACACAAACTATACTCAGGGTTCCAGATCAGTAATTGAATGAAATTTTTATTTTTTAGGACAGGATAATGGAAAATTCCATGTGTTAAATGGATGAGTAGTGATGGATCATGGATGTTGGACCCGGGCATGGTTCGCGACCCCCATGAGAATCATATATGTATTTACTTTGGTGTTCAAATTTAGAAACAAGGTACATAACTCAGAATGGAATATCTATTGTTCTGTTTTGATATTGTATTTTTAGTTTCGTTCATCCTGTGATTTTAGTACTGTTATGTTTCCAGTAATATGTTTTTTGGTTATTATTAATTATTTTCCTCTAGCGTATTATTCTAATAAAAAGGATATATTTATATCATGATCAACCTTAGACACTCTATGCTATCCATAATCCCCTGTCTATGGGGAGACATGGATGAGGTGAAATGATAGTCTAGAATGGGGAATCGGTGATTGGAACCCAGTTTAGGTTGTCAAAACGTTGTATTATATCATTTTTTCATTTCTTTTTCCATTTTATTATGTTTTTGGAATGGTGGGATATACACTACGATGATTGGTGAATTTGATATTAGCTCGTTAATTAGGGTTACAAACAAATATATGGGGGGAAACCACATACCAAGGGTGGTATTGTTATTATAAAAGCTTGATGTTAGGGTTGTTTATTATTTAACATTGGGGGAAAAACTTATCATGTGACATTATTTTTGATTCATAAAACTGGTGAGTTTTCAGTCATTGTCTAGTATGATACGATTCATGATAATGCATGCCTAATTCATGGAACTCAAGATATTTTTTTGAATTGTTCCATTTTTGGGACAAATGGGAAAATGGGTTCCAGGTATGTGGTTGAACATGAACTCTTTAACATCATTATTAAATATAATTTAAAATGGTTCCAACTATAAATTTGAAATGATAAAAATAATGAAATATTTTAATAATTTTGTGTCTTAAATAGAAACATGTTTAATTAGAATGTGTTTACACTATTTTACTTATACCATGATGTAGGATGATTAAGTGTAGTGATAGAGCCTCAGTTTTATCTGTGTGGCGATGTTTGGGGGAATGGATCATTGTTCCTTATTCTGACATCCATCTCACATAGAAATGTTAATTTAGTGAACTATTTTCTTTGGTGAGTGTTTGGAATTGCATAGATACCCCTCTATGAAGACACATGATGAAAGGAAAATGGAAGGATATAGTGGAGGATGGTCCACCAGTTGTGTAACTCGAGGCTCCAATAGTGTCGTGTGATGAAGTCGGAGAACAACTCAGAGATAAATTATAATGCTTCATGAAATTCATTGATGGATACCCAAGGAGGATGGCTAAATGATTGTATGAATTGACAATAGTGTTCCAGTTACATCACCTTATGAATTTAAACTGAGAGGGTAGCCTGAGGGAGATGAGATATCAATTGAGTCTATCAAAACTATACATTACCACATGGAGACTCTTGCTGAATAGAAGTCAAATAAATTTCTTATATGTTATGTGGTCAGGGGAAAAATTGGTGGGACTCAAGAATCTAGATGGAAAGTTATATGCTATGAAATGGTAGGACATTCAGTAGAAGATTCTAGTATAATTGTTTTGTAGACACAGTGATATAGGAAATAACATCTGAGTTCATGTGGTTGACAAGGGGATTATGTCTATAATGGACTCAGCTATACGTGTTATAGACTTGAAATAATTTCCTATATAATTTCAATTTGATGAGGATACATTAGAAAAATGGTTTCATGAGGGTATTAAATGTGAAATGTTATTCATTGTGAACATATTCAGAATAAATAAGTTTTTAGAAGTGTTGAATCTGGCTCTCATATTGGAGGGAAGGTTGAAGGAGGAACCATGGGGAGGACATGGGAGTTTTTTGGATGATCTATATATATGTATTTTGAGTCTGGGAAGCTTCATTATGTTAAATTTATCCAATGTTGGTGGAAGAAATGTGGACAGTTAGGGGGATAAATTAATTATTGTCTTTCATAGTCCATTTCCACCACATTATATGGTAAAGAAATTTCTAAAAAAATTTCCTCTAATCACTAATGGAGTGTCAAGGCATCAAAAATATGGTAAATCTTAATAGGTTCTATAAGATCCCATGGAATATAGTTAATTATGGTTGATCATGACAGATCTAGAGTGTAGGAAGGAGGTTTTCTGCACCATATCATTCAATTCGTTGTTGTTCTTCTACCTATGGTGGTAAAGGTAGTGGATGTGGTGATTACAGGAAAAGTGAAACCATATTAGCAGAGTAAAATATCTTTGTTGTGTAATACCAAATCTCATGGAATATGTAAGTATAGTTACCTGGCATTAAACCTACACTCATGGACCGCAAGGTGGGACCTTCAATAGTGAGAGATACTATTCTTGTAGATTCTATATTAACATATTCCCTATATGATATTATTTCCTCTAAATCCTTTATATCTTCAATAACTATTAAATTTTTTATCATGGAGGTGAAGTTTATGTGTTGGGTAATTGTGTTAGATAATTCATCGGTGTACTGTTTTTAGACATCTATTTGATCATGGGGTTGTTCTCTCGAGATTAGAGAGAATAATTTTCATTGGGATCTCTACATCATTTACATGTAAGGATTTGACGTGATTTTGGGTATGGACTCTCTAGATGCAAACCAAGGCCATAATGATTATTACCATAGGAGAGTTTCCTTTCTCTCTGCCGTGTTTTAACATTGTATTCATCATTAGTAGTTAGATATCTATGAAGGCTGATCAGGTCCAATTCAATAAAAACTGGGAGAGATCACTACCCAGGTTTTTAATCTATTGTTGAAAAATGGAGGTATAATACAGGATTTTATTCCACCTAAGGTGGATAGGTTTCAGGATGTGTTTCTTAAAATCATATAATGGTTTCTAACTTAGAAAGATGTAGAATTCAATATTGAGTTCATAATGAGAGATAATCCCATTTAAAGTCCACAATATAGAATGAAAATAACAAAGCATCAATATATCAATACTATTGAGAAAGAGTTGGAGGATAAAGGTTTTTTCCATCTGAGTGTATTGACTTGGGGTTCACTGGTATTTTTTACCAATGTGGGTGACATGATTTTGATCTTATGTGTTTTTAATGGAATTTGATCTGGTTGACGATGAATAATCGGTATCATTTTCCATTTATTGATGATCTATTTGAATAATTGATTGGACATTTTGTATTCTAAAAGACCGAGATGAGATAAAGGTGTAATCATATAGGAGTTAGGACTTATGATATACCGAGGACTACGTTCAGGATATTTTAGGCCCTATATGATTTCATCGTAATTCCATTTTTATTGAAGAATGAACATGAAATTTTTATTTCCTTAATGGAAAAAATCATAAATTCAAACCTAGATCAATTTGTGGTAGTGTTTGTTCATTACATAATGGGTTACTCCAAAACTAGTGAAAATAATGGAAAAAAGAAATTAACAACACTTTAGTACACTAATATTTCATAGTCTATATGAATATATTTATATGTTTCAATTTTTGATTGATCAGGCACAATTATGGGGTCACATAATCTCACAAGAAGGTGTGTCTATAGACCGAGATAAAGAAATGGTAGTTATATCATGGGGATTCCAATCATTGTATTTTATATATGTATATTTCTAGGGCAGGAAATATATTATCAAAGGTTCATCTAGGACTCTTACCGATTGGAAGTCCCTCTTATGGGCTAGTCTAATAGGGGATAAATTACAAAATGTCAGAATCATGTGACAATGCCTTCCAGGAGTGGATGAAGGGATTGACATCAACACCTATATTTATCCTACATTATCTAAGTAAGGAGTATACAATACATTGTGATGATTTTGGGATTATACTTGATATTTTTAGGATGTATGAATACTTGTTGTGGCATATTAGCCTCGGTAGTTTGTGCCACATGATTGGAAGTACCCAATGAGAGACCTGAAGTTAGAAGTTGTGACCTCTTATTTTAATTATTCATATCATTACCTATTGGGTGAAATATTTACATTGTGTATAGATCATAAGAACTTTATGTATAACATTTCACAATATTATTTGAGTGTCCAAAAATCGAGATTTGTTGGCAATATGAAGCCATTTGGTTTTGAACTATCATATATTCTCATGTAGGGAGACTAAGTGGGTGATGATATGAGAAGGAAAACTTAGAATCAAGATTTTCAAGAGTGTAGTTGTGAGTTGAAAATTATGAAACTACTACTAGGGATTCTTGTGGTTGTTTGGGAGTGCCATGATATGATTAATCTCAGATTAGTTTCTGTGTATTCGTCACTTTTTACCCAGATTAGATACAAAAATATTAGTATCTGGAGTGATTAACCTTTAGGGAAACCCTTGATAGTGGGGAGTCACTGTCAGATTATATAATAGATAAAGATGTGATAATATATGTATGGAATATGTTTTTTGTCCCAATAATAATATGAGAGGAGTTGATGATGGAATTTCGTTCCTTGAAGTGGGTGCTACATTTATGTGTAACCAAAATGAAACATGATCTATGATGAATGTTTTGGTCTTTGGGAGTAAAATGTAAATATAATGGCTTATGACCAGATTATTCTATTGTCATCAATTTTAGGCCAATCATGAATGACCTATAGGATTACTTCATCTATTTACCAATATATTATGAAATTGAGATGATATGAACATAGAAATTGGGGTGGGTTTCCTAAGGATACCTTGAAATAATTGTTCTATTAGGGTTGTTATGGATAGAATATTGAAATTAGCACATTTATTTCCTAATTGAGAGTCATTCTGAATGAAGCACCTGGGTGATTAATATGATAGGTAGATAGTATGTCTACAAGAGGTTCTATAAACTATAGTATCAGAACATGAACCATCCTTTACGTCATTGTTATGATAGGGATTACACAATTATCTTGATATATAGGTTTTATTAAGTAAGAATTTCCATAAACTGATAGTTGGGTAGTCAAATAAAACTATATAAGTGCATGAGGATATGTTATTATCATGTTTATTAGACTTCTATGGGTCTTGGGAGAAGCACCTTGCATTTTTGGACTTTTCATATAACAAAAATTATCATAATACTATAAAGGCAACAATATATTTGGGTCTTTATCATAGTCCATGAAAATAACCAGTATGATGGTTGGAGGCAGGTGGGTTAGAATTGTTGGGAACTAGAATTGTGTAGGAGACATCAGAATAGGTTCAATTTATTTGGAATCATATGGATTTTTATCAAATTATAAATAATTCATATGATGATAGATTTCAATGACCCCTAGTGTTTATAGAGGGTGGCCAAGTACTCCTTCGGTTGTCACCATGGATGGCTCACCATAGGACCTGGAGATAATGAAATTTTGTACATAGGTTCATTGGACAATTTAAGGTGCTAAATTGAATCAGGACATTGGTGTACCAATTGGATATTCCATATAAATATAGTTCTTGGAAATATGTTTTCCATGTGTCAAAACATCAAAGGTGTCACCCTAACCCTTCTCGTCTAATCGATATAGATGATGTTGATCTTGACATAGATGAATCCATTCATGAGCATCTAACATGTGTGTTGGATCACAATGGGAAAGTATTGTGAAAAAATACCATACTCAATGTTTGTATTTTGTGGAAAAATAGATGTGTTTAGGATGGAAGATTGGAACAAGAAGTTGATATGAAGGCTCAATTGATTAATCGTTTGTACTCGGAATCATAGATATTCACGGGATTGCATCTCAAGGAAGATCTATAATGTGGTGGTGAGAATGTAAGATCATGAACATTTCAAGAGTTTTCTCAGGCTCATTTGAATGTAATATATTTCCATGTGTGGATTAATTTTTTGTATTGTTGGTGTGTGTTTGGGTAGACCTTTGAGAAAAAAAGGAATAAATTGAGAAGTGTCTGGTTGGCACATGATTTTCCAGAAATGTTCAACCCATCCCTACAAAACATGAAACCTTGGATATATGTGAATTTCAAGGCAAGACCATGGTCTTTCAAAATTTTCACCCTCTTATGTGTATCTTTTAACCCCTATAAAATAGGTTTACATTTATGTGAATGGTTAGGGGAAACCATATGTCGCTGCAAAACTAATTATGCATGAGAATTAATTTGACCTGAAAATTAGTTTTAATAATTATTAAACCCTATATTATTACCAAATAGACCCCATTTGACACTAATTACTCTTTCTATATTTTAGATATTCCATGGATGAATTCTAACCCCTCTTGGACTCTTTTCCTGGTGATTCGAAGCCCAAAATGGAGATATACAACCCTATTAGTAAGAGGATATCATCCCTTTTGATTTCATGCTCCTCATCCCTTATTATGCTAATATAGAAGGGGTTTATAATTTTAGATTTCATTAGATCTATAATTATTTATGTGCATATAGTTCTATGATTTTATATTTATATCTTTATTTATGAGATCTTTATATTTTCAGTCTTGGTTTTAGGTTTTAAATCTAGATCTAATTCTACACTATTACTACACTGAATTATGGGAATTTTCATTGGGAAATCATTCATTATCATATATAGGCATGTGGTATATTATTCAAATATCATAGTATTCATTTCAATTACAATTAGGTTATTGTATAATTTTAATAGTTCGTTTAACAATTTTCATTCCAAATTTAAGTAATTAATGTGCCCAATTAATTATTTGTATAATAGTCAATTTCAGTTAATATCTGAAATGTGTAATTTGGTATAAATAATTGATGGGTGAAATATCAAAATGTTGAATTTTAATCTAGAATAATTATTTTTTGATTTTATTATGGGATATTTACATTGATGGATTATAAGAATAAAATATTGACATAATTAAAGGGATCAATGTGAATAATTAATCATTTTTTTATTAATGGAATAGTAATTGTTAATAAAATGTTGAATTAGTTATTGAAATGTATGCGATTGATACATTTTTTGGCTAATTAATTGTATTGAAGGGATTGATTAAATTTTTAATTAATTAATTTGTTAGATGAGAATAATTAATAATTATATTAATAATTTGAAATGGGTAGTATTAATTATTTTTTAAATTATTTAATGGAATTATTTCTATACAGGGTTTTGGATGAATGAAACTTGGTTGTGATTATTATGGAATGAAGTAGCACATGGGATAATCAAGGTGTGAGAGAGGGATTACCCATGGAAGACATTGAAAGATTCCATTTTTATTTCCAAATGAACATGACAGACTTCAAGGAATAAGACTGTGGTATATTATATTACGATTTCTATTTGACATTTAAATATCATGGATTTGGTCCTGTAAAAATAATATGAGATATTCACCATTTTCTTAGAAAGCTATATGTTTCATTTTTTCTCACACACATTTGATCCTTGAGGTTATATCCCTATGTTCACATTGCTCATCCCAGACAGATTTAGATGTTTTACTATTTTTTATATTATAATAAATGTGATAATGAATGGTAATAGGGGAATTCTGATTATGATATTTGTTGGGGATTGTTCAAAATCAATCATTAGATAAAGAAGGTATTATGGTTTGGGTGTCCTTTGGGACCTAAGGGTTTATGTGGTTAAATTAAGAATAATTATTAATGTGATGGACATTTACTTATTAATTGTACTTATTTATTTATACAACTCTATAAAATATTATTTAATAGATTTTATTTTAGACGCCATTAGCAGTGGCCTATTGAATTGTACACATGGACTACTCAGGCTGTCAATAACATCAAAAATAGACATTATGTTTTCTGTATAGGATAATGGAAAATGACTTTTGTTAGATGTCTATGTTCGGTGGAGCATGGATGAGGGAACCAAATTTTGTTCAAGTCCATTTTGGGAGTATAAACTGTCTTTAATTTTGGATCACATATAGACACAAGGAATTTACTTTATAATGGAATATATAATGTTCAATTTTGTTATTTTATTTCATGTTTTGGTCATCTTGTGATTTTGGAATTGTTCGGTGTCTTATTATATGTTATTTTTTATTCTTATTTAAAACTGGTGTAGTACTCCATTAAAAGAGGGTATAGACTACACAATATCAACATTATACCCTCACTACTAGTAGGTAGCTTCTAGCATAATTGGAGGCACACCGGAGGTCGTGTGTTACTCTGACTCAAGGAAATGGTGAGTGGAGCCTAGGTTGGTAAATTACACCATATACATAATTGACTTGTTTTTTCATGGAGAATACATTCACAATAGATCAGTGACTAGACTAGAGAAGAGTTCCTAAAACAATCAGGTCAAATGGAAATATCTAGTTTAAATGAGTCTGTCCAAGGTGTTCCTATACATGAACCCATGTATCACTTTGTTCTATCCATGTCATAACAAAATACATGACACATCATGCATCAAATATGATGCATTTTTGAATTAAATAAAAGAATATTTGGAACATTTAGCTTCGGGTAAAACTGTAAACCTCTTATTGAATTAGAGAAAATGTCATGATATGAGACATGAGCCTAATAGCGGAAGGGTAAACATATATGGTACCAATATTTTTCAAATGAAGGGAGTTCAAAAAACTACTAGACATATTCTTAAAATAATTTAAACTTTAATGACCAATGAATCAACAAATGAACCACAATTCATTTACCACTTGAGACATTCTATGATCATTCACGTTGTACCACTAATGTTCATTCAATTCCAACATTTTTTCCATAGGTAGAATACACATCTGAAAACTTAAATGTCGGGATATCACAAATAAATGAACATGTAAAAACTAGTACTAATATGATTCTATCCACCTAAGTTGTTTCATATGCATTGAATGAATGGAAGGAGACTAGCCGAACATAATAGTACTATATCAGATTCACTATAAATAAAATATTTAAATTGTTTTCCATAATAACCAAGACCAACTAATCAACATGTGAAAACAAGAAATTCAATTGGAATGTATCCTACATATTGGGGGAAATTCAATTCCTTTAATGAGAAGGTCACTCTACTCCATATATTACAAATGATATCAAACAAAATAATAAGGTTTTATGATTTCACATTACTCAACTAGCGTGTTACATCATTTAGTAGATCAAAGGGGATCACATATATCAAAGAATCATACCATGAAATTACATGTGAAACAAACAAATATGAATAAAATTAATAGTTTTTTAACCCATTTCAGCCATGTATCTGATAGCCCATGTGGAAAACTGGCACAACCCAAGTTGTCTCATTTGACTATAAAATAGAATGAAGACCTAGAGAGTCTCCAAAAAATATAACAATTTCACAATACCTAAAATTCGGTATACTATACCATTGGAATTTACAAAATCCTAAAATAAAGTGTTACCTGATTCTCACTATCATAATATGGTCCAAGTTATAATGACCACCCATCTGAACATAGAATTTATTTAATATTTATGACTTCTACTCTAGAAAATGACCTCAAAATGACACAATATTATAAAAAAACTATCTACATTTTGAAAGGAGGTGTATCCTGCCTTGGGATATCCCCTTTACGAATTATAATCTCAAAACCATTTCAATAGGTCTTGCCTACTAGAAATTCCATAATCCTATCATCCAGTCATTTAATCCATTCGTAAATAGAATAAACCCTATGGAAAATTATGATTTATTAATTCAATGGAAACTCCAAATATATTTAAGCTACCCTTACATGAGGATTTAAATCAAGACCACCATGGAAGATTCCATTTTTATGTTATTATCTCGATTCAAATTCAACCTTTAAAAATTTAAATGATTTTACTCATAACATAAAAAACTAATTATAAGAAAAAATCACATTCAATCATATATATTTAATACCATGAGGGAAAATATGATATTTTTATCAACGTTCATTTTAATCATTAACCATTTATTAACATCCCATAATAAATATGTAATTTATCATATGAATTCATTTTAAGAGAAGAGATGACCTGCTCGGTCTAAAAATCCAATATAGGATCATGAGACTTTTTCAAAAAAGTGAATTCTTATATAAAATTTTTCCCTAACACCATTAATAGGATATATAATAATAATAACTCCCCAACTGACCTAATAGGTTCAATTTGTTCAATGAGGAGGATAAATATATGGTTCATTAAACTCATGTAATAAGTGATCAATCCTTAATAAAGAGGCTAATACAGTTCTGATCAAAATTGAGAAGCATTCACATTTGAAACATTTCAATATATATAATGGTAATATATCAGGATTTAATTATATGGGATTCCATATTCTATTCCATAATGTACCCATACATATTAGAAGAAATAATTTATCTCGGATTTTAATAAAAACCAATTCACACTAGGATTTGAACATTAGAAACATTTTCATTTTAACACATGTCAAATGTGTATATATAAGGCTAAAAATAAGGGTTCATTATACATATTACCTTTTCCCAATTCTGCTGTGTGTATATACCTTTCAACTAAAAAATGGGACCCATTTATTCAAAACCACAAAATCCATCTCATGCAACAAACTATATATCAGAACCATAACTAGAATGTTATTATGATGAGTAAACACATAAACACAGGATAAATAATAGTGAAACACGGAACATTAGCACCATAGTGTTGTAGATATGTAATAATCATAAAAAAACAAATAAATTGAATACAACTCAAGGAACACAATCAAACCGACATCAGATCTTTAATTACACTAAAAATCATGGAATATGAAAGGCATGTAGATCTCAATATTCCAATAATGATGAATGTAATGAAAAATAATTATCATACTAGAGAAAAGGTTTAAATAACATAAATACCTTAAATCTTTATATAATTGAAAGTACATAATACACCGAGGGTGAAATCATATTCAACTCTAATAGAAGAAAACATGAAAAATAGACCAATCCAAGAAAACATGGACTATTCACTATATGTTGGTTGATCACTTCCTAGGAACGAATATTTAACATGTTTCGATACATTTTTAATCTTCTATCTACTTACCCAAAATATAATTAGAATGGAAAATAAAAAATCTATGATAACACTATATGGAATCCTATCTCGACTAACAGATAAAATAGTGGTTGGACTAGTAGGTCGCATGCCCCATGCATTCCTCCTTTTATGCCGGTGGCTACCTACTAGTATTGACTATCACAGGAGGTGATAGTTGGGAGAATATACAATCATATTAGAGTTTATTGTCAGTATAGTAAATATGAATTAATATCCAAAGCAATATTATATGAAAAATAGAGCAGTGGAAGAATAGTGTTAACCAAATATAAAACCATGTACAACACCAATAAAGAACAATGCATGCATTTCTAGATGAAGATACATAACTTAAATTCAATACATACAACCTCAAACATGATAAAATACAATATTATAATGTAAAAAATAAACATAAATCCTCATAGGACATCTCCAAAAACATAGTGATCTCTATATAATTCTTTTTCTCTTAACTACCATGCTCAACATGAGTTATACATAGTGTGTAAACTACTTTATAATTAAGAAAAAATTTAAGACAACACATGGAAAATGTTCATGTGCATACAAAAATATCCATTCATTAAAATGAATAAATTTATTAATAAATCTATATACCATCTACTTCATTACTAGGTTTCCTATCTCATTCAATATCAAGGTATGATTCGGTTCAATTTAGATGAAATATAGGAAATGGACATTATCCCTCAAAATATAGATAATTAGATTTCAACACATTAACTCGGTCAAGATGAGATTAAAAGAAGAAAGATTCAATGGCTATCAAGATAATACAAATGAAGATCCATAGAGACCATACATGTTTGATATTTAATTCAATAAAATTATATCTTTGAAATCCTAGGGTAGGAATTGATGAGTCTAATGTTTCAAGGGAGAGAAGGTCATACAGATAGTGGAGGAGTAGAAATAAAGAAGTGAAAATAAAATACATTAAGGGAGGTAATATAATTTAACCATTAAAACTGGGATTTTGGATTTGGATTAATGGTTTATCAAAACCATGTGCTATCCGATCATCTCCTTCATCTTAGGAACCCATGTAAACAATATAAATGAAAATAATGATGAATATATAATATGTCTCAATGTAATAACAGTGAGAGAAAATCCCTTTTCTCATGTCCCTAATTTCATTGTACAAATTTGAACAAACTATATAATAAATATTGGTTTTTTAAATGTATTGTGTAATCACACTCATATATATCATATGAAATATTATATTCATATAAACTTTTTTCTCTTCTTTAATAATATCTCTTTGATAATGTTACTCTATCTTGTGATAAATGTTTTGTTTTTCATTTATGTTTTTTTGGTAGATTTATTCATCCAGAATTGATTTAATATTCACTATATACAAAAATAAAACCCTAACATATAGATAATATATATTCATAATATACATTTTTATAATCATCAATTAAATATTATATATTGAAAAATTATTTAGACAATTAAAAAATACGGTATGTCGTATATACACATCATCGTTGTTTACATTATCATGGAATATATAATGAATTGAATGGTAGATATTAATTCAAATAACATGAATAATTTTTATTTTTATATCATAAATATTAAATAATTATATACACCGTACAATTCATGTCAAAAAATTATTTGACGTGTCACATCGTATTGTGGAGGCTGTTGTCCACATGTATGCATGATTAATGTTATTATTTTATTATGGATTGAAAGGTAAGAAGGTAGAGGTGATATAATACTTTAAATATATTTTATATCCATAAATATCATATAATTATATTTAATACATCATATTATCTATCTATGTGACATGATGATGGATAAAAAAAATTCAGCGATTACCGAGGATGTATTCCTCCGAACACGTGATTGTTTGTTTCGTTTCCCTTTTGATCGAAGGGGAAATAGATGTTGGTTATGAAACTAACATAATAACATATAATTAAAAATTATATAAATAATTTTTTATATCATTATAATTGAATCATATTTTGTGGGGGAGGAATAAGAAATAAGACCAAGAGGTGTTGTTATGAACTACACCTATTAATCAGAGAGCATCATCATATTTATACATCTTGTCTTCTTATGAGTTCTACCTAACAAAAATAAGTCCTATATGACATGGGGTGATAATTATTAAATTTATTTGGTTAGGGTATGGGATTAATAAAATCATATTCTAGTATTAATTTGACAGGATATGAAATTTCCTTTTTATATTGGGAAACAAAGACACTTAAAACTACATTATTATTTACCAAAATATTTCAAAACAATACAATTGAGTCCCACTAAATATTCCTCAAAAGTCAATAATCACATAATGTGAGATCTTTAGTGTTTTATTTATTTAAAAAAATAGGATTAATAAATTTTTTTAGTTCATTTGAAGCCTTGTCATGTTAGATTAACTCAACAGTAAACCCATTTTAACCTTAATAATTTCAATTACTTTTCCCAAATTTAATGTTTATTTCTGAGAAAAAAATAAATTCACATTATCAAATAAAATAAAATTTTATTATTATTAATTATTTACACACAATATAATATTAAATTATTATAATTTAATTAATTAAATTTAAAATTAATCCCACAGAAGCAACGAAAAGAGGTTTTCTAATTAAAACTATTCATATGAGTAATAGTTTTCTTAACAAAATTGAAAATATAATTTATTCCAAAAAATTAAAAATGATCAATAATAATATAATTGAACTAATTTAAATTTTAAATAGACATTAAAATATAATTAACTTGATTATTCTTGTATAGGAAATTAATTTATCATTAGAAATTGTATTTTTAATATTCCTTGAACAATAAATCATTTCATAAATTTAAAAAATTAAATAGAAAGTAATGATTAAATGATGATATATAAAATGAAATTCATTTTCTCTGATAATGATTATAAATGTTCATATATCAAATTTTATTAATTTTTTATAAAAAATAATAAAATCAATTTTTTAAATTTTTTTATTGTAATATATAATGACAATTAAAATATTATATAAGTATTTACCAGTATAATTTTATTTTAAAAAAACCTATATAAAAAAATTTAAAAAAATTTATTCTACATATATATATATATAATATCTAGTTTTTAATTGTAATTTTTGAATAATAATATTAATATTATATTGGGGGTTGTTAAAAATTATTGTTCCATGTAATACATGCTAATAAAGAAATTAAATCAATTTGGAAAACATTATTTTATAAATTCAAGATGGGAAACATTTACATTCCATAAAATTAATTACATCCCTAGCATTATATAATATTTATAAAAACAAATGATAAAACATATGCCTCATAATATCCCTCAATTTCTATGATGATTATTTATGTTGCTGGTTTCTACAAAAAAACCATTTTTTGGGAATGTGGTTGTAATGTACAGGTTCGGAAAGCCACCAAGAGGTGCCCCGTACTCGGTTCATCACATAGCCTCAAGTGCATTTTCTTGAACACCAGAGGCTGCTGACTAGCTGTGAGGGACTTGGCTGTGATAGTGGGTAAATTATGCCCTCATTGGCAGAGTACACAGTAGAGGTAAACAAATACAAACTAGAGCAGAAGCAGTAATAATTAAACATAGATGTAACAATAGAAAACTAAAAGTATAAACTAGAGAACATATATAAAATGATGCATGATACATATGTCATGTAAAAAAGACAAACATGTCACAATTCCGGAATACAACATTGCTAAAAAAAGTGCAGAAGAAAGATAATAAAATACTTATCATCACAAAGCATATCTTGGTCCCATGCTCTCCAGCTCCATAGTAAACCTTGTACAGGATGTAGTAGGGAACTATACCTTATCTATACATGCAACAATATAATTGTTTTGGTCCCAAAAGCATGGCCAAAACAAGGTGTGAGAAAAAATCCCAGAGGGAAACCACAACGAGATCTGTGCCTAATAGTCTGTGAGAATATGGAAGGTAAAGTAGAGAAGGAAGTAAACAAGGAAGTTCTAAGCAGTAAACAATCCACAGTTCAAAGCATTCAAGTCACCACATAACGTGCAACAACTAATCAAAATAGGTAAACATAATAGTTAACCCTTTGGGAAGTACCCACAACCTATCCCCTATGGTCCTGCCTAGAATTACAAGCAAGTATCTAAACACAACGTAACCCTCTAGGAAGTCCTCATAGCCTATCCCCTCAGGTCCTACCTAACTAGTACAATCAACCCTCTAGGCAGTACACTCAGTCAAACCCCCTATGGTTCAGCTGAAGAATAGAATCCCTGAGGAATCACTTACTTTGAATTCCACCTATAGTCTCGTAACGGTACTAAAGGCGCTCTTGGGAAGCACTCAATATATCATTCCCCCTTGTGTCATGCATCGAGGAACTACAAACACTCTGAAGAAGCACTCAATGTTAACTCCCCCAGTGGTCTTGCATTATAAGTAAACCTAACTCTCTAGAAAAGCCCTCAACGTCTATTCTCTATATGGTCTAAACACTAGGTTCTCACGGACCTGTGTAGGTCAAGCAGGTGTAGGAGTCCGTAATGGCCAAGGTAAACCTCAAGAACTACATGGATAGCATTCTACAACACAACAACATAACATAACAATAGTCACACCATCCTACAATACTAGGTCTGGAAAAGTAAACAACATCCTAATAGAAAACTAGACCCAGTGGAATGATAGGAAAAACATGCATGGTCAACACATCCAAAGCACATCAATTCTCCCTATTCATAGTCAAATATCATCTACTCAATAAAACCTGCATAACAGAAAAACAATAGGGATAAAATGGTAAAAGTGGAATACCCCGTTCATGGGTATTGGGTAATTTTGCATATAAAACTCAGATAAATTCAACAAAATGGCACAAAACACCTAACTCAACATTAATATATCACTCTATGTGAACCTCAAGTCTTGAATTTCCTTAGATCTCCGATGATCTACAAAAACGTCTAAAAGGTTCAATAGAGGATAACTTGAGAAGGAAGAAGAATGATGGAACGAGGCTCCAGATAAAGAGAGATCATACCGAGGAAATCCCCATGAAATCAACAGTAGTCAAATCGGAGATCGAACGAAGGCTCGAGAGCTCAAAGAATAATCGTCATCGTATGGTTTCTCTCGGACGAACAAGACCTAGAATAAGGGTGTTCTGTCAGTCAGACCGAACCTCAGTGTGTTTAATGAACATAAAATAAAGTACACGACATGAACTTTTGAAATCCATGGGGTGTACTTGCTATTTCTGTACCCCACAGTAGGCGGACTCCAGGTCACCCCCACATGGTCGTGTGCATGTCTGCTACACAGCCAGCACACGACGACCCGCGGTAAGCGAGTACACGGCGTGTAATCATAAAGTACATGGTGTGTACTTCAAAAATTTCTAGAATTTCATGTTTTTTCTAAAAAACGACTATAAAAGGAAAAACATACATGAAAATAATATCTGAGTTCTTAAAAACTTCCCCCCTTAAAGAAATTCTTCCTCGAATTTCCCTTGCGTGGCATAGAAGAAGAAACCCTGAACAGCTCATGCCATTGCAATCGTACATCAGCCACCATCTCCAAAGTCTCTTCCTATACTCACCCGTGCTACCATAGCACATGTACCAGAGGAAAAGACTAGCCATGGAGAACCATTGTTCTATGATCAAAAATATGGATAGGATGCTCCTTGAAATATGTTTCCACTTCCAGCTCAACCTCCTCGGGTTGGAAAACATGAGATGGGTCTGAGAAGTAACATCGATGCTAAGAAACATAGAAGAAGTTATGAATATCCCGGTACCTCTGAGGTAACTGAAACTGATAGGAAACTAGCCCAACTCTCTCCAACACCTCAAACAACATGACGTACCTCAGTGAAAGCATATCCTGTCTCTTAATCCTCTTGTGTCCCAACCTCGGTGTGACACGTAGAAAAACCTAATCCCCAAACTCGAACTCTAGAGGTCATCTCTGCGGATCAGTATAAGACTTCTGTTGATATTATGCAGTAGTTTTCCTCTTTTGAATAAACTCTATTTACCCTATGGTCTTCTGAACAAGACGAGCTCCCAACAAAGCTATCTCTCGTACCTCCATCCAACGTAAGGGTGGTCGGAATGGCCTACAATACAAAGCCTCATAAGGTTCCTTAATAATAGTTTTTAAAAACTATTTTTGTAGGAAAACTCCACAACTGGTATGTTTTTTCAAGAACCTCCAAATCAAGAATGTATTCTCAGAGAGTGTCCCCAAGAACCTAAATCGTATGCTCGGATTGGCCATCAGTCTGGGGGTGGTAAGATGTACTCAAAAGTACCTGTGTACCCAAAGCCTTCTGAAGCCCCTACCAGACAGGAGAAGTAAAACGTGCATCCCTGTCTAAAACGATGGAATGTGGAACTCCATGCAGACGTACAATCTCACAGATGTACAACTATTCAAACTCATCAACACTGAAGGTCTCCTTGATCGGTAAAAAGTGATAAACCTTCGTGACTCTGTCAATGACAACCCAAATAGTATCATTCCCTCGAGGGGACCTCGGTAAACCTATGAATAATCCATCACGACATCATTCCTCTTCCACTCAGGAATGGGTAACTGTTGAAAAATCCATGCTAGTCACTGATGCCCCACCTTCACCTGCTGATAGGTGGAACACTTCATGAAAAAACTAGCAACATCTCTCTTCATACTAGGCCACCAATACTGACGGTGTAGATAATGATACATCTTGGTGACACCAGGATGAACTGCCCAACCTGAGGAATGAAAGTCCCACATCTTCTCCTCATGTATGTTTGTCAGCACCCATACATTCCCCTAGAAACACAAGATATCATCCTATCCTATGGTATATCCATGAATAGGGCTCTCTCCTAACACGCTTTCCCGTATGACTAGGCTTTCAGAATCTGATTTATGCCTCATTCTCACTCGATCAAAAAGAGTATAGGTAACAGATATAGATGAATGAAAAGTCTTCCCCTATATGTTGTGTTCCTCTAAATTCATCTTAGTGAATATATCCATGAGCTTCCATTCATTGTTGGCCTCTTAAACTGCATGTATCTATGTTCTCCTGCTCAACGCATCAGCCACTACATTGCCCTTCCCTGGCTTATAGGCAAGCTCAATGTCAAACGACTGGAGGTACTAAACCCACATTCGCTACCTCAAATTCAGATCATACTGAATGAAGATATACTTGAGAGTTTTGTGGTCATTGAAAACCACAAAATGGTCTCCCAGAAGATAAAGTCTCCAATAGCATAAGAAATGAATAACAATAGCCAACTCAAGATTGTGAGTCGGCTAGTTCCTCTCATGTGGTCTCAACTGTCGAGAACCGTATGAAACAACCTCTTTTCCCTACATAACAAAAGCTCTCAGCCCAATACTCGATGCATCATAGTAAACAGTATATCTCTTTCCCATATCTGGAAAGACAAGTATCGGTACTAAAGTCAACCTCCCTTTCATCTCCTGAAAGGCTAACTCACAATAATCTGACCACAATAACATTACACCCTTCTTAGTCAGACATGCAAGTGGTGCATCTATGTGTGAAAAGTCTTGAATGAAGTGTCTTTAGTATCCATCCAGACCTGTTGGATGCTCCCAAGAAACTACCTCTCTCAAATTCTTAGGGTCCATTGATACTAGTGTCTCTGAGGTAACATGACCCAAGAAGTGAATCTAATCCATCTAAAAGTGAAATTTTGAGAGCATAGAATATAACTGATGCTCCCTCAGTGTACTCAGAATGATCTCAAGATGGGTAGCATGGTCGTTTCTATTATGAGAGTACACCAAGCTATCATCCAGAAAAACCACCATGATGAAATCTAAGTATGGATAGAACACTCGGTTCATCAGTGACATGGAAAATATAGATGTGTTCGGGAGACCGAACGACATAAACTTATAATCATATAGACCATACCTTCTCTAGGAGGCTGTGAGAGGTATATCAGAAGGTATAACATGCAACTGATTGCAACCAGACCAGAATTAAATCTTTGAGAACACTCAAGCTCCTTGAAGCTCATCAAAGAGATCATCAACCATTGTTAATGGATATCAGTTCTCATCCATCAACTAGTTCAGCTTCCAATAATACACAAAATGTCTGATAGTGCCATCTGCCTTCTTTGCAAATAGGATAGGTGAACCCCAAGGAGAAATATTTGGTCAGATGAAACCCTTTGCATGTGACTCCTCCAACTGATTCTTGAGCTTCTGCAACTCAAGTGTAGCCATCCTATAAGGAGGAATGGAAACTAGTGCCGCTCTAATCACAAGCTCAATAGAATATTCTACCGCATGCTCTGGAGGCCAACCCGAATAGTCATCTTGAAATACATCTCTGAGATGATCCACCACAAGAGGAAAGTCTAACTGTGAAGTCCCATGGTCATCCAGATATAGACTAGCAATCTGGGATATAACTCCTCTCATCCCATGATGCTTGGGTCTAGCTCTGCTCGCCAGGACAACCCATTCACCCTTATGAAGAAAGGACCCACCCTCTGGGGAGGTGAAGCTCACCCTACGGCCATAGAAATCGACGACTACATGGAAGGGAACAAGCCAGTCTAGTCCAAGAATGAAATTAAAGCCTAACATCTCTAGGTCATAGAGGTCCCATAAAAAGTGACACCCACCAACCTCTAGATGGAATTCCTTACACTAGCGTACACTTGTTGTTCTAGTCCCCAACTGAGTGTCTATAGTCAAGATATCATCAGAAGAAAAGATGCAGAGCCTAAGGCTCTCCACAACCAGAACAGATATAAATCTATGGGAAGACCATGTATCAAAAAGAGATTAAGCTAAAACTGAGGCATCTATGACCGTACCTCAAACTGTAGAAGGTCTGGGATCTTTCTCCTATTGTGTCTGCTCCACTGCAAAAGTTTTTCCTACTCCATGGCCCTATGACCCCAGCCTGAACACTTTAAGCTAATCCACCATGATGTCGCTGGAAATCGGGAAAATGGCTACCATGGCCACGACCAACACCTTAGCCTGAACAGCCGGAAGAACTACAGTTCCCAGACTGGTGAGAAACTGGTGGTGCTGATTTTGAACGAGGATTCATAAAAGAACCCCTGTCACTAGCTGCTGGTGAGAAGATCTGACAAAAGCGCTGAAGATAACCCATCTTTCCACAGGATCAGCACTCCACGAGGTCTCTCGGGCAGTGTGGCCTCATATGACCGCTCTTCCCACACCGATATCACACCACCAGGCTACCATAGAAAGTTCCTCGCCTCCTCGGAGCACCACAGGAAGACTCTCTATGATTCTTCCTACTGTAAGTTGGAGGGATGCTGACTCCCGATGTCGAGCCGCCCTGGCTCACAACTCCAAAATCCCTCAGATTGTGCTCTGTGATTAGTTCTTGGTTAATGATATAAGTGATAGAAGTCAACCAGAAGAAGTTCACCTGTGATCGAATGTCATGCCTCAAGGCATCATCGAATTTCCTCTCCAGGAATAACTGATCAACTCCTAGAATAAGCGTGAAGTGATGCAGCTCGGTAAAGTATGAGAAATATTCCATAACAGAAAGAGTACACTTCTCTAAACTCATAAAATTTTGAAATCGATTATCCCTCAGGGTATCTGGATAGAATTAATCTATGAAGATGCACTGAAACTCATCCCACGACATAAAATGTTGGTGTCCCGCCAATTAGATCACATACCACCTCCTCTTGGAGGAGTCCAAAAATATATAGGTAGCGAGAATGAACACCTCTCTGAGGGTGTCTCTAGAAGCTCAAAGATCGTAAGCATGGCCTCTAGCCATGACACTGTAGCCTGAGGTCCTCCTTCCCCTGAAAAAGTGGGAGGATGCTACTGTTATAAAACCTACATCAAATCTACCATCGACGGGGCAGGAGTTGGTGCCCCCTGAATAGTCTTCATCATCCTCATGAAGCCTTCCCTGAACTGTGAATCAGCACCTATCATAGGTATAATAGATAGTGCTAAGACTGGCGCAATATGAGGATCAACGGGAAGTCCCTGAACTGCCATATTCAGCATCTGATCACTGCCCTGTAACTGGAGGACGTCTCGATGGCATGACCCATCAAGGTCAAATGCACACCTTAGATCAGGATTAAAGGGGACTGAGACGTATAATTGTAGTATGGGAACATGATAAGATAACATTAATGTTTTACAAAACATGACTACAAGGCATGTATAATTCATACAAGGTGTGTTTCCTTAATCCATTCACATGGGCATTTTACTCAGCCAAAACTGGTCGTGTAACACCCAAACCACACGAAGTGTTGTCCAAACACAATGTGTTTTCCTGAATCCTCTTCCCATGCCAGAGTCCTTCTACATGGTTATTCCACATGGAAATCCCAATACATGACTACAGGGCGTGTTCAAGATAGGCATGGCATGTAATTGAAAAGCTTCTCCTAGCCCGTGTTATTTGTCACGACCCGTCCTCGGGGCCCGTGCCGTGACTACCCCAAGCCCGCCTTCCAAAGGCCAGGGGCTGGCGACTTGCACCAAGGCGTAAAATCCCAGTAAACAGGGAAGGCATTGCCTTTATAAGTAACAACCACACAGAGTCAGCAAGCGGAAAGTAAAGTGCAGAAAAGTAAAGGGGGCCGGAATACAAGCCCAACTGTAAAGTACAACTGAAAAAGTAAAGTAAAGCAACTGAAGAAAAGACGGCGGCCTCGTGTCGTCCACTGGCAATCCCACCTGAAGGGTGGGTACAGATAGCCTCCAGGCTCCTCGGGTCCCACGTCCGCTCCGAGCACGTCCCGCCCAGTGGTCCACCTCCAGGTACCGTCCTGCTCCACGCCCCAACCGTGATCAGCGCTGTCCGTCGTCTACAACCAACACAACAAGGTGCGGGCATAGCCCGTGCAGGGGTGAGTACAAGCTACTCAGTAAGGACCCCGAGACCCCCGAAGGTCTCCCGAAATCCACAAAGGATATAGCACAAAAGAAAGATGCAATCATGAAGTAACATCTGACTCAACTTAGGTATATGCCCATACATATACCTAAGTCCCCAATTCTAGCTCTGCTCACGAGCTCAAGAAGAACTCAATCCACAAAGGAAAGCAAGACTCAAATCCACAAGGAGAGTAAACAGTAAATCCACATAGGATAGTTCAGCACAATCCACAAAGGAGAGTAACATAAGATTCAGCTCAACCAGGTATACTTTTTCAGATGACGTCAAAGATGATCACTGATCCATCTAAGTCGTCGGACCCACGAAGAATCGATAGGTACTAACCCACGCAAAAGACCCACATAGGATCGGGCTCACACAGAACCTGTAGGCAGTGGCTCACACAGAACCAGTAGTAAGGACCCACATAGGATCGGGCTCACACAGAACCTGTAGCACTGATCCACGTAGGATCGCTGAGTGCAGTAGTCGACGCAGTCCACTGAGGATCTCTGCACAGTCGTCGCCGCTGTCCACGAAGGATCTCTGCTCTGTCGTCGTCGCAGTCCACGGAGGATCTCTGCTCTGCCGTCGTCGCAGTCCACGGAGGATCTCTGCTCTGTCGTCGAAGTCACAGTCAGCGCTAGGGTTCCCGCACACAGCGAGCTCGTTTAGGAGGGTCCGCTCCACGAGCCGAGAGGCTGATACATCAACTGACACGTAGTCCGAAGTTGATGTATCCAAAAGTTCTGTATCGACAACAGGATCTCAACGCAACAAACGGCGCGTCAATCGGACGCCCGGTCTGAGAGTTATTGGCATTTTCGTCCTAGGGGCCCGGTTGGTTTTTAGGGCAAAACCAACCCGACCGTACTCCGCCTGTATCCTATCCTCGGGCGGAGTATGCCAAATGTTCTGTCTCACTTAGAGGAAACTACCACAGCTGACGGTACGTCGATCGGACGTCCGTAGCTCAAGTTATGAGCGTTTCCGCTCCGAGGGCCCGGTTGGTTTCGTGTACGAACCAACCCGGCCGAACCCAAAGTCTTCCGAAACCTTGAGTATAATACACAGAAACGACCGTATCGATCCAAGGATCGCGTAGCCGCTGACGGTTCGTCAATCGGAGGTCTCAGGCCCATGATAAGGGCAAAAGACCGAAGAACGCCCGAAAACGGGGGTTCTGGGCCCGGGGCGACCCGGCCCGAACCACCCCTGGGTCGGCCGAACCGGGTCGGCCCGAACCGGGTCGGCCCGACCCGGCCCGACCCGGCTAGGCCGGGTCCGGTCCGGCCTGGGCGCGGCCCGGCCGACCGGACCGGCCGGCTCGGCTTCGGCCGAGCGGCCGAAGGGGCGCCGCGGGTTTGACCCGCGGCTTAGGTGGAACGCGGCCCCGCGGGGGGCCGCCTGTCACGCGGACGCGGCCGGGCCGCCGCGTCCCTCCCTGGTTCCGCGCGGCCGCGGAACCAGCTGCCGCCACCGTGGCTGAAGCCGCGGCGGATCTCCTCCACGGCGGCGCGCCGGGCGCCGCCGGAGTTGCTCCGGTGGCCCGTTTTGCCTCCCGTCTGCGCCGTTGCTCCTCCCTGGGGCCGATCTTTACTGCGGGATCAACGGATCGCCCTTGCCGCACGGTTCGTCGTCGTCCGCCAAATCCGCACAACAAAAGATCGGCGGAGGGTTGCCGGGTCTTGTTCGTTAGATCCGCACCCTCCGCGTTAGTCATAAACAACGGGAGGAAAAGAAAATAATCAACAACAATTTTAATTAAATTAAATTTGTTCGGAGATCAGGTTCTTTATTTTAAAAGAATAAACACGGGGAATAAAATAAAATATTCCAACAACCCTTACCTTGTCGTCGTCGGGCGTGAGGTCGTCGCGGAAGGAGGGGATCGTCGCGTCGTTGCGGAGGAGACGTTCGTCGCACCGCGGGAAAAACGTCGCGCCGACGATCTCCGGATCAAGATCAAACGGATTTAATTAATTTAAATCCAATGATATCGAATTATAAAAAGGGGAGAATTAGAAGATTCGATTCTCACCTTTAACCGCTGATCGTAGGTCCGCCGCGGAAGAAGAGGCGCCGTAGAAGAAGAAGGAGAAGGTCGCGAAAAAGATTGTTGACGTCGCGGATCGTGCGTCGTCGAATTCCGGTTCCGGCGTTCTTCGCGTTCTTCGCGTTCTTCGCGTTCTTCGCGTTCTTCGCGGGGAGAGTGGAGGTTTAGAGGATCTCGCACAACAGGAGGATCCTCCAAAATAGACACGTTTGTCTATTTTATTATTTTGCAAACAAATGCAAAACGCGTAAGTAACGACCCATTAAATTCGTTGAATTAATTCAACGAATGAAACGGCCCATTTAATTCACGAAATAAACCGCCCAATTAAATGGTATGTTAAGAAATAAAGAAAACGCGTCGGTTGACTTTTCAGTTACTTTGACGGGTTTTCGCGGGTGCGTTACTTAGCGAAAGAAACGGCGGGGCTCGTGCGGGCCCTGCCTCACAAATATCCTACCAAGAGGGTAGGATATTTCCGGATAGCACCCTATCCCCTTTAACTCAGGTCAAGTGGCTTCCAAGTGACTTCCAAGCAGCTTAAGTGAAATAAAATAAAGTTATCGCACAACCTTTATTTTATTTCCGACTTAAAGCCCAAAATTTTAAAAACCACGGTTGAGCAAACGCAACTCCGGAAGAGGCGTTTCTAAGCAAATACCGGCGCTGCGATTTCATCGGTGCCCTCAGAATTCGATTCCGGGCACCGGTTCAAAATATAGAAAAACTCGCTCGTCCGTTCACTGAACGTACCCGAGCCAAACTTCGGAAATTGATTCCGGGCACACCGGGCCTCGGAATCAGGTGCCGTCTGAAGCTGTGCTCTTGTAAAATTCCAAAGAAAATTAAGGAAAAAAAATTTCCTTGAAATTTTCAGGTCTTTACATTACTCCCACCTCAGGGCTTTACGTCCCCGTAAAGATACATCAAAAACTAGGGGAACAAATGGGGGTACTGAGCACGCATCTGAGCCTCCCGCTCCGGAGTGCTCTCCTGGAGGTTCCCGTGCTGCCATCTGACGCGCACAAGAGGAATCGACCGCCCACGTAGGACCCTCTCCTGTCGATCCTCGATCTCCACTGGGACCTCCGCAAAAGTCACCCCATCGTCCACGTCCAGCTCCCCAAAGTCGATGATGTGCGACGGGTCGTGCACGTATCTCCTCAGCTGAGACACGTGGAAGACGTCGTGCACCCGGTGCAACTGAGGTGGTAGAGCCAGGCGATAAGCCACCTCTCCTATCCTGCTGAGGACCTGGAAAGGCCCGATGAAGCGTGGAGACAACTTGCCGCCTCGGCCAAATCTCCGTAAACCACGTCGAGGTGAGACACGCAAAAAGACGTGGTCTCCATCCTCGAACTCTAGTGGCCTCCGCCTCCTGTCGGCATACGACTTCTGCCGGCTCTGAGCTGTCCTCATCCTCTCCTGGATGATCTGGACCTTCTCTGTCGTGGCTTGGACCATCTCTGGTCCCACGAGTGCTGACTCCCCAGGGTCTGTCCAGCACAACGGTGATCTGCAGGGTCTGCCGTACAACACCTCGTATGGTGCCATCCTGATGGTGGAGTGGTAGATATTGTTGTACGCGAACTCCACCAAGGGTAGGTGGTCCTCCCAGCTGCGACCAAAGTCGAGAACACATGCACTGAGCATGTCCTCGAGTGTCTGTATGGTCCTCTCCATCTGACCATCCATCTGAGGGTGGAAGGCTGTGCTCAGATGGAGCCGCGTCCCGAACGCCTCCTACAACCCCTTCCAAAGCCGGGAAGTGAAACGAGCATCTCGATCGGAGACGATAGACGATGGCACACCGTGAAGCCGTACGATCTCCTAGACGTAAAGACGTCCCAAGCTCTCCACCGAGCCCTGCTCTCTGATGGGTAAGAAGTGTGCCGACTTGGTGAGTCGGTCGACAATCACCCAAATGGAGTCGTGACCTCTGGAAGTGCGTGGAAGTCCAGTCACGAAGTCCATAGATATGCCATCCCACTTCCACTCCGGGACCTCCAAGGGCTGTACCAATCCTTCTGGTACCTGATGCTCTGCCTTCACCTGCTGGCAGGTGAGGCATCGTGAAACGAACTCTGCCATAGCTTTCTTCATGCCCGGCCACCAGTGCTGTCGTCTGAGATCCTGGTACATCTTCGCCACTCCGGGATGCACCGCCAAGGGAGAAGTGTGAAACTCTCTCAGCACCTCCTCTCGTAAAGCGACTGGTACGAAGGTACGTCCTCTGAAAAGGATGTCGTGCTCTGCTCCAAGGGAGAAACCATCAGGCGCCTGACATGAGGATATCAGTGCACGCCGGGTCTCACAGTCAGCGTCCCCACGCTGAGCCTCTCTGACCCGCTGTAGAAGTGGAGGAGAGACTGTGAGATACTGAAGAAAGGCTGCTCTGTCTCTATCCACGAAGGATATCTATAAGGAGGCTAGCTGCTCCGTCGCCTCCTCAAGTAGCTGAATGCCCGTCCTCCTGCTGAGGGCATCGGCTACCACGTTCCCCTTCCCAGGAGTATAGACTATCTCAAAGTCATAGTCCTGGAGGAACTCAAGCCATATCCGCTGTCTCAGGTTCAGGTCCTTCTGAGAGAAGATATACCTGAGACTCTGGTGGTCAGAAAAGACTGTGAAGCGCTCGCCCATCAGATAGTGCCGCCAAGTCTTCAGAGCGAAGACCACTGCTGCTAACTCCAGGTCATGAGTGGCGTAGTTCTGCTCATGCGGCCTCAACTGACGTGATCCGTAGGCGATCACGGCCCGCTCCTGCATCAGGACGCACCCGAGTCCAGTCCCTGATGCATCGCAGTAAACTACGTACCCAACTCCCTCCTCAGGCAACCTCAAGATAGGTGCGCTGGTCAATCTCTGTCTCAGCTCCTGGAAGCTCTGCTGACATCTGTCTGACCACACAAAGGGTTTCCCCTTCTTCGTCAAGGCTGAGAGTGGTGCCGCAACTCTAGAGAAGTCTGGCACAAATCTCCGATAGTATCCGGCTAGGCCCAAGAAGCTCCGCACCTCCGTCACGCTCCTGGGTGGCTCCCAAGCTAGCACTGCCTCGATCTTCACGGGATCCATAGCAACTCCCGCCTCAGAGATGACGTGCCCCAAGAAGTGGACCTCACGTAACCAGAACTGGCACTTTGAGAGCTTTCCATAATGCTGGTGCTCTCGGAGTGTGTCTAGCACAACTCGCAGGTGGTAGGCATGCTCCTCCTCAGTCGTCGAGTATACCAAAATGTCGTCAATGAAGACCACGACAAATCGGTCGAGGTATGGCTGGAAGATCCTATTCATGAGGCTCATGAACACTGCTAGAGCATTGGTTACGCCGAATGGCATAACCAAGAACTCATAATGGCCATACCGACACCTGAAGGCCGTCTTCTGCACGTCCTCGTCTCGAACTCTGAGCTGATGATAGCCTGACCGGAGGTCTATCTTCGAGAACCACCGCGCTCCCCTGAGCTGATCGAAGAGGTCATAAATCCGTGGCAGCGGATACTTGTTCCTCACTGTCACCTGGTTCAGGCGACGATAGTCGACACACAGTCGCAAGCTCCCGTCCACCTTCTTGGCGAACAAAATCGGGGAAGCCCAGGGTGAAACACTGGGTCGGATAAACCCCTTGCTCTGCAAGTCCTCCAACTATACCCGCAGCTCCCGAAGCTCGGCGGGGGCCATCCGATATGCTGGAGTAGATATCGGGGCTGTCCCGGGGTACAAGTCGATGTAAAAGTCTACCTCTCTACGAGGAGGTAGCCCTGGAACGTCGTTGGGAAAGACGTCCACGTACTGGTCCACCACTGCAGGAAAAGCCGGACTCCGCACGTCCACTGCTCCTAGGATGAGGCTAGCCAACTGATGAGAGATGGGCTGCACTCTCCTCCGCGGAAGTCCATCCTGTGCTGCAAAGGTTCCCTTCTCGCCGGTGAAGGTAAACCTGCTCCCGTCGGTGTGAACACATCGCACCTTGCGCCTAAAACAGTCAATCTGGGCATGAACCGTGGATAGCCAATCCATGCCCAAGATGACGTCGTAAGGCCTCGATGCCGCTACAAGGAGATCCCAGCCGAAGCTCTCGCCTCCTAGAGTAAGATCACACTGCCGGCACCAGTGCGTAATCGTCGAGTCTGCTCCCGTAGGAGTCTCTAGCCGTAAGGATCGAGCCAACGGCTCAGTCGGAATCTCCGAGCTCCGAACAAGGGCAGAGGCTATGAAAGAGTGACTCGCTCCTGTGTCTATAAGTACTGCAGCAAGGGTGGAATAGACACAGATCGTACCTCGAATCATCTCTGGCATGTCGGGGTCGTAGGCCTCCACTGCCTGGAGCTGGGCCTGCCCCTGCCCACCAGCTCCCTGTGGTCGAGGTGGACCTCCTGGTGGTGGTTGGGGTAGAGCCTGGAAGCGTCGCCCACCACCCGCTGCTCGGCCAGCTCCTCTGCCTCGTCCGCCTCCTCCCTGCGGACCGCCACGGTCGACCCTCTGCCTCTGCCGGGGTGGCCCCTCCACCGTCTGCTGCTCCTCTGATCGGCGGGTCGGGCAGTCACGAGCCATGTGACCCTGCCCGCCGCAGGAGTAGCACAGCCTACCTCTCGGAAGGCTGGCACTCCGCTGTGTGCCTCGCACTGCTGAGCCGGTGTCCTGAGGCCGTCTGCGTGGGGGTCTGGTCTGCCTGGACTCGAGAGTCATCCGTCGGCTACCTGCTGCCGAAGACTCAGCTACCTGCCGCCCTGCGCTAGGTCTCGCCGCTGAAGAAGGCTCTGCCAGGAAGCTCTCGATCAGGAGGGCTCGCTCCAGCACTCCCGCCTGGGTCGGAATGCTGAGGGAGATCAGCGACGCCCGAATCTCCTGTCGCAAGCCCTGCTCGAAGGTCCGGGCCCGGAAGAAGGGGTCCCGTACCATGTCGGCCGAGTAGCGAGATAGGTCAGTGAACCTCGCCGCGTACTGAGCGACCGTCATGCTGCCCTGGCGCAGCTGGAGAAGCTCCTGGATGCGCACCGCTCGGAGGGTGGCCGGGACGAACTCAGAGCGGAAGAGGCTCTCGAAGTCCGCCCAGAGCAAGGATGCCTCATCGTGAACCTGGAGCATCAGGCTCCACCATCGTCCTGCCGCCACCTGCAGGAGGCTCGCCGCGAGAATCACCATGAGATCCGCTGGTGTCCTCACTAGCCTAAAGATCCGTACCACCGCCTCTAGCCAGTCCTCGGCGGCCTGGGGGTCCGCCTCACCGCGAAACCTGGGCGGTCGCTGGCTCTGAAACTCATGCAGTGCCCTGAGGCGACGTGCATCGTCAGCGTCTGGTACTGGTAGCATCGGTGGCTCGGCGGGTAAAGCTACCGCCGGTGCCACTGCTGGCAAAGGGCCCTGTACCGAGGCCTCGTCGCTCGGTGGGCTGCCGTCGCGCCCTACACTCGGAACCCTAGCTGGCTGTCGTCGCGGGGCCATCCTGAAAAGGAGAACAAGAGCACCACAGTCAGAACAGTATACCTGGTGAGCTGGCACAAGTAATCACAAGGAAAACTTGAGACTTTCATAAAGCAGATCAGTATACCCGATGAGCTGACACAAGTAATCACAAAGAAGACTTGAAACACACACGCAATCAATGTTTTCATGCATTAAGTCGGAAATCAGGAGTCAGGGTCCTGGTGTACGGATACGTCGGCCGCCGCACCAACACTGGGCTCCCTGAACTGATAACCACACTCAATACACTAAACACTATTGCTTCATATAGAAAGAAAAGACGATCAGAGTCTGTGGTAGAACCGACCACCTCTGATACCAATTTGTCACGACCCGTCCTCGGGGCCCGTGCTGTGACTACCCCAAGCCCGCCTTCCATAGGCCAGGGGCTGGCGACTAGCACCAAGGCGTAAAATCCCAGTAAACAGGGAAGGCATTGCCTTTATAAGTAACAACCACACAGAGTCAGCAAGCGGAAAGTAAAGTGCAGAAAAGTAAAGGGGGCCGGAATACAAGCCCAACTGTAAAGTACAACTGAAAAAGTAAAGTACAGCAACTGAAGAAAAGACGGCGGCCTCATGTCGTCCACTGGCAATCCCACCTGAAGGGTGGGTACAGATAGCCTCCAGGCTCCTCGGGTCCCACGTCCGCTCCGAGCACGTCCCGCCCAGTGGTCCACCTCCAGGTACCGTCCTGCTCCATGCCCCAACCGTGATCAGCGCTGTCCGTCGTCTGCAACCAACACAACAAGGTGCGGGCATAGCCCGTGCAGGGGTGAGTACAAGCTACTCAGTAAGGACCCCGAGACCCCCGAAGGTCTCCCGAAATCCACAAAGGATATAGCATAAAAGAAAGATGCAATCACGAAGTAACATCTGACTCGACTTAGGTATATGCCCATACATATACCTAAGTCCCCAATTCTAGCTCTGCTCACGAGCTCAAGAACAACTCCATCCACAAAGGAAAGCAAGACTCAAATCCACAAGGAGAGTAAACAGTAAATCCACATAGGATAGTTCAGCACAATCCACAAAGGAGAGTAACATATGATTCAGCTCAACCAGGTATACTTTTTCAGATGACGTCAAAGATGATCACTGATCCATCTAAGTCGTCGGACCCACGAAGGATCGATAGGTACTAACCCCCGCAAAAGACCCACATAGGATCGGGCTCACACAGAACCTGTAGGCAGTGGCTCACACAGAACCAGTAGTAAGGACCCACATAGGATCGGGCTCACACAGAACCTGTAGCACTGATCCACGTAGGATCACTAAGTGCAGTAGTCGACGCAGTCCACTGAGGATATGTGCACAGTCGTCGCCGTAGTCCACGAAGGATCTCTGCTCTGTCATCGTCGCAGTCCACGGAGGATCTCTGCTCTGCCGTCGTCGCAGTCCACGGAGGATCTCTGCTCTGTCGTCGAAGTCACAGTCAGCGCTAGGGTTCCCGCACACAGCGAGCTCGTTTAGGAGGGTCCGCTCCACGAGCCGAGAGGCTGATACATCAACTGACACGTAGTCCGAAGTTGATGTATCCAAAAGTTCCGTATCGACAACAGGATCTCAATGCAACAAACGGCGCGTCAATCGGACGCCCGGTCTGAGAGTTATTGGCATTTTCGTCCCAGGGGCCCGGTTGGTTTTTAGGGAAAAACCAACCCGACCGTACTCCGCTTGTATCCTATCCTCGGGCGGAGTATGCCAAATGTTCCGTCTCACTTAAAGGAAACTACCACAGCTGACGGTACGTCGATCGGACGTCCGTAGCTCAAGTTATGAGCGTTTCCGCTCCGAGGGCCCGGTTGGTTTCGTGTACGAACCAACCCGGCCGAACCCAAAGTCTTCCTAAACCTTGAGTATAATACACCGAAACGACCGTATCGATCCAAGGATCGCGTAGCCGCTGACGGTTCGTCAATCGGAGGTCTCAGGCCCAAGATAAGGGCAAAAGACCGAAGAAGGCCCGAAAACGGGGGTTCTGGGCCCGGGGCGACCCGGCCCGACCCGGCTAGGCCGGGTCCGGTCCGGCCTGGGCGCGGCCCGGTCGACCGGACCTGCCGGCTCGGCTTCGGCCGAGCGGCCGAAGGGGCGCCGCGGGTTTGACCCGCGGCTTAGGTGGAACGCGGCCCCGCGGGGGGCCGCCTGTCACGCGGACGCGGCCGGGCCGCCGCGTCCCTCCCCGGTTCCGCGCGGCTGCGGAACCGGCCGCCGCCGCCGTGGCTGAAGCCGCGGCGGATCTCCTCCACGGCGGCGCGCCGGGCGCCGCCGGAGTTGCTCCGGTGGCCCGTTTTGCCTCCCGTCTGCGCCGTTGCTCCTCCCGGGGGCCGATCTTCACTGCAGGATCAACGGATCGCCCTTGCCGCACGGTTCGTCGTCGTCCGCCAAATCCGCACAACAAAAGATCGGCGGAGGGTTGCCGGGTCTTGTTCGTTAGATCCGCACCCTCCGCGTTAGTCATAAACAACGGGAGGAAAAGAAAATAATCAACAACAATTTTAATTAAATTAAATTTGTTCGGAGATCAGGTTCTTTATTTTAAAAGAATAAACACGGGGAATAAAATAAAATATTCCAACAACCCTTACCTTGTCGTCGTCGGACGTGAGGTCGTCGCGGAAGGAGGGGATCGTCGCGTCGTTGCGGAGGAGACGTTCATCGCACCGCGGGAAAAACGTCGTGCCGACGATCTCCGGATCAAGATCAAACAGATTTAATTAATTTAAATCCGTTGATATCGAATTATAAAAAGGGGAGAATTAGAAGATTCGATTCTCACCTTTAACCGCTGATCGTAGGTCCGCCGCGGAAGAAGAGGCGCCGTAGAAGAAGAAGGAGAAGGTCGCGAAAAAGTTTGTTGACGTCGCGGATCGTGCGTCATCGAATTCCGGTTCCGGCGTTTTTCGCGTTCTTCGCGTTCTTCGCGTTCTTCGCGGGGAGAGTGGAGGTTTAGAGGATCTCTCACAACAGGAGGATCCTCCAAAATAGACAAGTTTGTCTATTTTATTATTTTTCCAACAAACGCAAAACGCGTAAGTAACGACCCATTAAATTCGTTGAATTAATTCAACGAATGAAACAGCCCATTTAATTCACGAAATAAACCGCCCAATTAAATGGTCTGTTAAGAAATAAAGAAAACGCGTCGGTTGACTTTTCAGTTACTTTGACGGGTTTTCGCGGGTGCGTTACTTAGCGAAAGAAACGGCGGGGCTCGTGCGGGCCCTGCCTCACAAATATCCTACCAAGAGGGTAGGATATTTCCAGATAGCACCCTATCCGCTTTAACTCAGGTCAAGTGGCTTCCGAGTGACTTCCAAGCAGCTTAAGTGAAATAAAATAAAGTTATCGCACAACCTTTATTTTATTTCCGACTTAAAGCCCAAAATTTTAAAAACCACGGTTGAGCAAACGCAACTCCGGAAGAGGCGTTTCTAAGAAAATACCGGCGCTGCGATTTCATCGGTGCCCTCAGAATTCGATTCCGGGCACCGGTTCGAAAGATAGAAAAACTCACTCGTCCGTTCACTGAACGTACCCGAGCCAAACTTCGGAAATTGATTCCGGGCACACCGGGCCTCGGAATCAGGTGCCGTCTGAAGCTGCGCTCTTGTAAAATTCCAAAGAAAATTAAGGAAAAAAAATTTCCTTGAAATTTTCGGGTCTTTACATTATTAGTGATATGGCCTAACACATGGCTCACACTACGTGGCGTGTTCTAGAAAGACATGACGTGTACGTGAAATGATAACATCGACTCGTGTTTTTCGTGACACATCCGGGTACCTGGGTTAGACTACATGGTATGTTTAGATGGAACACAACGTGTATTAGATAAGAATTGGCCAACCTGTGTTGTTAGTAACACGGGTGGGCACAGGGTCAGCACAACATGACGTATATGGATGTTACCCAGCGTGTTCACCCTAGGTTTTCCCTATCCTGTGTCCCTACCCACATGAACTAAGACACGGCTAGAGACTACATGGAATTTACATACAGTACCCGAGGTTTACTTAAGAGAAATAGTTTCTTCCTGAACAGAAGAACACATGGAGTGCAGTCAAAACAACACGACATGTATTCAGGGTTTTTTCCTAACAGTAAGCCCCAAAAACTACTCTGGAGCCCAGAAAAACACTGAAATGAACATTGAAGGTTCAAAATTATGATCCCTGAGGGCCTATACTCCCCACGAATCAAAGCATTCCATTTATACATGTTATAAACATGATCAACCAGACAATGATCCACCAAATTCCTGTCCATGAGGGCCCATAACACCAAAAGAACCAAATTTTGGCGTCCATTCAAGAAGAACCTTATAAAAAACAATACCCTATCAAACAACAGGTATTATATCAAGGAATTTAGCACAAAAACATGAATATTTCACCCCACTACTATCAAAACAACATACAATCGCTAATACACCCTAAATGGAATGTCATGAATGCATGGAATGTGATTTCTAGCAAGTGCCTATATGATTCATGAGATGGAATACCCTCATCTAATTGGTTTTCAACATAAATAGAACCCTAAAAACATCAATGATAATAGCACAAATCATGAGAATCACATAATGGTGAAAATCAAATCAACCATAAACATGCCAAAGAAGGAAAAAAATTGCAATAAACCAGGTAGATTGGCTTTTCCCTATATACGGGTTAGCTACTCCCTTTCACATCTTATTACGAAGTACCTATTCCTTCTTATCCCGAGCTAAAGGATCCAAATAGTAAGTCAAAAGAAAACCTCCCGCTGATAGAACTTTGTAATATCCCTGTTCCGAAAGTCACCCAGAGGTGCCACATATCCGGTTGGACACATGGATTCATTTGTATTTCCCCAAACACCAGTGGTTTCAGACTAGCAGCGAGGGCCTTGGGTGTGATAGTGGGGAAACAAGTCCCTCATTGGAAGAGTATGCAGCAAAAGTAAACAAATACATACAAGAGCGGAAGTAGTAATAATTACACACATTAGTAATAGCAGAAAACTGAAATTATAAACTGGAGAAAATGTATAAAATGATGCATGATACATATGTCTATGAAAATAGCCAAACAATTCACACTTCTAGAAGAAAAAATTTCTAAACCAAATTTCAAAAGTAAGAAGATAAACTCCTCAACATTTCATGATATAGCTTTTTATCATGCTCTCCAGCTCCTTAGAAAATCATGTACCTAAAGCAGAAGGGCACTTTCCCTTATCTATACCTGCAATAATTTATCTATTTGGGCCCAAAAGATTGGCCCAAACAGGGTGGGGGACTAAAGCCCAGTAGAAAACCACCATGAGATTTGTGCCTAACAGTCTGTGAGAATATTGCAGGTAAAGTACAGAAGGCAATAAACAAGGAAGTACTAAGCAATAAACAATACACAGTTTCAAAGAATTCAAATCACCACATTACATTCAACAGATAATCAAAACAGTTAAACACAACTGGTATCCCTCTAGGAAGTACCCACAACCTAACCCCTCTGGTCCTACTTAGCAACACAAGCAAGAATCTAAGCACAAGGTAACCCTCTGGGATGTAATCACAACCTATCCCCTCTAGTCCCACCTAACATGTATAAGCAACCCTCTGGGAAGTACACTCAGTCTAACCCCTCTGGGTTTTCTTAAGCATAGACACTCTTAGGAAGCACTCACCATCAATTCCTCCTATATTCTCATAATGGTACTAATGGCGCTCTGGGGAAGAACTCAATGTATCATTCCCCTGGTGGCCCGTGTCGAGGAACTATAGACACTTTTAGGAAACACTCAACGTCAATTCCCCATATGGTCTCACATCGTATGTAAAATAGACACTTTGGAGAAGCCCTCAACGTCTATTCTATCTATATTCTATACACCAAGTTCTCAGGGCCCCGTGTAAGTCATGAAAGTGTAGAAGTGCGTAACAGACAAGGTAAACCTCAAGAACTACTTGGATAGAATTCTGCAGTACAACAACATAATAGAACAATAGTCACACCATCCTACAATTCAAGGCATGGAAAATTAAACAGCAACCTAACATACAACTAGACCCAACGACAAAGATAGGAAAAACATGCATGGTCAACACATCCAAAGCACAAAAATTCATCCTATTCATAGTCAAATATCATCTTCTCAAGAATACTAGTATAACATACAAACAATAGGGAAAAAAGGTAAGCAAAAAATACCCAGTTCATGGGTATTAGAAACATTTTCATATAAAACTCAAATAATTTCAACAGAAAGGCAAAAACCACCATCCTTAACATTAAGAGATCTCTATATGTGAACCATAAAGATTGAATCAACTTAGAACACCGAAGATCTATAGAAACGTCTAAAATGTTCAATAGAAGATAACATGAGAAGGAAGAGGAATCATGAAAAGATGCTCAAAGAGAAGAGAGAGCTTGCTGAGGTAATCTATATGCAATCGACTACGGTCGAATCAGAGATAGAACAGAGGCTCGGGGGCTCATAGAAGAATCGTAGTCGTACGAGTTCTCTCGGACGAACGAGTCCTAGAAGAAGGGTGTTATGCCCATCTGAGACAACCGTAGTGCGTTTAATGAAATAAGAAATAAAGTGCATGGCATGTACTTTTGAAGTACATGGCATGCACTTTCTATTTCTGTACCCCTCATTAGGAGGACTCCAGGTCACCCCCACATGGTCGTGTGCATGGATGCTACATGGCCAGCACATTGCTACACGTAGTAACCGAGTACACGTCATGTACTTCGAAAATTTCCATTATTTATTCTTTTTCTCAAAAATGACCCGAAAAAGAAAAAACATACCTGAAATGGAGATCCGTGTTCTTGGAGTGGTCATTTTTCATAGATCATTTTTTATTTCATCTTGAATCTCTTCTAGTTATTCATCAACAAAAAGAACAAGATCTATTTGTATGACCAATGAGTTCCATACATCTGATATATTAGGTATTCACCTCCTCACGAGAGATACAAGGGACAAATCATGGACTTGAGAGAGGCTTAGAAGAGGCGTTAAGAAATAACCAACCATCCGAACTAGATTAAGAATGATGACATATCTATTATAAAACTTCTCATAATTAAATATTCCATTTATCTAAAAACCTTATGTCGTGGATAATTTTTTTTCAAAACCTTCTCACAAACTTCATACCCTATTTCGCAATGATTATTTCTAACATAACTTTTATATCGACTTTGAGTTAGCATTATGTGTAGTTTAATGAAAAGGAATTTCCCTTGAATTCCCTCATAAAGTGAGTGGATAAATTCATTACATATAAATATTTATAAAAAAATTTCATTTCTATACATAATTCCATATTTCTATTTATAGTGATCCATTTGAATAATTGAGTGAAATCTATAATTGTAGGAAAGATCAACTAGTTAAAGGTGTTGATCCAAACAACCATTGACAACCATTAAAACATATCTCATAATATCCTGTAGGATTTGAATTTTTCAGTATAATAAACATATATATATATATATTTGGATGATATACAATTATTTAACTCAATTATGTATCATGATATTGTTGAATACATCACCAAAACATTATTTTAATCATAAATTCCTAATAAAATACAATATAATGTTGTTCTCCATGAAAACATACCACATCATGATTATAAATTCTCAAAATATTAACGATATAGTATTGTCATCATATAGTAGTGATGTTTGAATTATTTTTAATATGATATTCTAACCAATATTGTTTTTTTCTCTTTATATTTATTATTGGAGTCTGGTGAAAACATCTATGGGGTTGTTTTCCCAATTTCATTTAGGTATATGTAAATGATGGAACATTCCCTTAAGAAAATTATAATTATTACATGGATAACATCGATACTGATCTTTATAATACAAAATCAAATATCTCTATCTTCATGTTTTGCCAAAAATTACACTCTTTAAAGTCATTATACAACGTCATACTGCTAGGATGAATTGGTAAAAAAGGAATATGATTCTCCTACGATAGATCCTTCTTAATATTCTTTATAGATATAAAATATAGATGATTTATGAGTTTTATCATTACATCATATCGAATGTAAAAAATAATGATAATTTGTAACCTTATTCGATAACACTTCATCTTCTTTATATGCCACTTAAATCATTACATGAATGAATTGATGAAATATAAAATTATAATCATAAAAATTTAACCTCTTTCTTCACAATTTCTGAATACCTTTATTCAAAATATATAATTAGGGGATCGTTTATATCATTATAATGGATAACATAGTGTGACCATTTCTACTAAATTTACTATCTACCTTGTTTTTTTAACAATATTGCAATAAATCACACAAGCATATTCTTTTATCAGTTCTATTCTTAATTTATGTTGTATATTAACATCCATCTATGTCAATATATAGACCATAATTTTATGAATAGTATATATTGAAAAAAATCCATAATGATAATATATCTATACCATTAATGAAAAAATTTACATAGATAAATAAAATCATGACTGAGGTATTTTAGTTCATGGGAATACAATTATACGAACACATAAGCAATCGCTGTATCATTCTATATTAGAACTCAGACCAACACCATATTTGATGCATCACTATTGATTAATTTCAATTACCCATTATTGGGTACTGTGAAATAAATTGTGGTGACCACCCATATCTTCATTAAATTTAGTTTTTATTCAAATTTAATATTTAAAAGATACTAGGATCCTGGCCATGTGTCCATGGTGATTAGATTATACATTCATTGGAATTTATCCAGAAAAAATAAATAATATCTATACAAACTAGGAATACTATGAATCAAAGTTATAGGGGTTGGTATAGGCCAACATTAAATAATGTTTTTATTTGATGGATTTATTTATATTAACTCTCTTGATATCATATGCCTTATAAAGAAAACACAGTGTATAAAAAATTCTTATTTGATAAATATTTCAAACAACTTATCCTTCCACTGGGTTTTCATCACAATTCTCAATTGATCGTTATTCTCATCATTTCTCATTGAATATGTCAAAATATTATCTATAATGTGTACCAAAAATTGATCAATGAAATCTCAAAAGACTCCATTCATTACATCCCTAATGACAATAATGAATTTATAAAGTCCAAAAAACATCACACTATATTCATAGGGTCTATACATTATATGAAATGTTATGTTTTGTATATCAATATTCCTAATCCTCTATTGATGATATCCAAAATTAAGGTCAACATATCATGTATTGAGATTAATCTAGATGATAAAAATTCTAGAGGATACTTTTTTATGATTTTGATCATGATTAGTTTCTGATTATTAATTCATTGTCTTATATATCCATCATTCATTTTAAAAAAAACTATTGTAGCCCATAGCGATTCACCTGGATGAATTGATAATTTTTCAAGATTTTCATAGTGTAAATTATTCAATTATTATTTCTCATAATTTCTATTCTATAGAAATTATATGAGATATGATTATAACTATGTAAGAGTTCTTTTATAAACATAATATGAAAATATGGTTGAAGACTATGAAATTATTATTGAAAGACATAAAAAAATACATTATTGTTTGAATTTCATTGATTTTGATGTTCTCCTTGACCATATGATATTAAAATAAATATTAAAAAGTATTTTATACCCATATAATAGTATATATTTCAATAGGATATCCTCATATTTCGTTACACTGGTAGATGATCCTAATTTTGTTCAGAATATAAAAAATGAAATCCCTTCATGTGAGATATTTGTGGGATCTACTCATATAAATCCCATTTATACCTATGATATCATAAAAATAATCTACATGTATAATTAAATTATTTTTTAAAATTTTTTTTACAAAAACCATAATGATGAGAAGAATCACTGACATATCATATAATAATAACACCATTATTGGGTTTCACTAGTAAATCGACATCTAAATTTCAGAGTGTTCTTTTGATACCCCCAAAAATTAAAAAAATTAAAAAGAAAGGATATATCTAGAATCCAATAATACATTTTGAGTTCTACAGTTAATAATAACTATACTAGTAATAATAATGTTAGTATACCCATAATCAAAAAGAATGATCACATAATATTTCCCTTTCTCTTGTGGATTAAGGGGATGCAGATGTCGATAATCATTTTAACCTTCATATTTGACAACATGTCATCATAATTCCCAAACAACATTAATTTAAAACACTAATGTGTGGGTGGTTGATTATATGGATATTTTCCTTAATTTTTATCATTATCTAACTATTACCATTGATTTGGTATTCAAACAATTGATGAATTTAATTTCAACACATACAATATTTACTTTTTGACTGAAGAAAATTTAATCTATTTATCCTTAGAAGAAACATGGATGGAGGAAATATAATCATATTCTATCTTGGGTTTTTAGAGATTCCATGGGATTCCATTATTATTTTCTAATCAAAACTATGATATTATTGGGTTTCACCAATATACCTATCCACATTAATAAAAAACAGAATGATTTCATCATAGCTACTAAAGTATATTTAGGATAATACATATTTGATACTCATTATTACATAAACTAATAATTGGTAAAACATAAATTTGTGATATTTTATAATACTAGAAGTTTACTATCAAAGTATCTCTCAATATTACACATAATTACTATGCAATCCATCATACTTCTTATTTAGTTCTAGGAATTTCTTCAAAATTTTTATATAAATAATATGATGGTTGTAATTATTAACAAATAATATCTTAACATCATCCCAATATCTGGATTTTATTTATATATATTTCCATATATTATTGGTTATATTACATCATTAATTCACTCCACATTCTAAATGATTTTTTGAATGAATAAATTCACGTGATCTATATAGTAAAGAACAAAAAGGAATATTTTTATTGGTATTGATGTATTTCTTGATAACTAGTGGATTACAATAACAATAACAATAAAGGGAATGTTGCCACAATGAAGAAATAAACATAATAATTTTCCTTTATTTTCTAGTTTTTAATTTTTACATAATTTATAGCTTGATAATTTTGTGTGAATATAAAAATAATTTTTTCCATTCCAACTATCATTAATTTTTTTTCTCAAGAATAAAATATTATAATTATCCTTCAAATTCATCATTTACATGGTTCCTTCATGTTATTCCCATGATTAAAACAAAGAATATTTATGTGAAAAATGATAATCATATTGGGGAATGACATAATAATCCAAAAAAACTTATAATATTCCTAAATCATGACACCTTTTATTTATCCTGTGGTACCATAGGATTAGTAATGTTAATTTTTGGTCATTATTGGAATAATTAAATATAAATAATTATGATTTTTTAGTTACCAAATCAATTTTTTGTACAGTTTCAAAAAAAAGTAGATTATGGATCATGGTCATGCACTAGGTAATGATTATGTCAACCCCCAATTGATCATTTTCAGTTATATTATAACCAGGAACTATTAAGACATATCCATATTCACAAGTAGTATCCAAAAATGGATTTCATTTAATGGAAACCACTCCATCCTTCCATCAATCAAATTAAATGTCATTTCCGTTTACAAGGAATTATCTTTAATTTTACCCCTATGATCTCACTAACTTTTTCACATCATATCTATCAATGATTAAAGTAACTTCCATGAATAAAAACTATATCACACAAAACAATCATAATTATATATTAAATATTTTAGATGAATATTAATTAAATAACACAGTTATCTATGCTAGTATTTCAATGGTATAGTTCAATTAAAAAAATATAAAAATAATCACTTTCTTAATAGGTGAACTGTATAATTTACCACTAGGTTTATGATATTTGGAACCCTCTTAGTCATATCATACATAATAACGTTCCTCATTACATTGGGAAAATAAACATAAGAAATGATAAACGTAGAGCTCAGTAATGGTATACCAGATATATAGAAACATAACATGTTCATAAGAATATATGAACATGAGTTTATTATTTTAAATCCACACACAACATATCCTAGATCATAAAGTGGAATCATTGAAAAAAATAATATTGGTTTATAAGACAATAATATTAATTGAAGCAATGAATATCATTCAAAATAGAATAATGGATTCATAAGACAAAGATAGGTGAAATACACATAATCAGGAAAAATATTTCATCAATCCTACCCACCAATTAAATCATAACGTGTTAGGCTAGAGATAAAAACCCATGTAACTATATAGATAATGATAAAACCTCCAGTTTACCATGTTTTTTGATATATCCTGTTATATACAATCTATTGAGATTAGGATAACCTCTCATGTACACATGAATCTTGTATTAAATTAATAAATAAAAATTTCATTAAAGGGGAATATAATTATAAGAACACAAATCAAAATATAAAAATCATTCATAGGTTTTTAATAAGATTATAAAATAGTCATTATATCACAACACATGAAAACGAATAATGATTCATAAAAAATTCATTGAATACCTAAGGTAAAATAAATATGTTTCATAATATTTAATCATATTGTATCGCATGGATATGAAATGACTTTCATTAACATTTCATTAGAGCTAATCCTATATTAAGGTTTTATGTTTCATAAAAATAATATCATCATAATCCAAAAGCATCTAGAGGAGATGAAAAATATGTTATTATTAAATAATAACGTCACTAGATATTAGAAAACCTATAATTATTATGTCAAATATAGAAAATTATTTTAAATGATTAGTTGGAAAATCTCATGAGTAATATAGACTTTTATCTTCGAAGTTACATATTTTAAAAATTATTTTTCAAATGGGAATAAAATCATGGGAAACATATAATCAACAATAGTAGGATATAAATATTAATTTATTGAGAAAAAGTTCTTAAAAGTTCTTCATTGTAATATTAATCCTAAATGATCCTGATAAACATTGAGATTGTAACAAAAATACTTTACCAATTTGGTAACATTGGAATTATAGTGCCCATGATAGAATAAAAATTATATTTATAAGTAAATCGTAATAAAATTAACAATAATCATCATGAAATATAGTCATGGTTCGAATATACAATACATATAATAAAACGGTAGTGAATATTGAATTTGTCTCAATGAAATAGAATATCGATGAAAATATCATAAATAAATGTTTCTATTTATTCATACACATTCAAACAAAATTTATAAAAAATATTAATTTAATATATATATATATATTATATAACCCTCCTCAGATATATTATTTAATATATTATATTGTTGCAACATTTTATCACCAAATTAATAATTTTACTTTTTTTAAAAAATTAATTATTGTGATTACAACATCATTTTTCATATATGTTATCATACTATAGATTTGATACATTAACACTGTTTATTGTTTAATTATCAACATATTTATAAAAATGATATAAATATCACATATATTCAATACATACTTGATTATAGTAATCTAAAAAATATATAAATAGAAAATTGAGTCACCATGTCTATGAGGATGGTAGGCCGTACATACGCATGAATACAGTTTCAATTTTCATAATAGATGTAAAGAGAGAAAGGATAATATTAATTAAATATTATTAAATAATTTTTACTTCCTATATGTAATATATACTGAATAATTATATAATAATTACCATTCATGTAAAAATTAAACTATAAAATGTATAACATGGTTTGTGGAGGATGTAGTTTACAAATATACAAGTGAAACAATATCGTTCTCCAAAATATTAGAGGTTATGAAGGTATATTTTATATTATAATTACATAATTTTAATTATGTAATAAATATAATATAAATGTAGTAAATACATAATTATTTCAATTTTTGAAATGTGATTATTGAAAATGAACTCCGTCTGATTGTGAGGTAGATATCTCTCATACATCTGATAGAATATTTCTTTTCCCATTTCATGGTATATTAGATAGATGTATTTTATGACACTAAAATTTGGACATCTTAGTATAAGGTATATATTAATTTTATTATATTATATGAATTGAAAATAGTTTTAATATCATGGAAGGAGTAATAAAAATAAAATGCATGATCAATAACTGTACCTCTTATTCAGAGAACCTCTTTATGTTTATACATAAATACTTCTCATGACGGTTTCTAAATATAAATAAGGACATTTGGAGTTAGGTTGGGAAGTAATTTTTTTTTCAGGTCATGGACCATCCAAAATTTCATGGAATGTTGATATGATAGGAAATTTTATGTCCTTTTTTATTAGGAAAATGAACCCACATGGTAACAACATTGAAATTTCCCAAAAAAATAAAAAATAATAAAATCATTCGCAAGAAAATTACACAAAATGTAATTATTTTATAATTTTATTTAGTGTTATGTATAAATAAATATATATATATATATGTGTGTGTGTGTGTGTGGGTGTATCATTATTTATATAAGTTTTATTTTTTTATTTTAACTCTTTTCTTGGGTTTTATCATTAACAAAAAATATTTTTTAATAATATTAATAATAATTATGAATAAGAATTCGTATTAAATTATTACATAATATTATTTTTCTATTTATAAATATTCAATCCATTTTATAAAAATTAATTCCTATAAGTTTCAAATATTAATTTAAAATGAAACACGTTGATTCGATGAATACTATGATTCCAATATAATTTTTTCTCTTAATTATTAGATATTTTTATATAAAAATGAAAATAAAATTTACCCAAATTTGATAAATCTAATTGATAATAATTTAATTTTTGTAGTTTTATATTTATAATCATTTTTAGAAAAATCGTTTAAATTCTTTAAACATAATTAATGGTTTTAATATAAATTATTAATTTTTAATACTGATAAAAGGTATAATAATTAATGAAAAATATAAACTATTCACTATAAGATAGTTTTCCAAATTAATATGAAGAAATAGATTCAAATTTTCAACTAAATTTTATGAAAATTTAAAAAATTAATTTGATAATTTGTTGATGAAAAACAAAAAAGACATTAATATAGAAAAATTTATTTTTTATGTATATAAATAGTTGAATGAAAATTAAGTGTTTATATATCAATATATTTTATTTATCTTAAACCATTATCAGTACCTCTTAAAATTTATATGATAAAAAGCTTACTCTATTTAATAAAAACATCTTAATAGTCCACATTTAGAAAAATGATTTCATGTATATTTGATAATAAATATAATTATTGTGAACTTACACTTTATTAAATTTCATATTATTTTTTAATATACTACAATGGAAAATAGTTTTTCAATCTTAAATCCATGTATATTATAATATCATTTGTTGAAACCTCTATTAACTTCTTGGAACTTAACCATCTCATTAATTTCGTTTCAACATAACCAATTTTTGCCAATCAATTTTGTTAGGCATTGAATAATGTTATAACAATATTTATTCATCATGGATATTAGATCTTCATTTATATTTCATATCTAATCTTCATGATCAAATGTAACACCTCAAAATTCTAAAGTAAAAAATTTGTATTAAATAGTCTTTAAGACATGCAACACGACATAAAAAAGGAATATTTTAACATTATACAATAAAATCATAAATATATATAATTTATTCTATATCTCTAATTCATGAAACACCGAGTTATATTTCCTCCCATATATGAGTGAACTTCCTTTATGCCTTGTGTAGAATGCATGTGAAAGCATCCTCAATAGCATGTGCCATACGCAAGAATCAGTTTAACCAAATAACAATGGACTAAAAAAATTATTATTATTTGATATAATATGATATAACATAGACATTATGTTAGAGATAATTATTACTATTGACTAAATTATGAAATTTATTTATTAATATAAATATAAAAAGAATTCATTATTTACCATTTAATTAGAAATGAATATAAAACCAAACTAAACATAAAAACATATATTTTTTATGCTCCAAAAAATGTTCTATTATAATAAAAATAATTTAGTACAATTAGTTATTTATTTTCATGTCTTATATATGTTATATATTTAATAATATAATTCTGATATTTATCTAACTGGGTTGATAGGATTATGATAAGAATAAGCACAATTTCAAACATTAAACTGATATATTAATAACGGCAATTTTACAGCCATTTAATACAAGACAAAATTTAAATATGAAATTATAAAATTTAATTTATTTATTATTTCTAAATAAAATTCATATTTTAATAAAAAAAATATGAATTGTTGAATTTTCTATATTTTCCTGAGATATATCATTTTTAATGAAAAGTTAGAAATACTGAATTTTAGTTCTAAACATCTTTCTCATCTATTTTTTTGTAAGGGTAAATTATACTGATAATTAGTTTTAAAGATTAATTTTATAATTTTTGTATCAATTAATGTAGTTTGTTTCATTGGAATCAATTTCCATTTGGAATTTACTATAAAATCATCGAAAATTTCGGACATTTTTACATTAAATAGTTGTATTGTCGTCCCACCAATGGAATTAAATTTAATTCAATTTAATCGAATAATATGATTGTAATTTAGAAGAAGGGATTACATATTTTTAATCATAATATTATATAATTTCTAATAATAACAATTTTTTGATGAAAAATATTAGTGAATCTGATCATAATAATAACAATAATTAAGGTTAAATTAAGATTATTAAAGGACTAATCTTTAAGCATAATTCAAAAAATAACCTATTCAATTTTCCACGGGATATTAGATGTCTATATATCAAAACTATTCTCTATTTGATCATATTTTTTCTATAATTGGATCCACATGGAACATAAAAATATTGCATGAATTCATTTTCTAAAATATTACAAGAGTACAACTCCTCCACTATAAAATAAAACCACTTATCCCCATTACTTGTACATCTCAATCCACAATAATTTGTACTATAACTACCCAATTAAATTCCCAAAATACATAAAATAATCCTTGAATCCTCTTTTTGGGCAGGATTCATTCCAATTAATCACATTGTTATAAATTAATATAAGTTTCCTAATTTACAGGTAACATCATTAGTAATTATCTTTATTTATATTCCTATTATCCATCCAATAAAATATTATTCTTTCAGGTTCATATAATAAAACCATTATAATCAATATAATTAAATGTTTTTTAATTAATGTTTTAACCTACCCTCACACAGACATCCATCAATTGGGTAACGAATAATCTATTTAACTGTACGGAGAACTGTTGTGACACCCAGAGATTTTATGAAAAATATTCTTTTCATTTTATTAATGTCTTGTGTTGTATGTAACACCAATATTACCTTGTGCTATACGCAACACTGTATTGGCTTGCAGTATACGCAACACTATTCTTGGATCGTGTTACACACAATTTTGATAATAGGTATTCTATGAAACATTGACTATATATATATATATATATATTCAATGTATAAAAGAAATATGGTTGGATTCTGTTATACGAAACAATGAAGGATTCTTTCACAACACGCAACCCTAACATGTCTTGCATTACACGCAATCACGACCTTCCTCGATAGTGTGTGTTGTACGCAATACCAGATTTTACTAAACAACGATATATTATTATAATATTATTATGAACTAGAAATTATGAATAGTATTAAATAAAATTGGAATTTTATAATATTATTATTCATCTTACAGATTTTCTAGATCATGGTATAAGAACAAAATAATTTTTTCGGGTAAAATAAGTATTTTTCAAAAAATGCAGTTTTGCCGCCTTTTGATGGTGCACCCACTTTAAATCTAGTTTTTGAAATGTTTATAAGATCAATTTGACAAAATAAAATTCTTCTTTGGAATCAAGAAATAAAAATTTACTTTGGATAAAATTTTCATATTATTCTGGTAACATTCATATTTTGATGAATAGTAAAAACACGCTATATTTTAATTAAAAACAACTTTTTTTCATAGCAATAATTTATATGGATAAATTATAATATTGAATGGTTTTAAAGTATATATAGAATATATTTTTACCATTTAATATAATTTATGTCATTAGCATTGATTTTACATTAAATTCGTAGGTTAAATCAATTCAATCTTTTGCAATGTTTTAATGAAAAACCCCTTTTCTTTCGACAACGAGATTAATTTTAATTTAATTTCTGCAACTTTTGTGTATTGAATTTGGAAAAATAGATTCCATATTCATAATTATTGGGGCCAAATTATGTTAATAATCTACTTTTTATTTTTGGGAATTATGAATAGTAACTACGGGAAATTTTATTTACCATAGTTAAAGGTAAATAGGGTAATTAAGGGTAAATATAATATTATAAAATTACCCTAACAAATTGCCAAAATTATATTGGATGGATAAATGTATACCCATATAACCTAAGGGTCAGATTAGATTCATTTTATGGACTTTTGACCATGAAAATAATTTAATTATTATTAAAACCAAGGAAAGTGACAACATGTCACTCTCTTAAACCTTATAAGTATAATAATTTTAATTTAGTGATAAACATCATAAAACATTGAACATGAATAGTCTCCCAAAATCTAATAAAATTATCTACATCATGATAATTTATTTAGAATTTTTACTGATTAAATAATGGTCATTAATGGTGATACATTAATGATACAGAAATTATTTATTAAGTGGAAAATAATTAATATAGTTTTAATTGAAATAATATTACCCATTAAAAGGCTCAAAAACCTGACAAAAACTTATTTTTAGTGTATATCTACACCTTAATCATCCAATGACCTAATATATAACCGTTTGGAGACTTAGACTTATATTATTTTAAATGATGCCAAAGTTGTCACCTTCATAATTTAAGAAATATAACAACTTAAATATTGTGATTTTAAGATGATAAATTCGAGTAAAAGTATTTTTGAGAATGGTAATAGATTTAGTTTAATCATATGATTTTATTTTTAATTTTTATGCAATAAATCAGTATATTAAATAATTATACAAAAATGTTGTAGTAATTATTTAATTAAGAGATAAACCAAATAAATGGTTTTAAAAATAATAAAATAAATATTATATGAACTATTTAATGTGGTCCACTAATTTTATAGATCCATATGTCCTTTTATGAATCTATTAAAGCCTTTAGTTCGAACATATCTTCTGTATATATTTTATTTAAATTCAAATAAATGAATAGTGTCAAAATTGACACTATTGTAATTTTATAAAAATAACATATTATAAAATTTTTTAAAAATCACAAAAATATTTAAAAATTAAAAATTTAAATTTATATGGTCTATAGTGTTATAAATTAACCAATTATAGAAAATTCACAAAAAATAAGTAATTATTTGATAAAATTTATAATTTATAATTTTATTACCACAAATGAACTTAAATAGATTAAATAAGGATAAATCAAAATGATAAGGTTTAAAATAAGATCCAAACATGTCTAAATTTGATTTGTTGATGTGATTACAACCCTATCTCATCTAATCTTCCAATATGAGTCATTTTTGGAGGTTTTTAAGTGGGGTTAGAATTATTATAAATTAGTATTTTTAAGAATTCCAAAGGTGCCCCTCTCCTCCCTTATAAAAGGGCACCTCCTCCCTCTCTTCCTCACACCACTTTTAGCCTTCAAGCTCGGCCAACTACTGCCCAATTCCCCTATACACTTCCCTAGAAACATCCTAGAGGTCCTGGTATTCTCCAAAGACCAATTTTAGTGCCCTAAGAGGAGGTCTAAAATGTGCGCTTCAAAGAAGAGGTAATGTCCGTTACTGATTCTTTCACCGTTATTTGTTCTTCCACTTCTTCTTCATAGGTTGTTTCATTATGAAGTAATAACATCAGTATCACTCATATACTGATATTTTATTATAAGTACGAAACAACCCTATTTCACCATCTATCCATCCTACGAAAAATGAAATCATCGCGCGTGCGTACGTACGGAATACCATCTCCACGCCGTGGTGTAATCTATTTTCCACCACCACCTTACTTGGATGGGTATAATGGTGTCAATAATAACTATATATGATTATTGTAAAGTGATATTGATTATGTAATATTATACATACACTCCAATAAAATTCCACGATCATGGGAACGATATCATCGCTCGTGCGTACGTACGGAATACCGTCTCCAGGACGCAATGAGATTCATTCTCAATGATTAACCATTCATAAATGATTATAAAGTATATATAATAAGTAATAATGAAATATATGACATAATAATGATGCTGTATTAATGTATATATATATATATTTATGTCATCCAATTAATTCCATTCAATTCAACGAGGAAACGAAAACAACGTTCATGTGTACGTACGGCCTACCGTCTCCATGAACGGTGTATTTCATTACATTTATAGATATATTATATATATATATATATATTATGAATATATATTATATATAAATCATGTTTAATATTATGGAATTAATTAATCATTATCTAAGTAATCATATGAATAATTACAAGTCAAAACATGGATGACAAATGAAACGATTTTACCCAAAACGCTCTTTAACAAGGAATTTACAAAAGAACGGGTAATATAAAGTCATCAGTGAACCATATACGATATCATAACAATGAATATGATTCTATAATAGGTCAATGACATTATTTAAATCATTATACAGGAGGTTCAGATACGTACGAAGCATATCAGACCTAAGGTAAGGGATAATGTTGCAAATCTCATTTTTATCCGAGATTGCTTATTCATAAGTATTTACTGGGGTTATTTCTATCATCCATGTACATGTTTTATAAAAGTGTTTTCATCTATTTTTAAAGTCCTTTTTACCCATTTTTGACTTTTAATACATGGTATGTATGGAATCTTACTAATCTGAGGTATTTTTTGACTTTTCCGGCAAAAGTACGAGAAGAATGTTTTTTTAACTTATACGGCACGAACAGATTTTTATGGTTTTATAAAGCCTTATTTTAATGAAGCTTCCTATAAAATATTTCGTGATTAATTTCAACAAAACCCTTTTCTTTTACATGTTCATGGTATTTTTTGAAATGAAAGTGATTTTGAAGAAGAAAGGATATTTTCCTCAAGAATTCATTTCAAGTGTTTTATCATAACCATTTTCTATCTAAGATGACATTATTTCATATGTGTATGTTTCAAGTATAATGTATCTATGTTTTACATGGTTTCGCTTTTCTTATTATGAAATGATATCCATTTGTTTTATATGGATTATGTTATGATGGAATGATGTTTATGAAACCCATTTTATTATATGGGTTATGATGAATGTGTTAAGTTTATTTTGTTGCACAAGTAAGACTGATTTCATTATGAGATGGATGGGACCTATATCTCCATCTAATGAATTGGGTAAAGATTTTATATCTCATGAGATAGACATGGCTAGAACGGTAAGTTAATCTGGTTTAGTGTTACAGGACTGAAACGAGGAGTGAACTCGATTTAGAATGGGACTTTGTCCAATAAGATGGTCTTGGAAACAATGCCTTGGCTACTATGGAAATCATTAAATGTTCTTAATGGATGCCACATCTATATGTTTTATTCCCATGCTATTTTATCATGGTTTAAGTTCCATTATGACCTATGCTTTATGTACTTCCATGTTTTATGTCGTTGCTCAATATTTTTATGTTTAAACATTATGTTCATGTTTTTAAGTTCAAATGTATATGGTATGATTTATTTTATCCATGCTTACCCTTACTGAGAATTTGAACTCATCCTTTTTATGTTTTCTTTTCCCCAGGATATAAAGAAAGGTATTAGGTAAGAAAAAAAGGGAAGATCTTAATGGGAGATATTGAAGATCTTTCACCACGATTAGAAGATTACTTTCCAAGTTTCCAAAGGCACTAAACTATTACAATCCTTGTGTGTCTGTTTTTGTTACGTATTAAGTATTCTTCTAGAGTAATGTAATGTCCATGTACGTCAAGCTTTGGGTCTCTATTGTTGGTATCAGAGGAAAGGTTTAGTCAACCTTTGGAAACTAGGATGCGTGATCTTTAGTGAGATCCCTATAGATATTTCCAAGGTATGTCTAGGGATGTCCCTAAGGTTAAGTATAAGTATAGGATATAGTCCTAGAACTACAGTAATGATCATAGAATTTAACGTAAGATGTTAGATATTGAGGGAACTCCCCCTTTACTATGTTGTTTTCCCTAGCATGATTTTTGCCTCTCACACTATTCTTTTTGGGTTTTCGAAAATGGATGAAAATAGGAAGATTCACAATAATTGAGGATATAACAGACAATGGAATGATATTCTTCATGAGCAACCAAATGAAACAGGATTTGGAAGTCCAAACATCGTTATTATGCCTAATCAGAAATCACATAATATGATCAATAATCTCAAATTTGGTAAGTTTCCTAACACAGATAATAAGAGAAAGATGGAGTTTAATGATGATCATAGAGGAAAGAAAGTTTAATTTCCCTCACATAAAACATGTGGGAAGTGGAATCGGGGAGATCGTTTCAATGGAATTGGAAGATTCTTTGGGTGTGGAAAAGAAGGACACAAATTCAGTAAGTGCAAAGGAAAAGGTTTAGTTAACACCATGGACAATGATAATGGTATTTCTACGACATCACCAATGATTAGATGTTTTAAATGTGTAATGTACTGGCATTATGCAAACCAATTCCCTAATGGAAAACCTCATGAAGATAATCAGCATGGTCATATGGGTAGTATTTATGTGGATGATGATGAGGAGACTAAAAATGATATATGAGCTGAAAGAAGTGTTGAAGCTCAGTCAGTTGTTTTAGAAGGTAGTGGAATGATTGTATGTATATCGAGAGTTATGTTGTATAGTTAATGGTAATATGGAATAAAGAATCATATAAGGATTGTTAAACTATTGTTTTTCCGAAAATTATTTGAAAGTATATGTTGAATGGTACCAGTAACCATGGAAGGTTATTCAGATATTTTTTTAAAGTAGATGATATGCGCATAATGAAGGAATAAGAAGATAATGAGATGTTTGATTGTATTCATGAGCTCATTGTTGATATAAGGACTAAGTGATATCATGGTTTGAGTATATATAATTTTTCGGATATTGGTATGTGGAAAGTGTTAACTTTTAACTGCATTCATGTTTTCACTAAGGATCAATGGGTATTCATTGTTCATGATAATACATGATTAATTCCTTCGAATGTTTGTAATGTGGCCAAAAAGACATATCTTATGACATATGGGGATCAAAAATGGTATTAAATATTTGGTAATCGTTTTCACTATATTATGAGAGTGGACTGCAGTATTATGGATAAGCCTAAAGATTAGAATGGATTATGTTAGACATAAGTTAGTATTGTTTAAGGATAACAGTTTTTTCGATATTATTGATGGGATGTTATAGTAATATAGTTTTAGAAAAAGGACAACCTGCAGGACAAGCAACAACCCATCGCGTCGGACAAGGCTGTGGGAATCGAACCCACAACTGAAGTGCGACTGGCCTTTATCGCCTACAACTGGCCTATAGGAAGTCTCTGGTTAGTATAAACTAGTTTTATTTTTATTAAGGGGCATGATATATGAAGTATAAGTTCATTTTTGGAACCATATATGATTAATCTAACCATAAGATGGACTCATAAATTTTTCTAAACTTTTTTCTGAAAGAGATGGAATGACCCATCATTCTATCAAATGATCTTCTAACACATAAATAATAACAAATTCAACTTAATTTCTTTAAGCGATGAAGTGGAAATTGGTCAATTCACGAACAATAGTGAGATTGTACCAAAATCATGAAAGTATTTCTTTTAATTCATCAACTTTAGGGAAATGATCTTGAAAACCAAAAATGTTGTCCTAGTCCCCTTATATCCGATGAATCATATGGTACCTTAGATCATCACAAATCAATAGCTTGGTGATTGTTGGCTTTTTCATAGACATGTTCTCTACCACTCTCCATCAGAACATGATGGTTAGTTTTTTCTTCCATGTCAATATTTTCACCTTTGTTCTTCTATGTGGAAACCCAGTGATGAGTTAATTTGGGTAACCCTTACATTTCATACTTTAGTTTTTAAAGCCATGTTTTGGTATTCCTTTTTATGATGTGGGTTTCTATTAATCAATCTTTCGAGTAGTAAACCATTTATAATCCCAACGAATTTCGAGGGTGAAATTCATTTTAAGGGGGGTAGAATGTAACAACCCGAGATTTTATGAAAAATATTCTTTTAATTTAATTAATGTCTTCCTGTTTTATGCTACACCAAGATTACCTTGTGCTATACGCAACACCGTATTAGCTTTCAGTATACGCAACACTATTCTTGGAACGTGTTACACACAATTTTGATAATAGTTATTCTACACAACATTGAGTATATATATATATATATATATATTCAATGTCTAAAAGTAATATGGTTGGATTCTGTTATATGAAACAATGAAGGATTCATTCAAAACACGCAACCTTGACTTGGCTTGCATTACACGCAATCACGACCTTCCTCGACAGCGTGTGTTTTACGCAATACCGGGTTTTACTAATCAACGATATATTATTATAATATTACTATGAACTAGACATTATGAATAGTATTAAATAAATTTTTAATTTTATAACATTATTATTCATCTTACACATTTTCTAGAATATGGTATAAGAACAAAATAAATTTTTCGGGTAAAATAAGTATTTTTTAAAAAATGAAGTTTTGCCGCCTTTTGATGGTGCACCCACTTTAAATCTAGTTTTTGACATGGTTATAAGTTCAATTTGACAAAATAAAATTCTTTTATGAAATCATGAAATAAAAATTTACTTTGGATAAAATTTTCATATTATTCTGGTAACATTCATATTTTGATGAATAGTAAAAACACACTATATTTTAATTTAAAAAAACTTTTTTTTCATCTCAATAATTTATATGGTTAAATTATAATATTTAATTGTTTTAAAGTATAGGTAGAATATATTTTTACCATTTAATATAATGTATGCCATTATCATTGATTTTACATTAAATTCGTAGGTTAAATCAATTCAATCTTTTGCAATGTTTTAAAGAAAAACCCGTTTTCTTTCGACAAAGGGATTAATTTTAATTTAACATCTGAAACTTTTGTGTATTGAATTTAGAAAAATGGATTCCATATTTGGAATCAGTGTCTCCAAATTATGTTAATAATCTACTTTTTATTTTTGGGAATTTTGAATAGTAACTATGGTAAATATTATTTACCATAGTTAAAGCTAAATCGGGTAATTAATGGTAAATATAATATTATAAAATTACCCTAACACATACCAAAATTCTATTGTATGGCTAAAAGTAGACCCATATAACCTAAGGGTCGGATTAGATTCATTTTATGGACTTTCAACCATGAAAATAATTTAATTATTATTAAAACCAAAGAAAGTGACAACATGTCACTCTCTTACATCTTACAAGTATAATAATTTTCATTTAATGATAAAAATAATAAAACATTGAAAATGAATAGTATCCATAAATATAATAAAATTATCTACATCATTATAATTTATTTATAATTTCTACGGATTAAATAATGGTCATTAATGGTGATACATTAATGATACAGAAATTATTTATAAAGTGGAAAATCAGTAATATAGTTTTTATTGAAATAATAATACCCATTAAAAGGCCCAAAAACCTGACCAAAACATTTTTTAGTGTATATCTACACCTTAATCACCCAATGACCTAATATATAACCGTTTGAAGCCTTATAAAAGTGATTATGACACTTATATTATTTTAAATGATGCCAAAGTTGTCACCTTCATAATTTAATAAATATAAAAATTTAAATATTGTGATTTTAAGATGATAAATTTGATTAAAATTATTATTGTGAAAGTTAATAGATTTATCTTAATCATAGGATTTTATTTTTAATTTTTATACAACAAATAAGTATATTAAATAATTATACAAAAATGTTGTAGTAATTATTTTATTAAGAGACAAACCAAATAAATGGTTTTAAAAATAATAAAATAAATATTATATGAACTATTTAATGTGGTCCACTAATTTTATAGATACATATGACCTTTTATAAATCTATTAAAGCATTTATTTTGAACATATCTTCTGTATATATTTTATTTAAATTCAAGTAAATGTATAGTGTCAAAATTGACACTATTGTTATTTTATAAAAATAACATATTATAAAATTGTTTAAAAATATCAAAAATATTTAAAAACTATAAATTAAAATTTATATGGTATACAATTTTATAAAGTAACCAATTATGTAAAATTCACAATAAATAAGTAATTATTTGTCAAAATTTAAAATTTATAATTTTATTACCACAAATAAACTTAAATAGATTAAATAAGGATAAATCAAAATGATAAGGTTTAAAATAAGATCCAAACATGTCTAAATTTTATTGGTTGATGGTATTACAACCCTATATCATCTAAAATTATAATATGAGTCATTTTTGGAGGTTTCTAAGTGGAGTTAGATTTATTATAAATTAATCTTTTTAAGAATTCCAAAGGTGCCCCTCTCCTCCCATACAAAAGGGAACCTCCTCCCTATCTTCCTCACACCACTTTGAGCCTTCATGCTCGGCCAACCCCTGCCACTTTCATTTCTAAACTTCCCAAGAAACATCCTAGAGGTCCTTGATTCTTCAAATACCAATTTTAGTGCCCTATGAGGAGGTCTCAAAGAGGCGCTTCAAAGAAGAGGTAATGTCCGTTACCGATTCTTTCACCTTTATTTTTTCTTCCACTTATTATTATTAGGTTGTTTCATTATGAGGTAATAAAATCAATATCAATCATATACTGATATGTTATTATAAATATGAAACAACCCTATTTCACCATCTATCCATCCTATGAAAAACGAAATCACCGCGCGTGCGTACATACAGAATACCGTCTCCACGCCGTGGTGTAATCTATTTTCCACCACCACCTTACTTGGAAGGGTATAATGGTGTAAATAATAACAATATATGATTATTTTAAAGTGATATTGACTCTGTAATAGTATACATACACTCCAATAAAATTCCACGATCATGGGAATGATATCATCGCTCATGCGTACGTACGGAATACCGTCTCCATGACGTGATGAGATTCATTCTCAATGAATAACCATTCATAAATGAATATAGAGTATATATAATAAGTAATAATGAAATATATGACATAATAATGATACTGTATTTATGTATATATATATATGTATGTCATCCAATTAATTCCATTCAATTCAACGAGGAAACGAAAACAACGTTCATGCGTACGTACAGCCTACCATCTCCATGAACGGTGTATTTACATCCATTTATCAATATATTGTATATATATTCTGAATATATATTATATATAAGTCATGTTTTATATTCTGGAATAAATTAATCATGATCTAGTAATCATATGAATAATTACAAGTCAAAACACAGACGACAAATGAAACGATTTTACACAAAACGCTCCTTAACATGGAATTTACAAAAGAACGGGTAATATAAAGTCATAAGTGAACCATATATGATATCATAACAATGAATATTATTCTGTAATAAGTCAATGACATTATTTAAAAAATTATACAGGAGGTTCGGATACGTACAAAGCATATCAGACCTAAGGTATGGGATAATGTTGCAAATCTCATTTTTATCCGAGATTGCTTATTCATAAGTATTTACTGGGGTTATTTCTATCATCCATGTCCATGTTTTATAAAAGTTTTTTCATGTATTTTAAAAGTCTTTTTACCCATTTTTGACTTTTACTACATGGTATGTATGGAATCTTACTATTACGAGGTACTTTTTGACTTTTCCGGAAAAAGTACGAGAAGAATGTTTTTTTAACTTATACGGCACGAATGGATTTTTATGGTTTTATAAATCCTTATTTTCATGAAGCTTACTCCAAAATATTTCATGATTATTTTGAACAAAACCCTTTTCTTTTAAAATTGAATGGAATTTTGTGAAAAGAAAGTGATTTTGAAGAAGAAAAGATATTTTCCTTAAGAATTCATTTCAAGTGTTTTATCATAACCATTTTCCATCTAAGATGAAATTATTTCATATGTGTATGTTTCAAGTATAATGTATCTATGATTTACATGGTTTCACATTTCTTATTATGAAATGATATCCATTTGTTTTATATGGATTATGTTATGATGGAATGATGTTTATGAAACCCATTTTATTATTTGGGTTATGAAGAATGTTTTAAGTTTATTTTGTGGCACATGTAAGAATGATTTCATTATGAGATGGGTGGGACCTATATCTCCTTCCAATGCATTGGGTAATGATTTTATATCTCATGAGATAGACATGGCTGGAATGGTATGTTAATCCGGTTCAGTGTTACAGGACTGAAACGAGGAGTGAACACAATTCAGAATGGGACTTTGTCCACTAAGATGGTCTTGGCAGAAATGCCTTGGCTACTATGGAAATTAATACATGTGCTTAATGTATTCCACAGTTACATGTTTTATTCCCATGCTATTTTATCATGGTTTATGTTTTATTATGACCTATTCCTTATGTACTTCCATGTTTTATGTCGTTGCTCAAGATTTTGATGTTTAAACATTATGTTCATGTTTTTAAGTTCAAATGTACATGGTAAGATTTATTTTATCCATGGTTACCCTTACTGAGAATTTGATCTCACCCTTTTTATGTTTTCTTTTCCCCAGGATATAAAGAAAGGTTTTAGGTAAGAAAAAAGGGAATATCTTTATGGGAGATGTTGGAGATCTTTCACAACGATTAGAAGATTACGTTCCAAGTTTCCAAAGACACTAAACTATTACGGTCCTCGTGTCTCTATTTTTGTTACTTATTAAGTATTCCACTAAAGTAATGTAATGTCCATGTACGTCAAGCTTTGGGTCTCTCCAACTGTAGCCTCGCAAAATGATGATCATTCATTTTTTGCATTACCACCACTCATTTTCGAAATTATGATGGATAAATTGTTAATATATGTTTCATATTATGATTATTTTTATTCTTTATTATATAATTTTTTATAACACATATCATTTTACTTTCCAATTTTTATAATATGATAACATATTTATGGAAGTGTGGAATACTGCCTCCTCAAAACAGTGTTACTCATTCAAACTATACACTGAAAATATAACCAATGTTATTAATTAATTTTTTCTTGAAAAAAATAACCAGCATTATATATTAATGAAATAGTTATCTTTTTTAAATATAATATATATCAATTTCGTTATTAGTATGTAAAACACTTAAAAATTAATAATGTCATTCATAGATATATGGACTACCATGTCGTAAAAAAGATGTGATTATTTTTACATTAGAATAATTATATATATAATTATATATGATTAAATAATATGGTAGTTGTGATATAATTATAATTATCGATGTATATGGTGTTACATACCATCTTTCAATGGTGATCATTGAAATATAGAAACGTTACTCATGTGTGTGTACATCATACCATCTCCATGATTGTAACATTGTTTTATTTCTCATAACTATATTTAATAATTTATTTTTAACTTATTAATTATCTATTTATTGGATAATTATGCCAATAATATTATTCTAAATATGTTATATAATGACCTTTGCGAACATTTTGTACCAACATAAGTTTATTTTTGACACATAAACCAACTTTTCTAAAAATAACTGACACACAAATATATGTTTATCTAGTTGTATACAACATGGTAATAAGTTAAATCAAATTTGATATAAAAAAGGAAATTATTATCAAGAATGTAAATAATTATCCTAATTTAATTATTCATGAAGTTAATTTACATTAACCTATTAAGAAACACAAGGTAAGTGATTTTTTATTAATTTACATTCCATTTAGTCTTTTTTTGTCATTATGTGTATAATTTGATTTATATGGCGTATATACTAGCCCTTTACATGATATAACAGTAATATAATTACACTAATGGTCGTATCACTTTCATTTTATTTTATTACTTCATGAGGCTTATGACTTAAAATTTTACAATGTGGTATGAGACACATTGGAATGTTTAAAGATTATTTTCCTACAGAATAATTTCACTAATAACTCCTTTACATTAATGGAAATTATATGAGAATTGTTCAATAATATATTTATTTTCCAATCCTATTGTTTATGAATACATATATCAAGTATTTATACCATTTACCCACTCTTTTTCACCCATTGTTCTAAAAAAATTGATTTTATGAAATCCGATCTTCATTTCTCTCTTTAGTCGTAGGAAATTTGTTCTTCTAAAAGAAATATTTTCATAAAATATTTTCAAAAATGTATTTAAAATTATTGGTAAAGAATTTTTTCCCTTTGTATATACTAAAATTTTTTTTAATGGATTGTTCTTTTAACTTTCTGAAAAAATAATTTTTCAAACCAATTATATTGTAAAAGGAATTTTATTTTTATATTGTACGATATGTATAGATATATCAAAAATAAATCAATATAAGAATAATTAACATGTTTAATAGAATAATTATTAATTAAATGGTTTTTAAAATTTGTTTTGAAAACAAGATTATTCAAATGCTTTAAAAAAGTTGTTTTCCTCAAGAATGGTTTTAAAAGACAATTTTATAATATTTCTATTCACCAATGAAAAAAACCCTTTATTTTACTCCACTTTGGTCATATTTTATTGATATTTTCCTTATTCAACCTCTAGATGGATTAGAATTTTTTTGGATTAGTATAGTATTCACATTGTCTTCCTTGATAAAAACCTTTTTTCCAATGGAAATATATAATTCCCAATGGTCATTTAACCTTGAATTTCCATTAAATTTAAATATAATTTATCATGTAAATGATTATTACTAAAACCATGTAACATTCATTATACGGTATTTACAATTAATTTTTTATTATTTGCTGAAATTTTGAAAAATGTGTATGCTTTAATAAATATGAATATTTGATTAATATCATTTTTTATTCAATATAAATAATGATTTGAACCTAAAATACACTAGTTGGGGAATGTTTAATAAAATCACTATGTGTTGGGGACTGGTTAATGCGATCCCCACAATACATAATTAGTCTAATGGGATGAATTTAGTTTGCTATCATAACCTAATAGGGTTTTACCCAATGCATTTTAAAATTTCATTATGGTAATGGTATCATGTTGTTGGGTTACATGACGTCCTATAATTAGTAATTTACCTCATATAGTTTAGTTATTATTTATCGATGGTTTTTATCATCGATATCTCTATGGATTTATTTCATTTTCATTAAATTTATTTAATGGAATGCATTTCAGTTTTTTACCTCTTTGATAAATATTTTTCATTATCAAGTTATTTGAGAGGCATGTATTTCAATTTCCAACCATTCCTTACTGTTTATTCATTTACTGATCAATTTTTGGAATATGTGGAATTTTTCCTCAGTTATTTACCATTCCATAATTATTATATGTATTGATTCATTATTTCTAGTACAATAATTTTACCTTACTAATAACTTTAGCTCACAAATATTAGTTTCCTTTTCCCAAAAATACAAGACGCACACTACAAACGATATGAAGGGATATACTAGATTTAATAATGTTATCCTAAATGTTATTCTTTTATATAGAAAATTATATTTTAATTAGTATATTTATTTTTAATAACAAAATAATTTTTGTATCTACATTACCAAGACTACTAAACTCTTTATATTTTAGATTTTATTCTTTGTGATCATGAAAATATAATTTATAGTAGACACTTGAATCAGGATATCTAGGGAAGGTTCAATATAGTAGGTATCATAGGATGTTTAGTAGAAACCATAGGAACTGTATTTAGAAAAAAACAATTATTTAAACATAACATTAAGGTATAATTTTATAGTAAGTATAGAAAAACATCCATGATTTTTTGGTATTATAGAGATAATATGGGTCTTCCTAGTAGTAAATCCCAACCATGATACTATATGTGGACATGACTCTAGAATATATGTTCTTAGGAATTGGAAATTTATCAAGGTCTGTCCAACCATACATGGTGTTAATTGGTACAAAAAATGAGACATATTTCAAACATTGTTTTTACCCTCTAGGGGGATGTTATTAGGATATATTATATTTTCTTTACAAACCATTATGATAGAGTTTACTAATTAATAACATATGTTAAACCTAAGTAGTTTTAGATTGAAGATAAGGTTTCATGATTTTAGAATACAATAAAAATTAGTATTGATTAACCTTATAAGAAGGAATGGACTATGTGTAAATAAATATATGATGTATTTATATATTTATGTTTTATGGAAAACCATAGATAAAATTTATTTAGTTATCGACCTTATTTATAGTATGTTCATAATATTTATCTTTATAATAATTTTAATATGGTTTTTGAAAAGGGAAAAAATATTGCAGGTGAAAACCAATGAAATATTTCAAGGAAGTGGGTATTGAACCCATGACCAAAAAAAGATATGTGTTTCACGCTGCCCTCTATCCTGCACAATTTTTTGGATAATTTTTCATTGATAATAGCTACAAATTTGAAAAATAATTGTTAATGATGAACACGTAGTATCACTTTTGAGGATTAAAGATTAATATATTAACTATATTGGTTATGAAATATAGTTAGTGAAATATAGATAGACATGTATATCATTTATATTATATACTATCCTTTAAAATATTCTTCAAATGAAATAGTCAAAAAAAAATTCTTTTTTGTTAATTAATTTTTTGGAGTAAATGGATGAATTAGAATTTAATCAAATCACACAAAAAATATAACATTATTCGTAAATAATTGAAACCTATAAAGTAAGAATATTTTCTTATATTCATGTTTGTAAATGAATTAAAAATCATTCTGAATATTAATTCAGAATAAAAGGTTTTACAAATACATTAACTTCTATTGATATGATGGTCTCTTAAATCATTGATGATTTATGGCTTTGAGGCCCTCAATTTTAAATAGATCATTTTCTTGTTAGTGATTTATGACACCATTAAATCCCTATAAATTTGTTTCATGTATCTACAGGTATGTATTTTCACATGCCAATAATTTTCTCCTACCTATAGAACTATTTACATGGTATCCCATTTGACCTTTCTACATTCCACTATATGTTTTCTGGAAGATTTTTTAAGAACCCCACTCATGATATGGGATTTCAATGAATGAAATATCAAAAAACAAATTATACAAATATTGAATTTAAATTGATATGAGGAAATTTATTTAATTTTACGAGAATACAACACCCCAAAATTATTATTTGAAATATTATATTCAATTGTGTTTATGAAAGACAACACAAATTGTATAAATGGAATATATTTACATAATATATTAAAATCATAAAAAACCATAATATATTCTATACAATTTATTTCAAACAACAATAATATAGCTTGTAGCACATGCAAGAGAGACATTTCTTTATAGATTACATTACACACAAGAGTGACCTTCCTCTATAGCTTGTGTTACATACAAGACTGAGTTTCACCAAATAACAATATATTATTAAAATATTAGTATTAAATATAATATGATATAAAGAAGCCTTTATATAACTGTATATTAATTTTATTAACTATCATATTAAAATTTATACTTTATATAATTAAAAATTGAATCATTATTTACAAATTAATGACAAAAGAATATAAGATCCAATTGGATATAAAAAGAAATACTATTTTTTAGGATTCTAAAGGCTTTTTTGTGAAAGAAGATAACTAATTAAAATTATTTATTTAATTTAATGACGGAAATATTTTATCTATTTAATAAAATATTTTTTATATTCATCAATTATTTTTTATCCGAATATTAAATGAAAAACCCAATTTCAGACATAAAACCCAATATTTTGATAATGTCAATTTTACTACATTTTAATGGGGAAACCATATTAAATATTAATTTTGACAAATTAATTGATTTAATTTGTCAATAAAACATCATATATTAAATAAAAACATAAAAATTTAGATATTTTAAATTTTACATATTTTTTGGAAACATAATTTTTTAATGAGTAGGTAAAAATACTAAATTTTTGTTCAAAGCTGTTTTTCATATAATTTACATGTAAGTATAAATTATAATTTTAATTGGGTTTAAATTTTAATTAGGTCATATGATTATAAATTGATAAAATTTATGTCATTGGAATAAATTTGATATTTCATTTTATCATAAATACATAGAAAATAGTCGAATGTTTCTACTTTATGACATCGAATTATCTCCCCAAATGCATGATTCAATTTAAATAATTTTCTTCCACTTATATGATTGTAATTTGGAAAAATTAATTATATATTTTGAATAAGAATAATTTAAAATGTATTATTTGTCCCTTTTTACCAAAAAAAATTAGTGAATGTGATTAAAATTAATTACATTGAATGAGGATGAATTAAGATTAATAAGTGAATAAACGATAACCTTAAGGCCCAAAATGACCAATACAGTTGTCCAATAACTATTTTATATCCATATATTAACCCTATCAAATTATGTATCTAATTTTATCCATGATTGTACCCAATTTCATCATTAATGACATGGTAGGAATTGTATTGTTACAATATTACGAGTGTCCCAGTCCTCCTCCTCTTTAAAGGACACCACTTATCAACATTATTCACCCCTCTCAGAAAACATAGGTTTATACAAGATATAGCATGTTAAATTCACAAATCCCTCACCTGGTCCTTTAATCCACCCTTTATGTAGGAATCATTACAAGGAATCCCTTTGGAATAACCCAAAAGGTGTTTCCCGATTAAGAGGTAACATCTTTCCAAAAGCGGATTAAATTTATTCACATCCTCCGTCCCCTAAAATAGTATTCATTGATGTTCATATAAAAAATAGGTATCCTTAATATAATGATATTTTTTAATATTATGTGTTCTAATTACACTCACAAACACTTCCATTTAATGTATAACAAAGATTCCATTTACGTGTATGAAGAACTACCGCCTCACTAAACTATTATTGTTAGTTTTTACTGTTAACACAGACAATGGATTCCATTATGATCGAAAAATTGTTTAAATATGTTATATATTATATTTATTATTAATTTTGGCTTCTTTAAATCTAATTAATCACCTTATATTATACATTCCCTATTTTATAAATATGATAACATTATTTTGGGATGAATGGAATACATCCTCTTCAAAGAAAAGTGTTTCGTTCACACAATACGTTGAACGTATAATATATGTTTTCAATTAATAGTAAGTGATATAAAAAAATATAAAATTAATGAAATAATTAAATTTATTGAAGTTAAAAACCCATTTTATATATTATAATTTCACACACATAGAACATAATGACGTCATTCATATATGTATGGACTATCACCTCCTCGACACGATGTGATTAATTTTACATCCTAATAATTATATATATGTGTGTGTGTGTGTGTGTGTTTGTCTCTGTGTGTGTGTGTGTGTCTAATATTAAATAATATGGGTTTTATGACATAATTATAATTTGGGAATGATATTTTTTCCTTAACTTCATTCTATAATTATCATTGAAAGATGGAAATGTTTCTAATGTGCACATACAACCTACTATCTGTATGATGTTCCATTGATTCATTTTTAAAAACCATATTTAATGATTGTGATAAAATTTATTTTACATGTAATAATATGATAATTATGTCATTATTTCTATTCTATAGATGTTATATAATTCCCATTTGATCATATTGTACCTACACAAACTTGTTTCTTTAACACCGAAACCGAATTTGGTTAAAATAACCGATGTAATCATAAATTTTTAAGTAATTGTATAAAAAATTGTATTTAGTGAAATAAAAGTATTGATAAAATTTAATGTATTTCTCAACCATTTATATAATTATAGTAAGTTTATTATAAATTAATTTAAAGGATGTTCAACAAAAATGAAATGAATGGTAAGGGGGTTAGCCTCAATTTACATTACATTTAGACTTATTTGTTGTTACACAAAATGATTATTTTATATGCTTTATATAACTCTATTTTACATGATATGTCATGAATATCCTTAATATCATAATAATATGACATTAATTTGATTTTATTTTTTTATTAGGCTTATTATCTGTAATGTTTTAATGTTGGTTGGGACACTTTAGAATGGATAAATATTATATTACTCAACAATTGATTTACAAATAAGTCATTTAAATTTGACGAAACATTATGAAAATTTATCAATAAAACCATTCATTTTCATCTCCTTCGGTTAGTCGTGATCTTTTTCAAGTAATAATCTATTTTTCAACTCCATGGTACAAAAGCTATATTAAAAAATGTTTTTAATAAAACATAATTTCATTTCTCTCTTTAGTAGTAAAACATGTTTATTACAAAACCCAAATTTATTATAAATGTTTTCAGTTATTTTAAAATTATTTTGTAAACACATTTTTATAGTTTATGTATTGTAACAATTTTTACAATTAAATATTATGGTCACTTTCGGAACAATTCCTTTTTCTATGCTTTTAACCTAAAAAAGGAATGATATTTTTACATTGTATGATATTTATGGATTTACCTTCTTTCAATCATTAAAATAATCTATTTCAAAATTAAAAGGAAAACATTTATAGAAATTATTTAAAAAATTTGATTTAAAAAATGTGTTCAATTTTGTTTTTAAATTGAAATTACCTTAAAAATGATTTTCAAAGATATTTTCATAATATTAGCAACAATTAATGTCAAAACCCCCTTTGATTTACTACACATGGGTTATTTTGTATTGATACAATCCTTATTCTTTCTCAGGATGGTTTATGATTGATTTGACCAAGGAGAGTATTGATATTTTCTTTCTTGATTTTATTTTTAATTCCCTTGAAATAATAAAATTTCAATGGTCATTAAACATTGACTTTTCCATAAATATATATAAAATTTTTAATGGATATAAATATTTCATGAACCATATACCATTTTCAAATGGTATTTACATTGTAATTTATTTTACCATTTGTTTAAATTTTGATAAATCTTTATAAATTATTGAATACAAATATGTTATAATGAAAATTCATTATTAGATATGATTAATCCTTTGGCCATGAATTGCACTGGATTGAGACAGTTTAATGAATGTTCTAGGGGTTGGGGACTAGTTATTGAGAGCCCCATGATGCATAATTAGTATCATTGGATGAAATTAGGTGGCTTGCCTATGAAAATGAGATTTTACCCAATATATTTTAAATCATATTTATGATTAACCTTCCATATGCCTAGAAAACATTAAGTCCAATAATTACACACTTACCTCATTTAGAGTGGCAATTATTTATCAATTAAATCTCACATCAACATGCCAATGGTTGTATTTCATTTTCAACTCACTGATTAAATGGAATGTGTTTTAGTTTCATACCGTCCCATACTTTTTCTTTATATTAAAATTTTAATGGAATTCATTTCTAGTAATTACCTTGACATATTTCTTATTCACTTCATCCTTATTTTCTTGATTTTATGGTATGTGTGTTCCATTATTTACAATGAAATAATTATTAAACTTATTTATTCATTATTTCATCCCTTATAATTCACCCTTACTTACAATTTTATCTCAACCTTATTATGATTCTTTTCTAAATAATCTAAGATTCGTACTATGAATGATACCCAAGTATATTATAGATGAAATAAATATATGATAATATTTATTCGTTTATATTGAAAATGATTTTTTAATTAGTTTATTAATTTTCAATACAAAAAATAATTTATGTTTTTGGTTTACCAAGACTACTACACTCTCAGTCGCTCAAGATTGTATTCCATGTAATAAATCCAATGAAATTGAATGAATAAACTATATTTGTGATATCATGGGTCATGTTGCTATATTGATTACATCAACAACTAATTTCGATTCAATTCTAATTTTTTTTTTCAGTTTTATTCACAACTCAAAGGCATATTATTTTTTGTAATAGTTCATATTTACAACTAAATATGATTTTTTGTTCCATAATATTTTATAATTTTTTGAAAATTTTATCTTACATGTCATACATTATATTCATCATCAAAATATTTTTTGAATCCACATCATGTATGATTTTCCACTTCTAGGTTTATTTCCCAAATTTCAACTCTGATATCCATATGTTATTTTCTTCAAGAATTTCAAAATACTCTTGATCATTAATTTATAGTTTATAAATATTTTAAATTATATTTAAAAAAAATATAATAGTATTATTTCTTACAATTTTGTACTCAATCATGTAGATACGCTTCCATTAGATAAGTACACTATGATGATCATTTTGTTACATTTTAGTAAAAATAATTTATGATATATATTCATGGACTTAATAAAAAAAGGACAAACAAAAAAAATATAATATTTTATTTATAGATTTTTAATCTAAAAAATTTATTTCATTACATGTCTTGTCTCTATTTTTAGAAAAAAATTCTATCAATGTATAAAATAATAAGTATATATTTACCATAGTAAAATTTTCAATTTTTTTGTTTATCAAAAATAGAAATTAATATCTCAATAATCTCACTATTTTTTCTCTCCATTTATTTTTTAGTATAATTATACTATATTGAATCCTTATTATATATTTATGAACATAATAATAAAATTAATAAACTGTATAATCCATGAAATTTTCAGATTTAATATTTTTGATGTAGAGTCTCAATGATATCACAAACTATCTATTAATCATTTTAAAAAAATTAATTAATAAAAAATGGTCATGATGAATATAACATTGTTGGAATATTAATAATAATTAATGAAGTATTTTAATTAAATTTCATCTCTAATTTAATTTTTTCTCAACATACCACATAATTCATTTCCAATTCACATGTTTGTAAGGTAGATATAATTTTAATTTTTCTTATGTGAACCATAATGCATTCTAAATTTTTTTAGGTGGAAAAATTTTGTAACCATTATTTCATAAAATTGAAATGATCTCTCAAAATTTCATTATCTAAAACATTCTTATATATCTATATGCAATTTTACTAATCTGTTTATTCAATATGATATTTTCTTCATTGTGATATTGTAATAAGAATTTGTAATGAAACAAATTTGAAAAAGAATACCATGTTTTCCTCTACCATAAATATAATTTTTGTATCATTAAAACATATAATGATACAAGAATAATTATAAAAAAAACCTTGTTTGTTTAATAATTGAATTATATATCTCTAATGATACTACGCTTTATACCTTAATAAAATAATATAAATGGGATTCAGATTCTATTGAAGTTTTTCTATAAATCAAACCCCACTAATTTATCGGTTACATTCAATTACAAAAGTCATTTATTGAGCCTTATTCATATCTAAATGGTCATAATATTTCTATCAGTATTCATAAATAATGAGCACCCACAATCAATTATTAATGTCATGGTTCACCTACCATCCTTTAATGAAACATCATAAAAATAATGTTTCAATTACAACATTATTTAAATTATCATCACTTCTTTCCAAGGAGTATATTTACAAGTAGGATATTTTTTCATTCCATAAAAATTTCACCATAAAGATCACATCTAATAAAATTTTTGTTAATGTAATCAATTTTTTAAATGTTTGAATATTAGATGAATTCAATCAAATAGATTGTTATGTTAAATTTGTTCACTATTTTGAAATAGAACTCCAATTTCTATTATTTTTCATCAATGGTATTGTTACATTGAACAAACATGTATAGGATTCGAGACCAAAATAACCTTATATGTAGTAATATAATATAATAAATTATATTCATTATTGATAATTTTTTTCTATATTTTGAAATTTATATTTAATATATTAGTCTTGATTTTTCATATAGTGAAAATTATTTTTTGGGATTCTAGTTCTCATAAATTGAGGAATAAGATGACTTATAACTAATATTAATAGAAAATATTGGTCTATATTTTTTTTAGAATGTGAAATATTTGGGGTATTAAATTTATTTTGAAATTTATTATGAATAAATTAATCCCACCTCGTCGGATCCCTATTTTCACTATCTTGAGATGGCTCATCAATGTATTTTCTAACATGATGATGTATTCTATAATCAAAATAAAATAAATTTGACAGTAAATGAATATTTATTATTTTTTGGGATAGATCACTATCTATATGATAAAAATTATCATAATGGTATTTTACTATAACCTCTCTATCATTATCTATTAGTATGTATTTTATGGTCACAATAATATAAACTACTTATTTATTTACATAATCCTAGATCGCCAAACTATTTTTCCTACTTTATTATATCCATAGCCTATTCACATTCACAGTCACTATGTCATTCAATATTAATATTGTATTTATTTATTTATCATGTATTCGTACTCTATTGTTTTAAATTAGTCAGTATCACTAAATGTTCATTAATATAACATTCCATACTAGAAATTTTTTTAGAAAACTATCAAAATAATAATAACCAAGAAAGAATAATATTAAATTACATGAGAACAATAAATTTATAATATTATATGTCAAATGGAATATATATAGACCTCATAAAATTAATTGGTATTATAATATCAAAATATTCCTCAGTGAAAAGAGATTGAGATAAAGTCACATTGAAAATACATTAAAAAGCCCCATTTTCAATACATTTGAGAGAAATTCAAAATTCCAATAAAAAATAATTAAATTAAATATAAATATATTCTTGGAATTGTTTGTGAGTATATATACATTAAATATAAATATTTATAATAGTAATTCATTACGAAATCATTAAAATGATGTATTAGTTGAAGAGACCCTTACATTAAGTCAGAATCACCATATATGTTCATTATCATCGTGAATAATAAAATTAGGTTAATTATTTAACCTCATTATAATATTAATTATATTTATTAGCCTTTTATATATCAAATATTATCATTTCATTTGATTTAAATAATTATTTATGTTTATGTCGAATGTTTTGACGATATTCAGTACATTAGTCAAAAAAATCATTGATCTAGTGTCAATAATCAATGAGTTCATTAGTAATTATTATCCATAAAAATAAACATGAAATAATTTTTAATTTTATATATTAATTACTATTATAAATAAACAAATCAAATATTGATATCATAAATGAACTATGTTACAATCATGGAGATGGTAGTTTGTACATACAATTGACTAACATTTCACAATTTTAATTGTCATTGTAGATATAATGTAAGTAATTTTTATCCTTAAATACTGGTAAAAATATCATTAATATCATATTTATAAATTATATGAACTTATATATGAAAATATATCAATCATGTGATGTGGTGTTGAAAAATGAATCAAATCACTTCATGGGGTGATAATTTAGAGGTATGAAAGAATTACATTATTAGTTATTTTATCCTATACTGTTTAGAAATAAAATTATTTATTATCATTCAATAATTTTAAATACTAATGTAATTTCATATAAAAATGATAATTCTATAATTATAACATTTCTTGAGTGATGGTGATGGAAAATGAATTACCGTAGTTTGCAAGGTGGCAGTCCAGCGTACAAACAAATGATAATTTATTTTCCCATTTTATGGAATTGGAAAAAGGATTTAAATGTTGATATTAACATAATAAAACCTCATTATTTGAAGGATACTAGATTCATTATTTAATAATGTATATAGATGAATTTATGTAATTGGATGAATAATGAAAATAAAAACACATTATAAAAACGATACCTCTTTCATAGAAACACATCAATAATTTACACATTGAGACCAATAAGGATGTTTTTATTCCTAAAAGACCTCTAGAATGTGAGGAGGGGATACCAGATGGTATTTTAGATGATATTAGCTGAACCAGTATAGATTTTATGTTTGAATAAATGATTATAATAGGTTCCATTTTTTGATAGTTGAGGGCCACTTTTAGAATTCCCCAAAATATTAAAGTAATATAAATAACTATTCATTTACAAATGAAAAGAGCATATTAATTTATGAAATCATATTATTATGGGTCCAAATGCATTGAAAAATAAATGTAATTTTTCTATTTTTAAATCCTTAGGATTGGGTTCTAACCCTCGTTTAATGACTGTCATTCTTTCTTTGAAAACATATACTTTTAATATTTATAGTATAATAAACTAATTATATAATTCCAAGACACCCATAAATGAATAACTAATGAAATTATAATCCTTATAATAATCATTTTAATGAATTTTTTTTAGAATTTTATATAATTTAATATAATATTATTTATTTCAAAATATCATAATCATCACTTTTGATAATGTTCAATACAATGACTCTTAAAAAAATTAATAAAATAATTTATCATAAAAACAAATTTTTACAACCTATATATCCTGTGATAATATAGATTATTATTTGATGATATTAATTATTTCATATTTTATTTAAATAATATTTCTAATATCATTTCATTAGGTTTTTTTAATAAATGAATTGTTTTTAAATAATTCTTGTATAATTATTTTAAGAGATTATTCCTTTAAAAAATAAAAAAATTACCAATTAAAATATAAAAATTTTACATTTCATATAACTATTAAAAGCCAAAATTATCTTCTAGATATCCACATATTAATAATATTTTTGTGTCATGTTTGTAGGATCAAATATGTATAATGAGATGCCCAAATAAAAGAGGGTGGTTAATTGTATACATTAAAAATTACTTTGGAACCTTTAAAGTTGATATTAAACTTTCTGAAGATAGGTTTTTTTAACCATAAGGAAATCATTTTCTATTTGTTAGCTTTTAACTTTAAGAAATATATGTTTAAAAAAGTTAAACAATCATTCACAAAACCTTTTAAAGAAACCTTATCATAAACATTACAACCATAAGATAAAAAATTAAGAACGATTTTCTTAAAGAAAAACTTCTTTATTAAGGTGTACAAGATATTTAATATAACTAGAGTAACAAAATTACAATGTATAAGAAAGTTATACTTTCTAAAATTAACAAATTTATGATTATAACAGAAATAAAAACATCTTGAAATAGTAAACAAGTAACAGTAAGATTATTTTAACCCAAAGAGAAGGGTATCTAACATCCTTGGTTAAAGGATCCTTGATTTATAATTTCAGTAATATCAGTCTTACCCAAACCCTGGTAATCCCTCAATCCGAATATCAGTATATGTATTGAAATCCCTACAATCCCTCGATTTTTAGGGAAATCAGAACCTCTATCTTCCAAATCCAGAAGCCCACGATCAGCACGACCGGAGCCTGCCCGAAGAAAGTCGTAACAAGTTCTTCACATCGGAACAAGTTGTTCATGACATCCATAGTATGTACTAAGAGATGTAAGAGCCTCTCTCCCTAGAAATCACTTCATTGCTATTTCACATGCATCAAGTTCATCCACTCTCTACATTGTAGTTCCCTCATTCAAATGGACTATTATTTATAGGAAAAATATCCTGATGGTCAGCTCCACTCTAATGGTCATATTTTTCTTAAATATCAGAGGGACCTGGAAACGTGTCAAACATACAACGGTTAGTTTGTAATAGATTGAACAACATAGTTTCAAGTATAAGAAATGATGTTAAGTTAATGAAAAATTTTATGATTAAGAAAACATATAATTCAATAATATTGGAATGATACATTAAACAAATCTAACTTTATCAATAAAACAGATTCATAAGGAAAAGTAAATCGGATTGTGAAAACAGTATCTCATTTGTATCAAATTTGGAATCATAAAATGGAATGATAATTGTACTGGATTTAGAATCATAAATCAGAATGGACTCTATACTAGATTCGGAACCATAAAATTGAATGACTTCTATATCGGCTTCAGAACCATATAACCGAATAACTTCTATACCGGATTCAGAGTCATAAAACAGAATGACTTCTGTACCAGATTCGGAAGCATTATACTGAATGACATCTGTACCAGATTCAAAATCATAAAACATAATAGAAAATCATAATGGTAAATATCTCTATATAACATAATGACAATTTTGGATCATAAGAAATATACAGTACTTAAAAAATATTCAGAACATAAGGAAATGTGTTTGTGATTTTCAAAACTTAAGACCATAAGGAATGGAGAAGTAATAAGGTATCCTTATTGACTCAACAATATAACTCTTTTTGGAACTCAAAAACAACATTTATATGGAAGAATATATTTTATTTAGATAAAAATGTATGAAAAACATATCTCTCCCTTTGAATAGGATTTCAGATGAATACGATTAACTCCACATTAGGTTATGTTTCCCAATGATCATATTCTTAATCTTTAGTATCTGGTTTTCTTTCATAAAAAAATACCCCCCCTTATATAAACATCTTATCTTAAAAGAAAAATCCCCCTTATATAAACACCATTTATTAAAATAAATTTCATCATTACTTTACAATTATCCATTCTTACCATACTCTCCCTTAATTGATTCCCCTTTAGAGTCTTTATTAAATTCATCCTTTGAATAAATTCTCCCCCTTTGTGATTTTCACAAAGGAATGGAGAAGTATAAGATGTACCTGTAAAGTTAAGCAAGAATACATTTGAAAACAAAGGAATTAGATGCAAGAAACTTCTTAATATAATTTTATAAATAAGGTTTATATTACAACAAAACATCGGAATGTAAAGAAAATCATCCATCCTTCTTCTGCTCAGACAACATTTTCTTTATCAAAGATTTCAGTTTCTTATATTCCTTATTATCTTTGTGAAGCTTATTCAACAATATCACCTGATCCTAGATCTTGTTTTTAAATTTAATGATCCATTATTCTTGAGCTTTGATTCTATCATCTTTATTCTTAATAAACACTTCTTGAGCATACACCTTTTTCACTAACTCGGCTGTAACATCCATCTGACTACTTACAAATCAGGCAATGAAATTGAGTTGACTAACTTTCCCAGATATTTATGCCTTGAACTTTTTGAACTTGGTTTCACAAGTATTGAATGATCTATTTTTTTCATCCATAAAGACACTAAACAATATAATCTCTTCATTAATGGTTTTTGTGTGGTTAAATACTTTCTTACAAGTCACATTCTATGATTTTTAATCAATCAAAAGATTAATAAAGTCTACATATTTCTTGAAAACCTTGTCTATATGCATATTGGTTGATTATGTCTTTTGATTTAGGGTTTCATGCTTCATTTGACTCTGGGAATCTATACTTTCATGAACTAGAATGGTACTGACCAACTTTCTCAAGGATAGCTTGAAAAAGTCATCTTCAATAGATGATGAAGATTTAGAACCAGAAATATCTTTTCCTTTCTCAACTCCACTTGCAGTTCATGAAACTGGTTTCTCAATTCTCTTAGAAGACTTCTAAGTCATTTCCTTATTAGATGTGTTGGCCAAAACATTCTTTCATTAGTCATGATTTTGAACTAGGGATTGTTCATCAGATACTTGAATAACATTAATATCTTTCTGTTCATCTTCTTCCACATCAAACTCATGACGTTCAGATCCATCTTGTATTTATTCTTCCTGAACTTCTTCCTCTTCACCACCATGATGATCAACCTATTATTTCTCTTATTCTTTCATTTCAACTTCAACTTGTTCATTATTTTCAACATCTACTTCTTCCTCAACTTATTCTTCAACCTCTTCTTAAATATGTTATTTAGAAACTGATTTAGAAACTGAACTCAAAGGAGTTCCAGTGTAATATTCCTCTTCCCTTAAAACATCGTCATAGTCTTCATGAATCATGTGATCTTCTATTTCTGGAACATGTTCTGATATAGATAGAACAATCTTGGCTTTCTGTATTTTTAGAGTGAAAATTGGATTTTTATGAACAACTTGAGGTTCAGTTACTTCATGATATTTCTTTTCTACAGCTTTTATTAAGGAATGACACACATGAGATTCCAAGGATTTCTTCTTCAGGAGTTTATCCTTATTTTCTTTCTCAATATATTTAGCTTTCATGATTTTTAAGGCCATAGCCCCTAAAAGAATTAAGACAATGGAAGGAACTCCATTCTTTCTAGTAGTTTCCATTTCTCTCCACTTTTCAACTGTTGCATCAGAATTGTATTTTGGGTTCGTTGAAGGGGGAGGTGCTGATAATGAGACATCAGTAAGTGGTACTGACAAGATTGGTTCTTCATTTTTCCTCTTCTTGGGTACTAATTTTGAAGATTCCAAAAAATAAATTTTTTTCAGGACAACCATTTCCTCAAAACATTTATATTCTTGTATAAAAATTACCTTCATTCTCTTTATAGTGTCATCACTAAGAAACAATGTCTTGAAAGGCTTTGAGACTGAATGATATGGTACATTTATCTCTTGAAGGCACATAACAAATATCCTAGAGATAGTTTTCGGATACATAAAAATCTGAGATTTGATGGTTCTTCCATTTATTGCCTGGATTGTAAGAAGGATATACTTAGCCAAGTCGATTTCCCTATGTTGACAAGGAAATCTAAAAGAAAGATATAACATATATTTACAGAGTCCTTATCTTCTTTTTCATGGAATAAGAATGTCTTTTATCCAGAGAGCTACAATCTTTTGATTTTTTATAAGATTACTAATATTTGGATTCTTAACATACGTAAGACTATGATAATCTGGAGCCTTGAATTTTTCAAAAGAACCTTCCTTCTTAAGAAGTCTTTGAGAGCATAGAATAAATTCCCCTTTATAAGGTATCTTGAGTGCATTTTCTTCTTTCACATAGGGAATTGTATAGGTCTTATCATAACATTTTAACTTAAACAAGTCCTTACCATCCTTTTGAATGTAACAGATTCGTAGAACTGAATAATGAGGTTAGGGAAAACCGAATCCTGGATTTTATCCTTAGCCACAAAAAAACATTCCCATCCGTTAGTTCTTATCAACATAGAGATAAGAGAGTCATATTTTGAAATGAAGTTTGGGCATACCAAAATTTCCCTAAATATTGGCCAATCCTTTATTTCTTTGCTAATTAGCATCTGATCTGCTGTGGATTCATGATTAATTCAGGGTAAAAGAGACAAATGAATCAGGATGAAGAATTTGATTGCAACATAACATCGACACAGATATCAGTAAGGAAAGATGTGGAACTTATAAATAAAGAACCCCTTATATAGATAAGGTTTATGACATTTTTACTTCTATATGATAATCAAATGGAAAAAAAATGATCTGATTTGACATTTGAGGATGATTATTGAAAATTTAAATTCTAATATCTTGTGGTAAGGTAAATAGGGATTTACAATTTTGAAATACCAATAACTAAAACTTATGATTTGAAAATAAAGGGTAATAAAGTGTACCATTTGGAACACTGTGATGAATTTATCGGTATGATAAGAATTATCTTAAGATGTTTTATAATCCAGGATTTCAATACCGAAATTTTAAATGCCAAAATTTTAAAAGCCAAAATTTTAAATGCCGAAATTTTAAATGTCGAAAATTTAAATACAGAAATTTTCAATACAAAGATATCTTAAAAAAATTTATTTTCTTAGAGAAAGATAATTTTTTTAAAAAAAATTCTTAGTAATGAATGAAATTTTAAGAAATAAAAATTTCTTAAGTAAAGATATATTTTTTTTAAAAAAAGAAAAAATATATGTACTCCCCCTGAAATAATGATTATTTTAATGTTAGGAGATGATTTAAAAAAGAAGTGGATATGAATGATTAACTCACAAAGATAATTCCTAGATTATATTTAATGTATTCAAATCTGTCAGAAGAGAATATATTTGTAAAAATATTAGCAATTTTTTCTTGTGTTCTGATGAATTGAATAATAATGTTACATATACAGATAATTTCTCCTGGAGAGTTATCTCTAAAGGTTAATTTTCTACCTTTATTTTTTAAAATCTTTTTTAAATATTCTTTCTTACTAGTTATGTACCAGGAACATCCAATATCCATGTACTATAGGTTGTTGGTACTTATTTCATTATCTTGAAAAATAAAGATTTTGGTTTTAGGAATCAAAACATTCTTAGATCCGGGATTGTTAGATAAAAAAACATGGGTAACTATATCTTTTAAAAATATAATCTTTATGAAACCCAAGGGATTGAAATTTATTTAAATAATAGTTCTTATTCTAATGCCCACCACATTGAAATTTTGTACAAAAGGGAGATCTTGAGGGAACAAAATAATTGTTTATAAAAATAGGGTTTTGATGAGAATAACCTAAACCCTGATTACTACCATGAGGTCAAATCAAAGAATACAACTTGTAAAAATTTTCATTACCAAAAGTAAAATTTTCAATAAGTTTCTTAAAGGAAAATATTTCAGACTTAAGTCTTAAGACTAAATTCTTATCCTCAAGAATAATAGATTTATAGTTAAATTTTTCCCCTAGAACATCTTTTTCTAAAAATAGATTTTTAAGATCCTTATAAATTTTATCCTTCTAAGAATTTACATCCTCAAGTTTCTTAGAATTATTTTCTAAAACATCATTTTCCATATCAAGATAGTTTGTAAGATCTGAAATTTCTTTTGTTTTAATAAATTCTCTAGAATTTGATTTTTCATGAGTCATAAAAACTTTATAATTTCTCATTTGAAGAAACTTAGAAAATCTAGGAACTTCCTCAAAGGAAGGGAAATCATTATCATTATCTGATGAAGAATATTCTTCATCTGATGAAAAACCTATATCCAGAAAATTTTCACTTAAAGACATATTGGTTAAGGATTCTGAAATTCATACCTTTGCCATAAGAAAATTAATTTAAAATAAGGATCCAACTATTAGACCAATATACTTCTGCTCCAAGGATTCATATTCTAAAGAGTCATCAGAAGAATCTCCACCACTGGAACTCCAAGTGTCATTGGCATTCATGACTTTCTTATGCTTTGATATGTATAAATTATTCTTGTTTCTCTAATAATTCATGTCTTTCTTGCCTCTTTTCTTTAGCAAGGGACAATCATGTCTTATATGACTGGTTCTTCTACATTCATAACATGTTACTTCCACATATTTCTTGTCTGTTCCATCTTTGTTTTTGTATCTATATAGAAATTTCTTCTATCCAACAATCTTGTTTATCCTTCGAGATAGATTTTATAACTCCTTTTATGAAGCTTCACTTTAACTAGATTCAGATTGAATAATAACCTTCTTAGATTTAAATCTTTTATTTCTCTCATGAGTTTTGAAATTCATATGTTTTAATATAGTTGTAAAAGATAAACCTCAATTCCCATTCTTCATCTTAATATTATCATCATCACTCTTCATTTTGGTTTCATGTCAAAAAAGAGTTTTAAAATATTCATCAAGAGAAATCAATGTAACTTTCCTATTTCCATCTATGGCTGTCATCTTGGATTCCCATTGATTAGGAATGATATCTAAAATATTGTTTACAAGAATCTCTTAATCTAAACCTTTCTCACCCAAGGATTGTATGCTGTTGACAATAGTGATAAATCTTTACTGTAACATACATATGGGTTCTTAATATGGAAAGAATAAACCATGATACTCAACTATGAGAAAATCTCTTCCAGTTTCAATGACATTGGAAGTTCCAAAGTGAGTTTCCAAGATTCTTCCAAATACTATTTGCAGCCTCAAAAGATGAAATTAGTCTATTTATATTTCTAGTCATGTAATAACGAAAAGTATTATAAAACTTAATGTTCCTCTAGCATTCCACCTTTTCTGGATTAGTAAAGTATCTATGTTCCTTATCATAAATCTTATAATTTCTAGTTAACATAATGTAATTTTCTACCCCTGTGTTTATCACAAAGGCCTTCATTTTTTCTCTCCAGTACTCATAGTCATTTCCATCAATGATCAGTGGATTAGTAGGGTTGAGATTATCTAGAGATCCAACATGAATGCCTTCCATACAATAAAAATTTCTTTCCAAAAAACTTCTTATAAGTAAAAGTTTATTAACAAATATGGAGAATTTAAAATAAACATGATAAAGAAAACTTATATGTGGATATAAGTATATCAAATTCCTCCATTGATACCAATTGTAGGATCAAATATGTATAATGAGAATCTCAAATACAATAGGTGGGGTGAATTGTATAGATTAAAAATTCCATTTGAACCTTTAATGTTGATAAAAAACTTTCTTAAGAAATATTGTATTATTCTTAAGGAAATATGTTTCTTAAGGTTAGATTTTAACATTAAGAAATCTTATTTTAACAATGTTAAACAAACATTCACAAAACCTTATAATGAAACCTTATCTTAAACATTATAACCTTAAGATAAATAATTAATAAAGAGTTTCTTAAAAGAAATATTCAACCTTAATGCGTATATAATCATTAATATAATCAAAGTTACAAAATTATAAAGTATATGACTGTTATACTTTATATTTCTAAAAAAGATAAGATTACAGCGAAAATAAAAACAATTTGAAATAGTAAACAAGTAACAATAAGATTAATTTTACCCAAAGAAAAGGGTATAAAACAAGTTTGGATAAAGGTTCCATGATTTATACTTTCATGAAATTCAGTCTTACCCAAACCCAGGGAATCCCTCAATACAATGATCATGATCTATCTTGATATCACTGGAAGCCCATGATTTAGATGGAAATTAAAACCCCTATCTTCCAAATTCGGAATCCTGTGATCAGTATGATCAGAGTCTTCATAAAGCAAGTCTGAACATGTTGTTTATATCCAAACAAGTTGTTCATGATATCTTCATGAAGAACAGAGAGTTGTAAGAGCCTATCTCTCTTGAAATCACTTCACATCTTTTTCACATGCATCATGTTCATCCAGTATCTACATTGTAGTTCGATCATTCAAATGGACTAGTATTTATAGGAAAAACATCCCAATGGTCAGCTCCACTCCAATGGTCATATTTTTCTTAAATTTCAAAGGGACCTGGACACGTGTCAAACATACAATCGACTTTTTGTAACATATTGTACAAAATCATTTCAAGTATAAGAAATAGTGTTAAGTTAAAGATAAATGTTAAGTATAAGAATACTTAGAATATGATAATATTGGAATGATAAATTAAATAACTCTATCATTATCAAGAAAACATATTCATAGGAAAAAGTAAATCAGATTGTGAAAACTGTATCACATTTGTATCAGATTCGAAATCATAAAATAGAATGACATTTGTCCCATATTTGGAATCATAAAACAAAATGACTTCTGTACCGGAATCGGAATCATAAAACAGAATTACTTATATACCGGATAAGGAATCATAAAAAATAATGACTTCTGTACCGGATTCGAAGTCATAAAATAGAATGACTTCAGTACCAGATTCAAAATCATAAAACAGAATGACTTCTATATTGGATTTGGAATCATAAAACAGAATGGAAAATGAAAATGATAAATTTGTATGTATAATAGAATGACATGTTTGGATATTAAGAAAAAATCTTTACTTAAAAAAATTCAGAACTTATGAAAAAGTGTATGTGATTTTCAAAAAATAAGACCATAAGGAATGGAGAAGTCATAAGATATCCTTATTAACTCAACAATGTTTAACTTTTACCAATATAAAATACGATAAGGTTCTTAAAGTCATTAATGTTTCTCAAAGTTATCATTAATTTAGAATGAAAATGATTTAGGTGAACTATCACCCATCCATCAAAATTAGTATAAGTGTTAGGTAATTTTATAACATTTATCATAACTATTTTTACCAATAATTACTATATTTACCTATAACTGTGGAAAGAAATGTTGTTATGTTTACTATTAGTACTATCCAAATAATAAATTTGTAATATTATTTAATATTTGAACATATTATTCAGAATCTGGAATCAATTTTTTTAAACAAAAAAAAAGTGGATTAATTTAATACTGTAGATGTGGTGAAACAACATGTTTTAAGGTGAAAATCATAAAATGTTTGAAATGTTTTTAAATTAAAATTTAACATTAAAAACACTAAAATTGGATAAATCAGATTCATTGATTTTTAGTTTATAATTCTACATTAAAATAAATTTAAAATTTAAATAAAAAATATATATTTTTAAAAAATAATTTTCAATTAGAATTTTGTATTTTTATCTATTCATCAATAAAGAAAACCTATAATAAAAATTCCAAAAAATCATCCAATTTAAATTTTTATATTACTCATTATAAAATGGTTTTTATTTTGTATAATAAAATTCATAAAATCTTCATAATTTATTTCTGAAACAATTGTTCTGTTAATAAGTGGGAAAACACCCTTTTTTAAAAATACTTATCTTTTGCTAAAAATAGGTGTTATTTTTATATCATGTCTAGAAAACACATATGAAAAAATTTAAACAGTATGTTAAATTTATTATATATTTACTTCATTAATAAAATATAACATGGGTGATTATTTTATTATATTTCTATTAAAAAATTATGCATATTTAAATGGTTTTATTTTAATTTATAAATTATATATCACTAAGAAAATACATTATGTGTAAACCATTGTTTTATATTTCATTTATTAATGTTCATGACCATTATTCTAAGTGCTATGTTATAATGGTAACATTTAAATAATAATTTTTATTTGTTCATTCGAGCTCAACATATCATATCTTGTACAATATCAAGCAACATTTTCCTTTTAAAAAATGTTGATATTACATTCTACCCCCCTTAATAAATTTGATCCTCACAATTTTAACATGGAATCGAAAACTAGGGGTTTTATTTTTGAAATACCTATTTTGAAATCCCACATTTACGAAATGATTAATAAAATATCCCCATTTAAAAAATGAAAGTGAAGTATGAAGGACACTTGGGATAACACATTATAGGATTCCATTTAGGAAAACATTGACATGGCAGAGAAAAATGCTCTCATATTTTTATATAGAGTGATAGATAACATGGTCATTATAATTTTAGCCATAAAAACATTTCAAGTCATTGATGGGTTAAACATTCATTGATTTGTCACTACAAAAAGTAAAAAATAACATTTTTTCAAGATCCTTGTCATATTTATGAAGAATTCTAGCACTACATAGAGTAATAACATAATGATATTACTCACATGAAAATTATATTTTCATCCTTTTATAAATTAACAACAGATAATAATATTTAACTCCAAAACCTTAGTATTTTAGATAAAATTTTTAAGCAGTGAATATAAGAATCATCATTAGGGGTCCCCAAATCCTCAAAGGTATATATAACAGTTCCTAATATCTTTAGAAACTAACCCAAAACCAAAAATGGTTAGAATAAGATATAAAATTACTCAAAATGAATAAAAATTTACTTGATCAAAAACTAACTTAATTTCTAAAAGTCAATAGCGACTCTTATATTTCAGTACAGACCATTCAACAATTAACATTCCTTAAAATTCGAAAAATAGTCCCAACTATTCTTGAAATTAGTAAATTATAGGGATTTGATCACACAATCATCAAATAGATATTAAACATTTATAACCAAATAACATCGTTGCCTCTTAAATTCTCATATGAAAAATGTAATATCCTAAATCACATAATATCCATGATATGATAACTATTTCTAGAATGAACCATTCCAATCATAATGGCACAATAAAACCATATATGATTCCAAAATATAGTTAAACTTTTATTCCTAACATATTGAATATTATTCTGTTCACCATAATCAAAAAGGGTTCCTAAATAGTGATTTTCTTTTGAAATAACAGGGATCACTTAATCATCAAATCAATTTCCAACCACAGGGTAATCTATTCGAGAAAACATATATTCATAATATAAACATATTATTTCTCATATATATATTGATTAGATAAATGAAATCCATTTTATACTATCTAGGACATCACATAGTCTATTGGTAGATGATGCACCTTAGTCACCCTTTAGTTCTTGGTTCAATTCCTATGACCATTCCATATGTGGAGGGTTTTCAAATGGTATGTGGTTTGTGAGTTATAATAATATATAATTCTCATAAAATTACAAAAAATATGATAAAAACCACCAAAATAACCGTCATATGTTTTATCCTCCATCATTTACTCATATATTTCATTTTCCATCCAGAATTGTAATAAATCATTACTACCACAAGAATAAATTCATCAACAAAATACACTTTGTCACTTTAAAATTTCAGAACAAAAATTCTCAAAATATGTTTCCTTGAAATTGAACATATGATGAACCATATTATTATAAACATGTGTTGATATCCAAAAGAGTTAATATAACCTCTCAAGATAACATCATAATCTCAAAATTTGTGTAACCCCTACTCTGATTCCGACAAAAAGGAACCGCCATTAAACATAATGTATTATAGTTATTTTAAGACTACAAATCATTTTATCTTGTAAATGATATTTTTGGTTAAGATTTGGTTAGAATGAGCAGAAACTATAACATAGTAAACCTATGAATTAGATGCTGAAACTACTTTATAGTATATGTTTTTTAATAAAAAAATATTCATTCAATAAATAATGAGTTCATTACATGATAAACCACTACAATATCCCATCGATCTCATCCTTACACATACTATTATGTAAACCATGTGAAAAATAAAATAAAATATGTGATAAGAAAAATAAACATTAAGGAAAATAAAATAATGGAAAAAAATATTCATGTGAAAACATCAAAAAACATTTTGTTATGAACATAAACATTTACAATGAATAATGATTAATTGTTTCAAAAATATTTTTAACTACTCTATTGAAAATCAAGTGAGTTTTTTTATGTACTCAACCACTGAAGGCTCGTGCCCAGCTGAAGGCTCCGACGTTGTAGACCATCGATCTGGGTGTTTTTGCGGCCAGTGCTGAGTCTTCTCTGCCGAAGGTACCGCTCGGTTCTTACCCTAGGCTTCGCCGGAAAGGGAGTTCTTTTAGGGATGCATTATGTGGTTCCTCCCAAGGATCACGGAGGTCCCGATTCCCAGATGTTCATTCGGTCTCTCCGACGGTGTCATGGAAGGGCTCATGTATCTCATTGGAGGTTCCGCCTTTGGCGTGTGAGGAGGCGGTCGCATGCCTATAGTGGACCCTCATGGATCGCTTTGGGAAGTTGCGGACATCCCCATCAACTTTTAGACGCTTTTTGGATTCCATGGGTCTTCTTGGACCGCTGTGGATCTCGGACGTGCATCAGAATTCCTTTTGTCTGATCCTGACATCTGAGGGGGACTTCATGCAAACATGGTGTAAAGCTCCTCGGTTATTTGGAAGCTGGAATATCAATCTATCAAGGTAGTCGATGGAGGCCCACAGGGGGAAGAAGAGATCCCGTGCTGCGGTCTCGATCAACCTCCCTGGCCTCCCAATACCTTTTCAGAACAGATTTCATCATAAAACAATCGGTGACTACTTTGGTGGTTTTATATGTGCGGATGTATATTCGAGAGAGAATTTGATGGTGGCTCGAATCTGCGAGGAACTTGATCTCACTATCTCTGTCCTGGATAGGATTGATTTGACGGTGAAAGATTCAGTGGATTGGAACCAGGATGTTGTTTTCCCAGTGTTTCCTAATCTATGTTCCTCGTGTCTTTTACAGGGGTCGTCGTAGATGTATGGTAGAAAGTGAATGCCTAGTGGTCACCACCTGATCCATAGGGAACCCTCATGTGAAGACATCATGCTCATGATAAAAGGGTGTGAGGATTCTTTCCCGGATGTAGTTTAGTTCATTACAGTGGCTCCAGCTCCCGTGGTCCTTCCCCCTCCACCTACTTTTCATGTTTATTCCCCTTGTTGGGATTTAGCGCCCTATTCAAATCCTTCCAACCTGAGGCCTCCCAAGTTCTTTTCATGTTTCTTCATCCCCAATCATATATTTTCAGAAGGATTCTTACCGGAAATGTTCTTTCCAATCCATACATTTTTCCTTATGCCTCTAGCGAGGCAATCTCCAAGTATAAAACCACTCCCAAGAGCTTCGGGTTTGTGGTTGTCAGTGTGGTCAGTCTTCCCTCACTATTAGCTGTTTTACAGAAGTTCCAACCTTTCTTGGTCGAGTATGGGGACACATGTTGTCAAGAAAAAGGGCCTAAAAAAAAACCCCTTCTTCTATTTCCCTACCATGTATGGTGAGTGGAATTCTCTATGACCCCCCTGCTCCTAAGCCACCATTAGTCTTTTTACTCAGGCATGATCCCAAGAGTCCTTACCAGAGCAAGAATGAGGAAGCTTAGGGAGGGTTCTTACACTCAAAATAAAGAGACCATGGATCCTAGGTCCAAATCTATGAAACATTATGTTTAATGTTACCCGTGATCATTTGGAATTCTCATGGCCTTGGGAAGCGAGTGAAAACTGATTTCATCACATCAGAGGTCAAGAAAAACAAGCCGAACCCTGTTAATGATATAAAAAATAAACAGAACCTGGAAAAGATTTATGAGTTTTTTTTCAGAGTCATGCATCATGATTCTATGCATGCAGATCCAATAAACTGGAACATTTGACTTTTTTGGAACATGGAGATCTCATGGAATTTTATTAAAGTGTGAGATCAGTTTAACACTTCGATAATAACTAAGGGATCGATAAGCTAGTTTGATTCCTTTGTGTATTTTAGTTTTGGGGCTCTAGGAAGCGAACATGTTTTGAAAAAGTGTCATTGCATTGATCTGGAGGTGATTTTGTGGCTTGTGGTGGGTTACTTCATTGTTATCATGGAGCTTGACGAGAAGAAAGAAAGGTGAGGCTTCCCAGGGAGGTCCAACATGGTGTTTTCCTAATTCATGGTGGGGAAGGGGAATAGGGATATTGGATACTCTGGAGATTGCTACACATGGTGCAATAACAAGAGGGGGGTCAGGTAGTGCTAGAGTAGGCTTGATCGATGTCTGGCAACCATTAATTCTATGAACGTGTTTCTGAATACCAATGTAATTCATTTAGTTCACGGAAATTAAAATCCCTCTCTGCTTCCAGTGCCTATGTACCGCATGTTGGATTCTCATGACCTTTTCAAGTTCTATCAACATTGTCTTATATTACTAGATATAAGCATACTATTAGCAAGCTGTGGGGTGAGCCGACTCAGGGCACACATGGGTAGCTCTCCACAACAAGCTATGACGGATGAAGCATGTGCTAAAGGAGTGGGCCACAAATCTTCCCTTGATTGAATATAACATGGAGGCCCTAAAGAAATGTCTTGATAGTATGGAATCTAGTTTAAAGGAGAAATGGAGTGACTCGGTGTTTGAGGACCTCTATTCCCAGAAGAGCAGTTGGGATGAAATTATACTCTAATAGGAGCATATGGATCGATAGAGAACCAAGATTAAATGGTTACGTGATGGGGATAATAACACTAAGTTTTTCCATGCTATCATAATGGAGAAAAGGAAACTGATCCAACCAATTATAATGATTGAGGATCGATCCAATACGCATGATATGGACTTGGTGGTGAGTATGGTGCATGCTTTCTTCAAGGATCTTTTGGAGAGACCAAATCTGAGAATGACTTACGGCTATCCTAATGGACGTTTCAAGATTTTGGATGCAATTATTTCCCTTGTATCAGATGAGGACAATGAGTGTCTTGAGAGGATACCATATGAGGATAAATTCTACCTGTCCATGATGAATCTCAATCCTAAGAGTGCGTCTAGTCGTGACCGGTTCTCCAGATAGTTTTATAGGGGGACATGGGATGTGAATAAGGATGTCATTATTACTACTTTTCATGACTTCTTTCATAGAGGTTTCATTCCATAGGTCACAAGTGCCACAAATCTGGTGATCATACAAAAAAATCAAGGATCCCACCTCTCTCATGCACTGTAGGCCTATGAGAATGTGTAATTTCCCTTATAGAAGTCATGTATGCATTATTAATCTGAGGTTGTCCAGGTGTATCTCGGGGTGGGTCACCATTGAGAAACATGATTTCATGAAGGGCAAACTATCTAAGGTGCAATTTACCTGTTATAGGAGATCCTAAGAGATATAAAAATTGAGAAACATTGCTCCAACTTGGAGATCCAATTAGATATGAATAAGGCATATGATCAGATTGAATGGATTTTTATTAGCCACGTGCTTACCATAATTGGGTTTTCCACCATGGCCCAGGATCTCATCTTCATGTGTTTGACCTCACCGGGGATTGAAGTTTCGTTCTTGGGGAATACTCATGGCTCCTTCAATTCAACTAGAGCACTTCTGTAGGGGGGGATATCTCACCAAGCATCTTCATCCTTACAAATGATACTCTTAGAAGTCTCATCAACTAGATCCTATATAATAGATGAATTATCCCTTACCGAAAGAAACTAAAATTACCTTCTATCTCCCACTTGGTGTTCACAGATGACATTATTATCTCCATTAATGGGGGTATGAGATCCATTCATGGTATCATGAAGGTATTTAATGAGTACTGCTACCAGAGTTCCCAAATAATCGTTATCACCAAAAGATAGAATTACATTGCCAACAAGTGTGTTGTTAATAAGGACACTTCCTTGTGCAATCGGATAACAATGCAACAAAAATCCTTCCCCATGGAATACCTCACCACATCAATTTCCCAATGTAGACTTCAAGTTCGAGACAATGATTACATCATGATAAATATTACGGGTCATGTCCTTAACTGGAATAATTTATAATTATCCTTTGGGGGTTTCATTTCTTTAGTGAATAGTTTCCAGTCGGCCATTCCCATACTTGATTTGGTTTCTACCAATGTCTCGAAAGGATTTATAAATACAATCTATAAAATCCAATAAAAATGCATATAAGATTCTCTCTAAGAGGGTAATATGCATTTGGATTCTTGGGATAGGATGGAGTGTCCCATTAATGATGGAGGAATTAACGTCAGGAGTCTTAGAAGCACACTCCACTATATGCATGCTAAACTAGCATGGGAAATTATCGAACAAAGTACTAGATGGGAGTTGATCATGTTCTTCCACTATAAGGTAATGATGGGGAAGTATGTATCTTTGTTTATCATTTATATTCTATGATCTACCCAATAATCCAAAGCCTTCAATATCACTCTCTATTGGTGGTGGAAAATAAGGATATTTATTTCTCTCATTGTAATTGGGTAGGCTATGTTATTAGTTACCCCAGCTGCACTACCCCCATGATCACTTTTATAGAGGTAAGGCTCTACCCCTGGTTTAACAAGAAAGTCATAGATGATAAAAAAACAGGGGATATTTGAGTCGATTACAATCATCCATGAACCTGATAAGTGCGTGTTCACCTTATCCACTTCGGGTGGCTTTCACGACCATGAAATTCCCTAGGATTCTATCCTATCTGGATATTCATGGAAGTTGGAATGTTGTGGTTTGGTTCAATATTATAACAATAAATTATAACATCCTCACATGGGGAGTAAGGAATAATTCAGTGTCTCGACATCATTGGATTATGAAGATGTGTATTTTTTATTCTGAAGGTGTTACTATTTTAATAACCCACAGGAGGAGAGTATGAATGATCTATTTTTTGAAGGCGACTAGGCTCATGCTATCTGGAATTTCTTTTGTAGCTGTATTGAACTTTATTTCAATGATATTGGGGATGGTTAATTTATCGTATTATGGTTTTATGACACATCTGATAATGGTACTGAAAGGGTGGCGTGGTCTATTCTGGGAAGTGCTGGATACTAGTGTCTATGGAAGGCCAGGAACCAGGACATGCATAAAGGTGTCCACCCAACAATGAGCGCCATCATTATGGGAATAAATTACTTACTGGTGGAAATGGTCTCACTTTTAAAAAACATAAGGGAATCTCCCTCTCTACATGTGTTGAAAGGTGTCCTCCCCTGATTCACCACATTAATGACATGTCGTAAGGGTAATGGATTTTATGGTACCCACCAGACACAGGTTGCAAACAGAATACTAATGGGTCATTCTTTGGGGGTGATATGAAAGGAGGGGGAGTGGTTTGCGATTCTGGGAGAAGGGATGTTCTGGCCTTCACTTTTTTATATCGTACGTGGCTTCCCCCAAGCCGGGGCCAATGCGTTGTTCACTAGGCTCAAATTTTGCAAACATGAGGGGCTAGCCGTTACTCATGCTGAGGCTAACTCATTGATCCTCCATGACTCTTTTCATGGAAAACGTTCTACCCCTTGCTATATTTCATACATAATTGGAAACTATATTGGCCTTCTCAGCCACTATATTCAGGTAACCCACACAAGACGTGAGGCTTACAAGGTAGTTGATCGCCTTAATCTGTCTGAAGCTTGGGGTCCCATCAACACATGTATTCTCGACACCAACTATTTGAAGCCCGAGACTATTAATTTTATTAGAGGGGATTCCCTTGGCATTCACTACAATAGGACCCCCTGGACCAGGGGTGACCATGTTTCTCTGCTTCCCTATCTCTATGTATTTCTTTCTTTCTTTTGATTAAAAATATTTTGTTGTATGGATTGATATAAGATATTAGAAGGTAATTTGGGAATTAATTATAACTATCATTTATTAAAATGGAAAAAAAATGTGTTCAAAATTCATACATGTGTGTCTAACAAAATGAAGAACCGTATATTTGAATTCCATACTCATTTCCTTGGTGGGATAACATGGACCCTACAATCATTGATTTTTCATGGAAGCACCCATCATTATATTATCAAATAACCACCCTTAAAATGTCAATGTTATATTATAAAACAATAACACTTAAAATCAAGATATTTTAAAGTCACAATTAAAATTTCATATTCACATATAATAAAAAACTTCAATTTATTAAAACAATCAATAAATTTTTGAAAAAAAAATTTAATCATTTTAAAAATGTTTTTAAATTAAATTATCATTTACCAATTTGAAACATTTTTTTCATAACACTAGTCAATTAATTACATTAAATAATATTAGTATAAATAAATTTTTGTTTTGATATGTAAAATGCGATGTATATACAAATCACAAAATAAGGTGGGTGTATAAATCAAAATATACTTTAGTGAATGAAAATTGGGTAGAAGTCCATGAAATAAAACCTGAAAAAGATGCCTTATTGAAAACATTTTAGAGATATTCAAAAATATAAATTTTCATAAAATTATTTCTATATAAAAAAATTTTAAACATGATCATGGAAGTGAAATATTGAGAAATAATTTTATTTAAAACATTTAAAATGATTTTTTATTTTATGAGTCACTTAATATAATATTGGATCCTCACATACGTTATTTATATTCATGAATAATAATATTATGTCAACTATTTAATTTCTTGAAAAACTTTTTCATGTGTATTATTTTCATATTTAACCTATTACCATGATTTAAAAATTACTTAATTATTTATGGTCATGTCTAATGTTATTACAATATTCGGTATATAAGTTAAAAATGACATTTGTATTATGTTTATAGTAAGATTGGTCATTATTAAATCAACTGTAGAATTATATAATGATATAAATTTCATTTTTACAACAAATACTATTTTAAATAACTTAAATAAATATGGATATGAAAAATGTACAATGTTACAATAATTTAGAGGGTAGGACATACGTACGTATGAGTAAAGTTTTTTTTTTCAATGGCCACTATCAAATGATGATAAGTATTATTCTATAATTTCATAATTATCATAATATAATTAATATTATATTAATCATTTAAATATACTTATATATAATTATCATTCATGCTATGTGGTGATGATGATTTAATCACATCGCTTCGTGGATGTGATAATTCACACATATGCACAAATGAAATTAATATTTAGCATTGCATTGAAAGCTAAAATTTTTAATATTATTTTACCTTTTAGTATTGATAAATAAATAATAAATAACATATATAAACGTCAATTCCATCTATATTACCAATATTGAGAGGGGGTTCTTGAAAATTAAATACATCGGTTTGTGAGACGGCAGTCCGCTATACACAAGAAACGATGAGTTATTCTCCCATTTGATGGATGTGAATATAAACTCAGGTAATGATATTAAGATAATAAAATATCATTAAATTTAGGATAATTTTGTTTAAATTTCTTCATTGATTAATAATATGTTATGTTGGTTATTGAAGAAACTAAGCAGAATCAATTAAATGAAAATGACACCTCTTCTTTTTGAATCATTTGTTGCTTACACATTAAGACCAATGAGGTTAATGTTATGCCAAAAATTAGACCTATAGAATCTGAAGATTTATTATATGATTTTTTGGTCAGTCATTGAATGAAAGAGGGTTATTATGTGTTAATAAATTATAAGAAGAGGATCCATTTTTTCAGTGAGTGGAGGGGCAGTCCTGGAATTTGAAAATATATTAAATTAACATATATTAATATTCAATTATAAAATGATCCAAGAATATAAATTTAAAATATATTATTATTATATTTTTATATTAATTAATCCAATACAAATTAGACATACGTTGACTATTTATAATTCTTATCTTTTGGGAGTAAAATTTATTTATCGTTTTTAATTTTTACAGTGACAACATGGATGTTTATTGTTTTACTGTTAACATAGTTACAATAAAATACATAAAAAAACATCAATTAATAGTTTTTGAAATTATAATCCTTATACCATTACTTTTGAATACTTTTATATTTTTATGAATTTTATATCATTAAAAAAAGGTTATTTTAAAATATCATATATATCAATTATGAAACTATTCATTACATTGACTTATAAAAAATTATTACAACAACATATCATCAAATGAATACATTTAATACATTAAAAATAATTAATACTAGAATCTAAAATAATTTTAGGACATTGATTTATTAATTTATAATTATTTTAATAGTCTTAATATTATTTTTTCATGATTTCCATTAATTCATTAATTAGTGGATTATTATTTAATAATTATTTATGGTCATTATCCCCTCACTAAAAATAAAAACAATTAATAGGATGAAGGTATATATTTATATTATCAAATTTATATTTATATATGATATTATCTTTTGGATAACCACATTCATGAAAATATATATTTATTAAAAACATTATTGTGACCTGTTTTCCTTTTTTTAAAATAAAATACTATAACAATATTAATGTCATCCAAGTTTCTCAATGTGTCATAAATTTAGACCATGAATAATTTCTCACAATCAAAAATAATAAAATATAATTAGGATATGTTTTTTATTTATAAAAATGAATATTAGAATTATTTTTAACTTTAATTACTCGATTAACCCTTAATAGTGGTAATAAATATTTTTATGATTATTTTTCCTATTTTCCAAAAATAAAATTGTGTTAAATTAAAAATATATAACATATAATAGAGAATATGGAATCTATTTTTCAAAAGTCAAATCAAATAACAATAAAAAATTAATTTAAAATTATTCCCATATATGGGGTGAAACAATGGGGTTTTAATGTGAAAATGTTCAAAATTTTAAATTGGTTTTATAAATAAATTTAAATGAAAAAGTATGCAATTAAAATTATTGGAATAATATGTGTTTAATTTATCTATTTTTTACATAAAATGAAATTTAAAATATAATTTATCATGATATATTATATAGATGAAAACCCAGTTATCATTTAAAATGCATTATTTTTCACAATTCATCAAAAAATAAAACTTATCATAGAAATACCATCAATATAATCAATATAAAATTTCAAATTATAATTTCAAAAATGAATTTATTATTTTGAAATAAAATTTATAAAATGTAAAATATTTTATTTTATTTAAAATTTTCCTTCAAATGGAAGAAATAATGATATTTAGAAAAGCACTATTTTTATGCGTAAAATTTAATTTATTTTTATATCATGTCTATAGAAATATATAAAGTTTATTTTAAATATAATATTAAATGTATTATATATATTTAATTTATATATCTCTTAAAGGGTTATTCTTTTATTTTATTAGAAAAAAATACATTTGGGCGCATATAAAGGGTTTTATTTACACTTATAATTAATTGGTCACTAATGAAATAATTATGTGTAAACCATATTTTTAGGATTTAGTTGATCCTTTTAAAACCAAAAATTATTATATCTATGTTATAATTGTAAAATTTAAATAATAACATTCAGTTTTTTATTTATTCTTGATTTGGTGAATATTGTATATTATCGAATAATTTATTTCTTCTTGATAACATGAGATGTTACGTATTAATTTTATTCCAAAACATAAACATATTATTTGAGAATATTTATATCCTATTATTATATTTAATACTTTTTTTATTTCAAAAATATGGTATCCTTCTTACATCATATGAAATAGGAATATTTTTTATGTTTCCAAAATAAAAATCCATACAAAAAATCCTTAGATCGAAACAAAATGGGAAATTTATCAATAGTTTTTTCACAAATGGGATGTATTTTATAATCTCTAAAAAGAACTAGATAATATAGAAAATATTATTTAATCATATAGTATAGTCATAAATATTTCCTATGAAAAATAATAATTTTCTCAATTTGGATCCACTAAATTTTCTAATTTGGTATCCATAACATTCAAATTTTCATTCATAATTATTCTCCAATTTGAAAAAATCTTTTATAGTTGCTTTAATCTCAATTCCTTTTGCATATAGTTTTTATGACTTAGTAATAAATATTATGTTTTTAATTTCCTTCAAATACAATAGTTCACTTCTGAATGAAGGATATTTAAGAATCCTTAGATTATTCAGGATATCCCATTTTTTTACCCATATAATTTCATTCCAATTTATATGATATAATAAAATTTTATTATTCATTTTATTATATTTCATCACATAAAATGTTAGAACTATAATACTAATAATTGAATTCATATTATCCATTTTCAATAAATACAATGGATACATGGGTTTCCTCATATACTTACTGAATAACGAAGTGGGTGTGTCACCATTTAGAAGGAGAGTTCAGTATATGGTTCCATTTTTAAAATATGTCATTCTATTAAATATTCTAGTTTAGTATTTTTCTGTCATCTAATTATATATAATTACATAATTTCATTATACATAATAATTAACTAAATTCCACAGGTATAAAATATATTCATTATATTTTTTATGTGAGAGGAATCCCCTTAATGTGTTCGGATCGATTTTGCAATAATAAAATGTACATTATAAATAATTCTTTTAAAACTATGAAAGTTATTGATTCCAATATTCAATCATACCCAAAAAAGTATCAAATTATGATATCATGATTCCTTCTATAATAATATAATTTCACTACTAATATAAAATATGTTGAATCAAAATAAGAATGATCTCTTATTAAATCATGGATTCCCCTATTACAGTTTAGGATGAAAATCCAATTAGTGTATCAAATAATCATTATTTCAACTATTAATAATATTTATTTTCTAAACATAATTTTCTTTAAGTATTTTGACCTCCAAATCCCCAATATATACTATTCTTATAATAACCCGTAATTTTAAATTATAAATATTATAAGTTGTTAGAAAAGATTACTTTTCATGATATTACTATAGTCACCCAAAAAATAATGGAATTTACTTGGGGACTATAATGATAATGTTCTTATTTCGGAATATTTCTTCAATATCCCTCATAAATATACTCTCACAACTAAACATATTGAACTTACACCACTGAAAAAAAAATCATAATTTAGGGAAATAAAGAATAATAAAGGGTTAGTTTAGTTTCCATGCATGGGAAAACCTAAGAGATATTAATTAACTATCTAAATTTATAATAATAGTTTCATAAGGGGTTTAGAAGATTATAAAAACATAAAATAACCATACCCAATATTTCAACGATCATCATTATTTAATGATTACATATAAAATGATCATAAAAAATAAACGATGCAATATATGTCAATAATATTTAATAATAAATCACAAAAAATGAAAACATACCATAAGAATACTACTTCAGTTTATTGATTATATATAAAAACATTATAATATTCATGGATCACTATCAATACCATCATTGTTGATTATTCTCACTCTCCATTCCATCAAATCCTAATTTATATTTTTCTACCAAGTCCATTATAGTGAAAAATTTCTCTTTTATCATTATCTAATGTCCTATAAAATAATTAAAATCATACAAATTGATACCCAAATTTCATGAAACAATCGTATTGGCTCTATATAAAAATCTCTTGAGAAGAAAAAATTTTCCAAAAAATTTTAAATTTTCATTTGATCGAAACCAGGTCAAACAAAAGGTTAATATAAAAAATTGAATAGTTATCATAAACCATATAGAGAATGAATAAGGATAAAATAATTAGAACATATACAAAATTAAGAATAGTTATTATTGATAGATTTTTTAATACATTAAAATATTCATATGCGATCGTTGGAATAAATCATGATAAAAATAAAATTTTCATCTCAAAATCACATATCTAATATAAGAAAAAAAATTACTATGGGAAAAAATTATATGAAATTTAGAATAGGAACACGTGAGGTAATTTTTAAAGAATTGATAGGTCATGACACTGGGAAATTTTATTCTTACATGAAACATTAAAATAACCTTTCTATTCACACTTTTCAAAAAATAACTCTTTAGAAAAACAACATGATCAATCTATTTATTTAAAAAAATTAAATTTTAAATATAAGGACCCATCCTTAAAACATTAAATAATATTTAATTAAATGAAAAATTTACGTTAAGGATCTTTTCACGTTTTGAGTTTTATAGAATTAGGACATAACTATTACATCTCAAAAGATTACAAGGTAGACACTTCTACTTTGTTTCTATTTTCTACAAAATAAAAACTCTTGAAAAAAAGTGTCATGTATATTTCTATGTTTTAGAAAACATGACTTTTTCTTGATCCCATCCTTGACCCTATTATTTAAGTCATGTGGGAAACATTTAATAGAACTTGGGATGAACATAAATATTTCAGTATGGGTTATAAAACAATGAATGAAAACATTAGTTCATCATTACATACAAAACATAATCTCTTTAACATACCTCATGAAATCATAAGATTTATAAATAACACATAGAATAAATAAATCCTAAAGGTAACTTCTGGAATTCATATCATACTTACATTGTACCTATCCCAACTACGTAGGGAGTTACATTTGGAATACTCATCATATTATATTCCCTAAATATATTAGGAGAAACATTCACATTTACCTCCAACACGTTACCTAATGCATTGAAGAGCTATCTCGGGCTCACCCACCCTAGGATTACCATTGAACCACCCGTATACGTAAATAATTCCCAACAACCATAACATAACATAATCATAAATGAAAGATAACATTACCACATTCCAATAACAATATACCATTTCAAGATATTGAAATAATAAATCCATTCTCAAAACAATTTTCAATACCAATATACATAAATATAGTATATGTTATTTATTTTCATTTTAAAAACATTACGACTTGTTAAAGAATCCATAGATCAAATAATACTCGTGGCGGCGGAATGGTTGTTGTCACCACGTACGTTAAAAAACATTCCATTTTTTGTCTAGTAAAATACCTCATAGAAAAAGATTCCATTGGAAAGAAATGAAAAGTCAAAGGAGTTTACACATCGTATAAAATAAATTCTTATATTAAAACAATATATTCCTCAATGATAGGAGATTGAGACGAAGTCCCTTACCTCGTGTCTGACTTGACCCGTATGTTCTTTAATCTCTTGAATAAAAAATTAAAGTTAATTTTTACTTGATTAAGAACCGTTTTCAAGTTATTTATTCCTTTTATATTAATTATTACCATGTTATAAACATTATGTAATCATTTAAGTTAATAATGGTCATTTTGTCGATATTTCGTACTTGAGTCAAAAAGAGACTTCTTAATATTACAAGTTGTTCATGTTGTCAAAATTTCATTATATCCAGAATTATATTCATTATTTAGATAACATATATATCCAATATATACATGTATTTATATTAGTACATAACATTTGGAGGTAAGAAATGAAATGCACCGTTCATGGAGTCGGTAAGCCGTACGTACACATGAACACTACTTTAATTTCCTTTTAGTATTTTTATGGCATGAACAAATAACGATACATATGAATATTATAATTCCAGTATAATATCATATATAATATCATTAACTCTATGATTTATACATCCAATATAAGGCATTAATGAGTCATATCACTTTAAGGGGGCGGTAGTCTGCACATCCAAAAATGAAATTATCGTGTTTACCCATTTTGGAAACCATAAAGGTATTATATAAATGAAAAATAAAGATGCATAAAGAAAAAATAATCCTAATATATATCATATAAAAATACAGTTTCATCATAAATGTCCTCCTTGAGAGGCAGTAGAAAATAATTGAACAATCATCGTTTCGTGAGACGTTAGTTTTCAGTCCATAGAAACATTATGCTCTTTTTCCTTTAGATGGTGGTGTGTGTAAGTGTAGTTATAATCTGTCTCATAACAACATAATAGTATATTTATGATACTGGTGTTGTTATAAAATAAAGGAATAGAAAGATTTTATGGGGTTTTTGAATTAAAATAAATCAAAATAACTTAAGAGAAAATGTTACCTTCAAATCGGGTAACCCCTTTGGTTTGAACCAAATGGTTCTCTTGAAGTGATTTATGCCTAAAGTATGGCTTCTAAGATGAAGAGAGGGATCTTTAGAGATTATTTAAGTATAGTTTGGATGAGCCAAAGGTCTTGAGAAGTGTCAGAAATTGGTAGGAAGTTAGGTCTTTTTATAAGGGAGGGGAGGGTCTCTTTGGGAATGTTTGAAAATATTATTTTATTATATAATGATTTTTGGTTTCTAAAGGTCCCAACGACAATATAGCCGAAGATAAGGTTTTCCATGTAATAAATAAAATAATCAAAAAAACAGTGGACACGTTTTGGATACTGTTTTAATTTTTTATCTTCTTATTTATTTAAATCATTCATTAATGACGTAAACACTGCATCATCATTGTTTCATAAATAATTTTTTTTATATGACATCTAAAAATTATAAAAAAATTACAATGATGTAGGAAATATTTTTTAATTTATAATGAAAATTTATAGTCAAATATTTCAATTATATAACCCCACATTAACTTTTTTAGCAAAATAACACATGTTTATGACATTTTTATTTTTACTTTAACTAAAAAGTTATTTATGTCATTATCATACCCAAGTGGCTCCATGGGGTCCCAAGATTGACCCATGGATTTTTGTGGTCGGACATGACTATAAAAATATGGTTAGGATAGGTTTCAAGGTAATCATATATTATTATAACATTATTTTTACCTTAATTAGCTGAAATTACTTTAATCGCGGTTAATAAAAGTAAAAAATTACTATTCACCGAAAAATATTTTCATCCCATTGAAACATATTTTTCATACTAATGACAACTAGGTATGTCATATTATTTAAATTCAATTCACAAAAGTATTAAAATTTCATTTATCTAAAAAAGTCACTTTTTTACTACTACTTAGTGGTTTCAGTATTCATCAAAAATTGATGTTTTATAGAAAAATACCGAAAATTCACCCTAAGATAAATTTGATATTCTGAATTAAAAAATGATGTCTATTTTACCAAATTCAAAACCTATAATTTTCATTAATTTAATTTATAATTAATTCCCGTTGTCAAAACAAATTTTTTTAAGAATGAATAACTATCAAAAGATTGATACTTGTTAAAGTCCAATTTCAGAGTGAAATTAATTCCAATGACCACCATTGGATTAAATAATGAAAATATAATCTAATTATATTTTAAAACCAATTAAAAAGATAATATAACCATCTAAATAAATTATATATAAAAGAAAATTCGAATAAAAATACAATATTTTTCACTAATCATTAAAAATTAAATTTTATCAGAAAAATACAAAAAAAGTACACAAAGAAAATTTTGATGTACTGATTCTAAAGAAGGATTTTATTTTCTCAAATAGAACATATAATAGTGGATAAACTATATTCTAAAAAATGGTTCTCCATCAAAAGGTGGTAAATCGACCTTTTAGAAAATATTAGAGTATTTATGCATAAAATCATATTCTCTTTTATCACAAGCCTCTAAAATTTATTGGATAAATGTAAAAAAATTTAGAAAACATGTATAATCATATTTTATTTAGTTCTTTCCATTCCCACCAATACAACAGCTAGGCGTTAACTACTATTTAAAATAATAATATTATACTATTATTGTGCAATTTAAGATTTTCAAAGAAATGCATTGTTGCGTATCAAGTACGCTAACGAACGTAGAAAAACTTTTAAAGTAAAATTTATTTTTAATTCACAAATATTAATAAATATGAAATATGTCTTATTCTTTATTTACATAGGAACTTACATCCTCCCCCCCCCCCCATTTTGGAAATTGTGACCTCGCAATTTTATTCACTTATCAAATAAGTGGGGGTATTTATCCCTCATAGCATTTTCAGATTCCCACATATCCACTTAAACGATATGGATTTTCAAAAAAAACCTTTACCTGGTGAATTACCTTATTCCACAACACTTGCACTCTACGACCAAAAATCTGGACTGGTTGTTCCTCACATGAGAGATTCTTCTCCAACTGAGCTACCTCTAGGCTCAAAACATGAGACATATCTTGAATATACTCTTCCAGCATTTAAACATGAAAATGATTGTGTACCTGGGATAAACATTGAGGTATATCCACTCTATATTCAACTGATCCAACTTTATTTAGGATTTCATATGGTCCAATGAACCTCATACACAAGTTTCCCTTCTTACAAGAATACATAACACTTTTCCATGGATAAAAATTCAGAAAGACATGTTCACCTACCTCGAAAAATTAATCCTCTATCCGTTTATATGCAAAAAGTTTCCACCTACTCTGAGGTGTTCTCATGTTCTTCTGAATCAACTAAACTTTTTCTGCCATCTCTTCTACATATTTTGGTCCCATCAGCTTTCTTTCACATACTCCATCCTAAAAAGCTACAATTCAAAATCGATTCCCATATAATGCCTCAAACGAATCCATATGTATACTAAAATGGAAAATAATATTATAAGAATATTCAACCCAAGAAATATATTGGTCCCAAATTCCCTGGTAATCTAGTGAACAAGCATGTCGCATATCCTCCATGGTATGAATTATTCGTTCTGACTACCCATATGATTTAGAATGAAAAGCTGTACTAAAATTTAATTCAGTACCCAATGAATTCTGAAGGCCTTTCTAAAAGTTAGAAGTAATCCTGAGATCAGGATCAGACATAATTAAGATGGGAAAACCATGAAACCTGATTATCTCTTTAACATACAACTGAGAGAGTTGATTTAGGGATAATGTATCTTAGATAGGAAATAAATGAGAAGATTTAGTCAATCAGTCAACGATAACCCATATTGCATTATTACCTTGAGATGTCTTTAGTAATCCTACAACGATGTCCATGGATATATTTTCCCATTTCCACTCTGGTATCGGTAAAGTCTAAAGAATCCATTTCTTTAATTGCCAATCTTCATTAACCTGCTGACAAATCAAATACCTCATAGTGAAATTAGAAATATATCTTTTCATTCCATCCCACCTATAATACTCTCAAAGTTCTCTGTACATCTTAGTACTTCCAGGATGAACTGAAAATGAGGAACTATGAGCTTCACATAAAAAATCATCGATAACTCTGAATCACAAGGCACACAAAATCTCTATCGAAACCTCAAAACTCAATCATTATCTATGTTAAAATTAGGTAACATACCCTTTGGAACAAACTCTACAATTTTGTACAACTCAATGTATTTATTCTGCACTTTATTTATTCTGTCTTATTGGGATGATTTCACTGACACCTGAAAAAAAATAGAAGAATTTTTTGCACCAACAAAATCTATGCCAAAGTTCATCATATCAAAAACCAATGGATCTTGTTCCAAACATAACATGTCTAATAAAGCATTGATTTTTCGACTCAAAGCATCCAATACTTTATTTTATTTTCCTGACTGGTAATGGATCGTGAAATCATAATCCATGATTAATTCCAACCATCTCCTTTGTCTCATGTTCGATTCTTTCCAAGTGAATATATACACTTCAAAATTTTGTGGAAAGAATATATTTCCCATTTTACTCCATAAAAATGATGCCTCAAAATTTTTAAATAAAAAAAACAATAGTAGATAATTCCAAATCATGTGTTGGGTATTTTAACTCATGAGGTTTCAACTGACATGAAGAATATGCAATTACCTGATCATTCTTCATAAGGACACAACCTAGTCCTTTTAACAAAGCATCACTATCGATAACAAATTCACCATCTGTGGAAGGTAATGCCAAAACTAGAGCATCCACCAATCCTCTTTTTAATTCCTAAAAACAATCATCACATTCTTTTGTCTGAATGAACATAACACCTTTTCGAGTTAATTTAGTCAATAGACAATATAACCATGAAAACATCTCAACAAAACACCGATAATAACCTGCCAAACCACGGAAACTACAAGTCTTAGTTATATTTGTAGGTCATGGCCATTATTAAATAAATTTTGTTTTTACTGGATCAACAGTTATACCATTTTATGAAACAATGTGACCATGAAAAGAAATTTTTTGTAACAAAAACTCACATTGCTGAATTTTCCATACAGTTTATTTTCTTTTAAGGTTTCCAAGACAACCCTTAAATGAATTTCATGCTACTCTTTACTTTTAGAATAAAACAAGATATTATCAATAAACACAACTGCCATTTATCTCCTGATTCAACTGATCCATCACTGTAATAGACGATTCAATTATAATTCTGAACATCTGAGGATGCTTATTTGGAAGGACATTTCCCTCTATATGCCTTCCAATCACAACTACCATGATTCCTCAATGGAAAACCATTCTAAACACAAAATTATTTTAGGTGAAGCGACATGGTAATCTTTAAATGTTATATCTTTTGAATATTAACATAAACTAATTTTATGAACACTAATTTAAAAATAACCTAACTCCTAATGTTATCTAAATCAACCTATGATACCAATTATAAGGACTCGACCTTAAAACAATACATAATATTGAATTAATTGAATAATTCACATTGTGGATATTTTCAGGTTTAGAGTTTTAGAGAATCAGGACAAGACTATTACATCTCAAAAGATTACAAAGTAGGCATTTCTACTCAATTTCCATTTTTTCACAAAATAAAAACTCTTCAAAAAAAGATCTATGTCTAGTTCCATGTTTTAGACAACATGAATTTTCCTTGATCCCATCCTTGACCCAATTCTCTATGTCCTGTGAAATGTTTTTCAAAAAAACATGGGATGAGCATAAAAACTCTATAAGGGTTCTAAAACAAATAATGAAAATAATAGTTCATCAATACAGACATATCGTATGCTCTTTAACAAACCTTATGAAATCATAAAATTTATGAATAAAACAAAGGAAATATAAATAATAATGGTAACTTGTGGCACTCATATGATACAAACATTGTAGCTATCACATCTACGTAGGGAGTTACATTTGGAATACCCATCAGAGTATATTCCCTAAATATCTTAAGAGATAAATTTATGTTTACCTCCATCATGTTACCCAATGTATTGGAGAGAAATCTTGGGCTCACCTTCCCTAGGTTTATCACGTAACCACCCATATAAGAAAACAATTCCCAAAAACAATAAAAATATAAGCATAAAGGAATGGTAACATTCCCACATTGCAATAAAAATATATCATTTCAAGATATTAAAATAATAAATCCATTCTCAAAACCATTTTCAATTCCAAAATACATAAAAAGATTATATTGTATTTATTTTCTTTTTAAAAACATTATGACTTGTTAAATAAGCCATAGATCAAATAATACTCACGGCGACGGAAAGTTTATTGTCACCTCATATGATAAAAAAAATTCCTTTTTTTCATTTAGTAAACCAACACCTAGAAATAGATTCCCTTTGAATGAAATGAAAATTAAAAGGTTTTTATAAACCTTATAAAAGAAATTCGTGTATTAAAACAAAATTTTCCTCAATGAAAGGTGATTGAAATGAAGTCCCTTACTTCGTGTCCGACTTGACCCATTTGTTCTTTAATATCCCGAATAATAAACTAAAGTTAATTTTTACTTTCTTAAGTACCTTTTTTATTTTTATTATTCCTTTTATATCACTTATTTCCATGTTATAATCATTATTTAATCATTTAAGTTAATAATGGTTGTTTTGTTGATATTTGGCACTTGAGTCAAAAGTGGACTTCTTATTATTACAAGTTGTTCATGTGGTAAAAATTCCATTATATCCAGAATTATATTCATTATTTAGATATCATATATATCTTATATATAATGTATGTACATTTATTTATATTAGTATATAACATTTTTATGTAAGAAATGAAATGCATCGTTCATGGAGACGGTAAGCCGTACACATGCATGAACGCTACTTTCATTTCCATTTTGTATTTTGATGGAATTAATACAAAATGATAAATATGTATATTATAATCCAAATATAATATCATATATAATATCATTAACTCCATCTTCTATACGTCTCGCATAATGCATTAACGATTCATATCACTTTGAGGGGGCGATAGTCCTTACTTCCTAAAATGAAATTATCGCGTTTACCCAATATAGAAATCATAAAGTTATGCTATAAACTAAAAATAAATAAGACAAAAGAAAACCTAAAAATAATATATATCATATAAAAATATATTTTCATCATAATTTCCACCTTGAGAGGCGGTAGGAGATAATTGAACAATCATCGTTTCATGAGGTGTTAGTTTGACATCCAAAGAAACATTATGTTCTTTACCCATTAGCTGGAGGTGTCTGTAAAATTAGATTGAATACATATAATGTAATAATTCTAGTATATTTAGGATACTGTTTTTGTTATAAAATATTTAAATAAAAAAAAGTTATTGGGTTGTAGAATTAAAATAAAAACATAAGAACTTAAGAGAAGACGTTACCATTAAATCGGGTAAATCCCTTTGGTTTGAAACAAAAGGTTTTTTTGATGTGATTTATGCTTAAGGTAAGGATTCTTAGATAAAGAGAGGGATCTTGGGGTATTATTGGAGTAGAAGATGGATGAGACAAATGGAATTCGAATTGATATAAATGGGTAGGAAGTGAAGTCTTTTAATGAAGCAGAGGAGGAGCTCTTTGGGATGGTTTGAAAATATTATTTTTTTTATATAATGATTTTTGGTTTCTAACGGTACCCAAAACATTAAAGTAAAAGATATGGTGGCCCATGCTCGAAATAAAATCATCCAATAAAAATTGGAATTATTTTGGATATTTTTTTAATTTGTATTGTTTTATTTCGTTAAATCATTCATTAATGACGTAAACACTGCAACATAATTATGTCATAAATAATTTTATTTATTTGATGTCTAAAAATTATAAAAAAAAATTACCATGATGTAGGAAATAGTTTTAGATTTCTAATGAATATTTATAGTGATATATTTCAATTATATAACCCCACATTAATTTTTTTTTGTAAAACAATACATGTTTCTGACATTTTAATTTTTTTCATTAACTAAAGTTATTTATGTCATTATCTAACCCAGATGGGTCGATGCGGTCCCAAAATTGAAAAATGGATTGTCTTGGTCATACATTAATCAACCAATAAGTTTAGGATAAGTTTTAAGGCAATCTTATATTATTATAACCTTATTTTTACCTTAATTACCCTAATTACCTTTAAACACGGTTAATAAAAGTCTAAAATTACTATTCACCAAAAATTATTTTCATCCCATTGAAACACATTTTACTTACTAATTCAAACCATTTATGTTAGATTTTTGAAATTAAATTTATATAAGTGGTAAAATTTCATTTAAATGAAAAAGTCAATTTTTTAACTATTACTTAGTTGTTTCACTATTCATCAAAAATTGAAGTTTTTTAGAAAAATAACAAAAATTCACTGTTAGATAAATTTGATATTCCAAATTCGAAAATGATTTCTATTTTACCAAATTCAAAGTTATTAAAATTAATCAATTAATTTAATTATATATTATCATTGTCAAAGCAAAAAGCCTATTTTTAAGAAATAATAACTATCATTAGATTGAATCTTGTTAATGTAGAATTTCAAAGTGAAATTAATTACAATGACCACCATTAAATTAAAGGGTAAAAATATAATCTATTTACACTTTAAACCCATTTAAAAAGATAATCTAACTATTTAAATAAATTATATTAAAAATAAAATTTGAATTAAAATACCATATTTTCACGATTCATTACAAAATGAATTTTATCATAAAAACACCAAATAATTACACAAAGAAAATTTTGATGTTATGATTATAAAAAAGAATTTTATTTTGTCAAATAGAACATATAATAGTAGAAAAAATAGATTAAAAAAGGGTTCTCCATCAAAAGGTGGTAAATCGACGTTTTAGAGAATATTAGAGTATTTATGCTTAAAATCAGATTCTTTCATATCTTAAGCATCTAAAATTTATTGGATAAAAGTAAAAACAATTATCAAACATTTATAATCAAATTATAGTTAGTTTTGTTTATTCCCGCCACTACAATAGCTAGGCATTAAATACCATTTAAAATAATAATATGATATTGTTAGTGTAAAACGTAATATTTTCAAAGAAACCTGTTATTGTGTATCACGTATGCTATAGAACGTAGAAACAAATTTAATGTAAATTTAATAATTAATTCACAAATATGAATAAATATAAAATATGTCTTATTCTTTATTTCCTTAGGATGTTATTAAAAAAATAAAAAATATAATCCATCACCCTAATATTTTGTGAAATATTTTTTTAGCTAATTAATTTAATATTTTAAATTTTTTTCATTTCACGAAACACTAAATATAGATTTTATTATATAAAATTACTATGATTGGATTCAATATAGACAAAACCATGTTATTCTCGAACTACAAGAATCAATTAAATCTTCTTGTAGCTCATGAAACATTATTTTTGTCTTGTCTTACAGAAAAAGTTAATTCAATAGCTTTCATTACAAAAAAGATTGAGTTTTACAGTTAAACAATACAATATAAATGTTATTATTATGCTAAAATTATTATTATCACAAATCCTTTGGAATGTGATATAAAATTAATATCAACTAAATTTAATAAATTGGATTTACAAATGTATATAAAATGAAAGAGTTTGATATAAATTTTTTAGAAATGAATATAAGAAAAAATTAAAGATAAAGAAATTACTTATTTAGAAAACTATTATTAAACATAAAACACAATTTAACAAAATAAATTAATAAAATAATTGTCGATTAATGTAATTTAGAAAAATTATATATTCTATATTCAATCACATTTTCTAACTCTAATCAAGTAGATTTGATAGGCATATGATATGAATAAAATCAATTGTATGAAAATATATATATATTTCATAGTTGTAATTTTATTACCTATTAATGGAGAACCCATTTTAAGTCTATTTTACCCATTATTAATTATTATTTGAGAAAATAGACATTATTTTTTAAATAATATTATCAAAATTGAATCTGTTGAATTTTTTGTATTTATCTATGATATTTCATTTTTTATGAATAACGAAAAACAATGAATCTTAAGTCAAAACATAATTTTCATCAAGTTTATTTATATAATTATATTGTATTTAATTTTTAAAAAAAAATTGTAGTACAATTTCAAATAAATAAATCCATTTCATATGAAATTCATATATTCAAAATTTAAATTAGTTTTAAAATCATTTCAAACATTGAAAAATTTTCAATATATAAGTCCTCCTTCGTGAAACACAAGTGGGATTATTTTTAAATTAATTTTTTATTATAATGTTATTGTAATTTAGCTTAATTGCTTAAGTATTTGGATATAAAATAACCTATAATTTAAAATATGTTTAACTTGTTTTTTTTATAATAGCAATTTATAAATTTAATTGAGATTTGTTGCATTGATTAATGTAAAAATGAGTTTACCTTATCATTAAACATTAACATAAGGATACAAATAACCTTAAGAAGTGACTAATATCAATTTTATATACTTATTTACACCAAATCATACCTTATCTAAATTTTTTTATATTATTGTTAGAAAAATACATATGTGAAACCACAATATATTTTTTTACCTTTTGTATTTACAAGAATTACACTCCACATCCACTATAAATAAGAACTAACCACCCCCACCTAACTTAATTACACGTCTGAAGCATTTTTTTCTCATAAAAAACTTCCCACATAAGCTCTAAAAATCCAAAGTCTTGTTATATAAGTTTAACTTTTAGAATTATAGAAATCCATGGATGTCCTTTTTTGTAAACCAAATGGAATTACCCAATGTAGAGGTACCATTCTCCAACGAGCCCAAAAGTTTTTCTTTTTCACCTAGTAATTAAATTATTCAATTTCAATTTTTATATAATAAAGTTCTTATAATAAAAATTATAAAAAAAATTATGTCATGGTTACAATTTACACTTCCCCTCACTTCCATCAAATGGGATACACAATCATTATTCATGTTTACGGTAGACTACAGTCACACGAACTAACGTCGTTCATTATTCCATTTACACCAATCAATTTTTCGAATAATGAAGAACATACTATTTTTTTAGGATATATATGATATATATTAAGTACTTATGAATATCTAATTACAATATAATAAATAAGTTACCTCTATATATTTTGTGTGAATATGGTAACTTCATTTGATGATGTATAAACTACTGCATCCTAAATGAGAATCGATTCATTCACACATTACATTGAAATTATTAAGGATGGTTTAGGAAAATGTATGAGATATATGTGGAATAATAATTATAATATAATAATAATATATATACAGACATATTAGTAAAATTCATTGATTAACAAGATCAGAAAAAAACAATATATTTTTGTATACGTACAACTTATCATCTCTATACACAATGTATTTCATTTATTATTTATATATATTATATATTATTATATTAAATTTCATACAAAATGTATATTATAGTTTTATCATGTTTTATATTATATGAATACCAATATTATGATACAACTAATGGGATCTAGAATAATTAGTGAAAACTTATATGAAAAACAAAACAGATATTACTAGAAACCTAATGTTACCATGAAATTTATAATAAATAGGTAATATAAAGTAATAATAAAATAATATATAGTTATAGATACACGAATTTGGATATATAGTATATTTATTACCAACATTTATTTATTATTATATAATTTTTAATGTATATTAATAAATTCAAGACTTAATATAATGGTGTTCACATCTCGTTTTTTATATTTGTGACATACATGACATATTCCCCACTTGTCTCATTTATGTGGTCTATATGATTCCCACTGAAATTTAATTCAATTTAATTACATTATTTTATAAAATTAAAATATTTTATTTATTTTATTATTTTATGGGGATCAAAATTCTAATGTTACTAAAGAAGCAAATGGATTACAAGTCTAACTTTTTATTTCTATGAGGATTCTTCCAAACTCACTGCCCATTTATTTTGTGTGATGTATATAATTCACTTGAATATATTACATACTTATTATCATATTATTCGTGGTTATTTATTAGTTATTTTTATTTTCTCTCTTTAATGGTGTTTATGGTTGAAACATTAACAATTCAATAAATTATTTTTCTCTCAGATTTCCATGTTGTGGACTCAAGTTTTGTTATGCACTTATATTCTTTTTCAGGGAGTATAAACATAGCTTTGATAACTTATATAATGAATATACATATTTTTATTAATTTTATGATCAATTAAATTAAATTTTTACCTATCTATTTTGATTCTATTTAATTAATGTAGTAAGTGTTTATGGATTTAATCTCACTTATTATCATGGTAGTTTAAGATTAATCTTCCATAAATGAAATCATATAATTATTCTCCAAATAATTGTAAAGAATTTATTTTAATATTATTTTACATTATATATTCTTGTATTGGCCCCATTTTCCAGTCATTGGTACTTAAGATAATTAATAAAAACAATATATGAAATATGACATCATTTCTTTTCAGTCAGAAATCTGTTTTTTTACTATTTCTATAAACTATTCAAATTATTATTAATTTAAATATTAAGATAGTTATAAAATTAATGTAATTAAATTATTTAAAATATTAAATTTTATGTTTTTAATGATATAATCAAGGAATTTTAATCAAATTATTATATGGTTTAAAAAGTTTTATTTCAAACCCAAAATTATATTTTCATTAAGGAATTATAAAAGAGATATTCCAAAATACTTCTCAATATAAGATAAAATAAATCAGTATTATTTTTTATTTATAATTGATATTATATAATAATACCATTAATATTCTTGTTATTAATTATTTATATTTCGGTGGAATGATTTTAATGAAAACCATTTCTCATTAACGGGTAATACCCTACTAAGATTATTATGAAACCTATTTCATTTCATGGTTTATAAAATGATGATGTGATTATGAAAATGTAATCTTCTTTAAAATTGTTAAAATATGATTAAATGTTTATGTTAACATTTAATTTTATGTCTTATGATCTGATTAATGTATATGATCTTGTGAGAGAAAAATGTATGTTTTTATTATTTGATCGGTGGAAATTATATCACCCTCCAATGAATTGGGTAATGATTTATATATTATGAGATAATGATTAGAAAAAATCCACTGGCTTGATATATTATTAGAAGAATGTGAAACCTAATCCAATAATATTAAATGGATACCTCTGATGATAGCTCTCTGTCATTCCAAAGAATTATATCTATTTATGTGTGTTCGTGATTACATGTTCACAATGTTAGGTGGAAAACATATTATGTAGTAAGAATGAAATCCATCAACATGATTGAATGTTAATAATGTTATAATTGAACCATGTTTCATGAAAAGATGATTATTTTTTGACCATATTATATGTTTATAATGTTATTAGTGAACATTAACTAGTATTTAAATTGTTATGTGTGAACTGATTACGTGTTCATAATGTTATTAATAGAACGATTTTAAGGTCTATATATTTAATTGTGGATTTGATTTCATTTTCAAACTTTTATGAGTGAACTATAATATGTGTTCACAATGTTATTTTTGTTCCTAATTTCATTTCCATATATTTATGTGAGGTCCTGATTTCATTCCCTTAACTTGATGAGTGAGGATGTTTCTTATTTACACATGTTCACACTATTATAAGATGATTTGTATTTTATATGTCTCTGTATTGTGCCTATGAAATTCTCAATTGTGTTATTCACATTGATATAATTAAGATTCATTTCTTATTAATGTAAAATCCTTATTCTATGACATAATATTATGATGTTTTATATATATTATATGTCCAAAAGAATTTATTCTCATGTTCTCATACAATTATTCTGATGTTATGCTTACGTATCTCTATTTGTTTCCATAATGTCCATCTAAAATCACCCTTTTTTGTTTCCATTCCCTAGGTTATGAAATTAATTAATTAGAAGTACTAAATGGGAGGATATTTATGGGACATGTTGAATATCTTTCACCAAATTAGAATAATGTGTTCCCTTATTGTAACGATACTGAACAACTATAGTCATTGAGCTTGTAATTTTTATATATTATGAATATTAATCTAAAATGATTTAATATCAATATATGTGATGATTTTGTTTTTATTTCTGACAAAAATGTTAGGTTTATTCAACCATTGAAAACAAGGATTAGAAAAAATAGTGAGATCCCTTGGTATATTTCATGGGGTATATCTTCGGTTGCCTATAACAATTACTATACAGATGTGTCAATTTTTCCACTATTTCCATAAATTGTTTATACCGAAAGAGTGAATGAATTATTGGAAATACATCAATATAGATATTATATGAGAGAATTTATTTATGGGTGAGATGTACAAAGGTGTAACAACACTGAAAACACTATATTGAGCTATACTTGATCGAAAACCGGTGCACGACAATAGGTATTACTAGACACAAGTTTTGACATTCCCAGGGTATATACATTGGAAATTCAAAAACCCTTTATGAAACATCATGATGGATTTTAATATAAGATTACAAAAAATGAACATTAATAAGAATAATTTATCGAAGATCAAAAAAATGTTTAATGATTTAGTCATTATCTAAGTAAAATTTCATGATAACTTGGTGTTTCTCAATAATTATTGTTTCTCAAACTATGATTATTATTTTAGTAAATAGATTAATACCCAAGGAAACATTTTAATGAATAATAAAATACAGAATTAAATTCTTGTTGTCATAATAAAATGAATATTATGGGTGATCTAATGAAAAGACCACATTTATACTCACATTTGTTTTCTCAAGATATGAATCACAGAGAACATAAAAATGGGAAAATAGGGGAAATTAGTCCTTATTCAAGAAAAAAAACCAATATTAGAAGTTCTACTGACCTGTTACTTAAGGATCAATTGATCTATTGCAATGAAATTATATTTTCTATTTTCCAATGTTCTGAAAATGAACAAGTCTTTCTTAATATCTACCATCAGGATGGTGATTTCGATTAGTGGTGAAGTCTTATAATAGATAAGAGGAATCCAGAAGAAGTTTTATCCTTAAATACAGATGAGTTTAAGAGAATATTATTTTTATGAATACATTCATCATATTATTTGTTCAAAAATAGATAATGAACTCTTATATCTTGAGAATATTGATGATTAATTTGTTCTTTTTTTTGAATGAATTTTCAAGAGACTTTAAAGGTACTCATATATAATTACCATTCACCCTAATGTTAGGTTGATGGATTCTCTAGTGACTTAATACCGAATCTCCAATGGGAGTTATGCATAGGGGACTATGGAGAGGGTTAAGAAATTTTTATATGTGTCCTAAAATTCGAAATGAAAGCTAAAAAACCTTTATTTTATGTTGAAAAGAAGAGGAAAATGGGGTTCTATGTAAAATATAGTGATATGATGCATAGAGGGAATAAATATTTTCAAATTCATACTTTCTAAAATTATGGGACAGATAACATAAGTGAGTTCCTAAAAAGAACAATAATGTGTTTCATGTTTATGATGCCTAGAAATTGAGAAAATGATTATAAATGTTAAATTATTGGAATGATTTTTCAACATGATGAACCACCCACACATCAGTTTTTAATGTGAAAGGAGTTTGGGAATTATGCTAATCTATTTCTCAATCCAATGAATAATATGGATGATTATCCACAACAAACACTGATAATAGTGAAAAAAGGGGAACATATAAAATTATAATGGATGAAACGATTCATCAAATTTATGTTACACATATCCTCCCCCTATAGTTGGGAGTTTCATTTTTCCTTTTTTATAAAAAACCCCTATGAAAATATTACGATTCATATTTTAGTGATGTTTCATCTTATTATATACCAATACATGGATTATGGAATAGTGATATTATATTTGATATTATATTGGTAGATGGATAGACCGAATTCTAAAATCAAAATTTACATTTTCTAGGGTTAAATATTTTTAATGGAATAAAGGGTTAAATTAATTTAGAAAGGACTATAATGATTATCAATTATAGAAGGTTATGTTAATATTAGGATAATTATATAGAGATTAATATATTATATCAACTTATGGGGATATATAAATGATAGAAAACCCAAGATAAACATTTTTCAATGATGTTAACTAATGGAAGATGGAATTAATTACAATTATATTTCATGATATGACTGTACTTGATGAATGAAAAAATTCAAATTCATTTCATGGGTTAAGAGATGACTTGGATATCGAGAAAGGAAAAACAAAATTGTGAGATTATAATTATGAAATTGTAATATACCATGAATTTATACTTACTTATGATAATATAAATTTAAAAATTCATCTCAAAGAAATTGTTAATCTAAAAGATTTATCATAATACCTTCATTTTTGTTGTACATATTTTCCTATAAATCATCATAAATTTATAGATTTGAATCCCTTATCTTTCGATTTTTCATTACATTTATAATGATAAATAAAATTTATTACTCCATAAAATTATATAAACTTTTTACACCATGCCCAATATTCAATTGCATAATTTTTATCCAATTTGAAAACCAAGTTATGTTACTCTTGGTAACTAAAATGATTCCAGCTTTTCTTTTTAATGGAATTTTTAGTATTAATTCCTTGGATGTGGGTTTCTATGAATTTAACATTCATGCATTCAATATTTGATGACCTTGATTTATTTTGAGCCTTATATTCAATTTATATAGTTTAGAATTTAACACCTAGATGTCTTTAGAGATATATTTTTTCATGTATTAATATAATCTTTACAATATTTTGCATTTCACACGACACTAATTATATATTATGTTAAATGAAAGAACTATGTTTCTATGTAATTATACACAAAAACATGTTAATTTTGAACTTATTTAAATAATAATATCATCCTTATGTAATTTATAAAATATTCTTTCACTCTATTACACACAATATCGAGTTCCCTTGATATCTTTTTTTTACGAAAAATCATGTTTTACAAAACTATAATATACTATTAAGTTATTATTAAAATTTTATTATCATTTTTACCTTTCCATTAGAATGGATGTTCTGAATAATATTAAATGAAACATGTATATAGGTTTTATACATGTATAAAAAACTAATCTTTGGTTATCAATTAGTTAGAATTGAAAGTATGAACTATTTGAAAATAAAGAAACACGTATTTATATGAACACAATTATTCAATATTAAATAATATGTTATGATAATAAATTAATAAAATCACATATGAATTTTTTTAATAAAATATATATATTACGTAATTTTTTTGACACTCATAAAAATGATTTGTTAAACATAAGATTAGAATAAATCCAATTAATGAGTACAAATATGAATTTTTCAAAAAGGTAAATCTTCCACCTTTTTATAAGGAAACTATATTTAATCCAATTTTATAAAAAGTTATTTTTATTATCTTGAAAAAAATTAATTTTTGTTATATTAATATCAAAATTTACATTTGGGGAAATTTTGGTATTTTTATTAAATTTTTTATTTTTTGAAGAATATTGAAAAATAAAGAATTTTAATTTAAAAAAATATATTCACCAAGTTTATTTATAAAGAGAAATTATTTTATAAATTTATTTAAATGTAAAATAATATATATTTCACATAAATATATATATTTTAGTTCATTTAAATTAGTTTCATATTCAAATTGGATATAAAATCATTTGAAACATTTGAACAAATTCTCATTAAAAAACTGCTTCTATGGAACAACTCTATGATTAAATTAAAATAAATTTCTCATTTTTTTATTAGAATGTTTAAAATTGGATTCAATATTTTGAATCCAATTATTTTATAATTTCAAAGAAGGAAAAATTATCTTTTTACCAAAACTATTAGTGAAATTAATGAAAATCAATTACTATGATTAAAGAAATAAGGAGTCTACTTAGTGGTTAGTCATTAAAATAATGGTCCAAATAAACATTAATAATTTACAATAAAAATTGGCTTATATATTTTTATTTTATCCTCTATTATCTTTAATTTGGTCTATTTTGGGATGCACATGGTATAATGGAGTCTTTTCAAAATTGTTTACCATTTATTAATTAAAAGAATGACACTCCTCATCCACTATAAAAGGGAACCCCCAATCTTTAACACACATATTAATCACTATTTATAGTAAAAAAATGATCACATAAGGTCCCTAAATTCCTTATATAAGATTATAAACTTCATTTTGGGAGGAGATCAATCCCAGGATGTCCTTTAGTGCAAACCAAATGAAGATACCCAAAAAAGAGGTAACATTCTCCAATAAGTACTCTCATTTTGTATTTTCTCTCTCACTAAATTATTCTGAATACATATTTATATAATAAAATGGTTAAAATAAATTTTTATAAATGTTTTTATGTTATGTTTTTGGCCTAAACTATCACACACATCCATCGAATGGGGTACACAATCATCGTTGTTTTTGTACTGTGGTCTGCCACCTCCCAAAGAAGAGTCGTTCGTTCATCCATTTCAAGCAATCCAGATTGGGAATAATTATGGATGTAATATTGTTAAATTATATATAGGATATTTATAATTTTATTTATTCTTATTTAATTTTTACAAAACATATACCTTCATGGATTTGGAAATACAATATCTTCGTTTGTGGAAGTGTGAATTGTTTCCTCCTCAAAGTGATGTAATTCATTCATGCATTGATTTAATGTTTTAAAAATAATTTTAATAAAATTATAATATATATATGAAAAAAATGATAATATAATAATATATATATATATATATATAATTTTAATTCTTTTTTACAATATGACAAGAAAATAGAAACATCATTCACGTGCACATATAGCCCATCATCTCTATGAATGATGTATATTATTTAATATTTATGTATTCATAGATTATTATAAAGAAATATATAATTAATATATATGATATTCATATCTTTTTTTCAATTATTTAAAAATATAGAATATGATCTTTCTAAAATTATCAAGAATAACAAGTCAAACATATATGAAAAACAATGAAAATATGACCTGAAACATAAAATTATCACTGAATTGTTAATAAAAGGGTAATATAAATTTATAAAATAATAATATATGGTATGAGTTATATAAATATGGTTATTTTTATATTTAAATAAAATTCATATTTACTATATAGTATGTTTTTATGTGTTCAAAGGAATTTAATACATTAGGTTTTAGTTTTATCATCTAACTTTTTATATCTATGACATACATACCATATCCTCCACTTGTTTTATTTTATAGGGTGTATGTACTACCCTATAAAATTTTATATCATTAATTTACAAGATTTTCTGATATTAAGTGTTTTAAGTTACTCTTACATGGTGATCATGATTCTATTTTAACTGAAGTAGTAATGGTATTTCTAATCTATCAATTATTTCTACGAGACTTATTCCATATTCACCACTTGTTTGTTTTGTATGGTGTATATAATTCAAATTAATGTTTTCAAATATTATTATACTTAAACTAATGGGCATTTAAATTCTATTTTTATGATATCTCTTTCATATGGTTTATAGTTAAAAAGTAATCAAATACACCAAATAACATTTTCTAATTTTTTATGCTTTGAAAGACATGTTTTCTTATGCCCTGGTATTCCTTTACCGAGTGTCTATACTTTTATTTTACATGTTATAAAAATAATATACTTTTTCATGATATTTTATCTATAATTAAATTTTATTCTAATAATTTTCTTTTGATTCATTTGTACCAAAGTGGAAAACCTTTAGTGATATAATCTCATTGTTTATCAGGGTTGTATATGAATATTATTACCTAAAAATATCACATGATCCATATCTCCATAATTATAATGAATTTATTGTCATTTTTATATACATGATATCTTCTTTTATGGGTACCATTTTTCCACTCTTTGGTACATAGAATAATTATGATAAACCTTTTAAGAAAATTCAACGTTATGTTTCTTGTATCAAAAATATATTTTATTAAAACTAATTATTTATAAAAATGTATCCCAAAATGATTTCAAATTATATTTAATAAATATTTTAAAAATAAAATTATTTCAATGATTTCATATTTTTATTTTTAAAATTCCATGTTATTCTCAAATAAAATGGTTTTTTAAAAATGTTTTACACATTTAAAAGAGAATTTCCCAAGACAAAATAACATTTTATATAATAAATACTCAATGTGATCCATAAAAATTCTTCTCTAAAAAATAGAAATACCTTGATATAGATTATACTATAATATGGATATCCCCAAAAATACCACTAATTTTACTTCTCTTAATGAATTCTATTTTTATAGAATGTGGATTTTGAAACCCATTACTCTTTCACTACTAATACCATTATGAAATTATGATGAAACCAACTTATTTTCACATGCAACTATATAATGAAGTGATTAAAAATCATCAGAATTTCTACAATGGTTATGATATGATTTAATATTGAAGTTACCTATTTCATTTCATGGGTTATGATATAATTATTATTTATTATGTTGTGTAACACATAAGTATGATTTTATTATGTGATTAGTGGGATCTATATCTATAACTAAGGAATTTCATATAAATTTATTTCTCATGAGATAATGGTGGGAACAAGTCAACTAGTTTGGTCAACTATGGGAAGAAGTTTTTACCCGATTTACAATGAATAATGGGATACAAATGGGTATGGTGGTATGTCTCAACTAGTAATTATAGCGTTTATCTAAAAAAATGATTAAATTATTTAAATGTTATGAGAAAACCTTATTAATTATTCAAAATGTTTTGTATGAATGTAATTTCATGTTCATAATATTACTCATATAAATACTTTTATGACCATATATTTATGTGTGTACCTGACTACATGTTCACAATATAATCGTTGATCATTCATACATGATTACAATGTAATGTGCGAACATGATTACATATTCATAATATTGTGTGTGCACATGGTTTCATGTCGATTATTTATGAATGGACCTGGTTTCATGTTCACAATGTTTGGAGTGAAACATATTATGATTTCAAAACGTTATACGTAGAAATAGTTTCATGTGAAAATGTTATGTGGGGGCCTAATTTCATGTCCTTAATATAATGAGTGAAACTGTTTTTATTTAATCATTTTTACATTATTAAATGCTTATGTGGATTAAAAAATTCTATGTCTTAATCAATTTTCAGGATCACATGTATTATTCTCTTTCATGTCCTTATGATTCATATCTTATGAACATATAGTCCATATTCTTGGACTGAACATTATGATATTTTTATCTACGGTATGATCTTAAAATGTTATTCTCGTGTTCTCTTTAACATAGGACCATGTTATTCTTACATATATTCTTATATTCACCTTTAATAAGAATATGATATCACACCTTCTTATGCTACCTTTATCCATGTTATGAATAATATATTTATGTAGGATTAATAATGTGGATTATATTTATGGAATATCATTAAGATCATTCATTAAATTAGTCGAATGTGTTATTAATTTCAATAGAAAATAATCTTTTATAGTCCTCACGCATGTACTTTTTTAATTTTATCAATATTAACCTATTAGGATATAATATCCATGTATGATAATCCTAGATTGATATATAAAAACAAATAATGAATATCACTAAATATTGATAAATTATTTTAACAAAACTTCAATGTAATTCCCCGACCCTAGAATCATGGAGGTGGTGAATTATTTTAATACATTGGCATGATTACAAGGAATAACATCTCGAAGGAAATATCGGTTTATTAGTCTTGGAAAATATATTATATTTATGAATTATACATTAAAAATTCCAAAATAAAACATAAGAAAAAATAATACTTTGACCAATCCGTTATTACCCTACCTTAATCCTATATATCAATCACACTACCCTTCTTGGAATCCTATGAAAATAAAACATAAGAAATGGATGATCTCATATTCCCAGTAAGGGTAAATAATTTAGCAGTAACTATAAACATTTAAGGCAATATGTTTAATAAAAACAACAAACTTTTAAACATAAAATTTAACATAATATGGAAAAAATAAATCATACATTACAACATAAACATGAACATGGATATTCTAATAGTCAAATAATCACATGTCAAAACTAATTTCATAAGGTAGTAATGCATATTTCCAGTCATCATAACCATGTAGTCAAGGTCCCGCTCCAAGACTACAAATAAAATTTTGGTCAAGGCCTTGTGCGAAGAAACTATTTTGTCTCCTGAGACCTACCGATGCAACGAGGAGCTATAACGGGATCCACCCACCACTGAGTAAGTCTAATAAAATCTTCATATGAAAATAGTGAAACATAACAGGAACATTTCTATTAAAACCATCATAAAAAATATCAATACTTTAAATATAAAGCATGAATGGTATAATAATAACACATCCAAAGTCAAAAATATCATAACTCATTCGATACAATTTGGAATATTGTAACATAATATATCAAGCTCAATCAACAATAATATCTAGTAAAGGATGTTGATATCGTTGAAAATGATCAGTAAAACTCTTTGAGAGATATATCAATCTTTTGGAATAATTTATAAATCATGCATTTATAAAGGTGTTAATTTAAAATATAATTTTGAATCAAAGTTTCCCATACCACAATGAAACTTTTTATAGGAATTATCATTTTAAAACAATCAAGTCGAAATAAATTATTCCTTAAAATAATTTTTAAAACATTTATATTAATCTAAATGATATAGAAAAATAAGTCCTTAAAAAATTTAAGATGCAGATATTGATAAATATATCCACCCAAATAACCATAAAATATTCATTTTCACAACATCTTTATTTAACATGGACATGGATGATAAAAATTCCCATTAAATACTTACACTTAAACAATCTCATATAATAATGAGATTGAGGAATTGACCCTTACTATGTAATTTTCTTTAGTTGAGGGTATTGTTAACATCATATATAGAAACCATAGTATGTTATTAAATTATAAAAGAACCATATTAATATTTATGATATCATAATTCATTCATTTATGGCTTTATTAAATCTATTTAATAATAATTTCAATGTTAAAATAACATTTCAAGTAATAATTTTTTATATTTATCATAAGTGTTTAATTTTTATTCATGATCGTATAACTTATATCATTATATAATTGATTATAGAATTTATAAAATTACTTATGTATCATATATATATACAAAATATACGTTTGTATAATTGATTTATATATGAAATAGAAATCATAGTTTATGGAGACAATAGGTTGTACGTACGCATAAACATCGCTTCCATTTTCATATAATATTGAATAAGAAGTAAGTGAATGAGATATATGTAAATAAATATATATATATATATATATATATATTTCCAGTTTCCTTATTATTTTATATATTACATAATTATCAATAATTTTTACATTTATAATCAACATTGAATGGTGAACGTGAATCTCATCGCGTCGTGGAGATGGTAAGATATACGTACGCACGAGCGATGATATCAATCAATTGATGGTGAAATGTTATTTAATTGGATGTTATATTGTATATACATAATCATTAAAATGATATAGTTATTATTTAAATCAATAATACTCATTATTATACCCATCTAAATAATGAACTGCTGAATAAAAAATTACACCACTACGTGGAGGGGGTAAGTCATACGTACGGACATATGGTGAAATTTTCATTCACAGTATCGATAGAATAATGATTATGGTTATACCATATTTATAATAACATCTCATTATTTATAAATTACTAGAGTTATAATTTTGTATGGAAACAAAAAAGAAAGTGGAAGTGGAAGAAAAAAAGAACTTTGAAAGAGGTGATGAAGTAATTACCTCTTTTTCTAGTACTTCCTTTTGATTTGATCAAAAAGGCTTCTAAGGATGGATTATGATCAACATAATTCCTCTATATAGAAGTGGGGGAAGATGTGAGGATATTTCAGCAGGGGTTGGCTGAGCCAAATGGCTTTGGGGTTGTGAACTTTAGAGAATGTGAAGTACCTTTTTATAAGAGAGGTGTTGGTCACTTTAGGAAAAGCTTGAAATATTATTTTATTATACAATCATATTCAGTTTATAATGGCTCCAAAATGATTTATATCGAGGATAAGGTGGGTATAGTTCTAATAACTCTCAAACAATCGGTTTTAGATAGGGTTAGGACACCATATTAACTTTATCATTTAGATTTAACTGTTAGTTAAATAGTTTAACTTTTAACATATATTCTCGTTTTATTATAATAAATTGTTTACAAACTAACTATAAAAATCCATAAAATCCCCAAGTGGTTTATTATAGATATATAAAACCTTATCAATGTCTTTTGGCTGAAAATTTTTAATTTTAAGAATATTATATTGATTAATAATATAGTATTTCTTTTAAAAACTCATATATGTCAATTTTGATACTATTTTATATCTGTTTTTTTTGAACGTTATAACAACTTTATCATTTCGAAAAAAATTATTTAATTAACCCGAACATGTCATATTAACAAAGAAAATTTGTGGTTTACATTAAAAGTCTAAATTTATAATTATATTAATATTTATAATACAAATTATTTTAATCATTCAATAATAAGGTAATTACTACATTATCATTATGTTATAAATAAATTTAATTATTTAATGTCTAAAAATTATAAATAAAATATCATGATGTAAGAAATCTATTTATCTTTCAAAAAAATATTTATAGTATAATTTACCTTATGTATAACCCTATATTAAAAATTTTTTAGTTATTGAAAGATTAATTTAACACTTTTAACTCCGCTTTAAATAAAAAAATATTAATCATCCAAATTTAGTACAAGTGGACCAAAATGATAATATTTTTTAAAGGGTTATTTTGGTCAAAATAAACTTCTCCAATTGAATAAAGACTTGTCTTAGTGTAATTATAATATAATTTTTACCTTTAATTACCCTATTTACTTTTAACCATGCTAAATAAAAATAAAAAATAAATATTCACCATTTTGTTCATTTTATTGAACCAAATTTTACTTATTGATGTCAACCATGTCTCTATTATTTTTGAAATTAAATTCACAGATGCAATAAAATTATGTTTTATGCAAATTAACAAATGTGCCTAGAAGATGTGTAAAAGACGATAAAAAAATCAATAAAATCTTATTCATCTAATATTATTATAAAATTACTCCAATGAATTAAACTAAACTAATATAAGTATTATGTATCTATTTTTACTTTAAAATAAATATAAATTAAAATGAAAAATATTTAAGTTAAATTCAGTTTTAAACATTAACACAATGTTTTTCACTATTCATATAAAATGGAATGTTTTCAGAAATATACCAAAAATTCATCCTAAGATAAATTTGATATCCAAAAACAAATATGATATCTATTTTACCAAATATATAACATTTGAGTTTCATTAATTAATTTAAAATTAATTTCTTTTGTCAAAACCATAAATCAAGGTTTTAAAAGTAAAAACCATCAAAAGATTGTCATGTGTTTATATAGAATTTAAATGTTAAATTACGTCCAATGAACAAAGTTATATTAATCATAAAAATATAATCAAATTATACATTAAATCCTCCCAAATTAATAATTTCAATCTTTAAATTATTTCTGTTAAAAAAGTTGTTTTCAATTTAAATTTGGTATTTTTCACAATTCCTCAAAATATGAAAGATATCATAAAAGTACGAAAAATTTATCCCAACTATATTTTTATGTTTTTATTATAAAGAAGAATTTATTTTAATTAAATTGAATATATAAATGTGTCAAATATCAGTTTTTAAAAGGGTTCTCCATTAAAAGGTGGTAAAATTGAATTTGTAAAAAATATTTCTTTTATCTAAAAAATTAATTTATTCTTATATTATGTATAATAAACAAATAATATGGATTCTAAATTTATATGGAATATATTATATTTAAAATTGGGTTAATAATATTTATTACTTCTTTTTGAAAGGCTAGTTTGGTAAGTCATGGTGCGGTCGAACTCAGTGTTGCATGTAACATAAGCTATTGAATTCCATTAAATATATATATTAATATGAAATCATTGGGTCTTACATTATACCATCATTCATTAAATTGAGTCCTTTCAATTTGAAATTGTTCATTGAAAATAAATGGTTTAAAATAGAAAATACCTTTGTAGAAAACACATACGGGAAACATGGTTATTGAAATTTAGTCTTAATATAAGGGAAATGGAAATGAAAAAGTCACTTCCAAATTAGTGTTTCGAATAATTGAACATTGGTGGAAATTATATACACATAATTATAAGAACACATAAATATTTTTAGGGAGTGATTGAGGTCATCAATCATAAAAAACTGTAAAATTGAGGGCCTCAAAGCCATCAATCTAAGATGAATTAAAATATCATCAGTTCAAGAAAACATAAGGTATCCCGATAAAACATTTTTGGTTTCAATATCCCTTACCTATTCTTTATGAATTAATTTAATCATAGAATATGTGAAAAAAATATACTTGAAATGAAGAGTTCCATCTATTTACTAATTTCTACCAAAAATTCAACTTTCACCCCAAAAGATAATAGAACTCAAAATATTCTATTTATCCCAATTTTATAGGGTTAAAAAAAGTAATTTACAATTCATAAATCAAACCTTTTAAAACAACTAAATTATAAAATATAGGAAATCATGTAGGTCAGCCCTTCAGTTGCGGGTTCAAGTCTCATGACCTTTCCAGACGCGACAGGTTGTCGCTCGACCTATGGGTTGTCCATTTTATAAAAATCCAAAAACAATCAAAATAAATGATTTAAAATAAATAATAGTATCCATTGTCAAATATAATCCATTCCAACCTTTAGACATATCCAAAATACATCTGTCTAAACTCACAGTCCCAAATTTATAAGGAGGGTAAACAAAATGGAGATCATTTTTCCACATAATTACATGTGAATAATTTAATCATGTATTATTTTAAAACAAGGTAAAAACCTAAATTACAATAAAACCTTATTAATTAAATTAATTATCCATTATTCCTTATATAATACAAGATATACTCATTGTATCCATAAAATTTTGTAAATTACAACAATGATGGAATAAAAAATATTTAACTAGTTTCACGGTAGTAATGAATATCAATTATAATTTATCCAAATCAATCATATATTATTCAAAAATAGATACCTTAGTATTAGAACCATATTAGAAAATATCTTTCCTTAAAACATGTATTTTCCATAAAGTTTATCTTTTTATTGTGTCACTTTTCTATGAACAATATAATCTCCAATCCTCAATGAAATTTTACTACAGTACAATCTATATTTATTTCCATATTTCATATAACTACTACATCATTGATAAAACACTCAAATGAAATAATTTTTTAATAACTACATAAGAATACTAGTCAATACTATTTATCTATAGTAGAATCGTAACTTGATTACAATCCAAGAGTATCATTTGGTGCATACTCTTCTGACTTGGGAATTGATTCGCGTAGTGTCCCTACACCTAGCAGATGAAGCATTGTAAATTTGATACCTTTTAATTACCAATTCAATCACATATGTGGTGTCATTTTTATACACACTTATAACAAATTCCCATTCCCTTAAAAAAATTACCAAGTTTATTTTTCCATAGTTATCACACATGGGAAAATCCTTTATTCCCTTATTCCCATTATACATTTTTATCTCTACCATATTTTTCTTCCTTATCATCCCTTTAAATCCATAAGACTCATAGAATTAAATAGTTATCTTATTAACACATGATAATATTTCTTCATATGATGAGAATACGTGACAGACTCTTTCACTTATAAATGTTTTCTTAGGACCATGAAATATATGATCCTTCTTACTCTTTGGATCATGCGTATTTCTGGAGTTATCATTCATTCTACTGGGCACCATTTCTAAACATTGGTATACACTAGGTTAGTTTATGAATGTAAATGAATAATTCCAAACATGTAAAATACATTACATAAATTGAACATTTTATTCATATAATCCATAAATATAAAAAATGTTTTCATTAAGGAGGTATTTACTCATAAATCCTTCATAATGGTTTGTAATGAAAATGTGAATTATCTTAATAATGTCCCCTGGGAGTGTCATAACCAAGTGTGCTATAAGGTTCATTGTTGTGTACCACAATACCTCGAGTCTAACCTGAAACTCCTTGTCATAGTTTTCACTCCTAGGTACATCTGTGCTAGAGCCTCCTCTTCCAGCTCGTATCCAAACAAGGATGTATTGTTTTGAAAATTCACAAAATTTATACATTACCAAAATTCAAATATGTTCTTATATACTAATCTTCATGGTCTATCATAGGGAAATGTTTCAAAATAATATTTTATTTAAATCTAGTTTCCAAAGTTTTTACTAAACTTCCACTAATACCAATTGTAATTCCCTCACCCCAAAATCCTAGAGCTGGTGCGTTATTTAAATACATTTCTATGATTACAAGGAATCAAGTCCCGAAGGACCGATCAATTTAACAATTTGGAAAATAGATTACATACATGAAAATTACATTAAAATTTCTAAAATAGAACACAACATAAATAATACTTTGATAATTCTATTATTCTCTTACAATAAACCTGCATAACAATCACAATAAACTTCCTGAAATACTGGGAAAATAAAACATAATAAATAGGTGATACTAGATTATTATTAAGGGTAAATAATTTAGTGTAAGCTATAAACGTTTAATTAATGATGGTCTATAAAAACAAAATCCCTTTAAACATAATCATGAACATGATATAACAAAAATAAATCATACATTACAATATAAACATGCACATGGATATTCTACTAGTTGAATTGTCACATTTTAGAAACTAATTTAATAATGAGGGATTGCATAATGCCAGACATCATAACCACATATTCAAGGCCTCATGCCTAGAATACATATAAAATTTTTGTCAAGGCCCTGCAACCTGACACTATTTTGAATCATGATATCTTCTTATGAATCGAGGAGCTATATCAGGCTCCACCCCTCACTTACTAAGTCCAATGCATCTCTCAATAGAAAATGTTGAATCATAACACAATCATTCATATCAAAACTACCATACAAAATGTAAATACATTACCAATAAACCATTAATGGAATAAAAATATCACATCCAAAGTCTAACATATCATAACTTATACGTTACAATATTGAATATTGTATTATAATATATCAACCTCAATCAAGAATGATATCCATGAAGGGACGTTTACATAGTTAAGAATGATCAGTAAAACTCTACGAGAGAAATATCCCATTTTGTAAAATATGTTACAAGTCACGCATTTATAAAGAAAGACATTTAAAATATATATTTTTGGAATAAATGTTACCCACACCACTTTGAATATTTTTAAAGGAATTGACATTTAAACACAATCATCTCCATATAAATAAAACTATAAAATTATTTTTAATATCTGGACATTAATTAAGATATATTTAGAAAAATAAATCATAAGAAATTTTAAAATGATGATATTGATAAAGAGTCCCTTCCACAAAACCATAAATAATACATTTTTAAAATTTTTATGAAACATGGACATGAATGATAAAAATTTCCCCATAAATACTTACAAATAAACAATTTCGGATAATAATGAGATTGAGGAATTAACCCTTACCTAGTACATTACTTTGGTCAAGTGTATGTTTAAACTCTTGTATAATAATCATAGTATGTTATTAAATTATAAAATAACCATATTCATATTTATGATATCATAATTGATTCATTTATGGATTTATACTACATATTTAATAATAATTTCTATGTTAAAAGAACATTTCGGGTAATAATCTTTGTCATGCATGTTTTGACATGTTCTTGATCTAATGAATTATATCACGACTTAATTTAGTCAAGAATATAAAACATTATTTTTGTATCATATATATTCAAAAGATAAGTTTGTATAATTGATTTATATATGAAATATAAAACACCATTTATGGAGATGGTAAGTCGTACGTACACATAAATGTCGTTTCTGTTCTCATATTGTATTAAGCAGAACTAAGTGAATGATATATATGTAAATAAATATATATATATATATATATCAATATATTTCTAGTAGAATTATTATTTCATATATTACATAATTAAATATAATATATACAATTATAACCATCGTTGAATGATGAACGTGAATCTCATCATGCGATGGAGACAGTAAGCCGTACGCATGCACGGGCGGTGATATCAATATATTGATTATGAAATAGTAAGTAATTGGATGGTATATTATATATACAGAATCATTAACATGCTAGTTTTATTATTTAACTAAATTATACTAATTTTTATACCCATCCAAATAATGATGTTTAGAATAAAGAATTACACCACGACGTGGAGACGGCAAGACTTACGTACGAACGTATGGTGACTTTGTCATTCATAGGATGGATTAAATATTGAATATGGAAGAATAATAATAATAATAATAATATATTATTATATATGAGTTATATGAGTTAATATTTTTAGTATGGAAAAAACAAATAAAGTGGAAGTGCAAGAAGAAATGATCTTTGAACGAGTTGATGAAGTAATTACCTCTTCTTCGGGTTCTTCCTTCTGATTTGATCAAAAGGGCTCCTTACATTGGATATTGAGAAAATTAAGGCTTCTTAGGCTGAATTGGGTGTAGTTGGGATGATATTATTGTAGGGTTTGGTCAATCCAAATGGCATTGGATGTGTAAAATTAAGATAAGGGATGTACCTTTGTATAAGAGACGTTAGGGTCACTTTAGGACAAGCTTGAAATAATATTTTATTATACAATCATATTCAGTTTATAATGGCTCCAAAAGGATTTATTTAGAGGCTATGGTGGGTCTGGGTCTAAAACTTCTCAACCAATAGGTTTTTGATAGGATTAGGTCACCATATTAACCTTATCGTTTTGATTTTACACTTAGTTAAATTGTTTAACTTTTACATTGTATTCTGGTATTATTATAATAAATGGTTAATAAAATTACTATAAAAATACAAGAGATACCCAAGTGGTTCATTATTGATATATCATATCTTATATATCTCCTTTTTCTGAACCGTAGTTTTTTAGGAATATTATATCAATTAATAATATAGTATGTGTTTTTAAAAACTCATTTATGTCAATTTTGACACTATTTAGTATTTGTTTTTTGTGAAAGTCATAACATGTTTAAAAATTCAAAAAAAATTATTCAATCAACCCTAAAATGTCTTATTAACCTATAAAATTAGTTTAATACCTCAAAAGTCTCAATTTACAATTATTTTAATATCTATAATATCAATTATTTTAATCTTTCAATAATAAGGTAATTACTACATCATCATTATGTCATAAATAAATTTAATTATATGATATCTTAAAATTATAAATAAAATCCCATGATATTGGAAATTGTTTTAATTTCCAATAAATATTTATAGTCGAATTTTTATTCTATAAAATCCTACATTAAATATTGTTTTGTTATTAATCTTTGAATTTAACACTTTTTACTTTTCTGTTAATAAAATAACAATAAATGTCGTAATGTGATCCAAGTTGAAAAAATGATCATATTTTATTTATAAGGTATAATTTGGTTGAAATAAACTTTTCCAATAGAATTAGGGCTTCTGTTAGGGTAATTCTAATATCATTTTTACCTTTCATTATCCAATTAACTTTTAACTATGGTAGATAGAATTCAAAATTACTATTCACCAAAAATTATTTTAAACATAGTGAACCAAATTTTACATACAAATGTCAATTTTTTCTCTCCTATTTTTGAAATTCAATTCACATAAGCGTTAAAATTATGTTTTATGCAAATTTTCAAATATGGTTAGAAGGTGGGTAAAAGACGTTAAAAAAATCAACAAAATTTTATACATCTAATATTATTATACAATGACTAAAATAAATTACATTGAACTAATGTAGGTATTGTGTATGAATATTTACTTGTAATTAAATTTAAATAAAAATAATAAATATTCAAATAAAATTTGGTTTAAAACAATAACGTAGGGTTTTTCACTATTCATCAAAAATTGAATGTTTTTAGAAAAATACAAAAAAAATCACCCGAATATAATTTTCATATTACGAATCAAAAAATGATTTCTATTTTACCAAATTCAAAATATATGAGTTTAATAAATAATATAACATTAATTCCAATTGGCAAAACCATAAAGGGGGTTTTTAAGAAGTAAAAACCATCAATAGATATACACGTGTTTATGTACAATTTAATTGTAAAATTACATCCAATGACCTAAAATATATTAAATGATTAAAATTTAATATAATTATACTTTAAAACCACTAAAATGCATAATTTTTCAATATAAATTATTTCTATAAAAGATTTTTTTTAGATTAAAATATTGTATTTTTAAATATTCATAAAATTTTTGACTAATTCATAAATGTACCAAAAACTTATCCAAACTAAATTTTAATGTACTGATTCTAAATAATAATTTAATATCATTACATTTAATATATAAAAGTGTAGAATATTGTTTTTAAAAAGTTTTCTCCTTTTAAAGTTGGTAAAATTATATTTTTTGAAAAATATTACTTTTATCTGAATAAAATTAATTTGTAATTATATTTTGTCTAAGAGACACATAATATGGATTCTAAAATTATATGGAGTATATAAAATTCAATATTCAGTTAATACTATTGATAACTACTTTTTAAATGGCTAGTTCGGTATGTCTTGGTGTGTTCGAACTCGGTGTTGCATGTAGCATAAGATATTGATTTACTTTAAATGGGAAAACGTACTATAAAATCTTTGGGTGTTAATTAATATATATGAAAAATTATGTCTGACTAAAAAAAATTAGTGTAAATTTTTATCAAAAAACTAAAGAAATATTTTATATTCCAATGTGAAAAAATTCAAACTAAAACATAAATATTTCAGATTTCCATAATGTACATGAAAATTTAATTGGGATTATCCAAATGTGGTCATATAGTTTCCTTAATGAAAATTCAATCCTAAAAAATACTTTGTAAAATGGGGTTCAAAAATAAATCATTTAACACTATTTCATCATTTGAATAATAGGCACAATGAAATATAATCATAAATTTAATAATAAAATATCATCAAAATAAGTACATTCATGATATTTAATTCCAAAGGGGCAATACATACACCTCATAAACATAAATATTTACATAATATAAAAGAAGGGTCAACCAAAAAAAATTGATAAGTTGTACCTTTAAAACATTGTTATTATTAAAATAGATATTTTAGGAAATTAATATCCATATAATTATTTTTATATAAAAATGTTTTTTAAAAAAATTATTCAATGATTAAATTCATGTTATGTACATAGAACAAAGAAATTTAATTTTTTTAATACTAAATCAATGTCATAATAATTAATGTTTCAGGAGAACCCCTTAACACAAGTATTGATTGATTCGTAAGCAACATAAAATCAAATAAGATATATATTAATTATAATTAATGAACAAGTAAATTATATTCTTATAATATTTATGACCCGTGTACACATTTTTAGTATATATTTTATAATAATTAATTAGTAAAATTGATGTTTCCTAGTGTTAAATGTTTCATTTTTCATGGATGTTTTAGTTCAATAGTTCCATTACAATTACATTGATCATGGTTGAATCATATCCAAGACAATGAAATCTTAAAAAATATCTCATTTTTTCATCAGATAACAATTGATATTTTTTATAAGGCATGGTGTTGTAAAATAAATTACATAGAATCATTAATATGATATTATTTATATACACATAGTTGATGTTTCCAATTTTCAATTCTTACAATAAAATATGGGTAAATAAGAATTAACCATTAGAAACTAATTATTTATTAAAAAATTTCATACATAATTTTAAAATATATGATTTTTACCATCCATGTGAAGTGGAAATGAAAAAAATGCATCATATTAAAGAGGTGATAGTTGATATATAATAAAACATACAATTATCATTTCCAAATGAATATATTGATAAAAATTTAGAAAATATTATAAAATTGAATTAAAATATTTATATTAAAAATTATATTTTATCCATTTAATATATCTTAATTAGAAATCCTTATCTATTTTTTGTGGAAAATTAATCATACATTATTTGGAAGTTGTAGTACATACAAACAGTTGGTGGATAATTTCACCACTAATTGGATTCAGATAATGGTGGATAATATTTATAAAATGAAAATTATTAAATTTTATACATTTAGGATAGTAAATTAATTAATTTATGATGAATAATAAAAATTTAACTCAGGTATAAGAATAAATAAATTGAAATTAGTCTTGTAAATTTATTCCAACTTCACCAGTAGGAATCCATTAGATTACATATTAAGGTCCCCTGGAATTATCTTTAATGAATTCACAACATTTAGTTTATATATATAGAATTTATGAATGTAAATTTTTAGGATTGTATATTTATAGGTTACAAAACAAGTTTTACTGACATGAGATAATGGGTTACCTTTTACAAAGGAGATAATGACAACTTATATAATTGTAAAAAACATTCATATATAATAATTCCACAAAACTGTCCATGTAGTTATGAATTTGATTGATTTTCAATTAACTGTGATGTAGGTTCTAATGAAACTCAACCAATTGTATTTAGAAATATAAAGTCAATTTAAACCTTGCCTTGTTATGGTAACCATGTTAACCTTTTATATCATTAATCATATAATACAATTTTAAATAAATATGGGTTATAAATATTCATTAATATATCAACTGGAAAAAAATATTTAATGGATTTTTTAACTCTATAATCCATACCCCATTATTATTTCATGATTATTAATACATTTGAATCATTTAACAAAATATTATATAACATAAAATATAACTATTTTAATTTTTTGGACTCTTTGATTAATTTCATATTAATGTTTGGAAGCCGTCAATATATTAGAAATATATTCCTTTACAACATCATTTTTAATTTTTTTACTCATAATATTTCTGGAAAACTACAATTCATATAAAACTTCTTTATATTAATGTTTATAATTTTTTGTGTAAATTTTCATATACTTTAGACAATAAATATATTATAATTTCATAAGTGTTTAAGTTAATTATTCAATTAAAAAAATAATATATATATAAATTGTTCATATATAATATGTTATCTCCTAAACATTTATTAAAAATTAGTATCCCCATTTGAACATATAAATGAAAATGAAATCAATAGATTGAAATATTGAAATTTTATTTAATCAAATAATTCAAAATGACATTATCAAGGGAAAATTAGAAAAATACCATATATTATAATTCAGAATTAATATGTGAAAATTAATAACATAAAAAGAAATAATGAGATCTTTCAATGATTATTAAACATTATCTCAATCTGTTAACTCTTTCTTACCCATTTTAACATTATGGTGGGGACCAATATTTACAAATATTATTGTTCTTAAGGGAAAAAAAATTCCAAAATTAGAATTTTTTTTGAAAAGTGATTCCAAACATGGTAAGAAATTTTAATGTATAACTCTTTCAAAGAAGCATATTAAAATTCTAACATTAAATGCATAAAATTTAGGAAATCATATTTCCAGAAAATGAATTTAGATGCACAACGCATATCAAAATAATGAATAATTATGATTCAAATAGAATAAATTATATTATTATAAATGGAATTTCTCATATGTGATATTATGAGAAAATAATATATTATTAATTTAAAATAAAATCTATTAATTATTATTTTTAAATTGCAATTCTTCACTAATCACTCAAAAATAAATCATTCTAGAAAAATCCAAAATTATAATCATAGATTAAAATTAATATTCTCATTTCATATAATATATTAATTTTATAAAATAAAATCTATAAAATATAAAATTTATTATAATATCAATGAAAAAAATTAAAAAAAACCATTTTCCAAAAAAACGAATTTGTGAAGAATAACATAAAATCAAAACCAAAATTTGGTAATAATTTACTAAAAAATAATTAACTTCTTATTGAATAGGATATGCATATTTCATAATATAATGACACATATTTTAACACACCAACTCAACATCTAGTTTTTAATTGATACTTTTGGAAAACTAATATTTTTATAATATGTATCGAATTTTTTAAAGGTTCGGTTTTTTAAGCAAGATATCTTGACTATTATCATTTTACAATAAAATTTTTAGGTGTTAAATTTATAAAACCTAATATAAATTTCACAATTGATATTTTATATTAGTCATTAATGAATAACTTTTCATAATTACATTATATTAAATACACTTATCTTATATATGTATAAAAAAACTTGTTTTGAAAAGGGTATGTGGGGAACATAATGGATTCTGCATGTAACCAATAATAATATTCCAATAAAATGATAACATTGGTTTGAATTTAAATTAAATAAAAAATGGAAATAAATAATGTTCAATCAAAAAATAGAGTGATAAATAATATTAATTTGAAAATTTTAATGACAACATATCAAAAAATATGTGAAGGGTGAATGTACCATAAATTAATCATAAAAAAAGATAAATGGATAACATTATTATTTCCTAATCATTAAATTATAGCTATGGGAGTATTTTTCAATCAAGAAAGATATTTAGAGGAAATATAATTACTTAATTTGATTCCATTTCATATGAATAACATCATCATTTAAATTTTTATTGATCAAATTCCACTACATCTCATAATCAATGACATGAATTTTCAAGAATATTTTTTCTTTCACCAAGTAATAAAAGTAACATTAAAATTATAATAATATTTATCAATCAATGTGAAATAATTCCTATGATTCCATGTAATATAGAAAAACCAAAATTAATAGCACTTATTATACAATATGGATAAATAATACATTAATATCTAAAACCCTAAAAATAATACCCAAGGATCTAAATATACCATTACATAAGTAGTAAACCTTTAAATTCCTAAAAAATATATTTGATTAAATTTGAAACCTAAAAATGTTTAATATATAACCATATTTTTTTTCAATATCATCTTTCACATTTATAATTATACGAAATAATTTATCTCCTTATGTCACATATAATACAGGGTAATACCATGATAATAGATTCTCCTAAAATATACCTTTAACCACACATAAAAATATTGGGTCACCATAAAACAACAATTAAAACCTATAAGCTTCCTAAAATTTGTAATATCTATATTCCTCAAATAGATTCTCAAAAAATATAATATATAGCGTAAAATAAAATCTGAAATAATCAATCTTCCATCAAATCACTAATTATTTTTATGGTAACCAATACTATTAAATTTATTTTATCAAAATCAAAAAACTATTTAACCAAACTAATAATTGTTATCTCAACATGAACGAACATATTAATCTTAATGGATGTGAATTAATTTATTCATATATGCACAAAATGTAAATTAATTATTTAAAAATAACATTTTTATGAACCTTTTTCTAAAAGAATGAGTTTTATTCACATAATTGACTCACAAAATATAATTAATCATCTTAAAATATCATAACATAAAACATAAAAATGGTTATATTTTACTTTTAACTTTTGACCAACCATAAACTTTTTAACGCATTACAATTATAGTTTATCCATATTTCTATAGAATATAATTGGATTCAATAGGATTTAATATCTTATTCATCATAATTCTTTATAAAAAACGTGAATTAACATAATAATATCTATTATAGGGGAAATAACTTATGTTATGTCATATTCTCATTCATTGTTAAAATATTAAAATCAAGTTAATAAATCCATCCCATTCAACATTCTTACCCCTTGGGATATATATACCACAACAACAACAACATTTTATTATCTATATTGGGGTAAATTATATAGGTCAACCATGAATAGTTTTTACCATACATTTGGTTAATCTCAAATATATATCTATATCTTACATATTCTCAAACAAATTCATCCAATATTTTATAAATCAAATAATCCAATCTATGAGACCAACTACCAGGAAATCTCATCAAGATAAAAAGTCTCTAACCATTTATTAAAATAAAAGAAAAGTACAGTAAACAAGCAATACAATCCAGCACTGACAACTACATGTCATAAAATCCATACCCATCGCCATATCCATCGCCATGTCTAAGGGAAATTGCTTCATCGGCGGTAGCCGATTCCCATTCCGAGCTACCATAATGCTTCAGAGCCTTCACATACTTTCATCTAAGATTTAGTTTCTCCAATTACAAAAACTCCTTAGAAGAGTTCATCCCTTTTCTTTTACTGATAGAGGATCTGGTAGGCATCATCTTTGACAAAGAAGAATAATCTTTCCACAGCCTTCTTCTAGGAGGTGCTATCATAACTCTCTCTTTCTCTACCACTTCCTTCATTCCATGCTTAACAACGTCACTATAAAAGGTTCAGACTCACCCACCTGAATTCTCCTAATCACTATCAGATATATCCCCCCATTTTTGATGGATATTCATCACCTGATAGTAGTGATTCACTCAATTCTCCTGCTAAACATGACTGATAGGATCAACCAGTGCTAAACACTGAGGTTGTGCAACAAGATCATGACATTGAAGCTTCCCCTTCTTTACATGTCCTCCTCCAGATATAGCATCCTGCGAACACAATACAATCAACATGATTCCAACTGCACTTCTTCGGAGTACCTCCTCATCTTGAGAGATTCTCCCAGAATTCAATTCCTTTTCATGATAAAAAGAGCCCTACCCCTGTACCTTCTCAAAAATGCTGCCACATTTCCCAAAAATCTGTTCCAGACCTAGACCCCAACTATCATTCAATTCAACAACTTCTGCAGACCCCTAGCCAGTAGAAAAAGCAGGGGCAACTTGATCCTGAACCACTTCCAGTTCCACATTTGCCAGACCATCAAAGCAGTTACTAACTTCAATGATCCCCACATGTTGTGCTGGTTCTATCTTCAGCCCAGGTGTGGCCCTCACCCAGCCACCGGTTTCAACTAAGGACCCTCTTTTCAAAAAATTCAAGACATGTCTGCCCAAGGAATTCTTACCCTCCACAAGTTCCTCCTCTTGATTCCCACTGGCCACCCCATTGAGTTGAGTTATTTTATTCATATTAGTCTCTAAACCTCATGAATTAATCACACCAAGATCCCAGGGCATCCTTCCAAACACCTCATCCACAATCAGATTCCAAGACTCCTTCACTACCCCCATCTGTTGGCCATTCACTTTATTGAGATTTTTTTGGAAAAGGCCTTATCCGCACTCCAGTACCCAAATTTTTCTCCCTTTGCTATGATTTTAATTACACCACAGCTGGAGCCTGTTGAGCCAAAACCACCTGTGGAATCACCTGTCTACCACTGCAGTAATCCATCTGAAGCCCAACTATGAAACACTAAGAGTAGTAGTCAATCCAGGTCTCAAAAACAACAGACTGTTTATATCGAAACTCCTCACTCAATTAAATGAAAATTGACATGATTGGTGGTTTGGATAAATCATCTTCAACACAAAATCTAGGCAAAACCGGATGGAATAGTGCCCTAGTTCTAATGTCCAAGCATAAATAATTACCAACTAAATTCCCAATCATTCGAATAATGGAAGGGTTCTGAAATGGAATCGGAAATTCTGGAAGTCTTACCCAAATTTCCATGTTCAAGGAATCACACTTCATATGGTAATCATAACACCATCAGAATAGAGAAAAGAGGGAGTCTTCATAGGTTCGTCGGGCAGAGGACCAATCCCGGATCAAATCTTCTTCTGACTCAAGTCGAACAATTATGTGCTTCGAATCAAGAAGACACATAGTAGCACGTTCCTACAGATTCCATGATTCAAAGATAAAGCGATCAAAACAATCCACTAGTGGGAGTCATTGCTTGAAGCGAGCTATCAAAGTTAGGTTTAGTAAGCAAGAGGCAGCAGTGAACACTTAGGCCGTGACTGAGAGCTGCAGAATCCCATTATGCAACTCAGGAACTTTGGGGGATAGAAAATTTTTTGAGAATGAAGGCAAGAAATCAGGGTTTGAGAAAGGGAGAAAGCATTGATCACCATAGGGCTGCAGATATCCCTCCTCTTCCAGGGGAGCTGTAGGCATTACATATTGATATTAGAGATGTTCCTCATCCATAAATCTCCAAAATCAAGAACACAAGAGTGTGACATGTCTTCTAGAGTCGGGATGGTTCACTCTGTCTGACCATCAATTTGAGGATGAAAAGTAGTGGTAAGGAATAGTTGAGAATCGAAAGCCTATTGGAGACCTCTCCACACCCTAGAGGTAAAATGAATATGTCGATCATAATTGATCATCCTTCGGACTCAATGATGTCTCACCACCTCCTCCAGATACTTCCTCGAAAAAAAAACATCCACTGATCTCAACTCCTTCATCACTATGAATTAGGCCGATTTTTCTAAATGATCCACTACCACCCAAATAGCATCATGTCCTCCCTGAGCTCGATATAACCCAGTAATAAATTCCATTGAGATGTCCTCACACTTCAACTAAAGAATATATAATTTCTGGAGAATACCACTAGGAACATGGTGTTCATCCCACACATTATGGAAGACCAAACATCGAGTCACATACTTCAAAACAGCATGATTCATCCCAGGACACCAAAAATGGAACCTCAAGGCTCGGTACATCTTTGGCACGCCTGGATGCACCGATAAAGGTGAACAATGAAACTCTCTAAGAACCATCTCGTGCATCGTCAAAGGAACAAATATATTTTCTTGATACAACACTCGGTGTTGTTCATCCTCAAACCTCCCATCAGGGGCCTCGCCACAAACAACTCGGTCTCTCCAGACCTCCACCTCTAGATCCCCCAACTGGGACTCTTCCTCCTTCATCACCAGGGATGACTATACCATCATTTTAAAAATACAACCTCTACCCCCAACTTCTCTAATATCAAGATGTAATGCTTACAGATCTTCCATTACTCTCTAGGAATCACCAGATCCACGCACAACATCACTATGTGACTTTCGACTCAGTGCATCAGCTACAACATTCTCATTTATAGGTGTATATGTCATATCAAAGTCATATTCCTTTAAGAACTCCATCCATTGACACTATCATAAGTTCATGTCAAGCTGGGAGAAAACATACTTCAAAATCTTATGATATGTGAAAACCACAAGGCACTATCCAATGTGGTAATGTCTCCAAAACATCAGAGAAAACACCACGATAGCCTACTCATGATCATGAGTGTCATAGTTAAATTCATGGGTATGCAACATCCAAGACCTATAAGAAACAACTGATCTTTGTTGTATCAGGAAACAACCTAACCCCAGATGTGAAGTGTCACAGAAAATGTCAAACGGAACTCCCTTTGCTCGAAGACAAGGAAATAAAGAACTTACTAACTTATCCTTTAGATACTCAAAAGCTACCTGACACAGATCGGTCCATATAAATGCCTGATCATTCATGGTAAAAGCTATCAGAGGAGTCACAACTCATGAGAAATATGCTATGAACCTCTTGTAGTAGCCTACAAGACCAAGGAATCATTTCTAATCAAACACTATCTTGGGGGATGCCCAAGACACAACTGCTTCTATCATTGATGGATCCACAGCTACTCCCTGCTTGGAAACAACATTCCCCAAGAAACATACTTCTCAAGCCCAATACTCACACATAGAAAACTTCTAAAACAGCTGATGTTGTCGAATAGCTCACAAAACAGCGTGTAGATTTTCTGCATTCTCTTCTTCATATGTGGAGTACACAAGGATTTTGTCGATCAAAACTACAAAGAACTTTTCCAGAAACTCACGAAACACAACGTTCATCAATCCCATGAACACAACTGGAGAATTTTTCAAGCCTAATGGAATTAAAATGCACTCATAATGCCCATGATGAAAACGGAAAGCAGTCTTTGGGATATCCTTAACCTTTACACACATGTGATGATATCTTATCTGAAAGTTTATCATTGAGAACCAACTTGAACCCTTTAGTTGATTGAATAAATCATCAATCCGTGGAAGTGGATAGTGATCCATTTTTTTCACTTTGTTCAAATGATAATAATCGACACACAACCGCAAACTGTCATCACCCTTCTTCAAGAACGAAACCGGTGCACCCCACAGTGACACACTCGGTCAAACAAAACCACACTGTAACAGGGCATTAATCTATATATGTAACTCTCGTAACACAGCAGGTGCCATTTTATATGGAGACATAGAGATAAAAGATGCTCATGGTTTTAGTTCAATCCCAAAATATATCTCTCATCGAGTGGGTAATTCTACAAACTCTTCTGGAAAGAGATTAGGGTAATCTTCTACCACCCTAGGAAACACAAATTTTTAAACGACTAAAGTGATCAAAATCATCTCATCCATCATAGAAGATAAGGATGGAACATTCCTTTGACCCATATGAGGATCTATATCTCCAACAAACACCATCGGATCTCCATCTGCATCGAAGAAAATGATCTTGTTCCTAAAGCAATCCACGATAACCTGCACCGAATACAACCAATCCATACCGATGATGACATAATATGGATGTATTCGTAATCATAGGAAATATGCCCAAGATTAGATCTTCCATAAAACTATCTCGCAGTCTTTACATACTTCAAACAAGTAAGCTTGACCTCTAATTGGCATAGTCAATGCCAAGGGCACTGGAAGCCTCTATATCTCAAGTCCCAAAGCATGGAAAAAAGTAGTTGATATGAAAGAGTTTGTGGCTCCAGAATCAAACAAGGCATACACTAAGGTAGAAAACAAGTAATGGATACATCATACAATGTCTGGATTGCATGGCGCTGGCAATGATAAATCATGAAGTTGACCATGACCACCTCCACGGCCTCTATGACCCTAATGAAGACCACCACCATGGCCGCGATCTGTTCTTTGGGGAAGGGGAGTGTCACAGGACAGTCCTCTACCTGCCCCATTTACCCTCTATTGATATAAACCTAGTGCAACCCACTGTAGTTGCCTCTGCCAGAACAGCTTCAGTGGAGGAACCTAGAGTGGATCACCTAGTGCACGATGACTACTCTGAAAGGTTGGGCACTATCGTTATATATGACCTTGACCACCACAAGAAAAACATGCACCTGATCCCTTGGCATAGGCTTAAGATCTGCTGCCCCTAGATAAACGGGATGTGAAGGGATGGGACATACCCCAAGATGAATAGAAACTCTTCTTCCCAAGAAATTGGGAACACCATACCACAACTCCTCTTCATGAGGAATCACGATGATTCCCATATATTGATAATTCGGTCCTAGATGATTTACTCAGGATAAACTCTTCCCTTTCCAGGACATCAACAAATGTCTTCAGCATAAATGGGGTGACCTGGCGCTGGATCTCTGGACACAAAGCCTTCTTGTAATGCCTCTCCTTGGCCACTTCATCTGGAAACAGGTCCAAAGAATATCATAAAAGTTTCCTAAAATGGATTCCAAACTTTTGCAAACTAGACCTCCCTTTTTGAAGGGTAAGAATATCCTAGAAACTGGACACCTTCGCCGTCGAAGAATGAAACTACACCCTAAACATGTCTCAGAACTCCTCCCATGAGATCAATGACTCCTTGCGATCCTTGAGGAATAATGAACCACCACTTCCTCACTAATCCATGCAGCATCATCACAACCAAGGACCCCCAGTTCTTATTTCGTGAATAGATCAAACTAAAGCCGATCTCAACCTCCTCAAACCAATATTCCATGACTGCATATAAAATGGAGAACTCGTATATATATAGGGTCTGGAACTAAAACCCTCTAATTTTCCTCCTCTATGTGTCATCATCATTGTCCTCTAACAGGCCATGGTTTATTCGCACAACCTGCTGGACTTATTCTGTGTAAACCTAACAGGGACGTCGACCTGGATCCATACATGTAAAATAAAAAACAGTTAGATCTTCTAAACATGAAATATGGAATACTCGACATTAATTAAATATTTGTTTTCATTTATTCATCATAGGTTATTCTATCACAAGGTCAACCCATTCAAACAAAGTGCCCAGGAATAATGATGTGTGATCCTTTCCTAGGTCTCTACCATGAAACTAGTATCACCTTGGATAGTAGACACTATAAACATAAAGGTACATATATCAGATCATAGGGGGACATAAACACCTATTTCTCATCTGATCTCCAATGTTTACACCACTTTTTAAACATGAATGACACCATTTCCCTACCAACCCAGACAACCTTGCTTCTGCCTAACACCAATATCCACCATATCCCTCAACCTGGCTCTGATACAACTCTGTCACAACCCCATCCCCAAAAAATTTATCGCTCCTAGGATAGAAATGTTAGAAGGGAGATAATGACCCCCGAGTCCCGCCTCCAGAAGGCCTCATGTTTTTAACTTGAACTAAGGGTAAAGAAAACACATAGATGAGAGGAATTACCCTCTAAGAGAACACATGTGGAAGAGAGAGATAAGATAGACCCCATTCAACTCCAACTCAGATATAAATATAAAATAAAACCCATTTACTCATATGAAATTTCATGAAAAACTACTAAAACTGAAAGGTGAAAACTGCTGGTATCCAAAAAAAGTAAAACAACAGCAACCACAAGCCCGAACAGCTCATGAAAACCCAAGAAAATAAACTCCATCCTGATCTCCAACCTTCTCCAAATGACCTAAAAACAATTTATATAACAAAGGGGTGAGTATAACAGTATACATAGTAGGATCTTACCTGAAGCTTCTTGTGAAAAACTAAAGAAATCATGCTAAATCATAGCGAGCAACAAGTGAAACTAGCTCTTTACATAAACAGATATACTATGTTCGTATCCTCACCATGGCTACTCTCACCAAGTAATTCATAAAAGAATATATTATATAATAATAAATATAAAGAGTGCCCTACTACTACTTACCCACTAGTTTTCCGATTTTCCACAACGTCCCACATCCCAAGAATCTCTCTCAAAAAAGTCTTGCCGCAAACACCATGGCGAAGCACCACAATATGAACCTCATGCAACAGAACCACAATGTCCATGCGAGAAAGTAACCCGGTAGTTTCCAAGAACCACCAAAACTCTCATTATGTGTATCATATGATGGGTTTCAGACTCAAACCATTGCATCCCATACACCAATTAAGGATCCTCAATCCATCAAAACCTATACATGTTACACCTACAGTAGACTATAATATACTATATCCAGAATATATGTGTGTTAATAACTAGAAGCCATTATAGACCTATACACACATATATGGGGAAAACTAACCAATGTGCCTACCATCCAAAGTAACTACCAAGAGAAGAGAGAGAGGCCAAAGGTGGTAGTGATCCATCCATCCTCCCACCGGAATGTTGGGGAAATCACCCGCCAGGTCTCAGAATTTCCGGGGTGTCAGTTTCCCTTACTAAAAGGGTGGAGTAGCATATAGAAACACAAAAAGTATAGAATATACTATATCTTACAACCAAACTATTGGAATAACCTATTCTATGATTTAACTATAGCTAACATCTCTTGAACATCGGGCTGCCACTTCTAAGACTAGGTATCCTATATGCACACCAACATTTTAAAAACATTATTTCCATACCTTATTCCCTTTTTATCAGTTAAACTTTATTTTAATTAATTTTTTAAAAATTAATTAACCAATAAAATTTCCACATTAAACATCATTAACATCACTCCCAAAGTACACTGTTCCTTCAAAATTACAATCTCGTCTTTATGATCTAGATTAATACAACACCATGGGTTAACATAATTTATTCAATTATTCAATAATGAATTACTTTCCCATAATCCCAGGCATTCTAAAAAAATCTATGCTACTAAACAGAAGGGGGCTCAACACGGTGAGTAGATGTACTCCCCGTCGAGTCTTTTCCGCATATAGCAAGAGCATAGAACCATCCTACCATGAGAAGCTAAACTCATAAATCATGCGGCATACTACCTACATCATCGCCTCTTTTGAATGAAGGGTAATCAAGACCAGGTGCCTTGAGTAGTGGAGAAAAGCAAAGAAGATAAAAAACCAATAAGAATCAGAAAGCATCCAATAATCCCATCCATCCCATTCCATCATCCCCGGTGTCCTCCTAGACACCCACATGCATAAACCGATGCATCACTCCACTCTAGGTGTCATCTCCTGCCACATCAAAAAAGCCTCTATGACCCCACAAGTCACAATAGCCATTCAGGTTCACATCACAAAACAAGTACCAGTCAAACAAATTTCTTAACAATTGGGATCTTGGCCATTTAACAATAAAGAGGTCAACTCAAAAATCTACAAATAATTATATTTTTATCATAAAAATAGTTCTTTAATCCATCTGGAATTGAATGATCTATTATTCATACATTCTGACTATGGGTATCCAAAATAGAAAGCTATCACAAATTTATTAAACATGCTCACTGCGTCAATTTGATTAACATCAAATTACAAAAAGAAGAACTAGATTCATTTTATTCTTCTTTATTTATATCCAAACAATTATAAATTTATTCCTAGATTTATGTTCTTTACCAATTTCCATCATGAAAAAACAAATTAACGAAGAAAGCATAGATATCACACTATCAAGAAAAATAAAGACGCAATAACATACGATTGATATCAATTTATTATTCCTGTTAAAATATTTATTATGTTAATTCCATTGTCATACAATAGGATAAAACATGCTAACTGTACAGTTGCACATATAATAAAAGAGAAGCAATGAATCCCCTACTTCAAATGGTTCTTGACATTGTTTATATGAGAATAGTCAACACAATGGTTCACAATCGCCTCCTCTCGTGACAACTACATCCACCCAAGGATGCCACGGTACGACCACACCAACTGAAACCCAAGAAAAATTCATTAGAAGCATGGAGATCACATGTAATAATATGGAATGGAGAAATAGGAGAATATGAACCCCAAACGAATGATGATAAAACATACATTATATCAAAGATCGATGGATACTCATTGTTTGCACGGAAACCAGGGGTGAACTTATAACAAGAAGAATGTCGAGGGAAACCAATCCATGAGGAAAAATTTTATCTCAAGATTCCTATGAGAAGGAAGGAAATGTTTGAGTGTCTCACACCAGAGAACATGGAAGAAGAACAAGAGAGGAAGATATCTTGTCCCTTTTGAATATTTAACAGAGTGATGTTTTAAGATATGCTTCATTTCCCATTAAATGCAGATTGCATTAAACCACATATTTTGACCATGTAAAAACTTCCCGAGCCTTAGTAATAACTAATATAACTGTTATGGCCTTTGAATTGGCCATAGAATCCTTAAAAAAATGTTTGAAATGCATTTTATGTCAATGGAAACATCAAAGGGGAAAAACAATAAGAAGCTGGAAACACTGTTCATGAACTCCAAATATGGAAAAGGAAAAAGGTCACCGTTGGAACCTCACCATTGGGATGTCGTAATTCTGGAAACACTATTCATAAAACTCAATTTTGGAACCTTACCATTCTAGAAACACTATTCATGAACCTCATCGTTGGAACCTCACCGTTTCGGAAACACTATTCATGAAACTAACTGTTGGAACCTCACCATTCTGGAAACACTGTTCATGAACCTCACCTTTGGAACCTCACTATTCTGGAAACATTGTTGATGAAACTCACCATTCTTGAAGCAATGTTCATGAACCTCACCATTTTGGAAACACTATTCATGAACCTCACTGTTGAAACCCCATTATTCTTGAAAACTATTCATAAACCTCACATTTGGAACCTCATCATTTTGGAAATAGTGTTCATGAACCTCACTATTGGAACCTCACCATTCTGGAATCACTGTTCATGAACCTCACCATTGAAACCTCACCAATGCACTATTCACAATGGTCTACCATTAGAACTATTAATATCACGTCATAGTTGCCCTGTTCACAATGTTCTACCATTGGAGCTGTAAAACTACCGTTACCAATGCACTGTTCACAACGGTTTACCATTGGAACTGTTCACAGAAGGTCACTATTACAGTGATCACAATGGTCTACCGTTAGAACTGTTCCCCTAAGGTTACTGATGCACAATTCACAATGGTCTACCATTGGAACTGTTCATAGAAAGTCACAATTGCGCTGTCCACAACAGTCTACCATTGGAATTGTTCACCTAAGGTTACTGTTGCACTGTTCACAACGGTTTACTGTTGGGACTATTCACAGAAATGGAAAATTGGAAAAGTGTTGGGGGCCAATCACCTAGACCTCCCAGAACACTCAAACACCATATTTTCACAATAGAATGGACCAGAGAGGTCCAGTCAATTACATAATATGTAAGAACAATAAAATCAATATTAATGAGTGGATTAATGTCATTATAGGTCTCATAACTATAAGATAACATCTGAATCATCATAATTTCATTATCCCAAAGTGATTTTTTACGTCAAATAACAAATTAAACCTAAAAGATAAATATAACACAACTAAATAAAATGTCTCCAAAAATATCATTGACCTCCATTATAAATTACTATATAACATTTTAATTTACTTAACATAACTAAAATAACATGAATATTTTTTTCTTCCAATAAATGGATATCATTAACCTGACCATAAAAATATTATAAAATATACCATTGTTAGTGATTTTGTTTTCAACCATTAGTATAATCTATATACCAAAAAACAATAGTACATAATTATCATAACGTCTAATCAAATACTTGACTAAGTGGTTATTTATATCTCAATGGAGTATTCATCATAAAACCTAGTAAATATTTCTAATAATTTCATTATCTCATCACTTAAAACCAAAAAATGGTTCATCAATAACTTTATCATTTTGATCAACCTTAATCTTATAAAATCAATGATGATATATTTATATTTTAATTTAGCACCATAAGAATAATTATATCCCCCCAGAATTGAAATAATAATTATTCCTCAAATACAATCATTGTCTACTAAATATATTCTACAAATTCAAAAAAGAATAATCCTTATCCAAGATGACATAAGTCCCTATGTTATACAACAATTTACCAATTAATAGGTCACTCATACTATCCAATTAATATATATATTATCATTATCTCAATTAAAAATTATTTATTTTCTTTAATATTTTTATCAGTATGCAAATGTTTTCAAATCCTATAGATGTAAAATACATAGATTATTCATGATCCTTATATCTAAAGTATAATGGATACAACATGTTGACTATTAATACATAACATACTCAAAATTATCACTTCAATCAATTGGAATAATATATGTATATCCACTCTCTCTATGTTAGCATTTAGAAGATAGAATTCGATGAAATAAAATCCCAGTTCCCAAAATTTATGAAAAAATCATTAAATTATACTGTAGAATGATCATAAAACCCCTTCAGATAGTGATCATTTTAACATGGAGATTCATTTATTTAGGAAATTATTATCAACATATTAATCTTTTTGTTATTTTTTAAAGATGTTATATTGGGTTGATATTTTAAAATTTATCACATGAATGAAATATAAGCTTATTTCCACTACTATCTAAATTTATCAAGTTAGTAGTTATATATATCCTTCTATTTATTGTAAGTTCAAATAATTTTTGAAGATAAATGATTTCAATCATATATCATACTATCTGATTATGTATAATCATAATATCATTCTCTCACATCATAATTCAATTTGGATTCTATTTATCACCATGTATTCGACAACCTTTTATGTCAAAAACATTTTCCATTTGTATAACCAATGAATAAAAAATAGTAAATTGTGAGAGACAATTATCATAGCGGGAAACCATATTGTTCAAAATCAACTTTTATATGATGTCTAAATAGAGACACCCTCTATAAAGTTATGGACTCTTTGGTTTAATTTAGGTTATTTATGATTATTTTCAAATATTTGGAATGTTATTATATATTTAGACACACCCATAGTGTATTCACTCATGTTCTCTAATCATATTCTCCAAATTATGAGTAAATAAATCCTTTGATACCAACTATAGTGAAAAAAACCTTTCCAAAATTGATATTCAATTTTATTCAGAAAATATTATATATACATTAAAAATATAGATATTTGGACCCCAAAAGAATATTTTCTTTTGTAAAATGGGCACAGAAAAAACTAGTCTATAAATTATCTACATCATCACCCACATAGTTCTTCCTAACCAGAACCATTATTAAAGACAATATACATAATACTATTCCCTATAACCCGGGAAAGGAATCATTAGATAGGCTGAGGTCAGAATATAAATGATGATAAATATAGATATATCAATTATAACATAAACATTACATGGTTGTATATGTATGTAAAAATGATTATAACATTTTAATACAATACCCCAGATAACATATATAATAATATTCATCAAATATTAATGCATTATAGTTCATAATAATTAAATCACAAAGAGATCAATGAATATATATATGAAATCATAATTCCCTCATGATATATATGTTTCATGAATACACATTAGCTTATAAAATCAGTTCCATAGTAGTAAAGGTTCACATCCATGGATATTAGACTGGAGTGTATTCATGCCCCAAAGCATTGAAACAATAAAGGATCATACAAAAGAAAGCTATAGTGGAATGGTTTTACACCCAACATTATAGTTGTAGAAAAGGACCACTCTCATGAATATCATAGTGGAAAATGTTACTTAATCAACCAGGTTTTATTCCCATCATAGTTTTTTTATATCATTAAAATATCAGTATTTACATAAATCATTAGAAGAGATTTAATTTTCATCCCACACATCACATAATGACATTAATAAATATATGTTCCATGAGACTATAAATCATAAATAATATCATTAAACCTCAAAATAATTGTGTTTTATAAACAATACATCATATAATAACATATGAAAAATGGGTTTACTAAACAGTTTATCATTTCATAAAATCAAAACACATGTAAAATTATTGATTTTAATAAAAAAATTAGCATGAGAAAAATAATCACCCCAAGTATTGAATAGGGATGGAACCCTTGTATTATATCCCTAGTAAATCATAAGTGAAATAATTTTTTTTTTGATTAATAGAAATACCATTACATGAACACTATAATATTATTGTAGAAAAAATCATTTAATATTTCAAAATAACATTTCCAAAACATAAAACATAAAAAATATTGGGAAATATAATTTTATTTTATATTTCCCTAGAATCATATAGAATAATATATAATATATTTAGTAGTCTTGCTAGATGGAAATTATGTTCAATATGTTTAAGGTACCAAAACCATTCCACTCACATTTTATTCTATCGTCAAAAAGTTACTCAATTGAAAAATGATAAGAATGACCATTTTAAAAAATTTTGAAAATATTAAAAAATTGTTAAATTGGGATTGAAATTTTATATATTAATAATAGAAATTTTTTATGCTTCATTATTAGAAAATATAGTAATGGGAGAAAACGGTTTTTCGAATGAATTTTTAAACAATGTCAATTTTCCACAATAATAGTCATTCAACATATCGAGTAAATAAATGGATTTAAATGAAATGAAAAAATATAATATACTTAAATAAATAAAGATTAAATATAATTATTTTATTTATTGATAATTCAAAAAATTCAATCCTTAGAAACCCATTCACAATCAACCCGGTTAAATAATAAGATTTTAACATAAATCCATTTTTACTTTGATAACATTTGAGTCATAATTCCCATGGAAGAATATAATTGATAGAAAAATTAAATATAAATGAATTAATTAAGTTAATGATTTTAAATTTCAATTTAATTCCATTATTACTTATAAATTATGACATGTTCATAGAATATTATATGTCTCCAAGAACACATTTTGAGAAGATAAACCCATATCACTTTTTAATATCTGGGTAAAAACCTCATGAAATAGAGAGAATAATATAGAATTCTAAATATAAATAAATTTAATGAATTGAGTAAACAAATCATGTGTAGTATATAACCCATAAATTAGAATACTTTTTGAATATGCAATATCTATCACAGAAATAAACGTGATAAATTAGACACGTACATCAGGTCTAACATTCATCCTATACATTAACATGTATAGTATAGTAAATATATATTTATTAAAAATCCATCATATAAAAGTAATAATATATATTATACAATATATGAAATACTTATATCCTTTTATAACATCTTTATTCAAAAATATATATTAATAGCTCTATTTCAGAGGATATCTACTTTATTTTTCGTTTATGTTTTGGTTCATTAGTTTTGGTCCATGTAATTTGAGCACTGATTCATCATATCCTCAATTTTTTTAATGCTTTAATTTTCATAAAATATTCAATATATATATATTCAACAAAAAAAATATTATGAATAATTAATTACATCAATCTTAGATATAGTTGTACATACATACATAAGAATGTAGTATAAATTTTTCACCAAATGGAATAGAAAAAATGTATAAAATAAATAAACTTTCTATTAAAATTTTTCTATAATAAATATCATATATATTAATTAAATATATCCTAATTACCATCCAATTATAATATAAAAAAATATACAATAAAAATAACATTGTTATGGTGATAGTCTGCACATAAGAATGTGAAACATTGTCGTTTTCTAATAGATTGGTTATGAAAATTTACAATTTTTTTAAAAAACAACAATAAATATATTTTTATGTATCGTATAATTTTTATTTTAGCAATAAATTAACCTATAAAATGCATATAATGATGTTAAGAAGGTATTCTGGTAGAGGATGGTTGATCATGAAGGAACAATGTGGTATAATGATGAGGAGGGATGTGTTTCCTTTTATAATTAATGTGAATAAATAATTTTAAATTTCATAAAATACTAGAATATAATAAAGCCATTACAAGTAAAATTATTTGATACTTTGAATAGTTTTTTCATTATTGAATATTCCACTTTATGATTTAGTGGAAAACTGACAATATTGGAAATCAAATATCAAACACCAAAAAAATTAAATGCTTATAGGCTTCAAAGTACACTACACAACTTCTAAATTCAAATTATATTTTTTTATTAAATATGGAAAAATATTCAAATATAATATTTTATGGGGTTAAAATATCGTCATCAAATTTTTTTAAAGCATTATTTAGTATGTTATTCATTTTGTTTTTGAAAAATCCCTTTGTTAGTCTATTTTAAACTTTCCAACAAAAATATTATTTTCACTCTAAAAGGGATGTAAATTCACTTTTAATGTGAAAATTAGATCATAAATTGACAAAATGTGACATTATTTGCCATATATTACCCACTTTTTAAAATTTCAATGTTTTATTGATTTTGAGATAATTTTATAAAATATTAGTTTCATAAAATATGATAAATTTAAAATTTTAAAATATTCATTTAATTTGAGTTAAAATACCTAAAGAAATTATTTTAATTTAAATGAGTTTAATTATAATATTAATAAAATTTCTTATTTTTTGTATAATTTGATGTAAAAAATAAATCACTAACGTTATATAAATATAATATTTTATTAATACATTTATTTTTTTCAATTAATTAATGAAAATAGTTACACTCTAACATAAATTCAAATGTTCATTCAATATTTACTGAAAATTTAAAAAATATTTTGAACTGAAGAATAATCTCGTTATTTTAAATATAAAATTTTATATTCTTATATATATATATATATATTCCCCTTGATGGACACATAATTGATATTTCAAACTATGAAAGTGAAAATTTGTCACATTATTTTAATTAAATAATATACATGTTATTTTCATGGTCAATTGTACATTAAAATTTTCAATTTACTAACTATGGTGTTATGGATCTAATTCCATTAATCCAATAATAATTTGGATGGAAAATTGTTTCTAAAACACAAATTTTAACAAATATTTACTTGTTCTTCCCATTACGATGGTGATAAATTTTCCCATAGTCACTATTAATATGGATTAAACATTAAAGGGACATATCTAAAAAATTTAAAACTCAAAATTATAAATATTTAGTATTTTTTTAAAATTCTATAACTATATGGGAAAGAAATTAAATTTAACATATGTATGCAAAATGTGATGAAAAATAAATTTAAAAAAATATATATTAAACAATAAAATATGATTTTCTCTTATACCATTCATAAAAAATATATTATATTGATATTTAATATATAATTTTATTTTATAATTTATATATATTTAAAAAATCATTCACCAATATCGATCAATTTAATTTATTCTTATAAAAACACCTTACAATCATAAAAATTGATTTTTAAAAGAATTTCTTTTATATATAAATAATGTTTTAAAAAATACTCATGCCTAAATATTCCTCCAAATAACATTGAAGAATTTTTTAAAATAAAATATAAATATTATTACTTTTATAACTTTTTCAATCAAAATCGATTTTTACATGATTGATGAAATACTATTTTCAATAAATATTAATATTTTTCAATATTCACTAGAAAATAATTATTTTTTTAGAAATTATATAAATATGAAATAAACTAATATTAATATCATGGAATTGGAATTGTTTTTAAATTTATGAGAAATAATTTTGGAAAGACTCAAATATTAATTATATCATGTTCTGCCAAAAGTAAAAGAAATCATTATTCAAGGAACTCTTTCTTATGTGTAATATAACATTCCTGAAAACTAAATTCTTATTTAATATGAATTAATTCATAAATAAATATAATTGTTAGTTCATTTTTATAAATTTTATAATGAAGTAAATAAATTTTAGACCCATTTATTTAACGGGTATGTTAATAATGGCTTCATTTAAATAAGATAATTTCATTTTTCATTATGCTCTCTGTTACATTTCATATTTTCCATCAAACCTAGTGTACATATTTTATAATCATAGTTTGTAAAATGGTTTTCTTAGATACTCATAATTAGTAAAAAACTAATGTTCAAACAATGTTCATATGTGAGTATATTATAAGAATAATTTAATCAAAATTTGATTAAAATTTATAACACACATTCTGAATTGTCAATTATCATAAATCATAAATCATGGAATAAAAAATCATCAAATAATATTTAATTCATAATTTTTATATTTATCCATATTAAATCATTATACATGGGAAAATATCATAATCTTAAGACATTATCTTCATTCATACACCATAAAAATTATTTATTTAGTAAATTCTCAAGGCTATAAATATAGTAATAGATTCATATTACCCCCATATCAGCACATCATATTCTATGGTTCACTCCAAGGACTATTAGAGTTGAATGATTCACTTAATGAAATCAGTTCACTCCCTATTTTAGTTCATTTTATTTCATTATATATCCATCATTATCGATTAAATTGGATGGATATATAATTCTGGTCTTGCACATAACATAATGAAAATCATACATTAGTGCTCTAAAATACCATAAAAGATTAATTATTGCATCGAATAATAAACCCTTGAAAGGATACATATAACATAAATTTATCATGTTATCACAATCTAATATACCATGTAAAATTAACAAGACTCATAAATATATCATCATCATAATCATAACCAACATGAAAAATGATAAGGATAGATTCATTGAAACATGTCCATTGTAAATTGTAATTAACATCATAAAATGTTTACTCTTCTGAAAATGAATTTTAAAGAAAATTAGAATCCACTTGAGGAAATTAGAAATTTAATTATGAAATCAAATATCTAAAATACAAAAAAATTATATAATATTTGGCATTAAAAAATATTTGAAATTAAATAAGTAAAAGTATATATAATCATCCTAGAATATTGTGGTCTTGATGGTTGACAATTATCTTCATGACCAAAACATCAAAATATATATTTTGATCAGTACTTTTGAAAATTAATATAGTTTATATATCATTTTTAATTTTTTATGACATTATATAATGAATTAAAATATATTTAAATTTTATGTTGAATAATAATAAATGAATATCCAAAAATATTAATTATTTTTTTGAGAAATAATAGATATTTTGGAAATTTTTTGTTCGATAGATATAGGTGAGATAAGGGTGACATATATAGAAAAATTTATGCATTTTATGTGCCAAATATGGATAAATATTTCTTAATAATCAAAAATATTAAAATTTTAATTAAATATGAAAAATTATATTTATTTTTAAAATATGTATTATATAATTTACTAAATTTATATTAAATCATATACAATCATGATTAATATTTGATTGAAATGTAAATGAATTTCAAATTTTTTAATGTTTTCAATTTAATCCACACAAAATATATACATCAATAAATTTATTACACATCTTGAACATAATGAAACTCATTAGATATGATTTTAATCATTAAACATAAATATATATATAATATTAATATTATTATATTATTGAATATGTCTAAAATAAGAAACATTGAGGCGATGTACATGGATAGATTTATAAATATTTTAATAAAAACATCAAGAGATAAAGAGCCTTATATAGATTTTAAAATTAAACTAATTTTAATGAAATGAATACTAAATGAAATTTATGGTAATTATTTGTAGGACAAAATAGAAGAAAGTAGTTAATGTGGAATATTTTTTAACAACTTTTAAAAGATATTTAAAACCCTTTACTCTTGTTTCAGTAGAATTATATGTTATCTAGGATACTATATAATAAAAAAATTATATTTATGTAATAGATACAGTTAAAAACGGATAATATCATATGTGGTTAACTTATATCACTTCAATAATAATTTATTATCAATCCCTTGTTAATTTTGATGATTTAATTTTATTAATTAAATCATTTTCTATGAATGTTTTAGTTTAGAAGTTCCATTCCTTTTCCATTATTTTTGTTCATGAAAGGCCCTAGTATATCAAATGAATTACTAGAGGGGTGAATATTATTTTTATAAATCAATCAATAAAATAATATTATTAGATACTCTAATAGTTTTATATTTTATGTGTAAAAAATAATAAAACAATATTTTATTATATAATTTTAAATCATAATGATACTAGTATAAAATCCAATATCCTCTACACAGTGACGGTAAATATATTTATTTTGCCTCAATTTTTATTAGGATTGAAAATAAAATTACCCCCGTATGTCCCTTTTTTACATTGTTGTATAACACCTGAAATTAACACACCATACTTTTGTATGTGAGTCAGAACCCTTCCTTTCATTAAGATCAGATGAAAAACCCATATGAATGCTTTAAAATTTGAAAATATTAATCCGATATAGGGAAAATGTATATAATTTAAATAAATAAAATTATGAAAAAATATAATAGAATAAAATGAGAAGAAAATCATGAAACTAAATGAAACTCAAAAAAAATCAGTCGCCTTATTAGTTGATAAAGGTAAAATAAATTCCTTCACGATCTCATCTAGGGAAAAATATTTTCTATCAAGAAACATTACTTGGAAAAACAATTAATTAGATTTAATTTTCTATTAATATAGATTTTACATATCATTATGATCAATCATTGTTGAACAATCATTTTCATTCTTATTGTATCATAAACATTGGTTTCTATTACAATAGGTAATTATGAGAAGTTTACAATAATAATCATTGAGAATACCATTACCTAATCAAAAAATTAAAATTAAAAATATTATTACCATTGTAAATAATTCTATTACCTATCATTTGAATTATCACACTCATTATTCAAATATCTGTGATATTTTATTGATTCATGAATTGACATTCAAATAGATAGTAAAAAATCATTAAGGCAATTTTAAAATATCAAAAAAACATTTGAAAAATAATTAAATTAAATTATAGTTGTTAGATAATTCATAAATATATAAATAATATAGCCTAAAATAATTTTTATAATAATTATTATTTCCTTAATAATTTATCATTTTTTCATATCCAATAATTTTCAAAAATATGATATAATATATAACATTTTAAAAAAATCATTATACAGATAAAAATTAGTTTATTTCAATTCATGTAAATCAATATATTTTGGAAACTCATAAAACTAGAATTTTGGGAAATATTTTTTTAAATAATATGAAATGTAATATAATTATCATAGGATTAATTGTTCAAGTGTTTGGTATATAGATAGCGTGAATGATTTTTATATTGTATATATAATGGTCATTCTAGATAGTTAGTATATGGACCATCTGCACATGGTCTGTATATAGTCCATTTCAACTAATAAAAAATTGATATCTCTACATAAATTATTAAATATTGTGATGTAATTTTGATATTCATTTGGGTTCAAATTAAAATTAATATTTCATGGAGGAAAAATATTTCAGGTAGATCAAATTTACTTTTATAATTACTATAATAGTGTTAGTATCCTTCGTGAAATTGAAATATATAATGTGATAAGATCATGTAACATCATAATTTTCACAATTTTTTCCTTTGGAATACTTTTATGAATACATTCAGAGCCAGGAATAGTAGTGGTGTGACATTTTGAGGAATTGTGTGTCCAGAATTACTTTTTTAAATAAATAAACTATTTTAAATATCATTCCTTTATTTTTTTTAAAGAAGAATGTTTTTTAACTCATGAACGATGTCCCAGATCAGAAATTACACAGAACCATTGAGTTAGGAATAAGGGTTTTACCATATGTGAGAGATAATATTTATCAGTGTGAGGAATTTATGAAACAATATACCACTAGTGCAATTAATAAAATAAAATAAATAATTTTATTTATCTTATTGAATTGTTGTATAGATTTATTGACCATTGTAATTATGCAATTATAACTAATTTTTTTTGTTATTCTCACATCCTTGATAATGTTGTATGGATCATAGAGGAACATTGGCGGACACCATGACCATGGATCAACGATTAGAGTACCATATGAATCCAAAAGGCAATGCATAATAAGATGAAATAATTTTTATTTTTTCGTGTCATTTACATAATAATTATTAAGGATTTATTCAATAAATAACATAGGCTAGTTATCAAGAATATCAGTATCTAAACAGTATAAATATTTATTTTTTAACTTGGTAATGATAAGGGATTGTAATAATAATAAAAAATAATTGTCTATCCAATTCACTCAAGCATCCCGTCCCAATAGATAATTGAATGATGAAAACAATCTTGGTTTAAGTGGATGATTCTATAAACAATAGCCAGAGACACATTCTATCATAGAATCCATGGTTAATGAATCTTGGTAATTACAATCTCTGGATCGAGTATTAGTTACCTCATAGGTATTACTAGTTTATTTGATCATAGTCAACTACAAAATTCCTCTTTATCCACATAAAAAACATAGGATCCTACCAATTTTGAATTAATATCATTTTTTTATTAATTCTAGAAACTGATCATGATCCCCTAATAACTTTTGATTTTAAACCCCACATCTATAGAAATGGTTCTCCAAAAGAAAATACACACATGAGGACTCCCACTTCAAAGGGTTTAATGCAATAGGATGTCAGTTCAAACCCTTTCCCAGTCGGATTGACCCTTGACTATCACTATACTATATATCAGAAGAAAGTGATATTTGAGAAACAAATACATATAATATGAATTCTTCCTACACTAATTGAATGATGTGAGTGGGTGCGTCAAATTTTCTATAATTTTCATGAACACTATAGCTATTATGTTAACATGAAACCTTCTAGAAAAGACCAAGTATTACATCTATCACCATTTTTATCTCTAATTTTATTTGAATATTCCACGGTGTCTGTTCTTTAGAAGAATAGTTTGTCCATTAGGGCCCCTCAACTCGTTTCAGTAGCCTAGAAACTGATGAAAAATTATCCTTTGATCCAAATATCAAATAGTATCTCGTTGCAATATATTAGTAAAAAATGGACTACATAATTAAATTAATAGGACCCAACATGCGTAACCCTCTTATCTTGAAAAAGATAATTCCTAGAGATAACCTAGTGACACAAGAACAAACCATCATGAACTATTGATATACATCAATCCATGGTGCTTCACCAAGAATCATGAATCCTCCTATTCAATCACATTATTTCAATATATATCATAGAATCATTTTCATGTTCCATATAACGGTCCACTTCAATGGACATGAGAGAAAATATAAACATAAGAACGTCTAAAACTACTGGGAAGTTTGTGATACCTTTTATAACTAGGGAGTATCATCATAAGATATTATATATCGTTTTTTCCATTATCTGTGTGAGATCAAGAAAATTATTGGATCTATATTCAATCTCTTTAGTCAATATTAACATGGAATGATCATGAAAAAATAATTCTAGAAAAATAAATCCCAAAAATACGATCTGGGAAGCTATAGAGAGACATTCAGAACATCAAATAGATAGATAGAGATTCCAAATGGGATACTTTGGATAGATTTGTGAAACTCATGTCGAAATTCCCACACCATGAACTATACATGTGGATCTAGTTGTACACATTCTACCAAGATCCACAAACTGACACAATCATTTTCATCGATGTTTTATCAAATAGAGTACTGATGTCGAAAAACCTAATGTCAGAAGTGAACTAGTATATAAATTCTACCAGTTCCCTTATATGGTAGAGTTATCATTGACTTCCCTGGTGTGGTATCCACCAAGTGTAAAAAAATAATATACAGGTTGCACATGTCAAATCACTCAAAATGATGATTGAATCATTTCAGCTGAATGCTACACCACCCCTCATGATACTTTAATTGATATGAAATCATGTGAAATTTACATTAACCCAAAATTTACCATGAAATATTTGAATTATTTGAATAAAAACCTCACTATTGGTATCACATCAATTATAATTAGTAGAAACCACCGTTCAACTAACAAAAAAATATTTATCAACAGGGGATGGCTCACCAGCCACCATAAAACAACCATGATTATTTTATGTAGAAAGGTTTTCAAACAACATTTCATAATCATGAAACACTAGGATAACCACCCATGAACATTATTCCAAGATGACTATAACAAAAAGACAATAACATTTCCAGAAGATTGTACAATAAATGTATCAAATAGTTGAAAAAAAATGAACAACAACTTTATCTACATTAGAGTAATTTAAAAAACATCATGGGAATTTTGTTAATAAAATTAAACTTCCAAACGAATACTCAATATATGGAGATACTATATCAATGTTCATTTTTTATGATCTCAATGTTCAGATTTTTATGATTTCAAATACTATATAATAAAGATTATGAGGTACTCTACCTGTAAATACATAGACCGAACAAAATGATAAAGCTATGGATGTAGTATTGATACGTGTAATAAATATTGATTTTCAAAAACTATATGGGTGATATAATGAAAAAATATAGGAACCTAAGAAGTAACCACTAGTAGAAGAAGAGAAAGTTGATGGGACCAACTATGTAATATCCCAAGAGGTATCACCATCCACAAACACCCAAACTCTTGAGCAACAGAAAAATATTCTCTATTCCCCCCCCCCACCCACCAAGACAGCACTTAAATTTCTATAAAGGGGGATACAAGGATGATACGAGGCATAAAAAATGAAGTTTATGAAAATGTTCCTGAAATTTCTTATCTATATACACTTTGTAGAGGATATATCTAAAATAAATCTTTCTTCCAAATTTGTAAATGATCAACTTTCCAAAAAATAGAAGATCTTATAATAATCTCACTAAATGAAGAATGATTTTCCATTTTCCAGTAGAAAATACCACCAATTATTAGAGTCCCGAGATGTTTTTAAATATCATTTTCTATTGTAAAGTGTAAATTATAATGTTCCCTATGTGATATCAGAGAATGTATCAACGTCGTGCCAATGAGTTTATTTTTTATGTTGGGACATCAAGAAAGAAACCAACTCAAGTAGCACTATAACTTTAATGACTTTTTTTAAAGTAACATAGAGTAGTTGTCAAGGATCTGTTGGTCAATTTAAAAAATTAATATTTATGAAATACTACCTTGATATGGACATGGACAGAGAAGGTGATTCCCCTATTATTTTCAAATTACCATTACTATTAACATGAAAGTTTCTATACGATGTAATCCAAGGGTATGTAATCATTCAATCTAGAGAAGAAAATATTGTATTTGACCTCATCAAAGAGGATGAAAAATCAAAGGCGGGTCACACCCCCAATGATGGAAGATGAATAACCAAAACACCAAACTCAATTGAACCTGACACCACAAATGTAATAAGTTGATTAAAAGTAGTAATAAAAATTAAATATGTTGTAAAATTCATTTTAATCTTTGATAGATAGTGGACGAGACTTATAATAATATTTCCCAAAAACTGTGAACATAGATTAGAGAAAACTTATGAAAATAAATTGATCTGAAATTGAACTATCACTGGCTAGAGAGTTTTTGTTGAGTATAAATGCTTAAATATTGAACCATGAGAAGATCATTTATCTCTTTCCTTTATGGATCAATTATTTGAAATACTTGATAGAAATTAATTTTATTTTATTCTTTCATAGATATTCAGTATATAATCATATTTTATTCAACCAAATAAATTATATAAAGACAACATTTACATGTCCATTTGGTAGATTATCCTAGCGAAACATGTCATTCGGTACGATTAATTCACTGGAAAAATTTAAATGATGCATGATTCATATTATTCATGAAATTAAATATGAATTATTAGAAATATTCATGGATGATTTATCAGTTTATGAGAGAATGTTTGAAGGCTTTATAAGAAATAATTAGTTAGTATTACGACACAGCGAAGAAAATGGGCTAGTCTAGAATTCGGTAATAGTAAATTTTATGGTTCAATGATGAATATTCCATGAGAATAAAATCTCAAATGAAGGCATACAAATCAATAAATCTACTAAAATGGTTATAAATGAATTACCTGAACCTTCAACAGTTAAGGGTATATGAATATTTCATGGACAAGATGAAGTCTACCTATGATTTGTAAAAGACATTACAAAATTTACCGACCCATTGACGTACCAGTTTTAAAATGACGTTCCAATTGAATTCATTGAATAATTCCATATGTTATTCAATAATTTTATGAAAAACAAGATAGAATACCCTGTTATCATTTCATATAATCAGGACAAAGATTGTGTATTACTAAGCGACGCTAGTGACTTTTTTGTCGGCATTATTTGTGGAAAATTAATTGGTCACATCTTCTACCCTATCGACTATTTCAGCCACACAATGAATAAACATCAAGACAATTTCATAAATATAGATAAACAAAGAGGAGATTTTGTGTATGATTTGTAAAATTTTGATTCCTATTTGGCCTTATCTAAGATTATTGTGCACACCAATCATGCTTCCCTCAGGTATTTAATGAACTATAAAGAATCCATGAAAAGGATAATATGGTAGATCCTTCTACACCATGAATTTTATAACATCATCAATGATATCAGAGTTATTTAAAATGTTATTTCCAATAACTTATCCTCACTCCCTCTACCACTCATTAAGGATAAAGATGATATTGATATCAATGTCAATTTTTCTGATGAAACCATTTCCAGTATTAATATACAACCATGGTTTTCTCATTTTTCTAATTAACGCTCCATGTTATTTTTTCATCATGTCATCTCCTACAAAAAAAGAAGAATATTTTTGGATAAAGAAAAACACCACTATTGGGTTGAACAACTAATTTTTAAGCGTTACACAGATGGTTTTTTAGAATGTTGTATTCCCAGAAATGAAATCCAAAATTTGATAGAAATGATTCATCTGAAGGACACTATACACCCAAGATCAATGTAGTAATGATTCTTCAAACATGAATATTATGGACCAATCTCCACTAAGACATAATAGAATATTTTCAAGGTTGTGATAGGTTCCATTGAACTGGAAGAATTATAAAAAAATTAAATACCCCAAATCATAATCATGGATGTAAAAATAATTAATTTATATTGAAGAAAATTCCTTGGACCATTTCCCAATTAACATGAAAAATCATACATTCTTATTTTCATTTAATACATGTCAAAAATGTTATAAAATGAAGCCATAACACATAAAAAAAGTGGTCATGAATTGTATGAAAAAATATGTTCTCATGATTTTTATTTCAAAGATTACTCATTAATGAATGAGGAGAAAATTTTATGAATATGGATGATAAAGGAATGCTATAAAGGTATGGAATCCAATGAGACACATGACATCCCTACCACCCAATAATATGTGGGCATGTGGAATTTTTAAATTAAGAGATCAATAAAATTTTAAAGAAGTTGTTGAACACATGTGGAAATGAATGGACTTTTAATCTAGATGATTGAACAATATAATACTTCACTATATATAAAACACTTATTTGTACCACACAATTCCTACTGGTTTATGGGAATTCGTGTCATATTCTAGTTGAACTAGAACATTTCTCGTGCTTTACAATTAAAAAGATAAATATGGATTCTAAAAAGCTATAGAATCTTGGAAATTTTAATTGGATGAATTGGAAGAAATTAAAAAATATGTTTTCGGTAATTCCATGATCTACCATGAAAGGCCTAAAAAATGGAACGATCAATGCATTTAATGATGTTTCATTATTCCATTAAACAAGGAATTCCTATTCATTTAAAGAATAAACTTATTCCATTTAAAACTAAAATATAGATGGTCTAAGCATTTAAAAGTCATTAATGTATTACCCTATGAGACCATTGAAATTTAGGAGAAAGGTGGAACATAGTTCAATGTTAATGGTCAACATCTGAAAATATTTCAAGAATCCTTCCGTTAGTGTAGTGTCATCAACATTAAGTTCATCTAAGCATTGATAGATCCGTTCTATCAATGTTAAATGAAGAGATGAATAAGAGGAATCCTAGGGTAGGTCATGTTATCATTGAATATATTATAATAACCTTTGGAAATCATAATTACAATGTTTTTGGAAGCTAGGGGTTGAAAAAAATTGGGGGAAAATGTCACCTACACCTCATGTAACCCTATTACACGGTGTGTAAATTTCAGTCATGAAAATTCATCATAACCTGATGTACATGATGTGAAATGTTCTTAAATGTCATGTAAAATCTCGATCAGTTATTTTAATAAAATTCTAGAACCTATTTTCATAGACCAAAAACTATCCTCCCACTCGACCATCCACCTCCCTCCCACAAAGACACATGACCACCCTTATTTCATAACTAAAACCATCAATGTCCTGAATACTACCAGAAAACCTATGTACCTCCTCTACCGGTCAAACAAACCCCACCCCTATCCCATGAATTGCACAAAAACCCTACTAACCTCCCTAATTTTTATCAAAAATTGAACAACCATTTTCCAAAGAAACATTTTCATTAAACTATCTTTATCTCACAATGACAAGAACCAAAATTTGATACCCTATTCCATTGGAGTCATCGTCTGACCATAACTAGAATCCACAAGAAAAATGACCTTGAGTAGCCGCAACTCCTGCATGTTCATCACATATCAAGTCAACCCATGTTTAACCCACTGCTCAAGCTGAATCCTTGACTAAATATAAGGACTCCTACATCATTATAGACCACACGTTTCATGCCATTATGTTATTTTCCAACTTGAAGCATCGCATAAACCTTATCCACCGACAAAAGAATCCAATGAGGACAAAAAAGACCCTCGACCTAGTAATTGCAGCACTCCTACACATAAATGATGACATATTTGACCTCTAATTAAGACTCTATTTGTCCTGAATTATTTTTGTATAAGAAGATATGTATAGATATCTATTCAAGGATATTATTCATACATTAGAGGTAGCAGTGGATAGCCTACGCTTTGGTCTAGAAGATCAACCATATGAGCTATCTTTTCCCAATGTTTCATCCGCCTAGGTATCTAAATAGAGGATTTTTATATGTATGAGTTCTTTATAACACATAATATTAATAAATACAGGTCTTATTTGATGTGATTATATAGAATTATTATATGAGTCACCTAGATATTTCATGAACCTTGGATCATAATGTCCACTCTACTACACATACCAGAACTGCAGATATTCCACCGAGCATTGACCCATGCTTGGTTTTCTTAATCAGAATCATATTGAAGGTAGAGATAGGTAGAAATACTCATCTTGAATGTAACCATTTTTGGCAGATCCGTCCACATGGCTTTCTCGTTCACCTACTATTATCGGGCTCACGAATAACATACTATTGTTATATTGATGGGAAGATCATTCAGAAACCACCTCACCAAACATATTGTTTTCTTTTATGATTCTCTTCTCTAACATTGATGATACCCATGGGGGATATTGATTATATAATAAATCATATAATGTAGCATGGGATGAGAGATGAAAATACTTAATGTTGGGAACTATGTGTATATGATGCAGCACCAACAGTGGACCCGCCTCTGGATGTGAACCCGCCACATGATCCAGATACCACTTCACCTTCAGCTCCTACCACCCATATCCATACCTTTGTCACTACCACATAGACTATTTATACACCCTCCCAACCCACACCCCATGATATCTTGGCCATAACACTATGTATCCTAGTGAACCTATGATTAATCTCTACCCATATACACCTCCCCACTAGAGTGATTTCCGATATCACAACCCCTCCACTGTCCTCTTTTTCCATAGACTCCCTCACACCAAAGGAACCTTCCATCCCCTCAACTTCTACAACTCCTAGTCCTCACATATCCCATACTAACCTACCCTCTATGATCTATGACCATACTATTCAGAAGGATTACCTCACTCAGCATGCTCGATGGTGAAAGTGGTCAGCCATTACGACATCTACTGATGTGCCCCATATCGACCCACCTACTAGAATCATGACACCACTTTGGATATAAACTTCTCCACCACATACCATAACCCATATATCTAAAAACATGACTCCACCCTTTGTAACTGACCCAACTACACCTTTTGTAGCCAATTCTACTGATCTAGCAAGAAATATAATACCACCACTTGATTATGATAGGACATTGGAGGAGCTTTCTAATTCACCAGTGTTATCTTAGTCAGCATCTTTTACCCTTCTTGTTTTGGAATTTTAGTGATAGTTCTGGATATTTTCCCTTTATATTATGTTTATTCTCCCCTTTTCTACATATATACTCATTTATATATATGGGAATTGATTTTACATAACTTTTAAAGGATTTATTGTCATATCATTGAAATTTTTAACAGCTATTTCTAGATCCCCCGTTTCTTCTCTGATTGTCAAAGAAATGTTTCTAAATTATATAAATATATTTCTATACAACCCCTAGATCATCAGTTAAATTTTATAGGATCATTTTCAACATAAATTTTACACAATATATTTGTAACTTCACAACTAGCCTTGAAAGTAATCTTTTTAATAAAAATAATCAACCCCAACACCCTTGAAATGTTACCATGATGTATTTTTATCCAAATACCTCCCAATTATGGAATGTTGAAAATTCTTCTAACATTGACACCTCATTAAATATTCATCATTAATACACCAAAATTCTCTTTTTATGATTCATATTGTGAATAAAATTTACATGAGACACATTCCAAGCCCCCATGACCCTTTCTAGTTTTCAGAAATAATAGTATCATGAAATGATTATAAATGAATCACATTATTCAAATACCAGCAATCTAAATGTTTCTTGAACCCCATATATCATGATATATACAAACTTTTACCAATAATATTTTTTTTCAATAAATTTATACTCCCAAAAAATTTATAATAAACGATTTACTTCTCCACCTATCTTAATTAAGACATTTTATCCCATTTTATAGCCACAAATTAACCCCTTTGTCGATGAACCTGAAGATCATTTCATTACAGTACACAACAGGGTAAAGAAGATAGATCATGAAATTAGGTAAAAACACATAATACCATGGGGATAGGGATCCCTAATTCACACTTTTTATGTGTATGGAGTCCACTGAACTCGAATTGATAGTATATGCGTCTCCAATGACACTTTGGTTAAGGCCTTAATCAGAGTGTATGATACGAATAATTATATAGGACCATACATCAACATCCCAAGCTAATTGACTACTTTTTGTTAATTAAATTATACATTAAATATTATTTTTCCATGAGTGAGGTCCATATTTTTCCAATTGATTATAACACATTAGTTATCATGATGGATTCTATTCAGAGACTTCACTTGAACTCTAATATCATCAAGCTAGTTCTTCATCCACAATAAAATCATACATGTTTTTGTGGCCACAATATATTCAGCTTCTATGGTACAGAATAAAATGTACTATTTCTTATTTAATAAACATTAAATAAAAAACTTATCAAAATATAATGAACCACATGACATTTATTTTCAATTATCTTTTGGAATTTCCTAAACCACATCTATATAACCAAGTAACTCTTGATTATATTTTTCACCGTAAAATAAGCCAAAATCCATTATTCCCTTGATATACCAAATTATTATTGTAATATCATGTATGGGGAATTGAATTTGATTAATTTGACTATGTTCTATTTATCATGTGGAAATAAAAATACTAGGTCGTGTCAGTGTTATGTAGAAATTAAATCTAATGATGTGACAATATTATTTGACTTTTACCACTCTTCCTTAATCATATCATGATAGATTCAACCATTTAGTATCTATATTAATAATAGACTTGGAATTACCCCTTCATAATATTATAAAAACATTATTTTCATATATAAATTGTTAAACTAATGTTACAATTTTTCCTTTTGTCACATGTAAAACAATGATAAGCATACGTTCACCAATATTTAACATTTATAATTAACAATTCATGAATTCTGTGAAAAGTTATCATTTTGCTTCTCCAGATTAACCATGGATTATATCATAGACATAGACCTATATCATAATCCTTTTATTAGTTTCATTATTGAAATATATATTGTAGTCATCTCAACCAGAATGAAAACCAAGATTCCTCAAAAACATATCATGTCATGGATACTATGTTCATGGTGGTTTATTAAACCCATCCAGTGCCTTATTAAGCTGAAAGACACAGTTACCATCTTCATGAATTAAAGAACCATATATCATTTCAATATAATATTTTTATTCTAAATCTCCTTTAAAAAACATATACATGATGTTTATATGAAAAACATTGAACCATCGTTTCACTATTATGACAAAGAATAATCTGATTGTCTCAAACCATGAAATATGTGAAAATATATTCATCAAAATCAACATCCTATATCTTGGCATATTATTTTCACACAAATCAATAATTTTTTCTAATATTTATTCCATCTTCATTCATCTTATTATGAAAGCACCATTTGGTACGAATTAAATTCTTATCTATTTGTATTGAGAAAATCTCTCTTGTATGATTCCTTTCAATTTGGCTAATCTCTTTATTCTTTGGAGGATCCAAATTTCACCTCCATATTATTCATCAAAAATTTTATTCTCCACCTGAGATATGATAGATGCGTCCTGGAATGAAATTTTCTTCATGTTTTACCTTATGATACATAATCTCAAATAATTATTTATCTTTCATTTTCATCCCGAATCATCGTCTTTCTTGCAGAAAATGATTTGAATTCCTCCAATTCATCATAAGTTTCTTCATCTGAATCACCATTTTCCACTACAAACCCCCATGAGGTTCTTCCCTCCTAATCATAGTGATCATGAAATTGGTAACTTTTATGTCATGTATTCTTATAATTCTCTACAATAGAGAAATAATTTATTTTAACAACCACTATAAAATATTTTTTAATAATTCAAATGATTTTCTTTTTTTGAAATATAATAGATATATCCCACATATCCATGTTATTAAAATTTATTGTGTTTCTCATTATTTATATAAAAATATATATTTCTAAAGATTATAATGTTTTTAAATATTTTCTTCATTCCATATTACTTCTATTTTGGAGTGGTTTAATCCATATAAGATAAAATATCCCTACAATATTTATCAAATGATGCTAATACTTCTTCGTTCCAGGATTTATCATATAGATCCATTTCAATAATCAATGTTGTGGCCATTTTTCTGATGATCCAATTTATTCTATAATCCACTCAATTTTTTTTGGAATTCCGAATGATGAAGCTTGATGCATTATCCCATGTTTCATGAGATAATATTAAACATGAATATTATTGAATTCCCTACCATTATCTGTACTAAACATCTAAATATTCTATCAAATATTCTATTTTGAATCCATATGATAATGTTTTATTGAACTCAACTTATCAGAATTGTGTGTAGTTAAAAATACCAACACCATCGTGCTGAAATAATTAATTAATAGATCATAATACCTCTTCCAATTAGTGGATCATTGTGAGATAGGTCCACATACATCTGTATCGACCAATTCACTCACCCTGGTTTACTTCTTATCTTTTTCCATATAGGTTTTTTGATGAGACTTCCTTTAAGAAAATAATTGAAAATATTTTAATGATAAAATGATATATTAGAGACATAATTAGTTATGTCCCATTTTACTATATCATCCTAGGATGGTTGTCTTATATTTCCAATCTATTTATGTTACATCAATTTTTCTTCCAATGTGAATAAAAATCAAATATCTTCTTCTCCAATTAAAAGGTAGATATTCCCCATAATTCATTTTCCTTTTATAAAAACATAACCATATATTTAATTAATGATACAAATATTATTATTGAATTATATAGAATTATTGTATTCATATAGTTGAAATAAACAAACCAGGTTCTAATTGGGACCTTCAATATCTAGGATAGCATCAAATATCATTTCATTTACCCATTCTTTGTCTTTTATGGAGCCAATAATCTTTGGCCTTAATCATTTTGAAATTTTACAACAGATTCCTTTTAATATTTTATACATGTAAGAAGATCCTTATTAACTTTCATAAGGGACGTGCATCCACCATAAAGGATCCTTACACCAGAATGATCTGATGCTTTAAGTAAAATCTCTATAACTACTTTTATGTTTCTCTTTAATTTTTAGTGAATTTTTCAGATTTCGTAACTCGTATGGATTGATAATATTGATCTTACTTGAAGTGTGATGGAACCGCATCATATTTTAGAGAAACAATTGGCTTTGTGATTTCATCCTAATTGATGTTACATTGAACTATTTATTTCACCATATTTAATATGTTTTAGTATATTTCACTATATTTTTTATGTGAAATATCATTCAATGTTTTGAAATCCTACAGACCAGAAATAGCTACATGAAATGATATCCTTGAATATTGAGATATATAAAAATTCCCATGTAGGAAGTGTACCATAGGATACCACTTAGAAATTGAAAATAAATTTTCTTAATGACCCGTATTTCCAGAATAATGACATCACATACATGGTTCATTCATATATGTCAACACTGTACAAATGATTTTATAATGGGTTCATTGATTTTTTTGGGTTCATATTTGGATACAAATAAATCATTAATCTCGAATAAGTTATTTATGTTATGACCTGAACCATTTTTTTATTTTTATTTTTGTTCATCCCCATACCAGATATATCTTTTGGATCCATTATTTTATTCTCTTTACATTAATTATTTTCAATGAAAGATATTTTTTTCTATTTTCTACTTCCTTTATAAACTTCTTCGAGTAAGATATGAATTTATCCTGAACATTCAACTTACATTCCATGTAGAAAAAATACTCTTCATGTTCATTGATACAATTTATTTGATCGTTTCCAATGTCATTAAATTTAAAAATTTCACTTTTATGTTCATAAAATTTTATTTGTACACAACGACCCTTTCTGAGAACATAGAAATTTATTTATTTTTTTAATTCATTTTCTTTATTCATATAATACTTCTCCTCAACTAGATACTGCATATAATGTTTAGAATCATGATGTACATTGATGTATTTCATCGTTTTGGATCTCAAATCATCTATCTCCTCATGGGAAAGATCTAATTCTGTATTCAAATCAACTATTACTTGAATTTATTACTCATAATTGTAACTTAATATACTTTTCATAGAGGCACCTAAAACTACCTCATTATAATTTTCTCATTGAAATTTTTATATTATACATATCTTCAACATCATATTTTTCTTAAAAGTATTTTCTTATGAAATATGATTACTATTATTTAAGAATTTTGTCTTTAATTATTTTACCTTTTACATATGTTGAATACATATTCATGGGAATCTAAACTTAGTCAAAATCATATTATGTAAATATATTAGGTTACCCTACATAAAGATTTCTAACCATTTCACATCGAAAGCATATATATGGGAGTTTCTGTTTGAAGTTCCATTTTCATGATTTTAGATATGTGGAAAGGGATGACATCACCCCATTAGTGTCATCTTCATCCATTCCATCTTTAATGGTGAGCATTAAAATTTCCTTTAATGCAATCTATTTAATCTTTTATTTCTATATAGACTCATTTTCATCATTTCTCATCTCATAAGTAAAATAAGTTCTATGTATACTCTCCAATTTTGGGTCCAATGTTTCTTAATCTTTCAGAAGAGATACATTCGAATGGAAACGAGTAGGAATATATATCCATATTCACATCATGATAATTAAATCTTCAATACATAATCTTAGAAAATGATTTTTTATACATATAAAATTTCCCACTCAACGAATGAATCTATAGACTCATTAGGGAGTATTATCAAATCCTCATAATTCTTTCATAGTTCCTGCAACATTTTTTTCTATCTTTTGAGTTTCCCCAATATATATTCATACACTTTTACAACACAGAATTTGAATTTTTTCCTTTAAATCACAATTTTAAAGATATCATTGGATAGGGATCCCCCTAATGCATTTATTTCTTTTGATTATTTATCCATTTATTTATTTTCACATCCTAATAATACTCCACTACCTATACTGGTTGCAATACCAAACATTACATCTCTAATCACAACAATACATAATTTTGAAATTGAAGGAATCTTCTGTTAATTTCTAATTAGAAAAATGTTTCCATAAATCATTATAATCAAATTGGGGATGAACTAATCCATTGAATCCCCTGTTAGAGAAACACTGCAGTTAATATATTTCTATGTTACTAAATGTTAACCCAACTTGGTTAAATGAACTTAGTGGGGTTTTCAATCATGGTAAGTCAAATTTACAAATATTCCCTGTTTGAACCAATTAAACCAATATAAAACCCACATTTTTCCATTTCCATAGAAATTTATAAAAAAATAAAGCCTTTCACAAGAAAAACCGATTTTATATAGTTCACCATCACTAAGCTTTGTATAATGAACATATAACGAAAATATATTAATTTATTTGATTTACAAAGGACTAATTCGAAATCAATATTTTGGATAGTTTAATTTTATTCCCAAGAACACAAACTTTACAGTGTTTTGGTAAAATTCATGACTTCTCAATTTCCACTACCTTATTATTTCAATATCTTGTTCACTTTTGATGTAAATAACCACCTCCACCATTTTAATTTTCAAACTGCTCTAGAAATATTCCATAAAAGTTTTAGAGATAGGTGGGTCCCTTATTTATCAATATGAATGAATCATCAATTATAGAAATATTCTATGTTGATGTTTTACATTATTCCAATTGATGAATACCACATTACCACAAATTTACTTGGTTACCCGTTCTAATTCACCCACCACTATATTTCATGAATCATTGGATTCCTCTCATATAAAATTACCTCCATGCATGTAAAATTAATGATTTATCATGAAAATCTCAACATTCACATAAATTTTGGTTAGTGAGGGATATTTAAATTGGTTAAAACATTCAAACTTTGTGTGAACATCCAATGGATATATAGGAACATGTTATTTTCTACACATATCAAATATTTTAGTCATTGTTTCACATTAATATTGTTGATCAAAACTGTTTATATATTCCAAAGACAGTTACACAATTTAGAGAACTGATAGTCTATATGGGATACGATTTTTTAAATGCGGGGGTAGCCTCATATTTGTTGACCCAGACAACTCAAAATCCTAGATCCTTGTATTCCTTAATCTATGAACATATCAATTATGTGATCATGGAACATAAATTTGGACATCAAATTTATCAAATACAATGTAAACAATGTCTCTAGAACCCCACACCTAAATATGGAAATCTATATTCTCAGCAAATAAAATCAACCAAAAAACATTCTAATGTTTTTTTGATGAATTAATTCCTACTAAGGAGTGATTTTAAGAGATAATTATCAATACAAATGGATTTAGAGCTGTTAAATAGTGGTGTCCAGATTCCTTTTTATTGTTCTGGAGAAGTGGAATTCTTGTAAATATTAAAAATTATTCACTATTGGCAGGTCAGTCATAAATCATATGTCTCTAATAATGATAATTAATGGTTTAAAGGGTTTATATGGTGTATCCACATGTCAACCACATAATAATATATATTTTATAAAAATATTTTTCATAACACTTTTGTTTCCAAATTTTATCATTTGGTTTTTTGTTATTGTAATTATTCTGAAAATTATTTTATTATTCTAATTATAACTAATTTAATGTGATAATTAAAATAAAATTTAGTCCCACTTATTCATAAATATAATATATAATTTATAAGAGAAAAATACAATGTGTGGATAAAATAAATGTTAACAAAATAACTTGTAATGTGATGAAACAAAACTTTACCATAACAGTGCTATCAATGATAATACTATTTATAGGAAATGTGTTCATTATAGAAGATAAATTATTCCCTTAATGTACCATATTTGATATAAATTTACATTTAAAAATAACTTGGATGATTTTTTTTAATATTTTTATTTAATTTAATATATAATCATTTATTAAAAAATAAAATTAATTTCTATTTTTAAAATATTAATTTAATTATAATTTAAAAATATCAATAAAATGATGGAAATAAAAAAATTAAAAATAGTGAATCATGATATAATTGTCTAAAAATGATTGGGACTAGATAATTAAATTAATTTATTTCACATTTAATATTATTTATTTTCAATTCTATTTCATTGTTGACTAAATAATTACTATGTTTGTGTTTTATTTTATTTTAATTTAAAAAATTCATATTTAAAAATTAATTTTAAATTATTATGGTGTAAGATAGTTAATTTTCAAGAAAATTAAATTTTATAACTAAAAATGGTTAGTTTTCTCCATTTCTAAAATCCATTTTCAAATTAACAGTAATAAAATTATATGTATTTTAGTTTTTCTATTTTTTCTTATATTATCCTTTTCTTTTTTGGTTTCTTTGTCTTCATTTTATACATTTTCCCCCATTTTCTTATTTTTTTATTATTTTAATCCAAATTTCATATGTGTCAAAATATTTCCATAAAATGTGTATTGGACAAGTTTCACGGTAATTTGGCCGTATTTGTTCAATGTTTAGTCCCCTAGTAAACAAGATTTCACTTCAATATTGTGATTAATATTTACATGTTTCCCCTAAAAATATTGGTTAAAATTTATTTTTAGATTGTTATATCTTATTTGTTATGTCAAATTTAAATATGGAAATAATTTTTAAAAAATTATTTCAAATTATTTTATAAATTACTTCATAAAAAATTCCATAGACGTGATGAGCAAGCATGTTTATAAAGGGAAAATTTTTCATACAGTATTATATCTTTATATCAAAATTCAAAATGGAAATGATTATAATGAAAAAAATATATTAAAACATGTATATATTAAATATATTTAATTTTAATGAAATCCAAATTATTACATATCATTATAAGATAATTAAATAAAAATTATTTTTCAATTAAAATTATATAATTTTCATTATAATTCTAAAAATGAATCATATATTTAAATAAAATATATATATGTAATACAGTTTTTAAATACCTCATTCATGGAATATAATTATTTATTCATATAAAATTTATTATGGTGTCAATAGATACATCTAAATAAACATTCCAATTAGAAGGCGTTGAAACAACCTTCAAAAAAATATAGCATTTTATGTCTAAAAATGGATTTGTTTATATATGTTCATGTTAAATCTCTTTGATGAATATATGAACAATTATTGAATATATAATATATATAAATATCATTATTATCAATGAACATCATCATTGTTCAAAACAAAAACTAACTCATTTTTGGGTACATTTCTAGCTATATAATAGATTAAATCTATTTGTAATTATATTTATAAATCAATGATTCAAGATGTTATATTCACTTCAATTATTGGTGTTGTGTGTTATAAACACTATTGGATGTGATTTTTATATTTCAAAATTACAAGGAGTTTAATTACCACTACATTATATAAATTCGATCCAAAAAATTTAATCATGGTCTTGGTAAACCATTGTTTATAATTTGAAATTACATTTTTTAAAACATCCCAATATTGATGAATTAATATAAAAACAACATAATAATAGTGAAAGGTTGGTAAAAAAGTAATTTGTAATAACCACATAACTAGGATTCTATATTAGAGAACATAGAGGGAAAATAAAAACATGGATATGGATGAAAAAAATATCACACAAATACATAGAGAGAGTGATTTAGATGATGTGTAAGAGAATGTTAAAATACAAAAAACCTAATTTGGAGATGTTAAAAATGACTATGATATTATAAAAAATGATTCCAAGTGGAAAAAATTATTTAATCCCATTTTTCAAGAGTTAGGGAAAGTATTTTATAATATAATAATACAAGGAAATAAAATTACATGATATTGTTCTACTTCCTAGACACGATCTTACCTTTTCATTGTGACATTAATAATTTCCACCGTTTCACTTAGTAAGTATTTCATCATAGAGTGTGGTAATAAATTTATTTATAAAACCCTACACATGGATTAAATTAAACAATTTACTAATGGTTAAATATATGTCCCATCAAAATTTTCCTGATCCAAAAATAAATAATGTGACTGAATTTTCAAAATGATGTTATCATTGACCCAAATAATATAAATTGTCTCCAAATCATCACGTACCAATCATTTTAACAACTTCATCATGTATTCTATTAAAACATTAAAATTACCTGATTTAAAATAAATCCTTATTGGGGGGAATACACTGATCTATGTAATGTAATTAAAACATAGATCATTTAATATATTAATTAAATCATAAAATAAGTCAAAATCCATCAACTATTCAATGAAATCGCTTTTTTGAAAATCGTTAATGATTTCCAAGTTAGTTGGTACTATCAAATTTTATTTATCCATATAAATAACTTCATTATCCCATCGTCATTTCTTAATTATCAAAATATCATAAGGTTTTTCTTTCCTTTAATAATGTATTTTTTTAAAAATTAAAATTTATAAGAAATCATTTTTCTTGTTAATCGTTCTTATTCAACATAAATTTTCAAATACATAATTAAATAGTGATACAATATATAAAATAATATATTTATTATTTCAGAAAACGTATACAACACTATTAAAGAACTCAATGGACAAAATTATGGAATCCCTGAAAATATATAGTAGTTATTCAACTTTGATTTTGGTTGTCCCATAAGCTTGAATATGATCGATTATAATTTTTAGGGGTAAACAACACTAACTCCTGGAATTTTTATTGTAGTGTTACATCTATGTGATATTCATGGATTGAAAATTGGTAGAATAAACACCCTTATAACCACATTCATTGTGTCCATTCTCCCCAATCATTTAGAAAACCCTTTTTCCTTTTTCATAATGTAGCAAGTAGTTTCATTCCACAATTAGCACATGTGGGGAAATAATTCCTTCTCTTCATTCCATTATCTATTTTTTTACAGCATTACTCTTATTCTCATGATTCCCTACAAATACATTATATATATATAAATCATTATATTTTTCATTAGGAAACGATACTGTTTACAAATATGATGATAATGATTGTGGTACTATTTCCATTCGAATGATTGGATTAAGACCATAAATGATATGATCATTCTTACTCTATGGATCACATGAATTGTTGAGGATCACATTATTTCTTCTATGTCTAATATCTAAATTCTCGCGTAAATTTTGATATGTAAAATCATTATTAAAAATAAAACATAATATCATAACATTTGACATAGTTAGTAACATTTGAAAATTTCATGTCTAGTTATTCTCATATATATAAACCATTTTTATTTTGGGTTATCCTTACATAAAAATCATTCACATTGATTTTTGATGAAAAATTAAATTATATTAAAATATATGAATGTATTTTCAATCATCTTTTATATTAGGTCCCATTTTCATCTTCAAAATTAATGTCAAGTCAATACAATTTAGTGATTTTCAGAGTCATTACTCCTAGGTACATCAATTCGAGAACCAATTCCACTTTTTGTGTCCAATAAGGGCTATATTTATAGGAATACCAAAAAAATATCTACTTTACCAAAACATTTGGGTGTTCATCTATACATACCCTAAAATTGTATCTTATTTCTATTTTCCCCAATATATGTTTTCCTAATAATGATTCTATAACCAATTAAAAAAATTGTGTGTATTTTAAGTTCATAAACATAACATAAAAAAAATTTAATATATTTTTGATATTATGGTTGTAATATAATCATGAATTTAGAGGAATTTAAGGAGTTGGGGAGTGAAATAAAATAAAGAATATTTTAGAATAACAATAACTCTTTTTCGTCTTTCATCCATTAGTTTTATGCTAAACCTTGAAAGGATCTATTAAAAAAAATAAGTATTCAAGGATGAGAAGAGGGAATATGAAGAATTATATGGAAATATATTTTTGGATTCAAATTTTTTGACAGGTTTGTAGAAGTGGGGGGGGGAGTGAGATCCATTTTGTAGTTGAGGAGGAGTAGAATTCTTATAATAATCCAAGCTGTTAACTATTTGGAGTTCAATATTGCCTCATGTGGATCCAATTTTATTAATTAATGGTCTGTAGAGATTTTTATGTATAACTATCCTATGAATGAAAAAATTACACATGTTTCAAACATTATTCTCATTATTTCAAAAGATCACATATTTTATAATATTATTTTTTCATTATTGATACTAATTTTATAATCATTGTATTTTATACATTAATAAAAAACTAAAGTGAAACATATTAAAATATTATAAAAATTTATTCCTAAAAAAGATATATAATTTATAAAATAAAAACATATTTTATTAAAATTAATATTAATATATGGCCATGTAATGCAATAAAACATTACATTAACCATAACCACGCGAACAATTTTATTTCTATTTAGAGGAAGTTTTTATCATTATAAAAGCTTTTTTAGTTATATAATATACCATATTTGATATTTATCATCATTTAAAAATTATTTCATAGAAGATATTTTTTTACAAATTTTATATAATTTAATAAAATAAAATTCTATATAATACCTCATTCAGGTAAATTTTAAAATCATTTATTCAATTAAAATTTAAATAAATCAATATATTGATAGAAATAAAAAATTTAAAACATTTTAACATGAAATAATCTTTAGTAAAATTACTTTAACTCAATAATTAATTCAATTTAGATAACATTAAATATTTTTGATATCATTTATTTTATTTAACTAATATTTTAATAATTACGTTGATTGATTTTTGTGATACATTTAATTAATTAATTAATCTATAAAAAATAATTATATGGGACTAAGGAAAATAATTTTCCCATGTGCTTGATGCATAATATAAATTAAATGTTGGAAAATAATCCAATGATTATTTTTTTGTACTTGAAATACAACATGGGTTACTTTTGTATAGGTGTGTAAGAAAAAATTATTTATTTCTAGAGGAAAGTCACAGTAGTTGAAATATTTCCATCCAATTGCTATTGAAAAATTTTATTGGTAATTTTTTCCCAAAAGTTCTATGATCAGTCTATTAGTAAAATCGTTTTTCTCTCTAAATAAATGTGACTAATTTAATGGATTTCATAAATTACTTTGGAAAAAAATATACCGAAAGTAATATAAATAATTTATTATACTTATTCTAAATGTATAATATATTTTCCAATTTCAATTAATATAATTTTAAAAAATTAATATAAAAATAATCTCATATACCTGGAGAGAAAGTAGATTATTAAAATAATAAATATCAAAATGATGATATCTTTTTATTTTTAAAATCAATATAAAATTGTTTAATGTTAAATTGATTTCATTAATATATTTATATGTGAACTATTATGACTTTAAAAACTTTTCATAATATAATTTTTCATTTTCAACTAGTTAAATGGAATTTTAGTTTTTATTTAAAATATAGTATTCTTCACTAATCAAAAATAATATACATATATGAAAAATACCAAAAAAATATCACTAATATATTTCTGATTTTTAGATCTTACAAATTAACATTATATTTTTAAATAACAATTATAAGGGTTTTAATATTTATTTTTAAAACAAGATCACCAAGTGTAATAAAAATGGATTTTGAAAATAATGGTATTTATATATATAATTAGATTTGTTATTATAATTTGAAAATAATATCTATTTACTGAATTCCAAAAAATTATATTGAATTAATAATATATATAAATTTCATTATTATTGTTAACTAATAATAAATATTGTATTTTATTATGATAAAATACATTTTGGTGTGTAAAATAATACAATTATAAAAATATTTCCTTTATATTCGATTAGTTTTTTGTACCATTTTTATTTAAATTATAACCAATGAATAAAACTATATATTTTAATATGTTAGTAAATCATATTCATAACCATTAATTTAAATAATAAGATACTATGGTCCCTTTAAATAATATTTTTAATATTACTCGGGAAAACTCAGTCGTCTGTGTAACAAATGTTATCAAGGAATGTCAACATTGTGTGAAATATTAGCTAACTTTGTATTGTATTGATTTGAATCTATAGAATAAATAGTAATTTTCAATATATATAATATAAAATTTTATGTTTCAAGATATTATGTTCTCTTCTATTATTGGTGATTCATGTCAAACACGTTGATTAATGTGCTTCTAAAATTTAAACATTTAATCTTATTACACTATCCATACGATAAATAATTATGTCAAAAAATTTAAACATGGTCATGGTATTATAGGGTTTTATATTTTTAAATACCAATTTTTGAAACCACACAATGTAAAAGTGTTATTAAAACTCACCTTTAATACTAGTGAAATACATGTATAAAAATCATCTTCAATAATCAGAAGACTAGTTTTCCAGATAATAGAACATCAATGTGAAATGAAACCATGGAGATGGAGGACAAAAATAACATTAAAATATGAACTGAGAGTGTTTGAAAACATTTTCATGAAAATTATGATGATAGAAAATCCATAAACATGTTGTGTTATAAAATACATTGATATCATAAAAATGAATATAATAGTGAAACATTTTTGTATTAAGACGCTTTTCCTAGAGTTGTGTAATTATTTTACTTTCTATGAATACAAGTAAATATACAGAATTGTTATATTCTTATTTAATAAACACAATCAGATATTTTGGTTTTTCTTTAAATAATTTATACATTTTCTTTTAGCACTTGATGCATCATATAGGGATGAAATACAACTTCTCATTTGATACCCATTTATTCTCATTTTTTCATCATTTTAAAACACAACTCAATTCATTATAGAAACCTTTCATTTCAATATCAAAACTAGGAAAATAGATCATGCTGAAAAACATACCGATAAATCATTTTACCATGAGGGCCTAAAATGATTCATACCACATTGACCTTGAGTGCCCATAAGATTCTTCAAGATGCAACTCTCTTGCATCTTTGGGCCATAAATAAATAATCAAAAAATCTAAAAAATTCACATCACTCAATAAGTGATTCAACTATGGTATGATAATATCCTACTATAATAATAAATATCTTTTATAATAATATCACCATGAGCACATAGATTTTTTCCCGTACATGGGGTTTCAACTCCCATGCACGAGATCACTACCAATACTCGACTCTTCCTAGTCACTTTTCTACCTCTACCTAATTAGTAATACAAATGATGATGAAATATTGAAAAATACTTTCATACCACATTGTAACATCCCACCAGGTTCCATAAAAATGGGTCCCTGAGCCTGTCAGTCACATGCCCTCGAGCACACATCCTCATACGCTATAGGGTGCCGACTAGCAATGATGGCCCATTAAATCATTCTTGGGGAGACTATAAACTCTTTTATAAGAGTAAATTACCAATTGAATTAAAAAACATTAAAAAAATTGGGGAATAATATAAATAACCAAAATAATACCAATGTCTCATGATATTAAAATGAGTAATTTTAATACTATACAGAAAAATAAATCATTCTATGAAATGTAAGTGTCATGTGTCTACGATTAAATTATAAATAAATACAAAATGGCTCACAAGAAGGTCATGATCTACATCTGGTTCCCTCACCCATGCTCTATCCCTAATAAAAAATCTATCATAGGGATTTTCCCTTATCCTTCCTAGGAATTACCAATTCTTCCTAGGTGCTGATCATGCACCTCGAATAGGGTGTGAGTACAACTAAGTAGGCCACTACTAATGTTGTACAAAACACGTCTAGTTAAAATATACTTCATGGAATTATAGGAAGAAATAAATAAAAAAATATCAATTGTTTTACATCACCATGTCTCACACCCCACATTACCACCGAGAGTAGATCACCATGTCTGCTAACTCACATCATATGCTCCTGTATCAACTATTGGGCTAGAACAAAATGTCTAACACCCAACCATTTCAATTGGTCTAGAACACCATGTTTATAACCCAATTTCTAGATCATTTACATCACTTATTAATTCATAAAAAAATAACCACATCATTCCCTTACTAATCCAACTATTATTTAAATACATCAAAAAACATTAGTTAACCTCACAATTAACTATGCACACAATCCATTAATTAAATCATTAATTAGTAAACCAAAAAACCCAAATCACATACCATAATTAATTCTCCACAATTAATTATCCAAATAAAATTAACAATTCTCAAAATTAATCTAAAAATTAATTATCTTAATCAGTCATCAAAGTGCATAATTAATCAACCATTAATAATCTCAGCATAGCCAGATCATTATCTCATAATTAATTCCCCCAATGAATTATCTCAAACAATACCAATTCAATATATCGAATACAATATATCTAATCCTAAACAATTATCCCAAATTAATTATCTATTTTGTAATCCACTTAGCCACATGATTAAATCCTCAATTAATCATCTATGTTTCTAAAAAACATTTCAATTTCAAATTCCTAACTAATCCAATTTAATAACACAATTACTAAGGGATTCAAAAAAATCATTAACCTCACATAAACATCTCAAATTCAAGACTATTGGAGTTTGATTTAGACCACCTACCTCAGTTTCATGATAGATGATAGTCCAACAGAAATCACCAAACTTTGAGCAACACAACAATGTCTATCATGATCTAGATCTATTACCTAAACATATAATTGTTACCAAAGGCATTATGATCTGTCAAATATAGATCTATTTTCAAAATACCTGATCTAGATCTCAAAACATATCTTTAGATATATTGAAACACTAAGGATATCCCATGGATTGACAATGGAATTATAGAGGAATGAACAAGAGAATCAGTGATATGAAATCCACTTAAAGGATAGAGAATGTATCTTCAATCCCAGCTTTGTATATCAATGAATAATAATTAAATAGACTTGTAATATATATGTAAAGCTTTGATATATCCTTCAATTCATCAAATTAATGAATATTTTTAAATAGATTGGTTTTAGAGGGTTTGAGTGTTTTTAAAACTAATGTTCATAAAAAAATATTCTTTGCACATGGTTATACCTGGAAGGGAAACACTGCTAATTCCAAAGAAAAGTTAATTCAAAACAGAAAAAATACCTATAAAATGTGTTTGTGATTCCCAGCCCAAAGGATTAGGCCATTGAGCCCTCATATCTTCTTCTTGTTCCCATGGTTCCTTTTGAAAATGTCCTTGTGGCCATAATATACAATGAATTTGCACAGTCTTTCCCCACAACACATTCTCACTAAGATCCAATACATGTATTAGATGATCCTCAAATGATGCATATATCTCTAGGTCATTCATATCCACATCAATCTCATAATAATGGTTTTGGTGATACCGACATAGATGTGACATAGGAAGAACATCATGAATAGATTTGTATTTATGTGTAAGATCCAATTGGTATGCCCATTGATTCTCCCAAGAACCATTGAAGTCAAGAACACATGTTGACCACTTATCCTCTATCACATATATGGTATTCTTTGAATTCCCATCTGTTTATTAGTGGAAATCCGTACTAAAAAATGTATGAATGCCATGTTCCAACTGCAATCCCTTCTAGAAGTGTGATGTAATGCATGAGTAATGATTTGAAACTATACATCATTCCACTATGAGGAAATGAACTATCTACTAAACAGACTATTCTCCCAACTATTCTATTGTGATAGTTTCCATGATAGGCCTGAAATTTTCTAAAATTGTTAGTCTTTCATCAAGGACCCATACATCTTCATTCTTCCTATGAATAATTTGAACACCTTCCACAAATTCCATAGTCACATTACCCCACTCCCATTCTGAAATATGAAATGGCTGTAATAGTCCTTTATATTGTTGATGAACTTATTTTACCTAATGATAGGTGAATCATCTCATCACCAGCCCCTCTATTTCTATTTTCATGCCCAACCACAAAAAGTGTCATCGTTGGTCATGGTAGATTTGGTTTACACCTAGATTTACCACAAACATAGAGGATTGAAATTCATTCATGAGATCATCTCGCATGATTCAATTCCAAAAAACATGACTTTTAACATAGATGAACTCATCCTTATATATAATTCAGTCTGATGGTGTCTCCCTACCATCAAATATTTCCCTCAAGGATAAACAGTCAAGACTATCATACTACCTGACCCTGATCTATCTGAAGAGTGTAGACTCCATTGCTAATGAAATCATAGTCATCTTCTCTTGACTCTCTAGAACTACAACATGCATTCCATCTAGAAAATTCATCATCTTCCACTCTTCTCTCGAATAATGAACCAACAGAGTTAGAGATTTTTTTCTCAAGGCAAGATCGACACTATTCCCCTCTTTAGGTGTACATTAATGTTCAGAAATGAAATTATTCATATAATATACCAATCATATATACATAACATTCAATTCATGGTATAAATAGATATACTTCAAGAATTTTAGTTCTATAAAAACTATAATCATCCCACAAAAAATATAATGTCACTGACACATAAGTTTATAAACCACTACAACCATCTTGAGGTATTGCATAGGGTAATTCTATTTATGGGTCATCAGCTTCAATGAACCATAAGAAACAACTTGATCCCCTTTTATCAACACATCTTTGAGTTTGATCTAAGAAGCATCAAAATACATTGTGTACTCCTAACCAGACTTTGAAAAGATCATGAATTTGGTCGATGTAAAACACCTTTTCAACTACATAAAAGAATTCTCTCATGCTTCGGTCCACTAAAACATTATGACACTCTTGGTGAATAAAAAAAGTGGTGATACAAATCCCGAAATGTCTTGGATGAAACTCATGTAATATCAACATGGTCCCAAAATTCTTCAGATATCAAAAACATTCTTAGGATGCTCATAAGAAACCATTATCTAAACTTTCTATAGTTCCACTACCACACCTTCTTACAAGATGATGTTCCTAAAAAAGGGAACCTAGTTAATCTTAAATTAAAACATACATATCCTAGTGTATAAACGATTTTATCTCAATGTACTCAAAATGACGTTAAGATGATGGGTTTGATTTTCATGACTATTAGAGTACACTATAATATCATCCAAGAACACCAATAAAAACTGATCTAGGAATAGATGAAATATTCTATTCATCATGGAAATAAACACTATTAGAGCTTTTGTCAAACCAAAAAACATTACGATAACATCATAAAGGCCATAACATCACTTGAAAGAAATTATCATTATATTAAATGTCCAAAATATCACCTGATGATACCCTGATCTCAAATTGATCATTGATAACACCCAAGAACTATTCATATGGTAAAATAGTTCATCGATATGGGAAGTTGATATCCAATTTTCATGGTCATTTTGTTCTGATTTCTGTAATCGACAGAGAAATTTGAAATCCTATCAGAGTTCATTTCAAACAATATAGGTGACCCCCAAGGTAACGTACTTGGAATGATAATCTGTTTATCCTCCAATTCCGCAAACTAAGTCTTGAGCTGTTGAATCTTAGTCGGTGCCATTCTGTAAGGTGAAATAGATATATAACCAACCCCTAATATGAGCTAAATAGTGAAGTCCACATCACTCTCTGGAAGAATCCCGGAGAAGTCTTCAGCAAAATCATCATTAAATAGTTCTACTACTACTGCATGGATGTATTTCATACCACTACCATCATCAAGAAAAAGAATAGAAACATGGGTTCTGAGCACTCCCTATTTAAGATTAATTATCCCTTAATGACATTCCTAGATATCCCACTCTCCATGAAATAAATACAAGTCACCCATAAGAGATAAAATGGTCACACTCCAAAGCTAAAAATCGATATAGTATCACTATGAGACTAACCAGTACATACTAATAATCATGTCATAACCTTCCAAATCATAGACATAGATATCCCAATGAAAATTATACATTCTAATATATAGTAAAAATCCCTTGCATATAAACATATCCCTAGATTTTTTTCTTAGCATTGAATCCTTATTCATTACTCTACCAATGCACTCCACCTCTATCCTCAAACCATTAACAATATTTGTAGATATAAAATAATGAGATGAACCATAATCAATCATGGGACATTCTAATTAGAATATACTTTAATAGTACCTCTCACTATCGATGTAAAAATCATCAGTCTCTACAAATGTGGGCTAAACTTCATGTAACTATCTTTACCCTCTTTCATGGGGTGTTGTATGGCTCCCCTGAGCAGCACCACCATGCTGATATGGGTGATATTTCCTTGAAGCACCATGTTGATTACCACTACCACCTATTCTAGTAGAACTACAACTTCCAAACCTATTTGGTGTAGAATACCCCCTTCAAACACTCTGACTTTTATCAGCTGCTTCCTCAATACCAGACTATCCATGCAACCTACAATACCTCTATAGGTGCCCCATATTGTCAAAACATTGGAACTCCCATAGTGGTCAAGGAAAATGTTTATGATTGTTTCTAGACATACCAAAAGGGTGAAAACCCACATGAGTATGGTTTGATTTAACTATTACTACTTACTGTCTGCCTTTATTTTGATTGTCCTCACTATGGTTTGCATAACTATTCATTCTTCTCTCAGAAGGCACACTCTATGATCATTCAGTGACAACTACCTTTATTGTAATGGAATCCACCTTTAGGTTCTCCATTTAAATGAGTGCCTAATTAACCAATTATACGATCCTATTAATCCTATTTATATTTACATATGACTTAATCTCACACCTATGTTTGTCCTTAAATCATTTTCCCGAAGAAGCCCCAAATTCGGCCAATGCTAGAGAGAATCACTTTAAATCTGTGAACTGGTCAGCGTAATAAATTAATGTAACATCCTGGATAAATGAAGAATATGAAATGATCATATTTATTAATATTTGTGAATTAAATATTTATTTTACTTTAAATGGGTTTCTATGTTCTATTGTGTACCTGATACGTAACTACGAGTTTCTTTGAAATCTTACATTACACACTAATAATATAATATTATTATTTTAAATGGTAGTTGACTCATAGCTGTTTTATTGGCAGGAATAAATAAAATTAACTACAATATGATTATACATTTTTTTCAAGAGTATTTACATTTATCTAATTAAATTTAGAGGCTCAAAATGTGAATGAATCTAATTTTAAGCAGAATTTACATCAAAAGGCTGATTTACCGCCTTTTAATGGAAAACCGTAATTAAATATAATTTTGGTCACTTTAATACACTCTATTTTACAAAATAAAATCTTTCTTTATAATGGGGACATCAAAATTTACTTTGGGTAAATTTTTGATTTTTTTTTGATAAAGTTCATTTTCTAATGAATAGTGAAAAATATTGTATTTTAATTCAAAACTGTGTTTTAATAGAATTCATTTTTATGGTTAGAATATATTTTTAATTTGTTTTAAAGTTTAATTAGAATATATTTTTACCATTTAATCTAGTGTTGGTCGTTGGAGTTATTTTCACTTTGAAATTGGACATAAACAATTATCAATCTTTTGATAGTTATTGTTTCTTAAAAACAAGCTATCTATTTTGATAACGGGAATTAATTCTAAAATTAATTAATTCCACTTCTATTTTTTGAATTTGGAAAAATATACATCATTTTTTAATTTGGAATATCAAATATATCTTTTTCTGAATTTTTGGCATTTTTCTGAAAAACGTCAATTTTTGATGAATAATGAAACCACTTAGTGGTAGTTAAAAACACTGACATTTTCATTTAAATGAACTTTTACCACTTCTGTTAATTTAATTTCAAAAATCCTACATACATGGTTGTTATCAAGAATTAAAATTTGATTCATCATGATGAAAATAATTTTTGGTGAATAGTAGCTTTTGACTTTTATTTACCGAGGTTAAAGGTAAATAAGGAAATTCAAGGTAAAAAGAATATTATAATAATTCAAAATTACTTTAACACATTTACAAACATAATTGGTTGAGTCATCAATTACCATGAGAATATTTTGGGTGATTGTGGGACCCCATTGAGCCACTTGGGTGTGAAAATGACAATTTAGATTAATTAATTTAATGGAAAGACAAAATTGACATTAAAAAAAATATTTTTCTAATTAATTTTTATATGGGGTTATATGAGTTCTATTTTCGACTATAAATATTATTTGGAAATCTAAAAAACATTTCTACATTATAGTTTTTTTTTATAATTTTTATACATCATATAAATTAAATTATCTATGACACAATAATGATGTAGTCTTTACCTCATTAATAAATAATTTAAAAAAATAAGATTATAGCGATTACATTATTATCCAAAACATGTCCAATTCTGATTGGATGATTTTATTTCGAATATGAGTCATCTTAGCTTCGATAATAATTATTTTTTCACCATTAGAAACCGAATATCATTATATAATAAAATAATGTTTTCACACTTTCCTAAAGAGCCCCTCCTCTCCCATATAAAAGGAGACCACTTCTAGACAATTCCTCACACCTCTCAAGCCATTTAGTTAATCCAAAAAAAGATTAATTACACTCCCTACATCCCTATCCTCCTTTTAGAAGCCTTAACTTAGGCATAAGGCCCTTCAAGAAGTCCTTTTTATTCAAACCGAAAGAAGTTACCTAAATTAAAGGTAATCATTTCTCTTATATTGTTTTCTTTTATTTTACTTATCCAAACCCTAAACTATTTTTATTCCTTTCTTTTGTAAAAACAATTATCCTCAATATACTAGGAATTTTTTATGAGACATATTATAACTACACTTGCACACACCTCCATCTAATGGATGAATAACATAATGTTTCTGTGGATGGCAAACTAACGCCTCAAGAAACGATGAATGTTCAATTACATCTTTCAACCTCTCATGGTGGCCATTATGATGGAACTGTATTTATATATTATATATATTATTTTTATTATTATTTTTGATTTTTTAATTCCAAATTATATCATGCCTTTATGGTTTCCATAATGGGTAAATACGATAATTTCATTTCAGGAATTGCGGACTACCACCCCCTTAAAGTGATGTGACTCGTTAATGCCTTATGTGGGATGTATAAAGGATAGTGTTAATGATATTATATATGATATTATACTGGAATTATAATATACCTATGTATAATTATGTTTTATTTCCATTAAAATAAGAAATAGAAATGAAAGTTGCGTTCATGCGTACGTACGGATTACCGTCTCCTTGAACGGTGCATTTCATTTCTTACCTATAAATGTCATTTAATATTATAAATACATGTATATACTGGATATTTATGATATATATGATATCTAAATCCTGAATATCATTATGTATTTAATGTACTATTGATCACGTGGACAACTTTTAAATATAAGGTGTTCATTTTTGACTCAAGTGCCAAATATTGAAAAAACGAAAGTTATTAACTTAAATGATTAAATAATGTTTATAACATGGTATAAGTGATATAAATGGAATAATAAACTTGAAAAGGGTTATTAAGCAATTAGAAATAAACTTTAGTTTATTATTCAGGATATTAAAAAATGATCGAGTCAAGTCGGACATGAGGTAAGGGACTTCGTCTCAATCTCCTTTCATTGAGGCATATTTTGTTCTAATACAAGATATTATTTTATACACTGTATAAAACCCTTCTACTTTTCATTTCATTAAAAGGTAATCTTTTTCAATGAAGAATTTTACTAAATGAAAAAAAAATAATGTTTCTTTTAACGTACGCGGTGACAATGACCTTTTCCGCCGCCGCGAGTATTATTTGATCTTTGTCTTCCTCAACAAGACGTAATGTTTTTTAAAATAAAATAAATACCTTATAAACTTTTATGTATTTTTGGTATTGAAAATGAATTTGAAAATAGATTTTTTATGTCAATATATTTAAGTGATATATTGTGATTGAAATATGGAAATGTTTCCCTTCCTTTATATTTGTTGTATGTGATATGATTTTATATTGGTACTTGGACATTTGACGGGTGGTTACGTGATAAACCCAATGACGGGTGGTGTCATGAATACTAGGACGGGTGGTTATTTTATAACCTCCAATGGATTGGGTATGGAAGTCAGCCGTATGGCTGTTCCATTTAGTGATATGTGTGGAAGTCGACTGTATAGTTATTCCATTTATGTATGTTTATGTACCAAGTTACAATTATATGTTATGTGTTCTTTATATGGGTTTTATGGTAATATTTTGGTTAGAAATGGGTATGTAATGACCATTTATTCAATGAAGAGTATTTACTACTTCATAATGGTGAAAAGTATTACTTATGTTAAAGTATTCATGGTTTACTTGTTGTTTTGAAAAACTAATAGTTTTCCTTCTTTGTGTATCCCTTACTATGATTTTTATGCTCATCACAAGTTTTTGAAATGTTTTTCACAGGACATAAAGTGGAATAGGGTCATAGATGGGATCAAGGAAAGTTCATGCTGTCTTAAAAATGGAATTACACATGACTTTTTTTTCAAGAGTTCATGTTTTTTTAAAAAATGGATATGGGGCAGATGTTTCTACTTTGTAATATTTTGAAATGTAATAGTTGTTGCCTAACTCTCTAAAAATCTAAACCTTAAAAGATCCTTAATTTGAATTATTCATTTAATTCACGATAATGTAATGTTTTACAGTTTGGTCCTTATAGTTGGTATCAGAGGCCGATTTAGACAACTTTAGAGGTTAGGGTGTTATCAAAGCATAGGTAACATTACCATAATGGTTAGCATTTAGAAAGAGTCGTAGTTATTTTGAATGAGTTTAAGATAACATTAATATGTATTTACCCTCTTCTAAGGATATTATATAATGATTTTACAGATATACTCACATTGACCTTTATTGTTTTATTAAATTGATGCCTCTATCAGGCACCAAAGTAAAAGTGGAAGTGAAGTTAACGGTGACGATTTACTAAATGAGAAACTGAATGAAATGAGAGATTCAATGAGAACTCTTGTGGTCATTATCAACTAACTATCTGAAGTCATGATTGAAATCATGAAACTTGGTGATTTTTATAAGGCATCATATATTTGAGAAACAAATCTATAGGTAATTTCAGGTAATAATCATAAAGTATGTTCAAAAACCTATGTGTCAGGGATGTGGAAAGAAAAACCTAGGGAAATGGTTCAAAGGGACGGTAATATGCTATATATGTGGGAATGAAGGTCATAAAGAAATAACCTTCCAGGGAAAAAGGAAGCATCCAGTTGACTCTAGGAAAGGGAAAGAAGTTATTTCTAAGGGATCAATTGAATGTTTTAATTGTGGTGTTCATGGTAATTATACAAATAGGTGTCCTACGAAGATGTTTCAGGAATGGAATCACCAGGATCGTATAGATATTTGAATACCAATACCTAATGCCATTCCGATTGAGGATGAAGAAACTAAAAACGACCAATGAAAGGTTTGAATTATTTCTTAACATATGTTTTCATATTATTGAATATTAGGATATGATTCCTGATTCTGCTTGTAGGAAATAAGTATTTCAGAATAAGTTGAAAATTAATGGTTAATGGATCATGAAGAATGTTGAATGTTTAATAAGTCAACATATAAGGGATTCAAGAGTAATGGTTGATTTTAGGATGGTGAAATGCTTATAAGTATTAAGGTTGTTTTGATGATGGGAATTAAATTAGAAGACTTTTTATAGTATGTGTCACCCTAAAGTTTGATATTTTAAAATTTTATTAAAGAAATAATTATATTTTCATTTGTTGATATAGTTATAATGAACCATTTCAGTTTATATGATCCTTGAATTTGAGGAAATTAAATGTTAATACATTTTTTCGGATGTAAAATAAAAGTTATTAAAAACCTTCATAGTCAAAATATGCTATGGTTATTTTTGATAAATTTATCTCTTTTTGGGAATTTTATAAAATTATATAGTTTTTGAAAAGAGACAACACACAGACCGTGTGACAACCCGTCGTGTCGGACAAAGCTATGGGAATCAAACCCACAACAAAAGTGCGACTTGTATTTATCACCTACCACTGGACGATGTGAATTCCCTAGTAAGTTTGACTATTTCTTTTAAGTTAGATGATTTTATGAATCCATAATAAGTTTTTTTGGGTTATCTATGGAAATGATTAACCTAGAATAAAGAATAATTGATTGGGATAATTTATTTTCAATATGAGATTTTTTGAGTAACTGGTGTTATTTTGGAGTTAAATGTGAAGATTTATCTTGGAAGACTATGTGATTAAATACTTCGGAGATTTGGTTTTCAGTAATTTTTTGGATTACACTGAAGAATTTTAAGGGAAATTTTTTATTGAATTCTCTTTGTTGAACTTTGGGGGTTGTTAGACAAATTTTGGAGATTAAGAGTAGTTTTTCATTATGTAAAATTTTATCCTTTTGGGGGATTATCTGACTTTGTACTAAATGTTTTGGTTTTAGTTAATATCTAAAGAGAAGAGAAATATATAGTTCATCTTTTGTGGATTATTTGATTCTATCAATGTTGATTATATCAATTTTAATGTAAAAAAAGTCATCCTAAATACTCATCGTTTGGAGAAAATATGAATTTGTGTTAGAAATCTAGCAAAAGATGAATGTCAAGATGACATGTAAGTATATTTACTTACTTTTTTAGTTAAGAAAATAAAGAAATTTCTCAATGAAAGGTAACTTAAAACAAAAACCTTGTCTGTTAACTTTTCGTACTGGGGAATCATAGACTGTTTAACCCATCACAAGTTTGAGAATTTCTAGTGGTTGACTTTCTCTTAAACATGTTTTTTATCACTATCCATCAGAACTTGAAGGTTTTTTTCTCCTCCATATACATGTTTTCATGGAATCCTAGAATCTGTTGTCTAGTGTAACTTTTTTAATTATCTTCCTTTATTTTAAATTGATAGTTTTATCGACTATTTTTTTCGATATGGGGATTCCAATGAAGTTCCCGAGCCCAATTTTTAAATTACGAGGAGGTAATTTCCAAAAAGGGGGGAAGGATGTAACATCCCTGATAAATGAAGAATATGAAATTTTCATATTTATTAATATTTGTGAATTAAATATTAATTTTACTTTAAATGGGTTTCTATGTTCGATAGCGTACCTGATACGGAACTACGAGTTTCTTTGAAATCTTACGTTGTACACAAATAAAATAATAATATTATTTTAAATGGTAGTTGAATCCAAGCTATTTTATTGGCAGGAATAAATAAAACTAACTAAAATATAATTATACATGTTTGTAATAATTATTTACATTTATCTAATAAAAGTTAGAGGCTTAAAATGTTAATGAATCTAATTTTAAGCATAATTTACATTAAAAGGCCGATTTGTCACCTTTTAATGGAGAACCCTCATTAAATACAATTTAGGTCACATTAATACATTCTATTTGACCAAATAAAATCATTCTTTATAATGGGGAAATCAAAATTTAATTTGTGTAAATTTTTGGAATTTTTCTGATAAAGTTCATTTTCTAATGAATAGTGAAACATATTGTATTTTAATTCAAAACTGTTTTTTAATAAAATTGATTTATATGGTTAGATTATCTTTTTAATTGGTTATAAAGTGTAATTATAATATATTTGTACCATTTAATCCAATTCTGGTCATTGGAATTAATTTCACTTTGAAATTGGATATAAACAAGTGTCAATCATTTGATCGTTATTGTTTCTTAAAAACACGCTATTTGTTTTGATAACGGGAATTAATTTTAAAATTAATTATTTCCACTTATATTTTTTAATTTGAAAAAATAGACATCATTTTTGAATTCATAATATCAAATATAGCTTAGGCTGAATTTTTGGTATTTTTCTGAAAAACGTAAATTTTTGATGAATAGTGAAACCACTTAGTGGTAGTTAAAAAAACTGACGTTTTCATTTAAATGAAATTTTACCACTTCTGTGAATTGAATTCCAAAAATCCGACATACATTGTTGTTATCAAGAATTAAAGTTTGATTCATTAAGATGAAAATAATTTTTGGTGAATAGTAACTTTTGACTTTTATTTACCGTGGTTAAAGATTAATAAGGTAATTCAAGGTAAAAAGAATATTATAATAATTCAAAATTACCTTAAAACTTGTCCAAACCTTATTGGTCAAGTCATTAACGACCATGGGAATATTTGGGTCAATTTTTGGATGCCATTGAGCCACTTTATTGTGATAATGACAATTTAGATTAATTAATTTAATGTAAAGACAAAATTGACATTAACAAATATCTTTTAGTAATTAATTTTTATATGGTGTTATATAAGTCTTATTTTCAACTATAAATATTATTTGGAAAGATATAAATATTTTCTACATCATGGAATTTTTTTATAATTTTTATAAATCATATAAATCAAATTATTTTTGACACAATAATGATGCAGTATTTACCTCATTAATAAATGATATAAATAAATATGATTATATTGATTACATTATTATCCAAAACATGTCCAATACTGATTGGATGATTTTATTTCTAATATTAGTCATCTTATCTTTGACCTTAATTATTTTTGGTCCATTAGAAACTGAATATCATTATATAATTAAATAATATTTTCACACTTTCCTAAAGAGCCTCTCCTCTCCCCTATACAAGGAGACCAATTATAACCAATTCCTCACACCTCTCAAGCCATTTTTCTAGACCAAATTCTGTCCAATTACACTCCCTACATCCATCTACCCCTCTTAGAAGCCTTACCTTATGCATAAGGCTCTTTGAGAAGTCCTTTTGGTTCAAACCAAAAGAAGTTACCCAAATTAAAGGTAACTGTTTGTCTAAAATTGTTTTATTTTATTTTACTTCTACAACCCCTAAACTCTTTTTATTCCTTTAGTTTGTAATAACACCATTATCCTAAATATACTATGATGTTTTTATGAGATTTATTCTAACTACACTTACACACACCTCCATCTAATGGATGATGAACTTAATGTTTCTGTGGATGGATGATTAACGCCTCACAAAACGATGATTGTTCAATTACATCTTACCACCTCTCATGTGGCCATTATGATGGAACCATATATATATATGATATATATTATTTTTATTATTTCCTTATGCTTTTGTAATTCTAAATTATATCAATCCTTTATGGTTTCCATAGTGGGTAAATACGATAATCTAATTTGAGGAAGTGCGGACTATCGCCCCCTTAAAGTGATGTGAAGCGTTAATGCCTTTTGTGAGATGTATAAAAGATAGTGTTAAAGATATTATATATGATATTATACTGGAATTATAATATACCTATGTATCATTATGTTTTATTTCCATTAAAATAAGAAATAGAAATGAAATTAGTGTCCATGCGTATGTACGACTTACCATCTCCATGAACGGTGCATTTTATTTCTTATCTCTAAATGTTATGTAATATTACAAATACATGTATATACTAGATATATATGATATATATGATATCTAAATCATTAATATCATTCTGGATATAATGGACTATTGACCACACGGCCAACTTGTAAATATAAGGTGTTCATTTTTGTCTCAAGTGCCAAATATCGACAAAATGAAAGTTATTAACTTAAATGATTACATAATGTTTATAACATGGTAATAACTGAATTAAAAGGAATAATAAACTTGAAAAAGGATCATAAGCAAGTAAAAATTAAATTTAGTTTATTATTTAGGATATTAATGAATGATCGAGTCAAGTCGGACATGAGGTAAGGTACTTCATCTCAATCTCCTTTCATTGAGGCATATTTTGTTCTAATAAAAGACTTTCTTTTATATGATGTATAAAAACATTTGAGTTTTAATTTCATTGAAAGGGAATATTTTTCTACGAATGATTTTACTAAAAGAAAAAAAAATAATGTTTCTTTTAACGTACACGGTGACAATGACCTTTTCCACCGCCGTGACTATTATATGATCTTTGGTTTCCTCAACAAGACATAATGTTTTTTAAAATAAAATAAATACCTTATACTCTTTTACGTATTTTTTTTTATTGAAAATGGTTTTGAAAATGGATTTGTTATGTCAATATATTTATGTGATATATTGTGATTGAAATGTGGAAATGTTTCATTTCCTTTAAATTTGTTGTATGTGATATGTTTTTATATTGGTACTTGGACATTTGACGGGTGGTTACGTGATAAACCAAATGAAAGGTGGTGTTGTGAATACCAGGATGGGTGGTTATGTTATAACGTCCAATGCATTGGGTATGGAAGTCGGTCGTATGGCTATTCTATTTAGTGATATGTGTGGAAGTCGACCATATGGTTATTCCATTTATGTATGTTTATGTCCGAAGTTACCTTTACATGTTATGTGTTCTGTATATGGGTTTATGGTAATCTTTTGGTTACAAATGGGTAAGTAATGATATTTTATTCAGTGAAGAGTATTTACTACTTCCTGAAGGTGAAATGTATTACTTATGTTAAAGTATTCATGGTTTACTTGTTGTTTTGAAAGACTAACAATTTTCCTTCTTTGTGTATCCCTTAGTGAGCTTTTTATGCTCATCCCATGTTTTTGAAATTTTTTTCACAGGACATAATGTGGAATAAGGTCAAGGATGGGATCAAGGAAAGTTCATACTGTCTTAAACATGGAATTAGACATGACTTTTTATCAAGATTTCATGTTTTGTAAAACAATGGATACTCGGTAGAAGTGTCTACTTTGTAATATTATGAAATGTAATAGTTATAGCCTAACTCTCTAAAACTCTAAACCTGAAAGGATCCTCAATGTGAATTATTCGTTTAATTCAAGATTATATAATGTTTTAACACTGGGTCCTTAAAATTAATGGCATGATTTCCAGGGATATATTCATAAACACTGAAGCCTTATCTTGTCTTAGTGTCTCTAGATATAATTATTCCATGAACTTATTCTGAAATTCATTTCATAATAATGTCATCATTCTATCTAGATCATACCAAAATGTCCTACTAGAACATGACTAATCCCCATAGAATATAAGCAACCATCTTGTCCTTCCTATCATCCATATTCTTCAAATGGTCATGTATCATCTCTATGTATTTGATCTAGAATTTTTCTACCTCGTGTACACCCTCTCCTGGAATGGCCGGAGTGTGCTAAAGCTGAAAATCCATTTTCAACTAAAACAAGCATTTCATAACCCTACATAGGTCTCTATACATATATTACATGGAAAAATAAAATTTCTTTTTGAACTTCTCCCCTTACACCTTACTTGTAACAAATGGTGCCCCACATTACCTATCTGGATGTTTGTTTCATTCCATACCCCTCATTCTCCCCCTAAAAAAGCATCACGGGGGATTAATATCTACCATGAAAAACAAAAATCATGGGTCTCAAAACTCAACCTTACAATATTTACGTAAGAGAAAAAAAATAAACACAAAAAGATTCAACATGTCCATTCCCCATTTCTTGCCACACAGTAAACACTAAGGTGTTGTCACTACCCATAACCATCCAACTCCTAGGTACTGTTTTACCTAGTTATTCACAATATCATTAATAAATTACCATAATTAATTAATTAAATAAATCATTTATAATTAATTGATTCATTAATATGTTAATAAAAACAATTTAAGTATTCATGTTTCTCATTCCACAATCATTTATTCTCATTTTCATCATTTCACAACACAACTCAATTCATGTTATGAAACTTTTAATTTCAATATAACAAGGAAATATGTAAATGTTCAGCAACATTACTATTATTCATTTCCCCATATGTTCCAAAACTAATTCATGTCAAAATGTCCATGACTTCCTAGAATGATGCATATAGATGAAACTAGCATGCCTCTATAGGTCATGAATAGATAATCAGCAATTTTAAAATGAATCACATCACACAACAAGTTCATCATAAAAGGTTAAATAATATCCTAATATAATGATAAATAGAAATCCAAACAATCCCACCATGAGTACCCACATTTCCCCCCATACATGGGTTTACAAATCCAACATATGAGCTCGTTAGCAGCCCCCAAATCTTTCTAGACTATTATCTACATTTCCCAAATTAGTAAGACAAAAGAAGAAGAATGAAAGAAAACTCTATTGAAACGAATTTGCAACATCTTGATATGGGTTTCATGCAATGGGGTCCCAATCCGGTGAATCACAAACCCTAAATCACACCTACCCATTCGCTTGAGGGTGTTGACTAGCAGTGAGGTCATGGTAAGTCATTCTTTGGGAGACTATAAACTCTTTTATCACAGTAAATAACCATCATAAGAAAAAAAAAATCAACAAGTGCGGAAGAATATAAATAATCAAAACAGTACCATTGTCACATTATAGTATAATATTTTTAATACTCTATAGAAATGGAAACCACACAATGATAATGTATCTGTCAAGTGTCTACAATGCAATCGAAAATAAATACACAAAAACAACCAAGAGGGTCCCGAACCATATCTGGTTCCCTCACCCGTGCTCCACCCCTAATCAACATTCTATCCACGTTCTATTCCATTAACCAGTCCTACAATAATAGTGTATGTTTTAGTGCTGATCAGGTGGCCCGAATAGGGTGTGAGTAAAACTTAGTAGTCCACAACTAATGGTGTCTAAAAAAATTCCAATCACAAGATACATAATGAAATTCTAGGAAAAATAACTAAAATGGGTAATAAAACATTTATCACAATTTCACTTATTCTTTAATAATAACATTAGACTCGGGTTTGATTAGTGTCTTTAGTTAAACTGAGAAATCCTCATCATCATTTAATTGGTGTAGAATTCGTTGTCTAACACCAAAAATCTCAATTGGTGTAGATAAACATGTATCACACCCCACATTACTAATCAGTGTAGATCACCATGTCTGCCACCACACATCACAAGTACATGTATCAACTATTGGGGTAGAATGCAATGTCTAATTCCCACCCTTCTCAATTGTTCTAGAACACCATCTATAGAACCTGATTTATCAATCATTTAAAACATGAATTATATAATAATAACCACATCATTCCCATACTAATATCACTATTATCTAAATACATCAGAATCCATTAGATAACCTCACAATTCACTATAAACACAACCCATTAATTAATTGATCAATTAATTAATAAAACAACTAAAATCCAATTCTATATTTAATTCAAAATAGTTAATTATCCAAACCAACTCTACACTTGTCATAATTACTCTAACAATTTATTATCTTAATAAAAAATCAAGTCACATAATTAATCTACTATTAACAATCTCAATATATCCAAATCATTATCTCAAAATTAATTCCATTGATTAAATATTCCAAACAGAACCAATTCAATATCTCGAATTCAATATCTCTAATCAAAACCAATTTACCAAAATCAAGTAAGTAATTAATAAGACCCTTAGTGCCATGATTAAATAATTAATTAATCATTTATTTCTCTAAAACATCGACATGTGATTTTATCATTCCTAATTAACCCAATTTAGGAAAATAATTACTATGTGATGCTAGAAAATCATTATCCTAACATACACATATCTAATCCATGACCATGGGAGTTTGATATAGACCACCTCCCTCGTTTTTTGATGGATGGAAGTCCAATGGAAATCCAAAAAATCTAAGTGGCATAACGATGTCGATCAAGATCCTGATCTAAATCCCTAAACAGAAAATGATGACCAAAGGTATCAAGATGTTATAAATCTATATGTAGATTTATCATACTAGAAGTAGATCTAAACATTAAGGTTTAAATCCATGGAACTAGTAAATATCTCCCGTGAAAAGTTCATGGAATTCTAGAGGAAATAAAATAATAATCATCTTGATAAAATACACATACTGGAAAGAAATAAGATCTTCAATTTGGGAATTAAATATCAAAAAAAGTGTTTGAATCACGTTGGAATCCATTCATAAATCACTAGGATCACCTAGAATTCATCATGCCCAATCATAGAACGAAATTTATGGGTTTTGAGGGTTTGAGATGTTATAATAGTAGTTTTCATAGAAAACTCTTTCGTGTACATGGTTTCACCTGGATGAGCGCTTGATTAAGGAAACATTTTAGAATCTACATGGAACTTACTGTCCAGGTTCTTATGATTCACATATTTTTCTGGGGTTGGGTGACCAGTTTTTCAAACAATGCCCAAACTGTGAAAAACCCTCTGTCTATATGTTTTTTAACCTCACCCAAATGCACCTCAAAAAATATTTACAATGAAACTGTATATAAAAAAACCAAAATTACTACAACAACACACCCATGATGACTTTAGAAAAGGTTGGTATCTTAAAATAACTACGCCCACTAATTTACTTACTCCATACCATAAATGGGTACAATTATATACATACAAAAAATTCAACATATGAATCATTATAAGGTTACATAACATTAAAATTTTGCTTATCATTATTCCAATAAAAAAATAACTCTAAATATTTGAATACAATTGATTTGAATACCTATATCATGTATTCTGTTGAAACATTGTAATTACCTATATTACCATAAAACCTTATTCTAATCACATACGAATCTTTATTACAAAAGTAAAAAATATATTACAGGATACATTTTGTAACTCCAAAAATATCAAAACTCTATCAATTTATGAATAAACCATTTTATCCAAAATCATCAATCAGTTCCACGGTAGTAAGTACTAAACAATTTAATTTATTCATATAAATATTATCATAATCCCAGAATTAATATCACATCATTATTTAAAAAATATGGGATATCATTCCCCAATTCATTTTTTCACTAAGATATACATCACATTGAATCATTCTTGAAATTGATCAATACCATTCAACATACACTTTCCTAACCTTAAAGAAATATAACTTCATTATAATACTTATTTGTTTCACAGTTATTATAACCATTATATCCCTGATAAAATAAAAAAAATGAAATAATTCATTAATCTAAACACAGTCATATTAATAATTGCACTTAATTTGTGGTAGTAGCTTATGAATGACAACGATCCATTACCCTATTTTGGAGTATATTTCATTGAATCATGAGGCATTTATTTGTGTATTTTTAAATTTCCCTGTAAATGAAAAAGTGGACATTGAAAATAATTTTATTACATTGTTTATAACAACCACTGTGGAATTTCATTCAACACATTTGGAAATATCATATTAATTTTAATATAGTTTCAGAGTGATACTTTCTACACTTAACACATTTGGGAAAATAATTGTCTATCATTATTTTCTTTATGCATATTTCCCAAAGTTATACTATTATTCTCATTCCCCCCCCCAACACCTTAATAAATAGAAAATTATTTATCTCTCTCATTAGAAAATTATATTTTGTTCTCATACGATAATGATTTTTGGGATAATGGATCCCTTAGAAATATTTGATTTAGATCATAAAATATATGATCATTATTACACATTGGATCACGTGAATTGGTGATTATTCCATTACATAACCTATGAAATATATATAAATGAAAATGTAAAAAATATTATGTAATTTCATTATAGAACATAATGTATATTCTCAAAAGTAGTGAAATAATTATGAAAATTTAAAAATTTCATGACTAGATAATCTCATAGTCCAAATTTATGTTTCATTTTGGATACCATAAAATTCAAATCAATTTTCAAAGTTTTTAAATAAAATGTGAATTATTGTAATAATATATCATGGTAATGTTATAATATCTACCTAGTAATCCCTATTTTTATGCACTAGGTCATGCTCGAGTCAAGCCCAATACACACTTTAAAGAGTTATTAGACCTTGTAATATATCTTCAATAACAATGTAAATATATTGTATTTATAAATTCATGTATTTATTGGAATAATCACGTATTAAATTATTTTTAAAAAAATTATGAAGTTCTTCAATAAGTATCCGCGGTTTTTATCTTAGGATTATTTACCTTAATCTATTTTTTCCAATATCTAAATTCCATGTTTTCTAATAATGTTATATTTATAACAACAATAACAACCATATCCCCCATATTCTAGGAACTAGTGCCTTACATTAATAAATTTAACTGATAAAAAGGAATCAAATTATGAAGAAAGAAATAGACAATAAATTTTGGGGAAATATATATATGTATGATACTCATTACATTAGTAATAGAAAATTTGACAATAATATATATAAGAATTTAAAAAATTAATCCATGAAAACAATTTCAATGATTAACTATTCATAACCATGGGAATATAAAATAATTTGGTTGATATAAAAATATCAATAAAGGTTGAGTAAAGATAAATATATAATAAATAAATAAATAATCATAATCATATTAAGGTAAATGGATGAATCACATGCCAATTAATCGGTTTCTTATGCATAACATGGAATGAAAAAATGAATTTAAATTAATTCCATATAAACAATCACATGATCATGAAACATGACCAATAATAATATACCTAATCAAATAATCACATGTAATAAAAACAATTGTGAAATTAATAATGTTTCTATGTCTAAACTATTACTATCTATCATCAATAAAATTTCAATCAAGGTCCTTCCTCAAGACATTTTAAATGATAAATAATTTTCCATATAAAATATTTTTATTGAGTAAATTGTAATGAGTAATCAATATTTCCCTAATAAATAATATAACATTTAAATTTAAAACCAGTTCTAAAAATGGTATTAAATTTATAAAATAATTATATATATCATACTATAATAGGGATATCAACAATATATAATTTCAAATGAATATTTATTATATGAATGTGATTGTTTCATGATAAAGTAAACAATCACATAAGGAACAATGATTGCATGAAAACCTTTAAAACATGGTAATTTTGAGTCAAAATATCCTGAGATGAGAAAATTCAAAGTGAAACATAAAATAAAATTATCAATGGTTGAATCATGATAGTTTATGTTATCTGTTATTATATATACCATAAAAGGTTAACTTGTGCCTAATAAAAAATAAGAATTAGAGGAATATAAACCTAGATTAAATCTCTTACAAAATGGTTCCTTTTAGATGAATGATCTTAATAAAAAATCTAAAATTGGTTTAATATTGTTACTAAATTAATCCATAACAAAATAAATATTTATAATTTCATATATTATCCTTTTATAATATTACAGAAACATTTTTTAATAATAATTAATTAATTTCATTGTATCAGGTGTTAATTGCCATGTTTTTCGAATATTTTTTTAGTTGTTATTTTTTGTTAAATTAATTTAAATCGTAATTTGATCATCTCAAATGTGTAAAAAATAATTTTTATAAAAAATATATTTATTTTTTATTTTTTATTTTTATAAATACATAAAATTTGGGTGTGGGAATGAAATACAATGTTCATAGAAATGGTAGGTCATACATATACATAAACATTGTTCTCATTTTCATATCATTTTAAAATTATAAATTGAAAATGATATATATAAGATGTATAATATTTCATATTACATTTATATCCCATATAATTACAAAAAATATCCTTAAAACATCACATTTAAAGCATAATCAAATTAAACCGCTTCATAAGGTTGTATTCCTCCATACACATGAACGACATTATCATATCCAAGAAAATTAAAGCCTGAATGTATGTGTTATATGATAATTATAGAATCATTAATAATTCATAAATATCATATAAATAATTTATAAATAGTACTTCCATCATTTTTACCATACTTTAATGGTGGTGGTGGAAAAATGAAGGACGTCAGTTTTTTAGGCGGTAGTCTGATGTGCAAACAAATGATGATTTTAACAATCAATTTGATGAGTGTGTGTAAATTTTTATGTCATAAAAATAATATAAATACATATATATATTTTTAATATATGATGTATATTATATAATCATAATATATAAAGAATTTAATTATTTATAGGGAAAAAATATAAAATATTTTAGAAGAATAATACCTATTGTTGGATATTCATCCTTATAATTATTATACAACAATTAAATGATACCTTTAAACCCAAAATAAGTATTAAAATATTCACATATAAATTTTTTTTCAGTTATTTGGGAAACACTTTGTTGAGCCAAATGTCTATAGCGGTGGGAATATGATAAAGAATATGTTTGTTTTTATAGATGAGGTGGAATGGTGTTCTTGTAAATAATCCAAAGTATTCACTTTTGGGAGTTAAATGTTATGTCATGTGGCTTAAATATTGATACTTAATAAAATGGTGGGATTATATGATCCTAAAACAACTCAACCATAATATGTGACACATGTTGTAAACTTTTTGTTCTGATTCCCCTATGATTCTTTTTTTATGACGTATGTTTTTTATTATGGAAACTTATTTCCAAATATATGTTTTTATCCAATAATAATAAATTGAAATTAGACATATTAAAATATTCACAATTATTTCAAAATATGGTATATAATTTTTAAAATAACAATCTAATTTTTCTTTGAAATTAATTATTATTGAAGTGCATGTAAATCCAAAAATCACTTTTTTACCCTAACAAACCTAACATAGTTTAGCTATTTAGAGGTAAATTTGTTAATTATAATAGATAAATTTTTCCATTAATGCTCCATATTTTATATATATTAAAAAAATAAAATACCTAGGAATTTTTTTTAAAAAAAATTTATATCACTTAATAAAATATTTTTTATAATAAATTTACATTAATGTCTATATGGAAATTATTTATTAAATTTTAAATTGTAAAATATAAATAAATAATTGAATACAAATTTATAACTATAAAAAAATAAAAAATTTATTAATGAACTAAAAAATTAATGTAACCCAATAAATCATTCGAATTCCATAACTTTTAATATTTTTATAATCTGTTAATATATTTAATTATTAACAGAATAATTACGTTGGTGGAATTTTGAAAGACATTTATGTAACTAATAAATTTATAAAAATACATTATAAATTATAATGATGAAAAAAATCATCCATAATTCAATGAAATTTTTATAAAAGATCCAATGCAGTTTTTATCCTTTCACCAATGCATAATATAAAAAAAATATGAAAATAATCTTTTTTGTCATATTTGTTACTAAACTTGTTACATTGATCACGTTGAAGGAAAAGTTCTACAAAAAATCATATATTTAGTGAAAAATTAATAATATCATAAACATGTCAACCCCGTTAGTGTTGGAAATTTTTATAGGTCATTTGGTCCTTTATGTATAATGATTATTCCCTCAGTGAACTTTTTTTCTCTGAATCACAATTATAATGATTATCTATTTTGACTAATAAATTTAGTAAAAATGATTTTTTTACTTATAATATGTTATAAATTATACAAATTAAAATTTTGGAATCCATTTGTCTAAATTAAATTCAATAATGTTGTATAAATTAATTTTAAACAAATCCTACTAACACGATGAGAATGTGGGTCTTTTAATTCAAAAATGCCCAAATTTTTTCTTTGTTTTTAAACTTATATTAAATATAAAAATTATTCCAATAACTAAAATTTGATAAATATATATACAAATTATTTTTTTCAAATTTAAAACAATTTAAAACATAATTTATCATTATAAATTATTAGAATGAACAAGACTATTTACAATTGGAATATAGTATTTTCATTGTTCATCAAAAGATGAAACCATTAAGAGAAATACATAAATTTCACTCAAAGATAATTTTTATATTCCAATTTCATTATTAATATTTATTTTTCAAATAAAATTTTAAATTGAATCAAAAATTATTTTTAAAACCCTATTAAAATTAGTAAAAGTTAGTTTTCGGAAAATACATACATTTATTCATAAAATTAGATTCGTTCATATACTATGCCTATAAAATCTAATCGATGTATTTAATAAAAATATAATATATAATATATAAAAATGTAATTAATATAATTCACTCATGTTAAATAATTTATTTTATTAGGATAAAAAACATTATGAGCCTATAAATAGTTTTTATAATAACATTTTCATTATATTTGATTGGGTTTTATGTTCATTTATAATTAATTAGTATGAAATGAATTAATCCAAAAAAATTCACAAGTTAGTGAATCCTATGTATAATAAAAATTAATATCATGGTGATATTTTTCATTTAAAATTTTATTATTTATAGTATTCACTAAAACTCATTCCTTTATGTAACAAAAGTTTTCAAGGAAAGAATTCATTGTGTAAAATGCAACCTAATTCAGCATTGCATGAATTTCAATGTATATAAGAGACAAAATTTCATTATATTAAAAAATATATATTACTTTCTTGGGATTTCATATTCCCTTATTCATTTTATGTCTCATTATATATGTGATATTTAATGTGATATTCAAATATAATTATTTTGGGGTGTTAAAAAGTATCATGTCTAGGAACATAGATAATATCATTGTTTCTATGTTATATTCATGATCACCCCACCATAAAAACATTCCCTAAATGATATAATCTTTTGATCAACATGCCACCTCACTTTGACTATAAACATAAAATAGGGACCACTAGATAAGGAACTAAGGTTTAAATTTACACTATAATCTTGAACACTGATATTAATATCAATTAATAAAGTTATCATTATACAATTATAACTGTACTCATGGACATACTACTATTTTTTCCTTTTGACTTAATAAATTAGATACACTATTTAATTATCACAACATTTAAGGTACCAAGAAATTGAATAATTTCACACATTCATGCCACACCTACAGTCAAATATTTTAGTCACAATGTGAAAAGATGCACTAAAGAATCTTAGGATATATATAAACAGGAAACATACCACAAAAATTATTTTAATTCCTATCCATTGTGGAAAAATACAATACTTCCAAAATTAGTTTCATTTATATATAGATATCAATTCACGTGTCCTTGATTATCCTGATCCACATTCAATGGACTGGTTTCTATGTATCAAAATTTCCCCAACTATGACCATCTAGTAATCGCAATATAAAGTATACTCCCAACACATTTGGGATAATATCATTCTTGGTGTCATAGTAAATAACCAATTTTTCTTGTATAATGAAGTTTCACATTCAAAAGACCAATAAATCATTTTACCATTTTTGGTCTGCCCTTGAATAGGCACTTCTATACAGGAAATGTCACAAATAAACCATTTATAATACCCTGCTAAATCCAAAAGTAATCAAATATACAACACATTCATGGGATGATCCTAGGAAATGTCTTATCAAACTAATATTGGGTCCACCTAATGAATTTTTTCTAATATGATGTTTCTCCTGAAATTTTACATGGAAATCATGAAATAAATCTCTATTTTCATGGTGTATAGATGATAATTTCTCGATATACACATTCATGGGATGATCCTAGGAAATGTCTTATCAAACTAATATTGGGTCCACCTAATTAATTTTTTCTAATATGATGTTTCTCGTGAAATTTACATGGAAATCATGAAATAAATATCATATTTCATGGTGTATAGATGATAATTTCTTGATATACTCACAAAAATTTCATGTTTTTCCAAGATCACCATTTTCTTGAGTACAATAAGATATATTCAATTAATATAATATAAAATACATCCATTAATTGGTGGGATATTTAGTTTATACATTTCATGAACACATAAATTGAATTAGTTATCCAAAATTGAATCTCAATGAACACATCCAAACCATACCTGCTTATGAAATTAGTTAGATGTATATAAGTAGTTCTCATACTATGTTTATTAAAACATAATCTGAATTCAATGTTTTTGAATATAGAATCCACCCTGAAATGGTAAAATATATATTTGATATGAGGAAGTTGATATTGATTCTTCATCTGCATCCAGTTCATCATATTGTAATTTATGTATAATTTGACGGTTTCAATGATATATTGGAAAATAAAAAAAAATGATCCCATAGTGATTCAATTACATATATGAAAATTTTATCCTACAATATCCACAACTATGTATTATATCCAGGAAGCTTTAATGGTGCCATTTTATATGGGGGTGTATTAATATGATCGATTCTAATCATATTATCAATCATAAAATCACACTCTTTCTCTAGTGGAAGCCCTAAAATATCTACATAAAACACATGTAGAATCTAATACACTATATGAGGTAGTTGATAATGATCCACTCGACTTTCATTATGATTTATAATTGAATCCTATTCTATGAGGTCATTTAGATGTTAAGAGAATAGCCAGTATGATCTTCATTAATATCCCACTATTTATGATGAACATAAATCTCACCCAAATGAGATTTAAATTCTAATCTCTAATTGTAACATTAAATTTTATCTTGATATGAAATAAAACACTGAATACCTAATATAAAACCATACCACAACATATAAATCCCAAAAATCGTAAAGGAGATGAAACCCACTAAACATGAGAGAACAACCCTTACATAGCTAGATGCCCTTTGATTGTACTGCAGATAGTGTGTCGATTTATATATCCCCAATCATGTGATACCATGAAATAAAAAAACCATTCAAAAAATTGTAAAATATAAAATAATGAGATGATAATATGTCAAATAAATCATTAGAAAAATTAGAAGATTCAATAATCTCACATTCAGCTACTAAAAATCTAGACTCTCTAACAATAAAAGTATGATGAATTACATGTAGATGGCATGTTCCTATAAACAAATATTTTTCCAAAGTCTTATACGGTACAATAAAAATCTCATATTAATTTTTATTCATGAAGTACTATTTCACAAACACCATCTAGAACGACTAGTGAAACACCAACTACTAGAACAAAAAATGTAAATGGTACCACGCTAGAAATTTGTATCTTACCATGTCTTATATCATTACCAATAATATAGGGTTCTTGAAGAACCATTATAAATTCCCCAAACTTGTGTACGCACACAAATATAATGGTATTTCTGGCCACTATCCACAAATGTGACCTAGTCTTCCACACTAAAGGAAGAGAACTCAATCACTTCACTAATAGATTAATAATATCACAAATATACACATCATGCATCCAATATAGTGAATATTTTTGTAACAACACATCACACAGTCCCAATTTATAGCATATGATAACCCATCTGAAACAATTTCCAATTAAATAAGTAATCCAGCCAGTTAAAATATAAAATTAGTGAAATATTAACCACCACAATTCACATCAACAGTCAAAATATTTTCACATATTACTTTATTTCACTTATATATACAACCTAAAAATGTTTTTCTGTATTAATATCATCTACTACCATATTTGGAAAATGAAGCTACATGTCATTGAAGAAGCTAGTATAATTAATTACAAAGGTAGTACCTTAGGCTAGTAATATAAAATTCATATATCACTCTTATCTCTATTTCACATTATAAAATAGTTCCAAGAAAAAATCATTAAATTACATTAATACCATACACTCTAGTTTACCATATCGGTCCAATAAATACCACAAGTGGTTCTCTTTTCCTCATGACATATATGATATATTCTTGATACTCATCAATTAGGGAGGGTACTAGTTATCTTTAAACAGCTAGATTGGATCAATCTAGAACTCAGCAGTCACAGTCCCGCTCTCTATAGAGAACTATAAATAAAGGTACAAGTGAAACTAATTTGTAAGGAGTGACATACCCATTGATTCCAAAAATGTATCTCATTCAGTAAACCATATAAATTGACAAAAGTTCTCATGAATAAAACACTTCCTACCTACCACCCAGAATCAATAAGGTTCTAGTTCTAATAATATTTCAGGATTCTCAGTAATGTCCTCTTGGGTGTGACTCAAGTGTAACCCTGGCGATGCTTCCGTCAATTAGTCGATGACGTCAAACAAAGCATCGTCTCCTCCCCCCTTAGTGGGGGAGGCAGCATTGCCTTCCCTTGGGAGAGAAGTGTGGCCTTTTCGGCCCTTCTCCAACCCTGATTTTCTTCCCTCCTTTCTGAAAGTGTCTGTATGTCCCATAGTTCCGGCACTTCTTGATGGAATCCCCAACCTCCAGATTTAGAATTCTGAGTTCACGGAAACATATAATCTTCTAAACCTCACTCTGATTATAAGGCCCCAGCCTTAAACCTTACATAATCTTGAGTTATCACAAGATTACACGTTGAGGATCTTTTCAGGTTTAGAGTTTTAGAGAATTAGATCATGAAACTTGAATTACATTACACCTTTAAACAAAGTGGTTACATAAAAGACAAGATTCATTCTTCCCATCAACGGAATCATATTTAAAATAAAACTTGGATTCTTTCTTGACACATCCTTGACTCTATCATCTTATCATGTACCTTCCCCATGACCTGTGAAAAACATTTCAAAAAACCTGGGATGAGCATAAAAAGCTCAATAAGGGATACACAAATAATGAAAATTGTTAGTTTTTCAAACAACAAGTAAACCATGTATACTCAATCAAAGTAATAACTTAACCTTCATGAAGTAGTAAAAACTCCTCACTGAATAAAGTATCATTACTTACCTTTTTGTAACCAAAGGATTACCTTGAAACCCATATAAAGAACACATAACATATATACAGGTAACTTGGTACATAAACATAATTAAGTGGAATAACCATACGGTCGACTTCCACACATATCACTTAATGGAATAGCCATACGGCCAATTTCCATACATACTTAATGGAATAGCCATACGACTGACTTCCACACCCAATGCATTGGAGGTTATAACATAACCACCTGTCCTTGTATTCACGGCACCACCCGTCATATGGTTTATCATGTAACCACCCGTAAAATGTACAAGTACCATCATTACACATAAAATATTGAAAATATTAACATTTCAATAACAACATTTCATTTTCAATCACAATAATTAATTCCAAGATATTGAATTAATCAATCTACTTTCAAAAACCATTTAAAAGAAATTTTTGAATCAAAGTGTCCCATACCACTTTGAAGCTTTTAATGGAATTATAATTTTAATACATTAATGTCCATATAAATAAATACTGAAAACCATTTTGAAAACACGGAAATTAAAGATAAAGATGTAGAATAATGAATCTTTAAAACATTTAAAACGGTATTTTTGTTAAAGAGTTTTTAACAAAATGAGAGACTCTTGAATACAAATAATTACGGAATAACATTTAATCCGAACTTTATAATATCATGAGAATAAAGGGATTCATGATATAATTTGTCAAAGGACAGTATACACACCATATAAGAGTGAATTGGTGCATAACAACAATGAAGTCTCAAAATGTAAAATGAGATGAAATCCATTATAATGAAGGTATCCTTAAATTAAGGATAAATCAATCTCATAATTATGTGTGAAAAATATAAATACACCCAATATAAGTGGATATTAAGTGTAAAACAATAAAAGGTCATTCACACATATTCAAAGTATGACATATTCAATAACTACATGTTGAACCCAAAGAAATCGAAATTGGGTTAAGAAGTTCCTTTGTTAAAATTCGACAGCCTAACGGTGTCACATAAAATTTTACAAAAAGGGCTGATGAGAGAGATAAAGGGTATATCATCACTTGGAAATAAAATTTACATAAATAAGGATATATAATAACATATCCAAACATAATAGTATGTGAATTAAAAGACATAACAAAAGAAGTCTTTTAAAAAGAGGAGGGTGAAAGATCCCCTTACCGAGTTGGGTAACTTTAAAAAAGTACACCCCATGGAAGAAGGGTCATAAAATGAAGAATTAAATACCCATAAATGAAATTATACTACACAAAGTGTATAATAATGGGTAGTACATACACCACTCAAAGGAAATAGTGGAAAATATAGCCTAAATGTCAAGGAAATAATGTGAGATGAAAAATCCCTTACGAAAACTCGGCAGCCTAACGGCACCACAAAAAATGGATTGATGAGATCAAATAGGGTCTCTCATCATATTAAAATAAATTTTACAGAAATAGGAATATAAAATAACATCCCACAACATAACAAAGAGGAGCTTAAAAGAAGTGACAAAAAGGAGAGTACTTAAAAAGAAAGAGAGAGGTTAGATCTCTTACGAAAATTCGGCAACCTAACAGCGCCACCCAAAACTTCCAAAAATGGATTGATGAGAGGGAATAAGTTATCTCATAATATGAACAATAAAAATTACAGTAATAGTAATATACAATAACATCCCAATAACAAGAAAGATGAGCTTTAAAAGAAATGACATAAAAGAGTGTACTTAAAAAGAAAGAGAGGAGTAAGATCCCTTACCTCGTATCCGACTTGACCCGACTGTTCTTTAATCTCCTGAATAATAAACTTGAGTTAATCTCTACTTTCTTAAGAACCTTTTTCATGTTAATTATCCTTTTTTATACCATGTTATGAACATCCTGTAATCATTTATGTTAATAATGTTCATTTTGTCGGTATTTGGCTCTTAAGTCAAAAATAGACTTCTTACACTTACATGCTGTTAATTTGGTAAAAGGTTCATTATATCCAGAATTATATTAATGATTTGGATAAAATATATATCATATATATTCAGCATATAACTGTATTTTTAATATTACATCACATTTAGAGGTAAGAAATGAAATGCACCATTCATGGAGATGGTAAGCTGTACGTACGCATGAACGCTACTTCCATTTCTATTTCGTATTTTCTGGAATGGAATAATAATGATATAATAGTATATTATAATTCCATTATAATAACATATATAATATCAATTACATTATCCTTTACACATCCCACATATGGTATTAACGAATCAAATCACTTTCAGGGGGCGGTAGTCCGCACTTCCTAAAATGAAGATATCGCGTATACCCATAATAGAATCCATAATGGTAAGCCACAAATGAAAAATACATAAGCTTAAGTAAATAATAAACATATTATATATCATATATAAAAATAGTGACATCATAATGGCCATCTTTGAAGGTGTTAAATGAGTATTGAACAATCATCGTTTCGGGAGGCAGAATTTCACCATCCACGGAAACCGTATGTTCTTTAACCATTTGATGTAGTTTTGTGAGAGTGTAGCTCGAATAAATCTTATAACAACATCCTAGTATATTGAAGATACTGGTTTTGTTACAAAAGAAGTAAATAAAATGAGTTTAGGGGGTTGGAGAAGCAAAATAAAACAAATGAACATGAGAGAATGAATTACCTTTAAAAGTGTAACTCCTTTTGATTTGAGCCTAAAGGATTCCTTTGAAAGGATTCTGCCCAAAGTAAATCCTCTAGGATGAGGATAGGGATGTGGAGAGAGTAAATGGGAAGGGTATGTCCGATCCAAAGGCTTGAGAAGTGTGTGAAATGAGGTAGAGGTGGGGGCCTTTTATAAGAGGAGTGGAGGGGCACTTTTGGAAATCATGAAACTATTAATTTATTTTCAAAGGTGTTTCGAATTTTTAAGGTCCCAAATTGATATATTTCGAAGATAAGATGATAAGGCTTCGACATATTCCCATACAATAGTTTTTCGACAAGTGTAGGTCTTAGATATTACATTATCTTTTCATTTTATTTAAATCGTTAAATAATGTGGTCATCGCTCCATCATCATGATGTCATAAATAATTTAATTTATTTAATGTCTAAAAATTATAAAAAAAATAATATGATGTAGGAAATCTTTTTAGATTTCTAATGAATATTTATAGTCAAAATTTGGACTTGTATAACCCCAATCAAAAATTGTTTTAGTAAAATAATTTATGTTAGTGTCATTTTCACCTTTTTTTAAAAAAAAGGCATTAAAGTCATTAACTCGCCCAAGTGGCTCCATGGGGTCCCCTAAAACGACCCATGAGTTGTATCGGTCGGCCATGACTCACCCTATAGTTGTAGGACAAGTCTCATGGTGTTTTCACATTTTTATAATATCATTTTTACCTTAAATTACACTAATTACCTCTAATCTTGATTAATGAAAAAAAAGTTACTATTCACCAAAAAAATATTTTCATCCCATTGAACGACATTTTACATACTAATGACAACCATGTATGTCGGATTTTCAAAATTCAATACACATTAGTGGTAAACTTTCATTTAACTGAAAATCAGTTTGCTTGATTACCACTTAGTGGTTTCACTATTCATCAAAAATTGGAGTTTTTCAGAAAATTACCAAAAATTCACTCTAAGCTATATTCGATATCCCAAATTCAAAAATGAAGTTTATTTTACAAAATTCAAAACATATAAGTCACATTAATTAATTTAATAATTAATTCCCGCTGTCATGACAAATAGCGTGTTTTTATGAAACAATAAGTATCAAAAGATTGATAGTAGTTTAAGTCTGATTTCTTAGTGAAATTAATTCCAACGACCACTATTGGATTTAATGGTAAAAATATTTTCTAATATTACTTTAAAACCAATTAAAAAGATAATCTAATAATATAAATAAATTATATTAAAAAGAGGTTTTGAATTAAAATACAACATTTTACACTATTCATTAAAAAATGAACTTTATCGGAAAAATACCAAAAAATTACACAAAGTAAAATTTGATGTCCCGATTCTAAAGAAGAGTTTTATTTGGTCCAAAAGAATGTATAAGAGTGATCAAAACTATATTTAATGACATTTCTCCATCAAAAGGCGATAAGTGAACCTTTAGTGAAAAATAGGGTATAAAAGCCTAAAATTGAATTCTTTCCGTATTTTAAGCCTTAAACTTTTATTGGATAAATGTAAAAACATTTAAAAAACATATATAATCATATTTTAGTTATTTCTATCCATTCCCACCAATACAACGGCTACCTGTTAACTACCATTTAAAATAATCTTATTTTATTATTAGAGTGCAACGTAAGATTCCCAAGAAACTCGTTGTTGCGTGTTGGGTACACCATTGAGCATAGTGTCCCCTTTAAAGTCATATTAATATTTCATTCACAAATATGGATTAATATGAAAGTGTCATATTCTTTATTTACCTAGGGTGTTACATCCTTCCCCCCTTTTGGAAATTGCGTCCTCACAATTTTAAAATTGGGCTTGGAAACATCCTTGAAAGTCCCACATCGTAACAAGAGTCGGTAAAACAATCACTTTAAAAGAATGGGAGTGAAGTACAAATGTCACACAAGTTAACCCATACTAGGATTCCATGTATGAAAATATGGACATGGAGGAAAAAACAAAGGGTCTTGTTCTGATGGAGAGTGGTAGGAAACATGTTTTGGAGAAAGTTAACCATGAGAAAATCACAAACATGTGATGGGTTAAACGGTGTTCGATTCCCCAGTAAGAATAGTTAATAGACAACATTTTTGTTTTAAGTTACTTTTTATTGAGGAATTTATTCATAAGGAAACATAATCGCTTATCATGTTGACTTTCAACTTTTATTAGATTTCTTACACAAACACATATTTTCTCCAAAAGGCGAGTATTTATGAAGACTTGTTCACCTTAAGAGTACTATAATCGACTTCTAGAGAATCACCTAATCCACAAAAGAGAACTATATACTTCCCATATCTTTAGACCTTAACCATAACCAAAACTAAAAGGCTAGTACAAGATCAGATAATCCAGAAAAGGATAACCCTTTATAAAAAGAAAATATATTCTTAATATCCAAAATTTGTCAAACAAAACCCAAAGTTCAACAATGATCATTTGATAAACAATTTGCCTATAAAATTCTTCAAAGAAAACCAATCTAAGATTGAAACCGAAATATTTGAAGGATTTATTCAGATAGTCTTCCAAGTTAAATTGTAACATTTATCTCCAAACAACATCAGTTGCTTATAAAGTCTCATATTGAAAAGTAATTAACCTAATCACATATCCTCCATGATAGGTTAATCATTTTAATAAATAACCCAAAATCAACTTACTCTTAATTCATAAAATCATATAACTAAAAATAATCAGTCAAACTAACCAGGGACTTCACGTAGTCTAGTGGTAGGCGTTAAATACCAGTCACACTTTGGTTGTGGATTCGATTCCCGCAGCTTTGTCCGACGCGACGGGTAGTCACACGGTCTGCATGTTGTCCTTTTTCCAAAACTATATAATTCTCAAATCATTCCCCGAAAAGGGATAAAATCATCAAAAATAACCATAACATAATTTAACCTCAAATTTTATCTCATGACTTTCTCTTCAATCATATAGTAACCCATAATTACCTCAAAAGTAAGGATCATATAAACCCAAATGGTTCTTTATAACTATGTCCACAAAAGAAAAGATAACTATTCCTTGAATACAATTTGCCTGTATTAAACATCAGGGTTACACATAATATAAAAAGTCTTCTAATGTAACCCATCATCAAAAGAGACCTAATACTCTTAAGAATTTCACCTTAACTCTTGAAGCCCTTATATGTTGACATCTTACTCATTCAACATTCTTCATGATCCATTAACCATTCCTTTCCAACTTATTCTGAAATACCTCTTTCCTACAAAAAAAATCAGGAATCATATCCTATGATTCTAAAATAGGAAAACAATAGTCATGAAATAATACATACCTTTGATTGGTCATTCTCAGTTTCTTCATCCTCAATCGGAATGGCATTAGGTATTGGTAAATGAACATTTGTATGCTTTTGGTAACCCCATTCATGAAACTTCTTCATAGGACATGTGTTTGCATAATGACCATGCACACCACATTTAAAACATCCAATTGATCCCTTAGAAAGAACTTCTTTCCCTTTCCTCGAGTCAACTAGATGCTTCCTTTTTCCATGGCAGGTTCTTGCTTTATGACCTTCATTTCCACATCTATAGAATATTTCTGTCCCTTTGAAACATTTTCCTAGGTGTTTCTTTCCACATCTTTGACAAATAGGTTTTTGAACACACTTACCTTTTTGATTATTAACTGTACTTCTGTAGGGATTTGTTTCTTGTATATATGATGCCTTAGAGAAATCACCAAAGTTTAGGAGGTAAATCTTGACTCTAGATAGTTGGTTGAGGATAATAACAAGATTTCTCATTCCAGCTCCCATATCATTCAGTTGCTTGCTCAAAAAAACTGTCACAGTTTCCTTCACATCCACTATTACTTGGGTGCCTGCTAGATCCTGCCATTTACTAAAACCAAAAAGGTCAGTGTGAGTATATAAAAAACACCATCAAGTACTAAGGAAGAAGATAAACACTAAGATATACTTACTCATTCACTTTATCTAAAACTAAGACTTTTTCTGAAATCCTAACCATTATGGTAGTGCTACTTATGCTTAAAGAATACCCTAACCTCTAAAGTTATCTAAACCGACCTTTGATACCAACTATAAGGCCCCAGCCTTAAAACTTACATAATCTTCTGTTATCACAAGATTACACATTGAGGATCTTTTCAGGTTTAGAGTTTTAGAGAATTAGATCATGAAACTTGCATTACATTCCACCTTTAAACAAAGTGGTTACATAAAAGACAGGATTCATTCTTCCCATCAATGGAAACACATTTAAAATAAATCTTGGATTCTTTCTTGACACATCCTTGACTCTTTCATCTTATCATGTACCTTCCCCATGACCTGTGAAAATCATTTCAAAAAACTTAGGATGAGCATAAAAAGCTCAGTAAGGGATACAAAAAAAAAATGAAAACTGTTAGTTTTTCAAACATCATGTAAACCATGTATACTCTATCAATGTAATACCTTCACCTTCATGAAGTAGTAAAAACTCTTCACTGAATAAAGTATCATTACTTACCTTTTTGTAACAAAAGGATTACCTTGAAACCCATATAAAGAACACATAACATATATAAAGGTAACTTGGGACATAAACATACTTAAGTGGATTAACCATATGGTCGACTTCCACACATATCACTTAATGGAATAGCCATACAGCCAATTTCCATACATACTTAATGGAATATCCATACGGCCGACTTCCACACCCAATGCAATGGAGGTTATAACGGAACCACCCGTCCTGGTATTCACGACACCACCCATCATATGTTTTATCACGTAACCACCCGTAAAATGTCCAAGTACCATCATTACAAATAAAATATTGAAAATATAAACATTTCAATAACAACATTTCATTTTCAATCACAATAAGTAATTCTAAGACATTGAATTAATCAATCTACTTTCAAAACCCATTTAAAAGAGATTTTTGAATCAAAGTGTCCCATACCACTTTGAAGCTTTTAGTGGAATTATAATTTTAATACATTAATTTCCATATAAATAAATAATTAAAACCATTTTGAATACATGGACATTAAAGATAAAGATTTAGAATAATGAATCTTTAAAACATTTAAAACGGTATTTTTGTTAAAGAGTTTTTAACAAAATGAGAGACTCTTGAATACAAATAATTACAGAATAACATTTAATCCGAACTTTATAATATCATGAGAATACATGGATTCATGATATAATATGTCAAAGGACAGTATACACACCATATAAGAGTGAATTGGTGCATAACAACAATGAAGTCTCAAAATGTAGAATGAGATGAAATCCATTATAAAGAAGGTATCCTTAAATTAAGGATAAATCAATCTCATAATTATGTGTGAAAAAAATAAATACACCCAATATAAGTGGATATTATGTGTAAAACAATCAAAGGTCATTCACACATATTCAAAGGATGACATATTCAATAACTACATGTTGAACCCAAAGAAATCGAAATTGTGTTAAGAAGTTCCCTTGGTAAAATTTGACAGCCTAACGGCGTCACATAAAATTTTACAAAAAGGGTTGATGAGAGAGAAAAAGGGTATATCATCACATGGACATAAAATTTACATAAATATGTATATATAAGAACATATCCCAAAATAATAGTATGTGAATTAAAAGACATAACAAAAGAAGTCTTTTAAAAAGAGGAGGGTGAAAGATCCCCTTACCGAGTTGGGTAAATTTCAAAAAGTACACCCCATGGAAGAAGGGTCATACAATGAAGATGTAAATACCCATGAATGAAATTATACAACACAAATTGTATAATAATGGGCAGTACATACACCACTCAACGGAAATAGTGGAAAATGTAGCATAAATGTCACGGAAATAATGTGAGATGAAAAATGCCTTACGAAAACTCGGCAGCCTAACGGCGCCACAAAAAATGGATTGATGAGATCAAATAGGGTCTCTCATCATATTAACATAAAGTTTACAGAAAGAGGTATATAAAAGAACAACCCACAACATAACAAATATGAGCTTAAAAGAAGTGACAAAAAGGAGAGTACTTAAAAAGAAAGAGAGAGGTTAGATATCTTACGAAAATTCGGCAACCTAACGGCACCACCCAAAACATCCAAAAATGGATTGATGAGAGAGAATAGGTTCTCTCATCATATGAACAGTAAAAATTACAGTAAGAGTAATATAAAATAACATCCCAATAACATGAAAGATGATCTTTAAATGGAATGACATTAAAGAGTGTACTTAAAAAGAATGAGAGGAGTAAGATCCCTTACCTCTTATCCGACTTGACCCGACCGTTCTTTAATCTCCTGAATAATAAACTTGAGTTAATCTCTAAATGCATAAGAACCTTTTTCAAGTTAGTTATCCCTTTTTATACCATGTTATGAACATCATTTAATCATTTAAGTTAATAATGTTCATTTTGTTGGTATTTGGTTCTTATGTCAAAAATAGACTTCTTACACTTACATGTTGTTAATTTGGTCAAATGATCATTATATACAGAATGATATTAATTATTTGGATAACATATATATCATATATATTCATCATATACCTGTATTTATAATATTACATCACATTTTGAGGTATGAAATGAAATGCACCGTTCATGGAGACGGTAAGTCGTACGTACGCATGAACGCTACTTCCATTTCTATTTCATATTTTCTGGAATGGAATCATAATGATATAAGAGTATATTATAATTCTAGTATAATAACATATATAATATCATTAACTTTATCCTTTACACATCCCACATATGGTATTAACGAATCAAATCACTTTCAGGGGGCGGTAGTCCGCACTTCCTAAAATGAAGATATCGCGTATACCCATAATGGAAGCCATAAAGGTAAGCCAAAAATGAAAAATACAGAAGCTTAAGTAAAGAATAAACATAGTATATATCATATATAAAAATAGTGACATCATAATGGCCACCTTTGAAGGTGTTAAATGAGTATTGAACAATCATCGTTTCGGGAGACAGAATTTCGCCATCCACGGAAACCGTATGTTCTTTAACCATTTGATGTAGTTGTGTGAGAGTGTATCTCGAATAAATATTATAACAACATCCTAGTATATTTAAGATACTGGTTTTGTTACAAAAGAAGTAAATAAAATGATTTTAGGGGGTTGGAGAAGCAAAATAAAACAAATGAACATGAGAGAATGAATTACCTTTAAAAGTGTAACTCCTTTTGATTTGAGACTAAAGGCTTCCTTTGAAAGGATTATTCCCAAAGGGAATCCTCTAGGATGAGGATAGGGATGTGGAGAGAGTAAACGGGCAGGGTATGGACGAGCCAAAGGCTTGAGGAGTGTGTGAAATGAGGTAGAGGTGGGGGCCTTTTATAAGAGGAGAGGAGGGGCACTTTTGGAAATCACGAAACTATTATTTTATTTTCAATAGTGTTTCGGATTTTTAAGGTCCCACATTGATATATTTCGAAGATAAGATTATAAGGCTTCTAAATATTCCCATCCAATAGTTTTTTGACAAGTGTAGGTTTTAGATATTACATTATCTTCCCATTTTATTTAAATCGTTAAATAATGAGGTCATCGCTGCATCATCATGATGTCATAAATAATTTAATTTATTTAATGTATAAAAATTATAAAAAAACAATATGATGTAGGAAATAATTTTAGATTTCTAATGAATATTTATAGTCAAAAGTTTTACTTGTATAACCCCATTAAAAAATTGTTTTAGTTAAACAATTTATGTTAGTGTCATTTTCGCCTTTTTTTTTAAAAAAAGGCATTAAAGTCATTAACTCACCCAAGTGGCTCCATGGGGTCCCCTAAATCGACCCATGGGTTTTATTGGTCGGCCATGACTCACCCAATAGTTGTAGGACAAGTGTCATGGTTTTTTCATATTTTTATAATATCATTTTTACCTTAAATTACACTAATTACCTCTAATCGGGATTAATGAAAAAAAAGTTACTATTCACCAAAAAAAATATTTTCATCCCATTGAACCACATTTTACATAATAATGACAAGCATGTATGTCAGATTTTTAAAATTCAATACACAAGTGTGGTAAACATTCATTTAACTGAAAAAATCAGTTTGCTTGATTACCACTTAGTGGTTTCACTATTCATCAAAAATAGGAGTTTTTTAGAAAATTACCAAAAAATCACTCTAAGATATATTCCATATCCCGAATTCAAAAATGAAGTTTATTTTACAAAATTCAAATCATATAAGCCACATTAATTAATTTAATAATTAATTCCCATTTTCATGAAAAATAGCGTGTTTTTATGAAACAATAAGTATCAAAAGATTGATACTAGTTTAAGTCCGATTTCAAAGTGAAATTAATTCCAACGACCACTATTGGATTTAATGGTAAAAATATTTTATAATTTTACTTTAAAACCAATTCAAAATATTATCTAATAATATAAATAAAATAGATTAAAAAGAGGTTTTGAATTAAAATACAACATTTTACACTATTCATTAAAAAATGAACTTTATCGGAAAATTACCAAAAAATTACACAAAGTAAAATTTGATGTCCCGATTCTAAAGAAGAGTTTTATTCAGTCCAAATGAATGTATAAGAGTGATCAAAACTATATTTAATGAAAGTTCTCCATCAAAAGGTGATAAGTGAACCTTTAGTGAAAATTAGGGTATAAATGCCTAAAATTGAATTCTTTCCGTATTTTAAGCCTTTACCTTTTATTAGATAAATGTAAAAACATTTAAAAAACATATATAATCATATTTGAGTTATTTCTATCCATTCCCACCAATACAATGGCTACCTGTTAAGTACCATTTAAAATAATATTATTTTATTATTAGAGTGCAACGTAAGATTCCCAAGAAACTCGTTGTTGTGTGTTGGGTACGCCATTGAGCATAGCGTCCCCTTTAAAGTCATATTAATATTTCATTCACAAATATGGATAAATATGAAAATGTCATATTCTTTATTTACCTGGGGTGTTACACTGATTGTTCGCATCAAACAGAGGAGACCTTCAGTTGACTCCTTCGACAGATTTGTGTTTTCCTCATGGGACCTCCAAGAAAGGGAGATAGTTTGGTTACTTGACAGACACCACATCATGATTCGTTTTGAATCGGAGGAGGATCTAATCAAAACCTGGTCGACGGCCCCTCGTATCTGCAACGATATTCGATTCTTTTTCCTGTGATGTCCTTCGACTTTCATATGGACCATGATTCTCCCTCTACAATGGTTTGGGAAAACCTCTCTAACCTTCCATTAACTTTCGAAAATCCATCTATTATCTAAATATTGGGTATCCTCATTGGGAGATTCTTATGCACAGATAGCCGAATGGAGGAAGCGTGTCATCCGGTTAATCCCCGGGTCTGTGTGGAAGTTAATGCTTCTCGGTTACCTTTTTATTTTTTTGGATTACCATTGGAGAGGAATATAGATGCATGAAAATGGTAATTTATGAAAATTGGACATAACATTGTTAGTCATGAAATCGACCGGGCCACTCCCTGGATGTTTGCCAAAGGAGACCTTCAACCCAAGTGGAGACTCATTGTGGGGGTTCTCAGGTCCCATCAAGGTTGGAGGAATGTTCAATAGGTAAATAACCTCAAGTGTTTGGGGGATCCGATCTAGAATAGAGGGAGAATGGTTCAGATAGTGGCAGAAGGGTTCAGTCACCGCGTCTGTTTGAGCATGATGTCTTGGAGGGAGTTAGCAAGGGGTATGAGGTTAGTTCTCTTGGTCCTGTGGTGATGGAAGAGTTGGAGTTGGAACCCAACCCAGTGGTGTCTGAAGTGTTTAGAAGTCTGAGGCAAGACTTGGACGGGCCTTCCAAGATGTGTTCACGGAAGGAGGACAATTTTAATCATGATGTGAGTCATGTAGAACCTCATAGGAATGGAGCTGTGGATGAGAGTGTACAACTGGATGAAGAAGAAGGGGTTGTGACCGCTATGGAGGTGGTCGGCTCCGACAAGAATGGAGAAGATGGAGGTTCTACTCTACCAGTGATGCCTCAACTTCAACTGAACAACAGGTTCAATGGACTCTCAAAAGTATGTTTTCTCACTGATCTTGTGGAATCTGGAGGTGTGGATGAGAGCTACTAGGAGATCCAATGGAATGAACGGTGGGGTTGCGAGGAGATCTCTACCCCAGTAGAGGATCTCCCTAGAGGGACTTAGAGAATTTTCAAGACAAAGAAGTGGATATTATGATAGTGGTAGAGGGTGAGGGGAAGGAAGCTCCTAAAGACATTGGAGCTACGAGTAGGTGCCTTTCGGTGATAGAATGTAACCCTCCTGGCCTGAGGAGGGGCAAGGACAAGGGGTTCAAGGATATCTTTGGGGTAAATAATACCCGAGTGACATGGGCATCTGGTCCTTTAGTGATATTGTTCAAGGTGGGGAATAGAGGATGAATGAGGATGTTGGAACATTGTTGTCCAACCCAATATGAAAAAAGAGGAAGGATTATTCTTATCTTCCACGTCCGGAGAATACCAGAGCTTCATCTAAGGTAGATCACGGGGTGATCCTTGAATTAAAAAAAGACAACATATCCCTGTAATCGTGTCAGGGGTAGCTCTCTCTGGATCAAATGAGGATCCGAGACCAATGTGATAATATCTGGAGGTAATATAATCTAGATTCTGAATTGGAATTGGCCACTGTTGAGGACTCATGTGTCGGGTGTGATGATGAGTATGGTTATTATGATTATTAGTGGTTGGGATGGTATGTTATTGTTTTTTGTTTTCATACTCTTTGATGTTGGATTGTGTCGGTTGTGTTCATGTGTTGTTTGTGACCCATGGTTTCTCACTTTTTTTAAAAGTGTTTGGATATAAAAATATTATTTTTCAGTCAATAATGTTCCATTATCATTATACACATACAAGTTATATTATAAGAAACACTCAATAATACCATATCTAGGATTCAGTACCAATAACATAAGATGTTACAGTTACAGTTTTTTTTTGAAAACTCACAACAAATGTTTTCACCATATCTGATTTCCCAATGTACATAACAAAAATATTATTTTTATACTCAACCATGACTATCCATGGACACAATATTATTCAGTAAAATAAGAATACCATTTTACTATCATTATGTTCAGTACTATTTTATCATTTACAATTTTACATCAATCAATTTTTAATAAATTATTTGCCAAATATTTATTAGAAACAATCCCTTAAATAATATATATAATAAATTTATCAAAAGAAAATTCCATATTCAAGGAAACATATTAGAACAAGGTTTGTCTATGTATCCCATGTATGAGTCATCCCATAATAATCATAGAGTGTATAGAATGTCTCTGACATACAAAATTTTTGATACGTACCATCACATGAGAAAAAATTTCCAAAAAAAATAATATCACTTAAAAACTATGTCACCAAAGGTGAAGTAACATTAAAAATGTTAAAAATAGTACATCAAAAACCAAAATCCCACTCAGGGAATTCAGGGTTTCTCTTACTCAAGGGTTCATTACTCAATTTAATGATCTTGTCACCGAGGCCTAACACATCATATTCATCACAACAAACATCCCAAATAGTAATTCATTATAAAGAAAATAGTATAATACAACTTCATCACATCCCATCCTCAATTATCGAAAATATATTCATCAATATAGTTAGTCACATAAATGTGGGAATTCTTACAAATAATCCAAATGTTGTAAACTATGAATTAGGGTCCAATGTAAAATGATGGGATACTGTACCATCGATAATAGAATAATTAAATAATATAATTAATAATAATAAAAATAAAAATATCATGTAATCGTTACATATTAGATAACCAACCCAAAACACTGGGTTAAATCCCACAAACAGTAGTAGTTAAAAATTTGATGTTATAGTGCTATTTTTTTCCTAGAAAACTAAAAATAATGTCACAATATTAATCCCCAAATCAGGTCCCAACATCATCCCAAGTACCCTAATCCATACTCAATCAAAAATCACATCACATCCTTCTATCATTGGGCCCTTTCACTTAACCTGACCCAGAACATTGAAATCATCTCATGTTCTAATGTATCTTCAACTATTTTCTAAGTATAACATAGTAGGACACTACTAAAGCTCAATAATTCAGTATCAGATCTCATAATAGTATATGAAAAAGTATGATTAATTACAGATATGAAAATAACATACATGAGATTCATGAATAAATATTTTTGTACAATCCTTTAGGGATATCATGTTCTTTTATGATAGGAAAACGACAAATCCTTTATCAACCAACCACATATGTATGAACAAACTAATATTATTTTTTCACACAATACTCTATAGATGGATGTTCACATAAAAGTTCAAGTTATTAGGATTCATGGTATTTTAATGAATCATAATAGGAACCCATGTAATATCAAAACAATATATTTTTGGAGCATCTGTCAAGAATCCCATTCATGGTCATAAACTATATTCCTTGAGTAGTAGTTTTTCTAATCCAATTGAAAACAATAATACTGTCACGACCCGTCCCCCGGGGCCCGTATCGTGACTACCCCACACCCGCCTTCCATAGGCCAGGGGCTGGCGATTAGAACAGAAGACGTAAATCCCTATCTGGGAAAGCATTTTCTTTATAACTGTAAACAAACACCTGAGACTACACAACTGGAAGAAAAGCATTATGTAAAACTGTATACAAACAATAGTTTTGGATAGTAAAAGGGGCCAAAAATACAAGCCCAGCACGAATGTACAAGTACAACAGAAATCATGTACAATTAAAGAAAAGTAATGTAGCTACTGGGTTGTCCTCTGGGGTTCCTACCTGAATGGTAGGTATAGATGGCCTCCCCATCTCTCCACAACTGCCCGTCTCCTCCGTGTACCGTCACGTCGAGTGGTCCACCTCTAGGTACCATCTAGTCCAAATACGCATTGTGACAGTCCACATTGTCTGTCATCTGCATCCAACACAATGAGGTGAGAGCATAGTCCATGCAGGGGTGTGTATATTGATACTTAGTAGGGACCTCGAGACCCTTAAGGTCTCACAAATAAAGAGAAACCAAAAAGTACGAAATCAATGGATAACCATAACTTAGGCATATGCCCAAACATATACCTATGTTATCTAGTAACCCATATCAATCATGAGGAAAACACAAAAGTCATTGAATCTGCTCAAACCAGTATTTTCATTATCAAAACCACGACTGCTGGAAAACACTCCCTATGTCGAGTATAATGGGCCTATTGAAACACCAAGGCACTTCTTACTAACCTTGGAATGCTGAGGTACTCCTCCTGTCGAGTATCGCGGGTCTGCTTCCAACTACCAGGCACTTTTCCACTATTAGCCTGCCGCCAACTACCAGGTGCTCCCCATAATAGCCTGCAGAGTTACTCCTCCTACTGAGTACCATGGGTCCGCCACCAACTACCAGGCTCTCCTCCGCTATGGGTCTGCCGCCAACTACCAGGCGCTCCCCACTGGGCTAGTCGAATCACTCCGAGTCGAATCAGTCAAGCAATTGTCATGTCTGAAAACTACTAGGTCTCCGCATTCTGTCTGCTCATCACTAAAGGGATCCACTCCATGAGTTGCTGGGAAATAGTCCAACTATCACGAAGTTCCATGAATAAGTATCTCAAAGTTCTGCCATGTCATAGGGGTCTCAACGCAATAGACGATGCATCAATCGGACGCCCTGTTTGTTAATTATTAGCTTTTTAGTCCCTGGGCCTGGTTGGATTCGTGTATGATCCAACCTGACCATAACTCAAATATACCCCAAACTCTAGTGGGATATACACAAAGGGACGGCTATGCTCCATGAATACCGGTGCTACAAATGGTTCGTCAAACGGACATCTGGTGCCAATGATATGGCCAAAGAAAGGAAAGGGGGTAGTAATGAGTAGAGGCCTGGTCTGACCCCATTGGACCAACTCGGCCCAACCCAGACTCGGCCAACCAGGTCGGGGTCTACCCTGTCAGACCCGCTGGGTATCACCCAGTACGTTGGGCGGGTCAGCTCGTTAAGTTTGGCCCGGTACGCTGGGCCCAGCCTAGCGGACTGCAAGGGCGGTTCAGCCTGGAGGTCGCCATGTAGGCGACTTGGCCCGAAGGTCGGGTCCAGTTCAACCCAATGTGTTTCGAGGGCATGGCTAGGCCGGTTCGGCCAGGTTACCATAATGGGGGCTGGGACACCGACTCGGACGGTTGGCTGCGAGTGTGTCGGGATGGCGTGAGGGCACCAGGTAGGGCGTGAGGCCAACTAGGAGGTCGTGGCAGGGGCTGGGTTGGCCATGATAGGGGTTGGGCAGGTCACAACAGGGCACCTGGCATACCACTATAGGGCACTGTGGATGGCGTCACAGGGCACCTGGGATGCCGGGTATGGTGAAACAGGGCACTGGGGAGCACACATGGCAGCTCGTGGGGGCGCGAGCATAGTTCCAACAGGGCTAGACATGTCGTGGGGTAGGCCATGAGTTCGACCAGGGTGTGCGTCGGGCACGGCATGGGGCGTCAGGCAAAGCACCGGTGAGGTCGTGGGTAGGCGGGTCGGGAGCCGCTCAGCCGGTAGTGTTCGGTCAGGAGCACCGGTGGGCCGTGGGGGCGGCGCGATTCATGGAGGTCGCGGATAGCACGGCCTTCTCCGTTACTTCCTTCGTCGTCGTCTCTTTATCTCTATGCCGGAAAAACATCACAAAAGGATTGACAGAGGATGTCAGGACATGTCGGTTGGCCCACACCCTCCGCGTTTAGGGTTGATAACAATTGTTCAACTGAGAGGAAGGAATTTGAATGTCAATCATTTGTAATACTTCACATCGATTCATTTCAACGAAGAGGAGAAAAGAAAAGGAAAAAACTAACTTGCAATAAACCCAACCATGCTCGATGTTTGTCAAAGATAGTGCAAGGAGACGTTCTTCGATCTGTTGAAGACATTGCAGAAGTAATATGTCTCACAACGGTTGTCGTAGATACTCTACGTCGTTAGGATTCGATGAATGGATTCGAATAAAATCGTCACCAGCATTCTTCTCGTTCTTCGTTCTTCGTTGGGAGGAGCGTTCTTCATTGGAAGAACTTTTCTCCCAATCTTTCCTCTTCTCAAATTCCACAAAATTCCTAGCAAAAATAATATTATATTGAGTCGTCCAATATTACATTGGCATAATAATTCAAAAGGAGAATTAAATTATGTAGGATACCCTAATTAATTCACGAGAGGTAGGCACATTTATTAAAGGGGTTGTCTACATTTAATTGAGGGGGTTGGCTCGAATTAATTAAATGTAATGGTGGAGAGGATCCAAGGTTGGCGGAACCATTAAGTGGGGAGTTCAAAGATTATCCTCACTTAATGAAGAGTTTCAAGGGGTTAAAAGTCAGGTATTCCCCACCTCATTTATCCGGCCTTGGGAGGCTGAGTTCGGGTAGGACCCACCACCATAACCACTCATTGGAGGTTGAGGTGTGGTGGCCCCCATCGCTAACCTCCTCTTGAAGGTTTTAACCTCCACACACCCAAAGGCGGCTTAAATAAATAAATTTTTTTCACACTTTATTTTATAATTTATTTTATAAAAAATCCAAAAACTTACTTTTATTCTTGACCAACTACCATCGAGGTGAAAGTATTCTTAAGTTAATACTAGCACTACGTGTTCAACAGTGCCCTCAGATTTCAATTCCGAGCACCAGTTGAACTGATATAAAAACCATCTAATACATTTTCTGAACGTACTCGAACAAAACTTCAGAAATTGATTCCGGAGACACCGGGCCTCGGAATCAATCCTCGTAAAATTTTGTGGACTCGTAAAATTCTCATGAATTAAAACAAATTACATTGGATTTTCGGGTCTTTATAAAAACATTTCCCATGTTAATCATACCATTATTCCTATTTTCATAGGTTCATAATCAACCAACATTTAATATATAATATCAACTATGGTTAACCATGGACATCTATGATTAATATCATGGTATATTTCATTAATAACCCAAAATTACAATTCCATAGTTATTTTATTTAAACAATTATTCATATAACAAAAAATATAAATTTTATTTAATCATATTTAACACATGTACATATCCATTTTTCAATTTAACAATAATTACCTCTATAAAATCTATGTATTTTTTAGTTTATATGGCAATCCAAACAACGACCCATAAACTACTATATGTTCAACAATATGAAAATCATGTTTATATTTATAAACCATCTATTAATGTTTTTCAAAAACAAATTCCATTTCAATTTATTGTAAAACCCCATGTGTGTCCTTATTACTAATATTATATTGATAAATAGACCTGTCATTGTCTGTAAAGATTCTTATTCATCTATTTAAATATCAATTTACTTTTATAATTAATGGGAACAAATACATATAATGATAACATGAAACATGACCACATTAATAAGAAATACATCAAAAATATAATAAATTTCTTATAGAACGATGTAGTTATGATATTAGGTAATAATTTATGGATCCCTAGACCTTGATTCAAGATAAAGAAACCACCACCATTATGTAAATAATTCCATTTAATTTAGGATCAGGAGATTTTTAAGATGAGAACAACCCTTAGATTAAAATAATATAAAAAACACCCCAAATAAACTAATATAAAAGGATACTCATCCTATAATGATATGTTTGCAATTGGATTTCACAATAAGACAGTTGTCTTTTAATAAAGGCAAACCTTGGGGGAAATGTTTATATTCTCATGACAGAAAAATAAAAAAATTGACTCTTTTATTGATGCACACATTTTGGCTATAAAATTAGAAACTATGATCCAATAATACTTTCTATACTATAAATAGGATTACCATGTTTCATGCTCTCTTTGGATACCCACACACTTTACCAACCCATATAGATGTTGTATGAATGGATTTTTGAACCATAAAAGTTTTTCCAATGCCATATGCATTATTTAATAACCCATAAAGAATTCAAATGAATGGTTATATCCATATATAAATTATATATGTCCCATCCAGGAATATATTTTTTCTCTTATTATCCCCTTTAACCTGGTGAACATTCTAAGAACAGAGCTAGAAGTAACCATGTGTTAATCATTACCAATTAAATATAAAAACTATTTCCCACTTTATCATGTCCTAAACCCCTGGGGCACTCGATACACATTCTATACATATCATTGTCAATCCATAATAAATTTTATGTTATTTATTCAATGATTAAAAAAATACCACTATAAATGGATCAATATTTTTATTTGTATATTAATTTTTAATTATGATCATGTTCTATTTATGATAAGAAACAATAAATAAAAACAGATATTACATTTATTGTCAATAAATATAATGAATACTATGGAAAAGAAAATTTTAAAAAATTAAATTAACCACTATGACCTAATAATTTTTTTTAACTCATTACCATTATCTTAAACCATATTATATAGTGTATTTGATAATAATAAAGGAATTAGAGTAACATAAATATCTATCATTACCTATATTTTTATCATATTATGATCCTAATATAATATTAATGCTAAATATGTCAATGTGTTGTACAACTTATGTCACACTGTACATCAAACATAATAAAAAATATTTATAACAAATTATTTATAATGATATAATAAAGAATGAGATGATAATTTATAATTTGTTATTACATTTAGATGACAATTAATTAGTATTAGTTAGTTTTTAAAAAAAAATTAAAGAATTAAATTTATATTTGATAATATAAAATTCAAATTTGAACACCTCAAAATTTTCTCCAGATTTATTTTGGGATTCTCTAAAATAAAATATTTTAGTTGAAAATAAAAAATATACCACTCACTTAATAACTCAAAAGTATACTTTTTATTAAAATGGATAATATTTAACATAAGTGTTTGATGTGATAAAACTAAAAGAGTCACTATAGATAATGATGTTTCAATCATGAGAGAGGGACTCGATACATTAATACAAAATTAGATACTCTATAGAACTTCTTTTAATGTGAATAAAATCATATAGAAAATAAAATATCCTTTATATGTGAATAATGTAAATATTATTATCAATTAAGGGACTACACTTCATGGTGAAATAATCATAGAACCACAAGGTGATGACATTTTCATAAATACGACCAACGAGTATCTAAGAAAATGTATCAATTATAGATATATTGATGTGGTAACACATTAACAGTTAATGACCAATGTGGATAAATATAGTATCAAAAACATCTAAAACACCCCATTATATTAAAATAACAAAATCCAAATACCAAAAAACCTATAACATGATGCACCACCCCACTGCCATTCAATACTCCAAGAGAGAATGATAAATTTATATTAATCATCATCCTAAAAATGGTTTTCATCAATCTAACACATCAACATTTCATAGCCTTATTACTTACATATTTTATTATTCAATTTCCATGGGAGGATCTCCCTGATATAAGGTGATATATCATGTCTTATAATAAATTTACATGTTTTTATAAAAATGAGTTCAACCAAAACAAAATAGAAAGTTGTGAGAAGTTTTTAACTTCCTTCATTTTAGTTAATATCCCCAAAAGCACACAATGCACCACATATGATTCTACAGTGCATCATTAATAATAGTTTTTTTGATAGCATCACTTTTTTGTGACATTGAATATTTGTTAAATTTTTTTATTTTAAACATAAAAAATTATAACGTAAATTAATTCTATAAAAATACAATTTGAATATTTAGAAACATTAATATCATTATAGAAAATCATGAAATAATTTATAGAAAGTATTTTTTATATGATACTTTATTTAAAATTTATAATCCAAAATGTATAGCACAAAAATATATTATACATTCAAATAAAAATTTTATGATTAAAAATCATAATTTTAATATCATTATTATAAATAAAAATCATATTTTTTTCCCAAACCTAATATTTATGTATGAAAACACACTTTTTTAAATATTGTATTTTTATGTTTATATTTAAAAAATGTAATTCTTATTTCCATTCACATAGAGTTTTTATATGAAAAAATTGTAATTTTTTCATAATAATTTTCAAATTATATAATATATCTAATTTAGAGTTTTTTACACAACTTATATTATTTAGGTTAACAATAATTGTCATGATAATGGAGAAAACATTATTTTAAATTTATTATATTATTTTCAAAAAATATTGGTTTCTAATAAATTAAATATAAACAAATTTTATAATTATTATAACATTATGTATATACATATATTAAAATTCATTTAATATATAATATAAAATAATTAAATTAATAATCAAAGTTTGCAAAATGTCATTTTTCTACAAAATATATGGTATAATTTATGATGTAGTTGTTTTATATTTAGTAATTGAACATATTATCATGAGGAAAAATTTGATTCCATCTATAAAATATTCTATTATATGTGTTATTGTTCATTTTAAATAAAACATAAAGTGACATAGTTAAAATATAGTTTCCTAGTTTCAAAGTATAAGGATATAATATAAAATTATATTGATTCAAAAATATGAACAAGAAAAATTAATGTGGCAAAATCAATTGATGTTTCTTTATCATTCAAAATAATCCCCAAAATCCCCCATTTAAAATCCCAGATTCAATTTTACTTTGAATACTTACATGAAATTATAAAAAATAACTTTTGTTTCTAAAAGTGTAATTTTCATCTATTATAAAATTTGTTCAATTTCTGCCATTGAAATATACACCCTCAATAAAAAAATACATCATAATCTAATTTTTTTCAACTCTTATATTTCTACCACACTCCATTAGGACCGTGGTTTCACTATGTAAGACTAATTGCTTCAATTCCAAAAAGATTTCCATGAAAAGATCAAGTCTCTAATGTAAGTATTATCTCTTTATTTTTTTATTCTCCATTATAATCCTCTTAAAGATATAATATATTCATAAATCATTAATTACTTAATTTTCATAATTATACTTATTTGTTTTTATATTTTGTAAATGATAACTATTTATTCCTATACATCCTAAAAAAGTTTCTTTAGTGTATGGAATGAATTAGGACCTCCCCAAAACGATGCTTTATATTTTTCAAAACATCCACTCATAGATGATATTTTTTTGAAATGTATAAATACATATTATATATATTATTAATCAATAATTTTGAAATTTGAAATTTGTATGTTTGTTTTTTACATCAAATTTTATGATAAATTAAAGCATCTAACATGAGTACAAGTTTCATGTTGTCTCCATGAGTAAGTATTTTAATTTTTACTAACTAACCGTAACGGATTCCTTAAAAAATATATTAAAATTTTAAAATTTATTAAATAAATGTTTTATGGGTATGGATATTATAGAAATATTTAATGAAAATTTATACCACATCCATCATACATATGGTGTTATAAATGAATGATCAAATAGCCTCAGCTTACCAACATCTGCTGGAACAAATATATTTGATGTAAATTAATTCTGATGATAAATGGAAAATATAAAATAAAATAATGAATAATAACTTTCCTGTGAAATTAATTAATAAATATAAATATATAATTCATCATTTTCGGGATGCATGAAGAACAAATCTAGAACAATGTAATTTTTTAGTCCCAATTCCCTTTTATTATAAATTATTATATTTTAAATATTGTTTACTGTTTTTGTTGTACATACCCCCCATAAAATATATTTATATTATTATTTTATTACATTTCATTATATTATGTTTCCCAATTCATGTGTACTTTCTAATGGAATTTTGGTTCCAATCTTCTAATGTTTGTAAGGGGTTTTATGTAAAATTCCCCTCATTTCCATAATTATGATTATATACTTAATTTACTATGTTTTTTGTATTTAATACATATTTTAAATATTATATGGTGATATATAATTTACTTATTGTATTTTAGGTTTAACTTAATGGCCATTACTTCATGGGGTTTGACTCAAACTGTTTCCAAATTATTAATAGTTTTCTTATTTTGATTTATAATTCATTGAATCATAATACATTTTATGAATCATGTTTTCGTTGAATGGATTATTCACTAACCATAGATATTATTTTCTAAAAAAATTTATATTTCATAATACAAAATATAAAAATCGTGTTCCCTTATTTTGGTTATATTGAATAAGTTTTCTTCATAGTAGTGATGTTTTTTTGTAAATTAATTTTAATTTATTGAGTTATGATCGATCTGTGAATTTCATTCATTTGTTCTAGGTAAAATAATCAATTTGGAATATTTTTTATTATTACACAATTATTTAATTTTTTACCACATGAACCATTTGATAAATGTACCTCACTTATTGGGTTATGTTCTTTCAAAACCAACAACAAAATTTATTTTGATTGATTAAGATTATGTTATTCCAATATTGAAGTAGTAGTATACTCATTTTTTTATTGTATGGACCACACAATATACATAACTAAAATTTGATGATGCTCTCCAAGAATGTATGTAATTATATTGATTTATGGAAATTCATTAAAATACTCTCTATTTTCATTCGAATATGGATGATTATTTTCACGTTCTACTATAAACATTACTTCATCTATGGGGTTGTAATCATGTTATATCATTCATTATCAGGGAAAAATTTATTTAATTTTTATATTTTTATATTTAAATATGGATTAATACCGTGAAGGATTAATTTTATTTCAATTTAATTTTCTCATGATGTGAATTCACTATATCTTAGAAAGAGATCTATGGGGCTCAATATTATGTAGACACTCGACGCATTGACATGTCTTATTATAAAAAAATCATGTTTGGTTTTAATTTTTGCCTCTTCACAAAATAAAATAAAATCATTTAATGATCCCTTGATAGAATATGATTTCAAATATTGTCACAATTAAAAATATATGGTCTTTTAAGAAAACATTGACATAATATTTTCATATCCACCTTTATTAATTTTATCAACATGATATCAGTATAAATGGATTATATGTTTTCATTTTATATCAGGGTTATGTAATTAATAATATGATCTTTATTTTTCTTCATGTTTTTTACCTATTTCTACAATAATAATTATTTCATGTTAATCTGATTCAAGATTTAGTTAAATGTTCCCTATATATAGTGATTGATCACACATATTATTATTCTTCCATTTTAAACTTTATAATGAAAATTAATACACATTATATTTATAGATCGATAAAACATGTGAATGAACATATTTGTGTCATTGAATAAATTTCATGAATTATTGTTTATCTATATAATGGTAAGATTTTCCATTTCTGACAATGAACATGCATTATATTAGTTGGAGTTGTGCAATATGATTCTAATGATCTAAAACAAAATAAATATTTTTGATGAAATAGATTCAATAATTTTTATTGATTTTTTCAATTATGGATAGATTTATTTATTACTTTATATATTTAATATGATATTGTATTAAACACACATGTTAATGTCTCCAGATCTAAATGTGTGGGTCAAATGTTTCATATTTGGTATCAAATGAAAATTTTAGAAAAAAAATGTAAATGAGATTTATTTGGGGATAATTTAAGGATTGATAGGTTATTGTTGTTAAAAGTGTTAATGGTATATAAAATAAACTGGAATAGTATATGTATTTTTACTATGGAAATAATTCATGTTTTATTTTATGGTTATAATAAGAAAACAATAGTTAAAAAACAATGAATAAATATTTATATTGGATAACAATAAGATTTTATGGTAAAATAATGATTATATGGATTTTTATAAATGAATCTATATATGGATAATATAATATAGATAATATTATGGACCATAAAAATATTTGGGTAATCACCTCGTGTAGGGTTGGATAAGCATTAGCTCAACCAACGCACAGATGGGTAAGTTATAAAATATAGTGTTAACACCTTTATATAAACTCTTATGGGATATGAATTTGTTATTCACAATATCCTTATAAACAATTATGATAGATATAATAATGATTGTATAAAATTTGTTTAGATATCCAAATAGAAACTTTTCAGTGGATAAAAAAGTATTTAACAAGGAGATACATATATTAACATAAAAGTGAAATACATTAAATACATAGGTTTCACAAAGGAGGAAATATTTATATTGATGTTTTCATATGCATACATTGGATATTGTCATAACAATTTTTGTTTTAGTGTATTGATGAAGTATTATCTTGTAAATTATGTTATGATAGTATTTTACCAAGAAACCAATATGTATTATATCTAAAAAAGTAAAAAATCTATAATTTTATCTGAATCATATCATGTAATTTTTATGATGAAAAGTTTTGTTTTCTAACATACCTAATCAATAGAGGTTAATATATTAATAGAAATTTATCATTGATAGAATTTTCTATCCACCATAGTGAATGATATTTATTGATTATATGTGTGTATATTTTAATGGTCCGACATATATTATGATATATAAAAAGATAGTTTATCATAAGATATTAATTAGATGTATGGAATTATTATTAAGTAATTTATATATCATGGAGATATTATTTTATCAAAATGTTATATTTTTTAAGAAAACTATGGATAACACATGATTCAGGTATAGAAACACACATTTTTAATACTTTCTTTATGTGGAGCTAACAATGTGTTAATTGATTTGGAGAAATGTTAGATACACTATATTGGTATCCATGAGATTGAGAATTTTTCTTCATATTTTTACTAATAAATGTTTTATTTTATGGATTATGATTTATATTATCTATTTTGTGATCATATTGACATGTTGTTAACAAAATTATGGGTTAAAACGAAGATTTAATATTTTGATGGAATTATATACATGGTTTTGATATATGTCATGGATATTAAATTAGTTTTAGGAAAGGAATGACATTCTAATGATATAAATAGGGTATATACACACATGTGTAGTTGATATATGAATTAATATTTTTGTTTGAGTTTGAAAAAGTTGGATTTTGAGAGATTTTATTTTCATAATAAATGGGTTTAAAATATTTGAAGAATGTTAAGTTTAGTTGGGGATCACCATTTTAAGTAATATATTGAAAAGTATGAGGGAATCCTACCAATGTAAATATAGGTTGAAACTTGAATGAAATATGATAATCAAATAAAATTATATGTTGAACCAAGTCAGATAACAATTATATTTTATAAATAATGGGATAACATGGTAGTGTTATATTGTATAATATCTTGAGGTTAAACATTTATGTAATTTTTTTAGATTATACTCTTATAATTAACATCAATATTGTTAAATAATTATGTTTAACTAATGGTTGAAGTAAAAAGGAACCATAATAAAGATAAATTCCATGCAAAATGTGTAAACTATCTAAAATAACATTGTAACAATATACAATTTGGTGTAAGAAGCTATTTATTTATACAAAAATAGATATATTGATTTATGATTTATGATGTAATTAGAGATGAAATTCCAAACTCATTAAATAAAATATTGATGGAATCGAAAATAAATACAGGCTTCCATTATGATAATTTAATATGGGTTCAAAAATTTGGAACATGGCACATAAGAATTTTTTTTCCAAGAATTGCAAGGCATAATTTGTGTGGAAAAGGAGGAAAATAATGTAATATTTTGGTTAACATAATTAAATATCATGTTTACTGTTCATAACTAGGATATTTTTGAATAGAACACATTTTAAAATATTAAATCTATTATATAAATATTTTTTATATCCTAACTAAAATGTATTAGTATGTTGTAATTAAAAGTTAGTGTCCAAAAATTAATATAGTGGCCCGAAGGTACCACCATAAAATCATATCATATTATTATGATAAAATAAGTCATTGTATTATATTAAATATTTCATAAGATAAAAAAAATATTAAAATAATTACTTATTAATTATAAGTGAATAATAAATTTATAATAAATTACTATGATGGTGAACTATTTGTAATTATCATATTTAGAAGCTAAATTATTAATATGATTTAATATTAAAACAAATTTATTTTAAATACCATTTTTTATCATATTTTATATTTTATTTTTAAAAAGAATCATATATAAATTAAATAATTTAAATATTATACCCTAAAATTCTTTGTTCTATCCGTATAGTAAAAATTATTATAAGTAATATTATTTTGTTTTTATTATAAAATTGGAATTTAATCATATATCATAATTTCTAATTCATCCACTTTTATATTGATTATATGTTTTTTAATCCATCATTATATTAGAAATATATATTTAAAATTTAAAATAATTTTTTTAAAAGTGCTTTTCAATTTTTAAAACCAATGTGTAAAAGTTTAGAGTATCATGTAAAATTTAATGGAAATTCTTTTCTTCATTTTCATTACTGAAATTATATGATGAGAAAAATTATGTAAAAAATTTTTCAAGGAGGAAAAAATATTATATGATTAATAATATAATTTTTAATAGCACTAAAATCAATAAGATTTTAAACATATTCCTATATAATAAATTATTTATGAAAATAGGATTTTGTGAAACCATATTTATACTTGTTACCTACAATATCATTATGATTTGATTTCATACAAAGAAAATGTAAATATAAAAAAAACATTTATTATTATTAAATTTTTTTAACATTATGTTATATGGATAATATTATTTTTGTTTATAAAATTCAGATTATTACTAGTAATGATAATTATAATGATTATAGAGAAGAAATTATATCAATATTATTGTTTTATTAATATACATTGAATAATATAAACTCAATAAATTTAAAATTCACAAAATAATAAAAATAATATCATATATAAATACACAAATAATTATACTAACACTCAATTAATTTGTAATCAATTATAAATAATTTAAAAAATCCATAATGGTCAAAATGAAATTTTTTCTAATAAAACAATGTTTCAAGACATTAATTAATTTAATTTAAACCATAGATTTGAAATATTAATATTTTATGGTGATTAGATGGTTTTTAAATTTTATTCTATCACACGCAATTTTGTTCACATGGGATAGTGAAACCCAATATAATCATGATATTAATAATATATAAATTTCATGATTAAAAAAGAGGCCCCTAATCAAAGAACTGATAGTGTCTTAGTTATAACCTATAAAAATATCATATTATAGTAATATTGGGAGACTTTATCTATAATAATTCCCCTATTGATCCTTTATCAAATATGTCCAAATTACGTTCACATCCATCCCAAATAAAATACAATATAAATTTAAAAAACAAGGAAAGAAAAAAAATAGAAGGGGTTATTAAGAGGCTGGGAATGTATTACACCATATAATAAAATTAAAAACAAAAAATATCATTATGTTCTCATGGGAAAAAGAATGATTTTTATAAACCATTCTAAACCTAACATTTCATGAACATATGAAATGAAAAGCTATTAATACTTATCTTTTCAAATGAATCGTCTCATATTAACACATGTGGGGAGATCAAAACAGATCATAATGAAAGATAACAATTTGATAGTAAATATATGTGAAAATAAAAATCCATTAAAAACAATATTCAATATTCCTGTCAAAATAAAATTCAATAAAAACTTCTATAATGGGAAATGAAAGACAAATTTAAAACCATACTACAATGATTTAAGAATATAAAATATTCAAAATACTCAAACAAATGTTTTATAGGTAATCTTTAAATGTATAGAATGTATAGGATATATCTATTTTTACAAACTAGAGTGAAAATACAATGAAATAATTTATTTTAAAAAAATAATCATTAATAATGGAACCATTAAAATGAAATAAATGTTATCAAAATAAATTGTGGAGTTTTTGATACATAAATTTCTATTGAAAGGCTTGGATAACTATTTGGATATTTGTTAATATACATGAAAAAATCTAACTTCCTTATAATGGTATTAAAAAAGTTTTATTAAAATCAATAAAGGGGAATAAGATTATAAATTAAGAAAAATTAAATTTGATTATCCACTGTAGAGAGGAAATAATTCATGTGAATTAAAAAACTCAATGTGAATGACATAATCCCTTAAAATAAATGATAATTACGCTTAAAACTATTTTTTAATAAAACAAAATAATAATAAATTAATTATACAATTTTTAAGTTATTATTTCCCCATTTAATTAGGCGGTAATGTAAAATAACATCATCATAAGAACCAATACATCAATACTAAAATATTATACTCAATGAAGAGTTATCATGTCTGAATGAAATTATTTATGTCATGAAAATGCTTTAAAACCATGGTATGATTTCAATTATAATACCAACGATAGGTAAAAACATTAAAATAATATTAAATTAAATTATATATAATATAATCATGATTAAAAATAAATTTATTAATGTATTTAAACCATTTAAAATAAAAACAATTTGACGACTAAAAATTTTCTAAAACTTTTCAAATTTGAGATAAAATCCTCAATAAATATCATAATATTTTTAGTGATGGTACTTTGGAAGGGAATTTAGGGGAATGAACTCAAAATCATGTTTAAATTAAGTGTAAATAATATTTTAAATTTTTCTATTAATAAATAATAAAACATAAAATAGTGGGTTTTATGAATAATTATTATATATTTAAGAATGACAAATGATTTATGAAATCTCCTTTTTATGATAATAATGTTTTTTTACAGATATATTTGAATGGAGATCTGGGAAAATATATTAAATACTCATCAATTAAATTTGACATAAAATTTCATAAAATAATATTATAAAATAATACAATAAAGAACAATGGGATAAATAAAATCACAAATATATCAAATGAAGAAAAATGTGTTATTAAAAACCATTACATTGTTTCATTACATAGTCTAAGAATGTATGATATCCTAAAAAAAAATAGAGTTATTAATATAAAATTCCATGACCTTATTCATATATTTTAATCATCCCTAATTTATAATTATTTTTTTTGTTGTAAATTTTTTAGTTGTATCTTATTTGACCAATGAGATGGAAATACATTTTACTGTAATTTCATGTCTTAAATTGGGGATTTAATATACATTCAATGAATAAAATTTAATTAGTTATATATCATTTAACATAAGAAATTTTTTATATTTCCATGCTTTTAAAATATATTATTGGCTTCAGAAGTGTATTATTTACATTGTGAAAAATGGAATCAAATTATGTTTATTTAGATAGTTTTAAGAAAAAATATACTTTAATAATAATTAGATTAATAAATTTATTATTATGAAAAAACATATACTAATATGGATTTTATTAATAAATTATAATAAATTATGTTTTAAATTTCCCCTATTTATCAATAATTATATTTTAAAGCGTTTTTAGTTTAGGTGGTCAAATAAAACCCATCATTATGGCACATTAACTCAATTGTTGTCTATATTTAAGGATTGTTTTTTGATAAAACATAATTGTAAAATAAAAAGTATTTATTTATTTTTATTTTTATGATGTCTAGACACATTTTAAGGTGACTATATAATTTTGGAAATGATATATAGAAGATGAAAAATATGTCATCAAATAGTTGGTATTATGCACATACACATGATTAACATTCTTATTTCTCAAAAGATGAAAGAAGGTGAATGTGGATATTAAATTGAAAATTAAGAAAAATTAAAATATTTTATATTATATATTTATTTATAAAAATAACTATTATAAAAAAAATAGAGATTCACTGTGAAAAAATAGAACATTAGTTCGTCGAGGTGGTAGTCCAAAAATGCCTAAATGCTGTTATTTTATATTAAGGTTTTTGGAAATAAAAAAATAATATTTTTAACTTTAATATTAAAATAAATCCTTATAATAATTATACCTAAACAAACTTTTTTATATAGATAATAATTTTTGTAAAATCAAAATTAGGAAGAAAACTATAAAATGTGATAATACAAATGATGAAGAGTTGATGATTCCCCTGGAAGTTACCCCCTAATCGATGACATTAGTATAATATTCTTAGTCGATGATTATTTAAAAACCCCAAATTATTTTTTTAATAATTATTTTTTAGTTACCATTCAATATACAAAACACATAACATAAACGCGCTAATAAATATTATTATTAAAATATTACCATGAAACTATTAGTTTCTTAATTGAATGGTACAAATGGATCTTACTAATGTATGAAATATATTAATTTTTTTAAATAAATATAAATATATTGATAAATCTGTTGTAATTTATAATTCATGGTTTTAGTATGTAATGTTATTCTTAAAAAATTCATCTACATTATTGTTTTTTTATGGTAAAAATTATTTTATTAAAATTTAATAGATTTCAGAAAATTTATTTCATAAAATTATGTATTCTTTTAAATTTAACATATCTAATTAAAAATATAAAGTTATATTTCTATTTTTGCAGTATATTTAATTTTTTCATGAGTATTAAAAAATACAGATTATTTAAAATTGTCATTCCATTTAAAAAAATTACATAATTAAAAATTTCCATTGTGACTTGAAATTTAATCCATGTAACATTAGTATTTTTTATTAATATTGAATCCAAATTATTAATTTTTATTCATATTTATATTGAATAATATTATCAAATTATTTTTAGTTTATAAAATGAAATGTTTTGGGAATATAATTTTAATGTTCAATATATTAATTGATATAAAATAATTAATATAACTCCTGATGAAAAATTATATAGTATAAATTTATTGATTATAAATTTAGATATATGAATTTAGATTCATATAATGTTTAGTACTTGTCATACAGATAATATATCATCTTATAATGATTGAAAAATACATTTATAGATAATCTGTTTTTTCTTCGCATTTACCGTATTTAAATTAATTTTATATTTTATACATATAGGAATTCAATTTTATAAAATTTACATAGTATTTAAAAGTGAAATATTTTATATTATAAAATATGGGAATCATAATTTTAGGTCATAATGAATATTGAAAATGAATAAAATCATTACCCGTGGTGAAGGCAATAATCGTTAACAGGGTGAATAAACTAAAATGATAAGATCAAAAATGAGTTTACAATTGTCTAAAATAAATCTTATGGATATATATATATATGTAATACCATTTAAAACAAAATAAATACTCATTTGGGATCCTTCTTCTTAGTGTAATGTGCAATTATAACAACTTATTTTCAAAATGTTCAAGTTTGTTATCTCACCCTTTGATAAATAGACTCCCCCTGTCCACTATAATTCACCAATTAATAGAATTTATTCAACCATGTCCTTCCCAAAATATTAAATATATCCCTAATCATGTTATATAGTACTCTTATTACTCATAAATCCATTTTAGGAATTGTTTTTGTATAATCTTAAATTGGTCATCTGAAGAAGAGGTATCATTCTTAAGCGAGTATTTTTGTATTGTTTATTTTTACAAACCGATAAAATATTATTAAACATTTATAATATAATAAAATTATAAAATAATGTATATTAAAACAATATCATGTTTATTTAATAATTTATATTGTAATATCTTGATCATTTAAGGAGATAAATTTGGCTCGAGTTCATGTAGTTCTATTGATGTGTTTGATCATAATTTGGTTGGGTATTACCATGAGGTGTGTTTTGAGTAATATTGAGAAAAATTGAATGAAATGGGGTTGCTCGTGGTTGGAGTAGGGTTAGAAAAAATATTATATCCCAACCCAACTAATGGTGTAATCATGGATAGTGGGGATTTTCATGGGTGGCATGCAGTTATTCAAACTATGTTACCCTTTAAGATGAAACATGTATTCCCAAAATAGAGGAACACTATTAGGTGTGCAGTTGTGGGAAATCATGTCCCCCTTCCAAGATAACATTTCAAGTCTTTTTAAATTGACTGAAAATTAGTTTTTCAGTTATCCAAACCCCCAAGATAACATTTATTTGACCCCCAGTTGATCGCATATGATCTTTTACAATTTTGATGCCTCATAAATCAATTAAAAGCCTTATTGATCTTTATTACTCGTGTTTTGAAGAACATATAAATGATATGCAACCATCTCAGTATGTGGATCCTATCATGTATGGTTTCTTTTCATTTTTCATTCTTATCTCATTCATGAAAGGGGTTGTTCTTCATTTTATTATTATATATTCAAATATAAGATTGATGATATAGATCTATATTTTAAGTATTGTGATTTATTTGATCTTGATTTAGGTTTATAGAATTAGATCACATTCTACATCATTGTGCTGCTAAAATGTTGTCTTATCTTCCATTGGTGAGGATTGTAAATAAATCATAGTATGTTTTCTGTAATTCAAATCACAATGTATTTATCTATATTAGGTCTACTTAATTATATAATTTCTATCATGTGTTTATAGATTTCATTCATGATTGAATTTTTTAATTTGGGTGATTTATTTAATTTAGGATACGAGAAATTGGAAAATTTTAGGAATTATAGATTGAGAGAATTGATAATATTTTTAAATATGAGCTATTGAGATTTATGATTTTAGATAATTAATTATTGAATTAATTATTAGATAATGACAATATATATTTTACTTAATTAACGGATGAATTGATTATGATATATTGAGGGGGTTGGTTTTAGAAATTTATTTTTTTAATTATATATTGGGTATATATATTGTGATTTGATATAATTAAATGTTGAATTAATTAGGTATTAAGGATTAATTAATTATAAAATTAATTAATGGAATTGAATGGAATTTTTTGAATATGAATTATTTTCATTTGGTTAATAAATTAGTTAATTAATTAATGCGTTTTTTGATAAATGTAACATTGTGACATATGTGACATTGTGATATTTTAATTTATGTGATTATAAACAGTGAATGATAAAATGGTCACTTTTCCTTGTATTAAAAATGGTAACAAGTTAATTGAATTATGAAATGGTGAATGGTAAAATGAACATTCAATTTTTAAAAATGAAAGATAACATGAACATTCAATTACAAAATTGTTAATGGTAACATGGACATTCACCTACCAAAAATAATAATGGTAATATAGTAATTCAATTACAATTTGGTGAATGATACATGGAAATTCAATTATGAGTAAATAATTGTACCTTGATCATCCAATTATGAAATTGTGTTTTGTAACATGGACATGAACATATAAAATTAATAATATTATCATGGTCACTCAATTAAGAAATGGAAAATGGTAACATGATCATTAACTTGTGAAATTATGTATGATAAAATGGACATTCAAATATGAATTTTGATTACGAATTGTGACATGGAAATTCAGACATGTGGTATCCCTTGGGGATAGCTCAGACTCCATCATGGGCCAAATTAGGTATTGAGATACATCCATCCTTGGGATCCAGGGGGATTATGTTGTTAAATAATTAATAGATGTTAATTTGAAGACTATTTATTTATACATTTCTATTTATTCTCTATATAATTTCATACACTATTATTTCATAATATATTTTTTTAGACAGTATTGGTGGTAGACTATTGAGTTGTAATCATGCCCAACTTGGGCTACCTGATTGGTATTAGAGATAATTTAATGGTTATAATATATTTTACGGGAAAAGGCCACGTGATAAGGAATTGATTCAAGATGAGGCTTGGATTTCTGAACAACTTGATGTTTAGAACCCTCTTGGTAGTAATCAGTGTCCTTATATTGAGATTTAATTTATAATGTACACATAATTCATCATTTCATGTTTACTTCGTTATTTTTGATATGTTACATCCAATTTTGGTTATAATGATATATTGGTATTGTTAATGTTGAAATATTATTTTGATATTTTCAAATCATTTTTACTAGTGTTTTCTTTTTATAAAATATGTTAGAGTATCTCAATGATCAAGTATCAATAACTCGATACTATGCAGTAGCCTCTAGAATATGGTGAGGCATTCTTCAGGTGATGTAACAAACTATCTCAAAGCACCAATGTATGGGCCCCAAGCTTATAAAATTTTAAGTGGTATCATATCCCATTATTATTTTCATTTTTCATTTTTCATAAATTTTTTTAAAGGTAGAAATGAAATTATGAAGAGTCAATAATTGGCCATGACATCATGTAATAGAGTAGTTACCCATCTATTAGGGAGAACACATGTACCAATAGTGGGGTTGTGTTTTTTGTTTTATATTACATTTTAATATTATTTTACATGGGGTGACACACTAATTGTGTGTTTTTATTATAGATGATGATATTTTCATGATTTGACACATGGACCAGTATGGATCAAGAGATTAGTTGCATCCATCATTATAGACACTTAGGTTTATTGTGACATTAATCATTTTAGTCACCAACAAGAAAACATGTTCTGGGTATGCTGTTGAAAATGAAGGGTTCTTCCTTACATATGAAATTGAAATGAAAATGGTGCATAATTTGAAATTGAAAATGATTATAATACGATGGAAGATCATAAGATATGGGTTTCTAAACGAATAACCTGAATAATGAGAATCTGTTTACGTATTTAATCATGGACTACAGTGTATGATAGTTAAGTGTAGTGATAGAGCCTTATTTATGACCACATGGTCATGGTTTGGAAAAAGTATTTGTAAATATTTATATGTATTTGTATTAGGTAAACATCATAGTCTTTTGAACTTTTTAATAAGATGTGTGTTTGTAATTGTTGATTTTATGCCTCCATTGTAACACATGGGACTTTTATGAGAAATTTTTTTTTATGTTATATAAATCATCAAAGGAATATTTCACTACACACAACACTAGCTTGGCTTGCTTTACACACAACCGCGGCCTTCCTTGATAGCTTGCGTCGTACGCAATACCGAGTTTCACTAAACAATGATATGCTATTAAAATATTATTAAAACTAGCCGTTATGAATAGTACTAACTGAATTTTGAATTTTATAACATTTTACTTCAACTTATACATTTTCTAGAATGAGGTATGAAAGCAAAATCAGTTTTTGGATAAAAGAAATATTTTTAAAAAAATACAGATTTTCCGCCTTTTGATGGCGCACCCACATTAAATCTAGTTTTTGGCATATTTATAAGTTCAATTTGACAAAATAAAATTTTTCTTTTGAATCAGGGTATAAACATTTACTTTGGATAAATTTTTGATATTTTTCTGATAACTTTCATATTTTGATAAATAGTAAAAATACGCTAATTTTTAATTAAAAACAACTTTTTTCATTGAGATAATTTATATGGATAAATTATAATATTGAATGGTTTTAAAGTATAAATAGAATATATTTTTACAATTTAATATAATGTATGTCATTAGCATTAAATTCACATTGAATTCATAGGAAAAAACATTTTAATCTTTGGCAATGTTTTAACTTCGAAAACCCGTTTTCTAAACAATGGGATTTATTTTAAATTAATTACTGCAACATATATGTTTTGAATTTTGAAAAATGGATTCAATATTCAGAATCATTGGGTCCAAATTATGTTAATAGGCTACTTTTTATTTTTGGGCATTATGAATTCTAACAACGGTAAATTTTATTTACCATAGTTAAAGTTAAATCGGGTAATTAAGGGTAAATATAAGATTATAAAATTACCCTAACACCTGAAAAAATCCTATTGGATGACTAAAGATCGACCCATATTACCTAAGGGTCGGATTAGATTCATTTAATAGACTTTTTTCTCTGAAAATAATTTAAATATTATTAAAACCAAAGAATGTGACAACATGACACTTTCTTAAATCTTATAAGTATAATAATTTTAATTTGGTGAAAATCATAATTAAAATTCAAACATGAATAGTCTCCAGAAATCTAATACAATTATCTACATCATAGAAATTTATTTATAATTTTTAGGGATTAAATAATGATCATTAATTATAACACAATAGTGATGTTGAAATTATTTTATATCAAATAAATTGTTTTAAAAATATTAAAATAAATATTATATGAACTATTTAATGTGCTACACTAATTTTCTAGATACATATGACATTTTATGAATCTATTAGTTCTTTTAGTTCGAACATATCTTCTGTATATATTTTATTTAAATTCAAATAAATGAATAGTGTCAAAATTGACACTATTGTTATTTTATAAAAATAACATATTATAAAATTGTTTAAAAATCACAAAAATATTTAAAAATGATAAATTAAAATTTATATGGTCTAAAATGTCATAAAGTGTCAAATTATAGAAAATTCACAACACATATGTAATTATTTATAATAATTTAAAATTTAGAATATTATCACCACAAATAAAATTAAATTGATAAATAAGGATAAATCAAGTTGATAATGTTTAAAATAAATTCCTCACATGTATAAATTTTATTTGTTGATGATATTACAACCCTATTGCATCTAATATTCGAATATGAGTCATTTGGGATGTTTTGAACTGGGTTTGGGATTTAATATAAACTAATATTTCTTATATTTCTAAAGGTTCCCCTCTCCTCCCTTATAAAAGGGAACCTCCTCCCTCTCCTCCTCACACAAATTTGAGCCTTCATGCTCGTCCAACCCCTTGAAAATTCTCCTCTCCACTTCCCTAGAATCATCCTAGAGGTTATGGTCTTCTTCTAAGACCAACCCTGGTGCCCTAAGAGGCGGTTAAGAAGAGGCGCGTCAAAAAAAGAGGTAATATCCATTACCGATCCTTTCCAAATTCTTTCTTCTTCAACTTCTTATTATTTAGTTGTTTCATTATGAAGTAATAACATCAGTATCAACCATATACTGATATGTTATTATAAGTATGAAACAACCCTATTTCACCATCTATCCATCCTATAGAAAATGAAATCACCGCGCGTAGTACGTACGGAATACTGTCTCCACGTCGTGGTGTAATCTATTTTTCCCCACCACCTTACTTGGATGGGTATAATGGTGTAAATAATTAATATATATTATTATTGTAAAGTGATATTTATTCTTAAATAGTATACATACACTCCAATACAATTCCACGATCATGGGAACGATATCATCGCTCGTGCGTACGTACGGAATACCGTCTTTACGATGTGATGTGATTCGTTCTACATGATCTTCATTGCGTAATGATTATATAAATTAATTTAATAAATAAATATGATATATAGTACATTAATACCATTCTGGAAATGATATATCTATAACCTAAAGATAAGAATAATGATTTATTCCACAAAACACGCATAAGAACAAAAAGTTATAAACACCTAAATAACAAGTAGCAATGAAATATTAATACTAAGTAGATAATAATATGACCATATATGATATCATAACAATAATTATGATTCTGGAATAAGTCAATAACATTATTTAAATCATTATACAGGAGGTTCGGACACTTACGAATCAAATCGGATCTAAGGTAAGGGAAATATCACAATCTCATTTTTATCCGAGATTGTTTATACATTGGTATATACTTGGGTGTATTTTATCATCCACATCCATGTTTCGTCAATATGTAATGTTATTTCAATCCACCTACAATTTTTTAAATCCATTTTTACCCTTTGGTGAGTTTATAGTAAAAGATATGAAAGGAATATTCTTTCGTTTTTCGTACGAGGTACTTCTTGACTTTTCCGACAAAAGTATGAGAAGAATGTTTTTTTAACTTATACGGCATGAATGGATTTTTAAAACATTATTTTCAAGAAGTTTACCTTACAGGTTTTCAAGTTTATTTTTAATCAACTTCTTTTAGTTTATAATTCTATGACATGTTAAGAAAGGAAAAGTGTTTTTGATGTAGAAAGGATATTTTCCTCAAGAATGGAGTTCAGGTGTTTTATCAAAATTATTTTCCATCTAAGATAATAAAGGTTTCTATTTCTATACCTATTATTAAATTGATTTTATTATGTTGTGATGGAATTATTTTTACGAATTCATTTATCTTATATGAATTGTTTTATGATGTCACGATGTTTAAGATTCCCATTTTTATTAGATGGGTTATGCTATGATATATGGTTTATGATTTTGTGGCACACATAAGAATGGTATCATTATGAGATGGGTGGGACCTATATCTCCCTCCAATGCATTGGGTAAAGATTTTATATCTCATGAGATAGACATGGCTAGAACGGCAGGTTAAACCGGTCCAATGAAACAGGACTGAAATGAGGAGTGAACTCGGTTCAGAAATGGACTTTTTCCACTAAGATAGTCTTGGAAATGAGTCTTGACTAATAAGAAATGATTCTCTATGATTATGTGTGTATGCCACAAAGTTTCATGTTTTAAGATATGATTATGGGGATTACATTTCACTACTATGCTTTATCCCATGTTATGAAATTATGATTTCTTTTGCAGGTTAAGATTTCCAAATGTTGTGTTCTTTTGATGTGATTGATATTTATTTTGCTTACCCTTACTGAGCATTTGAGCTCAACCTTTTGTATGTTTTATTTCCCTAGGCCAAGAAGGAGGCTATTAAGTAGGATATGCCAAAAAGGGACTCTAGATATGATGAAATAAATGGGACGCAATGTAGATGCTTTACGAACCAGTTGTTTATGTTTCCAAGTTTCTAAAGACTCTATACCTATACGGTCCTTCCATGGTTTTGTTATATGTTGAAATAAGTATGATTCAATTTTGAAGTATTAATAATGTATGTAAAGTATGGGTCGTTATATTTAGTATTAGAGGAAAGGTATAGTCAACCTTTGGAAACTAGGAAGTGAAATCCTTTGTAAGAATCCTAAGGATAAGTCTAAGCATAAAACCCAATCTTAGTGTCTTAGAAATGGCCATGAAAAACCTATGATAAGACCTTAAGTGTGAAATTTTATTCTTGATTATGTTGTCTTCCTATTATAATTATTGTTGCTCACACTATTCTTCTTGGTATTAGTCAATGGCTGGAACCTGAAGGAACCGTGTTAATGCGGAATGCGACAGACAATGCAATGATTGTCCCCCTGAGCAACCAAACATTATGGGAGCTGGAATGAAAAATCTGTTATCCATACTCACACAACTTTCTCAAGATATGAATCATGTAGGACTTGCAAACGAGCAAAGGAAGGAGCAACATTCTATTGAATCCTTCATTAGGCATCGTCCACCTTCATTCAATGGGTCTACTGATCCATTAGTTGCTGAACAATGGATTAGTACTACTGAAAAGATATTTTCAATTCTTCAATGATCTGAACATGATAAAGTCATCTTAGCAGACTATCGTTTGGAAGGAGATGCTGATCAATGGCGGAATCTTATTAAGAATATGAGGCAAAGAGATTAAATTGAGTCCATGGAATGGGACGAGTTCAAGAACTTATTTTTAAATAAGTACTTACCTCGTATTCTCTGAACAAAGATGGAGAAAGAGTTTCTTGAACTGAAGCAAAAGGATGATGAATCTGTTGGTACCTATGAAGCAAATTTTACAAGACTTTCAAGGTATGCTTCTGGTAATATTATCCAACCTGAGAGTAAGATCGATCGATTCTTAAGTGGCATAAAACCAAGTCTTCGAAGGGCGTTAGCCATAAGGGACTTCAATAGCTATGAGGAAATCTTTTGATTTTCTCTCAAAGTCGAGATGGAGATTGGAGTAACCCATCAATCATATGGGTTTGATACGAAGAGGAAAATGTAATTCAAAGGAAAATCTAAAGATCACACTAAAAAGATAATGAGCTTTCCCTTATGCTCAAAGTGTAGAAAGAAACATGGAGGGAGTAATCTTAAAGGGACAAGTAAAAGTTTCAAATGTGGAAAGGAAGGTCATCGGGCATTTGAATGCTGCAATGATGGGAATAAGATGTCTAATGATGAAAACAAAGGAAGGGACACACAGAATGAACCTACTACACTTCAATTTTTCAAGTGCAAGGAGATGGGGCATTATGACAATAAATGCCCTAATCCAAGGGTTGTTGATGATGATCGACATCAACAAAATCATAAGGCTAAAGACAAAGGAAATTCACATGAAATTTCTATCAGCGATGTGGAATACGACAACGATGTGGTGAAAGGTACACATACCATCCACTCTAAAGTAGCAAATGTTTTATTTGATTCTGGATCCACCCACTCCTTTATTTCTGATCAATTTTCTAAGGATATCACCGTATTACCTCAACAATTAGATGTTGAGTTAGCTGTGACAACCCCTAATGGCATAACAGTCGCATCAAAAGTTTATAATTCTTCTCTGATTGAAGTTTGTGGGAAAGTGCTTCCTGCAAATCTTGTGATCCTTCCTATAGTGGAATTTGATGTGATTCTTAGCATGGATTGGAATTCATTATATGGAGCTCATATCAATTTCCAAAGAAGGGAAGTCACATTTCATATTCCAGATCAATCTATGATCATCTATCGATGCGAGGATGAACATAACCTTCCAGTGGAAATTTCTTCCATCTTATGGGTTTTGATTCCACTTAATGAAGGTTATTTATCTCAAATTATTCGTGAGAAACTCACAATTAATAATATTCCCATTGTACGGGATTTTGATGAAGTCTTTCTGAAGGAATTGCCGGGTCATCCCCCAAATCGTGAAGTTGAGTTTTCAATAGAACTCGTACCGGGTGCTTTGCCTATTTCAAAGACACCTTATAGAATGGACCCAATTGAGATGCAGGAATTGAAGAAGAACCTCCAAGAGAATCTTGATAAGGGATTCATACGCCCTAGTGTGTCACCTTGGGGACCACCTGTTCTGTTTGTTAAGAAGAAAGGTGGATCAATGAGACTATGCATTGATTATCGAGAACATAACAAGATCACTATCAAGAAAAAATATCCTCTCCCACGTATTGATGACCTATTTTACCAACTATGCGGAGCTCAATACTTGTCCAAGATTGAACTTCGTTCAGGGTATCATCAATTAAGGGTCAAAAGGGAGGATATACCAAAGACAGCTTTCCGTACAAGGTATAGACACTATGAATTTATAGTGATGCAATTTGGTCTTACTAATGTCCCTGCTATCTTCATGGATCTGATGAATAGAATCTTTAGAGACTACCTTGATCAATTTTTGGTAGTCTTTATAGACGATATTCTTGTCTATTCAAAGATCAAGGATGAACATGAAGATCACTTGAGAATTATATTGAATACCCTGAGAATGGAGAATCTTTATGCCAAATTTACCAAGTGTAAATTTTGGTTTCAAAGAGTTTCATTTTTGGGTCACATAATCTCAAAAGAGGGGATATCTGTGGATCCAGAAAAAGTAGAGGTTATCAAAAGATGGTCGAGACCAAAAACAGTAACTGAGATCCGAAGTTTTCTTGGTTTGGCTGGATATTATCGACATGTTGTGAAAGATTTTTCATGATTATCTAATCCACCCATCAAGTTGACTCGGAAAGGAGATAAGTTTGTCTGGACGGAGGAATGTGAAGAGAATTTCAAGGAGTTGAAAAAAAGGATATCCAGTGCACCTGTGCTCACACTGCCTTGTAGTGTAGAAAGGTTTTTGATCTATAGTGATGTATAAAATAAGGGATTAGGGTGTGTTCTTATGCAAAATGATATGGTGATAGCTTATGCCTCATGACAGTTGAAAATCCATGAGAAAAATGACCCAACTCATGATTTAGAGTTATCTGCGGTTATCTTTTCATTAAAGATTTGGAGGAATTACCTTTATGGTGAAATGTGTGATATTTATACTGATCAAAAAAGTTTAAAGTATATTTTCACACAAAAGGAGCTGAATATGCGCAAAGAAGATGGTTGGAGCTGATTAAGGATTACGACTGCTCAGTCCATTACCACCCTGGGAAAGCAAACAAGTTTGAAGATGCATTAAGTCGACAAGAACATGCTAGCTTATCCATGATGAGGATCACAAAAGATCCAATATTTATGGATTTACAAAGGATTGATCTTGGAATTATAATGGAAGGGGAAAATCATATCTTTCTAAAATAAATATTCAACCATCTATACATGTGAAGATTAAAGAGGCACAGAAAGAAGATGTAAAGTTACAAAAAAAGGTGAGAAATGTTCCTGAATTCAACCTTGATTATGATGGGATAATAAATTTCAGGAATCAGGTTTGTGTTCCACCCCTCCCCGAATTAAAGAAGGAGCTGCTGGATGAGGCTCATAGTTCTTCATTCTCTATTCATCCTGGAAGCACGAAGATGTATAGGGACCTGAAAGTGTACTTCTAGTGGGATGGCATGAAAAGAGATGTTGCTGAATATGTCTCTCGATGCTTGGTTTGTCCGCAAGTTAAAGGTGAGAGATAGAAGTATAAGGGGATGTTACAACCGTTACCCATACCCGAATGGAAATGGGAAAACATCACTATAGACTTTGTCACAGGACTTCCGAAAACATCCAAAGGTAATAATGCTATCTGGGTCATAGTTGATCGTCTTACAAAGTCTGCACACTTCATTGGTATTAGAGAGGATTTATCTCTGGATCAGCTTGCCAGGATATATGTAAATGAAGTGGTAATATTGCATGGAGTACCACTTTCTATTATATCTGATCAGGATACAAGGTTTACCTCAATGTTCTGGAGAAGTCTTCAGCATACTCTGGATACAGAGATGAGTTTCAGCACTGCTTATCATCCTCAGACAGACGGTCAGTCTGAGAGAACAATTCAAACTCAAGAAGATATGTTGAGAGCTTGATCTATAGATTTCAAAGGTGGTTGGGATCAACACCTACCTTTGGTGGAATTTTCTTATAATAATAGCTTTCACTCCAGTATTTAGGTGGCTCATTATGAAGCTATCTATGGAAAGAAATGCAGGACTCCAACTTGCTACGATGAAATTGGGGAAATAAAGCTATTAGGACCTGATATTGTTGATGAGAGGGCAGAAAAGGTCTGATTTATTCAACAACACATAAGAGCATCTCAGAGTAGACAAAAACATTTTTCTGACAACCGACGAAAAGACCTTGAGTTTGAAGTGGGTGATAAAGTGTTCTTACGAATATCTCCCTGGAAGTGGATCATGAGGTTTGGAATGAAGGAGAAGTTGAGCCCTGGATATATCAGTCCTTTCGAAATACTGGATCGTGTTGGGAATGTAGCTTACCGATTGGTGCTTCTAACGAATCTCTCACAAGTTCACGATGTGTTCCATGTATCTCTCTTGAGAAAGTACATACCTGATCCTTCACATGTACTCAGCTCAGAAGTTGTACCGCTGGGGCAAGATCTTTCTTATTAAAAACAACCGATAGAGATTCTGGATCGTAGCAAAAAAAGTCCTACAAAACAAGACCACTCGCTTGGTGAATGTTTTATGGAGGAACCACCAATTAGAAGAAGCTACATGGGAGCTTGAGGATATGACGAGGGAGAGGTATCCTCACCTGTTTGTTACAAAGTGACAAATTTCGTGGGCGAAAATCATTTTAAGTGGGGTAGAATGTAACACTCGAGACTTTTATGAGAAATATTTTGTTTTTATGTTATATAAAACATCAAATGAATCTTTCACTACACACAAAACTATCTTGGCTTGCTTTACACGCAACCGCAGCCTTCCTCGATAGCTTGTGTCGTACGCAATATCGAGTTTCACTAAACAACGATATGCTATAAAAATATTATTAAAACTAGCCATTATGAATAGTAATAACAGAATTTTGAATTTTATAACATTTTAATTCAACTTATACATTTTCTAGAATGAGTTATAAAAGCAAAATCAGTTTTTGGATAAAAGAAATATTTTAAAAAAAAAACATTTTTGCTGCCTTTTGATGGCACACCCACATTAAATCTAGTTTTTGACATGTTTATAAGTTCAATTTGAAAAAATAAAATACTTATTTTGAATCAGGGTATAAAAATTTACTTTGGATAAATTTTTTATATTTTTCTGAAAACTTTCATATTTTGATGAATAGTAAAAATATGCTAATTTTTAATTAAAAACAACTTTTTTCATTGAGATAATTTATATGGATAAATTATAATATTGAATGGTTTTAAAGTATAAATAGAATATATTTTTATCATTTAATATAATTTATGTCATTAGCATTCATTTCACATTGAATTCATAGGTAAAAACATTTTAATCTTTGGCAATGTTTTAACTTCTAAAACCTGTTTTCTTAACAACCGAATTTATTTTAAATTAATTACTGCAACTTATATGTTTTTAATTTTGAAAAATGGATTCCATATTCAGAATAAGTGGGGCCAAATTATGTTAATAGGCTACTTTTTATTTTTCGGCATTATGAATAGTAACTACGATAAATTTTATTTACCATAGTTAAAGGTAAATCGGGTAATTAAAGGTAAATATAAGATTATAAAATTACTCTAACACCTTCCAAAATCCTATTGGATGTCTAAAAGTCGACTCATATCACCTGAGGGTCAGATTAGATTCATTTAATAGACTTTTTCCCTGAAAATAATTTAATTATTATTAAAACCAAAGAATGTTACAACATGTCACGTTCTTAAATCTTATAAGTATAATAATTTTAATTTGGTGATAAACATAATAAAACTTCAAACATGAATAGTCTCCAGAAATATAATACAATTATCTACATCATAGAAATTTATTTAGAATTTTTAGGGATTAAATAATTATCATTAATTATGACACAATAGTGATGTTGAAATTATTTTATATCAAATAAATTGTTTTAAAAATATTAAAATAAATATTATATGAACTATTTAATGTGATACACTAATTTTCTAGATATGTATGAAATTTTATGAATCTATTAAATCTTTTAGTTCGAACATATCTTCTGTATATATTTTATTTAAATTCAAATAAATGAATAGTGTCAAAATTGACACTATTGTTATTTTATAAAAATAACATATTATAAAATTGTTTAAAAATCAAAAAAATATTTAAAAATTATAAGTTAAAATAGATAAGGCCTAAAATGTTATAAAGTGTCAAATTATGGAAAATTCACAACACATATGTAATTTTTTATAATAATTTAAAATTTAGAATATTATCACCCAAAAAAAATTTAATTGATAAATAAGGATAAATCAAGTTGATAATGTTTAAAATAAATTCCTAACATGTCTAAATTTTATTGGATGATGATATTACAACCTTATCTCTTCTAATATTACGATATAAGTCATTTTGGACGTTTTTATGTGGGGTTGGGATTTAATATAAACTAATATTTCTTATATTTCCAAAGGTGCCCCTCTCCTCCGTTATAAAATGGAACCTCCTCCCTCTCCTCCTCACAAAAATTTGAGCCTTCAAGATCAGCCAAACCCTACAACCTTTTCCTCTCCACTTTCCTAGAATCATCCTAGAGGATCTGGTCTTCTTCAAAGACAAGCCCTAGTGCCCTAAGAGGAGGTTAAGAAGAGGCGCGTCAGAAAAAGAGGTACTATCTATTACCGATCCTTTCCAAATTATTTCTTCTTCAACCTCTTCTTATTTAGTTGTTTCATTATGAAGTAATAATATCTGTATAACCCATATACTGATATTTTATTATAAGTATGAAACAACCCTATTTCACCATCTATCCATCCTATGGAAAATGAAATCACCAAGCGTGTGTACGTACGGAATACCGTCTCCACGCCGGGGTGTAATCTATTTTTCCCCACGACCTTACATGGATGGGTATAATGGTGTAAATAATTACTATATATGATTATTGTAAAGTGATATTGATTCTGAAATAGTATACATACACTCCAATAAAATTCCACGATCATGGGAACGATATCATCGCTCGTGCATACGTACGGAATACCATCTCCACGATGTGATGTGATTCGTTCTACATGATCTTTATTTCATAATGATTATATAAATGAATTTAATTAATAAATATGATATATATTACATTAATATAATTCCTTAAATGATGTATCTATAACCTAAAGAGAAGAATAAGAATGTATTTGACAGAACACGCATAAGAACAACAAGTTATAAACACCCGAATAACAAGTAGAAATGAAATATTACTACAAAGTAGCTAAGAATATGACCATATATGATATCATAAAAATAATTATGATTCTGTAATAAGTCAATAACATTATTTAAATCATTATACAGGAGTTTCGGACACTTACGAAGCAAATCAGACCTAAGGTAATGGAAATATCACATTCTCATTTTTATCTGAGATTGTTTATACTTTGGTATTTACTGGGGTGTATTTTATCATCCACATCCATGTTTCCTCAATATGTAATATTATTTCCATCCACCTAAAACTATTTAAATCCATTTTTACCCTTTGTTGAGTTTATAGTAAAAGATATGAAAGGAATCTTTTGTCGTTTTTCGTACAAGGTACTTTTTGACTTTTCCGACAAAAGTACGAGAAGAATGTTTTTTTAACTTATACGGCATGAATGGATTTTTAAAACATTATTTCCAAGAATATTCCCTTAAAAGTTTACAAATTTATTTTTAATAAACTTCTTTTAGTTTAGAATTGTATGACATGTTTAGAAAGGAAAAGTGTTTTTGAAGTAGAAAGGATATTTTCCTCAAGAATGGAGTTCAAGTGTTTTATCAAAATTATTTTCCATCTAAGATAATAAAGGGTTCTATTTCTATCCCAATTATTATATTTATTTGATTATGTTGTGATGGAATTATTTTTACGCATTCTTTAGCTTATATTAATTGTTTTATGATGTCACGATGTTTGAGATTCCCATTATTAATACATGGGTTATGCTATGATGTATGAATTATGATTTTGTGTAACACATAAGAATGGTATCATTATGAGATGGGTGGGACCTATATCTCCCTCCAATGCATTGGGTAAATATTTTATATCTCATGAGATAGACATGGCTGGAAGAGCAGGTTAAATAGGTCCAGTGAAACAGGACTGAAACGAGGAGTGAACTCGGTTCAGAAATGGACTTTGTCCACTAAGATAGTCTTGGCAATGAGTCTTGACTAAAAAGAAATGATTCTCTGTGATTATGTGTGTATGCCACAAAGTTTCATGTTTTAAGTTATGATTATTTGGATTACATTTCACTACTATGATTTATCCCATGTTTTGAAATTATGATTTCTTTTTCAGGTTAAGATTTCAAAAAGTTATGTTCTTATGATGTGATTGATATTTCGTTTGTTTACCCTTACTAAGCATTTGAGCTCACCCTTTTGTATGTTTTATTTCCCCAGGTCAGGAAGAAGTTTATTAAGTAGGATATTCCAAAAAGGGACTCTAGATATGATGAAATAAATGGGAGGAAAAGTAGACGCTTTATGAACTAATTGTTTATGTTTCCCAGTTTCAAAAGACTCTATACTTATACGGTCCTTCCATGGTTTTGTTATATGTTGTAATAAGTATGCTTCAATTTTGAAGTATTAACAATGTATGTAAAGTATGGGTCGTTATATCCATGATGACCTTCATTGAGATGATGAATGGAGGGAAATGTTCAGAATGATACTAAAATGGTGGATCTGAGGCACTAATCATGTCTGGTGAGTAATTTGTGGAGATGTTCTTAGATAAATTCAACAACTACATGAATTTTATAAAAGGATACCAAGGATGGGTTATGAAAAGTTTGTCTGATTTGATTAGTTAGTTTCATTTGAATAACCGTTTGAATTTTATTGATGAGGGTGGACCTAAGGGATATCAATTTTGGGATGAGTCCATCGAGATGATACGTGACAATTAAGACACACATGATGTGAAGATGGCCATTTTGGATGCTTTTGTGCAATGATGATTAGCAAACTAATGGTGTGACATTTTTGAAAGAGCTAGATAAGATGATGGTATGTTATGGAAGGAATTTTTAGAGAGGTTCTTGAAGAACATATAAAAATAGACACTGGTATAGGGGAAGTCCACTAATTTACTAAAGTTGACTCTCTGGATTATGTCAGTGATGGAGTATGTTGGGTGCCTTACTAACTTTCCATTCTTTTAGCTGAATTGTTAGGTGATGAAAAAACTATAGTGACACATTTTCATGATGAATTTAAATGTGAGGTTAAGTCCATGGTTGTCATTTTTAGTTAATTTTTATTGTTTAGGAGGTTGATAAGTATCTCATACATAATGGGGACCTAAAGGAGGATTCCCTTGATGGATAGAAAATTGTTGTTGGAAGATCAGGAGGTGTGACTCCTGAGATCAGGATGTGTAGATATGGTAGCTTTAGTCAAGGTAGTGGTAAGTAGGTTATAAAAATAGAAGGATCTATTTATCTAGATATTAATTGATTGGTTTTTCACTAATATGGAATGTTAGGAAAATTATATAGATAATTCCCCTGACCACAAGTAGAGTCCATGTCTTGCGACATGATGGGACATCAACCGATGTTATGTAGGACAAGGAGAATGATAATATGTTTTATAGAAGCGAGACTATATAAGAATGCATTAAGGGAATATTATAAACCAAATTAGTATTCTAAATATATTTCTAATTGATTGAGTGGTAGAGGTAGTGGATATTGTTCTTTTGGGAATGATCACCTATATTAGTAGAGTGTTACTGCTCATGTGAGTCAGACTACATCATATGGAAGAGGGAAAGGACATTTTCATGTGTTTCCGAACACACATCAGGATCGATAGTATGGAAGATTGATAGTACAAGGTAAATTTTTATGGAATATACTTTATGTAGTTTAATTTTTGATACTAGTAACTCTTATTTCATTATTTCAGAAAAACATTTTATGAGGAAGATCCTGGTGGTGGAGTGTTTGAGTAGGGTGTAGACGGTAGACAATCCTATGGGAGTTCTATCGAGAGAAATTTTTATGTGCAATAGGTTTCCTCTTGAGGATGGAGAGTATCACATTCTATGAAATATTAAAATTCTTTACATGTCAAATTTCTAAATAATTATGTGTATGGAATGGTCAGTAGAAAACTGAGATCACATTGATTGTTACCGTATGAGAGTGAACTTTACCCCTCTTAAGGGTGACAACTATATTCATAGTAGAATGTGGGAAATCAATGTATTATTATAAGGGACAATTAAATATGAACCAGAAGATCACATAACCCATGTTTCTAGTATATTTCTAGATGAGGGATGTGTAGAGTAGTATTTCCATTAACCTATAGAGGACCATATAATGAAAGTATTTTTGGAAAACATATAATGGATTCCACTTGATATAGATTTAGAATTTTTCCTTGAACACAAGTAGCGGTATAATATAGTATTTATTTTACCATAAACGGGGAAATATGTAGTTACAAAAGCTCAAGAATCCGCTAGAAGATTTGTAGGAGAATGGTTTCATCTATCCACATTAGTCACCTTGGGGTTCACCATTTGTGTTTTCTACAAAGGTGGAAAAGATTATACACTTCTATGTTGATTATCCAATGTTGATTTTAATTAATGTATAGAAAATGTGTCTTATTCTACTTATCGATGATTTGGTTGAAATGTTGATGAGATGTTTGGACATTTCTATTGTATATTTGAGGTCAGGGTATAATCTGTTAAAATTTTATAATTTGGATATAATTATGATTATTTAATAAGTAGGTATAGAATATATGAGTTCAACGTAATGTAGTTTGGGTTGATGAATGTACAAGTAGTACTTATGGTTATGATGAATGAGATCTTTCATTTGAACGCGGATCAGTCTGTGGAACTACTTATGGATGAAATAATATCGTACTCTAATACTCATTATGATAATGTCAAAAAATAAGTATTTCCATGAGCACAATAATATAACATTAGATATAAGACAAGTTAAATAGGTCCTTGTTTATGAAAAATAAATTACACATATTAAGTGACATCATCTTTGAGGAACTTGTGTTAGTAGAACCATAGAATGTTTAGGGAGTTTCATTGTGGGCATATCCAATTAAACTATTTGGAATCCATTGATTTTTTGGCCAGCTAGATGTTATCAGATGTTATTAGAGAACTTTTCCCATTTTGATTCCGGAATTTTTGACTTGAACAAAAATTGGATAATTATTTAGTGATCATAATATTGGGTTAATAATTTCTAGGTGATGAAGAATCTTTTGAAATTTTCACCAATCATGATCGTACATCATCCATGAACATAGTACATAGTGTATTATGAATCATTTTGGAATGGCCTCAGAGCTATGTTAATGAATGGGGGATGAGTTGTGGTGTATGCATACAATATGTTGAGTAATATTGTATTTAACTACACTACTCGTGACCTTGTGTTGGTTGTAGTGGTTTATGTTTTAATGTGTTGGTGGATTTATCTTTCGGGGGAAAGAAATTTGTATATACTAAGAACAAGAGGTTACGTGTAACGCCCCGACCCCAGCTACCCAGAGTCGGTGCATTATTACATAACATTGGCATGATCACAAGAAAGATCAAATCTCGAAAGACCGATTGGTTTAGTAGCCTTGGAAACACTAGATATATTCATAGGTTTTACATTACATCATAAAATGAAAAACTACTACAACAACATAAAGTCTCCATAATCCACACTCATATCCCCACATAATATCCCTACAGGTCATTCATAATTTACTTCTTCACTTCCTGGGAAAAATAAAACATATAAAAGGGGTGAGCTCAAATGCCCAGTAAGGATAACAAAATAGCGGAAACTTTCATAAATAAGAATAAACTTTTAAGGAAATGTATAACTAAAACAAAAGCCTTTCAAACATGAACTTTCAACATGGTATGGCATAAATAAAATGAAATAATTCCATTTACTTATTCACATGGATATTCTACTAATCGAATAATCACATGCAAAAATCAATAACCACTTTCATAATGTTGGAATGCATAATGTTGAACTTTAATTTCTTTGTCAAGGCCTCATCCCAAGACCTTGGGGCTAACTGTAACCGGAACCCAACCCGGAGTGCCTCTAATAACCGGACACCAACCCGGAGTGCCTCTAATAACCGGACACCAACCCGGAGTGCCTCTAATAACCGGACACCAACCCGGAGTCCTTCTAATAACCGGAGACCAAACCGGAGGGCTTACTTTTACCAGTCCCTAACCTGGAGGGCTTACTTTTACCAGTCCCCAACCTGGAGGGCTTACTTTAACCAGTCCCCAACCTGGAACATACTTGTCCAACACATTCATATGAAGTAAATGTTGAAATATAACATAAACATTATTATTGGAACTAGCATAGGAAATGTCAATACTTTACTCATAAACCATGAATGCTATATAAATGGCACATCCACAGTCAAACATATCACAAAACTTTATTACAATATGGAAGTTTTGTATCATAATAAATCAACTTCAAATAAGCGTAAAATCCATCAAAGGATGTTGACATAGATGAAATCAAAACACTTTTTAGAGAAATATCTCTTTCTATTTTTGAAACCATTTAAGAGCCATAAAAAATAAAACATTTTCTTGAAAATGTTCTTATAAGATTGTAAGGGAATCTTTGATGATTTTATAACGGCGGAAAATAACCGCACCCGCCGTATAAGTTAAAAAAACATTCTTATCTTAATTCTGTCGAAAAGGTTAAAAGCACCTTGTTTGGAAAACGACGGAAAGATTCTCTAATAAACCTCTTATAAAATGTCAAACAAGGGTATAAATTACTTTGACCCATATTATTTTAAATATTAGAAATGTTTTGAAATACATTTTGAAGGAACATGGACGTGGATGATAACAAGGTCCCAGTAGATAATTATGTATAAACAATCTCGGATAATGAAGAGATTGTGAAATAAATCCTTACCTTGTACTTTTCCTTTGTTGGGGTCGGTTAACCTCCTGTATAATGGTGAAATAATTGTTATTAAATTATACAAGAATCATATACATTAATATGATATCATATATGATCTTTTAACATTTCTTTATTAATAATATCTTAGTATTATCGTCGTTTCAGGTGATAATCGATTCGTTCTTCTTAAATATTTGGTTACGTAAGACATGTTTGTAATGGATAGATTAAATATTATTCATAATCAGAATGATATTAACATTATTTTGAACCCTAAAATGAGAATAAGACTTGAATGGATACGATGGAGGATGGATCTCACTGCGTTCGTGGAGACGGTAGTCCGTACGTACGCACGAACGCTACTTCCATTTAATTTTTATTTTAAAAGAATTGAATCCAAATGATACATAGGTATATTACTATTCCAGTATAATATAATATTTTATATATGTTACTTAAGTTCATTAACACCATCCTTTATACGTTCCATGTGTGGTATGAACGAGTCATATCATTTTAAGGGGGCGGTAGTCCGCACTTCCTCAAATGAAATTATCGTATGTATATAAAACATGAAACGAATAATGGTATGAAATAAAATGGAATTACAGAAGCTTATATATAAAACATATATCATTAATATCATATTTAATTATAGTTCCATCATAATGGCCACCATGAGAGGCGGTAAGATGTATTTGAACAATCATCGTTTCGTGAGGCGTTAGTTTTCCATCCACAGAAACATTATGTTCATCATCCATTAGATGGAGTTGTGTGTATGTGTAGTTTGAATACTTCTTATAACAACATCCTAGTATATTGAGGATTCTGTTGTTGTTACAAAAGAAAGGAATAAAAAGATTTTGGGGGTTGGAGAAGAAAAATAAATGAAAATAATTTAAGAGAAATCGTTACCTTTAATTTAGGTAACTCACTTTGGTTGGAACCAAAGGACTTCTTGAAATGCTTTCTGCCTAAGGGGAAGCTTCAAGGAGGAGGAGAGGGATGTGGGGAGCTTAGTTGGGCAGAGTTTGGACGAGCCAAGTGGCTTGAGAGGTGTGTGGAATGAGTAGAAGTGGTCTCCTTTTATAAGGGAGAAGAGGGGCTCTTTAGGAAAGAGTGAAAGTATTACTTTATAATATAATTATATTCGGTTTATAATGGTCCAAAAATCATTGAGGTCCAAGATAAGATGACTAATATTCTAAATAACATCAACCAATAAGAGTTGTACAGGTTTTAGATAATATTTTAATCATTATAATCATATTTATTTAAATGATTTATTAATGAGGTAAACATTGCATCATTATTGTGTCATTAATAATTTAAATTATTTGATGTCTAAAATTATAAATAAAATATCATTATGTAGGAAATCTTTTTATCTTTCTAATGAATATTTATAATCGAAAATCCAACATGTATAACCCTATGTAAAAATTGTTCTTTTAAAATATGTAAGCTTATGCCATTTTTGTATTCATTTTAACTTAATTAAAATAAAGTGTCATTATCACTTACAAGTGGATCAATGGGGTCCCAAAATTGACCCAAAGATGCCCAGGGTCGACCATGTATCCACCAATAGGTTTAAGACACGTTTTAGGGTAATTTAGTATTATTATAATATGATTTTTTAACCCTTATTTACCGGATTTACCCTTAACCATGGTAAATAAAATATTTACCGCAGTAATTATTCAAAATGTCTAAAAATAAAAGTCACCTATTTACACAATTTGATCATCCTGATTCCAAATATGGAATCCATTTTTCTAAATTCAAAACACAGAAGTGGCATAAATTAATTTAAAATTAATTCCCGCTGTCAAAACAAAAAGCGTGTTTTGAAGAGATAATAACTATCAAAAGATTGACACTTGTTTATGTTCGGTTTAATTGTAAAATTATGTCCAATGACCAACATTATATTAAATGGTAAAAATATATTCTAAATATACTTTAAAACCACTAAAATTCACAATTTATCACTATTAATTATTTTGATTAAAAAAGTTGTTTTTAATTAAAATTTAGTAATTTTCACTATTCATCAAAATATGAAAGTTATCCGAAAAGTACCAAAATTTCACCTTAGCCTAAATTTGATATTCCGAATCCAAAAATGAAGTCCATTTTAAAATATAAAATATATATAACTTCAAAAAGTATGTATTACTATTCATAACAGCTAGTTTGATTGGTTACGGTGTGTTAGAACTCGAAGTTGCGTACAACACACGCTACTGTTTTATTCAAAGGAAAGCGTACCGTGGAAGCTTGGGATGTTTCATTTTAAATTTTTGATGTCCCCATTTAGTCAAAAAGATTAAAATATTGTATTTAAAAAGGTTTCACTATTAGAAGTTGATAAAAGTGAAATACTGAAAATGAATCTGTTCTTGCAATATGACTAAGAAACTCATAATAGGGATTCTAAAATTATAAGGATTATATAAAGTTCAAAATGTAGTTAATACTATTCATGACCTCTTTTAATGGTGTGATTGAACTCGGTGTTGCGTGTAGTGAAAGTTATTGAATTATTTTTAAGAAATAACACACTCTGAAATCCTGGGGTGTTACATTCTCCCCTCCTTCAATAAATTGCGTCCTCGCAATTTGAAATTGTTCTTAGAAAATAAAAGGTTGAAAGTAGAAAATATATTTGTGGGAAAACCCACATTGGAAATTGGGTTAATAAAATTTAGTCTTAATATGAGGAAAAGATAAATGAAAGGGTCACCACCAAATTATGATCTCGATTAGGAGAACATTGGTGGCAATTAGAGACATATAATTGGAGGAAAAACATAAATATTTATAGGTAGTGATTGAGGTCATCAATCACAAACAAGTATAAAATTGAGGTCCTTAAACTCATCAATCTATGATGATTTGAAGTACCATCGGTTCAACAAAATATAGGGTATTGGGACAACACATTTTTGACATTTCAAAATATCTTAGTTGAAATCCCACATCGAAAAATGAATTAATGAGGCCTCTATTTAAAATAAAGAGTGGAAAGTATGAAGATTACCGAAAATAACACATACTAGGGTTCCATGTAGGAAAATATGGATATGGAAGAGAAATCTAACCATCAATTATCTGATGGAGAGTGGTAGAGAACATGGCTATGAAAAGGCCAACAATCCCAAAGCCATAAATTTGTGATGATTTAAGGTACCATCTAGGACAACATTTTTGTTCTAAGTTTCTATTATTAATGTTGAGGAATTTATTTATGAGATTGGCTAAGATCATAAAAAGATATACTTACTTTATAATTAGAGTTTTGTCCATTAATAAATTTCTACCATAAACTCCTCTTTCACTCATAAAAAAATTATATTTATACTATTCGTACAGGGTTCCAAAATAAACGAATTTATAATTCATCTACCAGATCTTTTAAAAAAACTACATTATTTAATCCAGGACATCTCTTGGGCCAGTGGTAGGTGATACACCCTTGTCGCCCTTCGGTTGCGGGTTCAAGTCTCGCGGCCTTGCCGGACGCAACAGGTTGCTGCCCGACCTCCGGGTTGTCCTTTTATGGCAATCCAAAATAATCCAAATAAGAACTATCCAAAATAATTCTATCCAAACTCACAGTCCAACATTTATAAGAAAGGTAAACATAATATAGATCCTTTTTACCCCGTAATAGCATATAAATACCTTCATCATGTATTACCATATTCCTTATTGATTACATTCATGATCCCTTATTCCATATAGAATGCTGGATATACTTCATTAATCCAAAAATGTTTTAAACCCCAACAATGATGGAATATACAAATCATTAATCAGTTCCAGGGTAGTCAAGAATATCCAATATAATTTATCCAAAATAATCACATATTATTCCAAAATCACTACCTCAGTATCAGAAATATATTCTCTCAACCATATATTTTCCAAAAATTTATCCTGGTATTGAGTCACTTTTATTTGTTCCACACAATCTCAAGTCCTTAATGAAATAGTACTGTAGTACAATCCTTATATACTCCATAATTATTATAACAAGTACATTGTTGATACAACACTCAATTGACATAATCAACATAAGAACTCTAATAATTCCTCTTCATCTGTGGTAGTATCATAACTTGATTATTATCCAATAGCATCATTTGCGTCATAGACTGATGACTGGGACATAGGTTCGTTTAGTGTCCAAACTCCTTGCAAATGATGCATTGTACATTTGAAACCATTTTCTTACCCTTGCAGTCACGTACTTTGTGCCCTTTTCCTCCACACTTATAACAAACTCTCATTCCTTTCAGGCAAGTTCCAGGGTGTTTCTTTCCATAGTTACCACATATGGGAAAATTCTTCTTTTCCCTCTTCCCTTTATCCATATTTCTCTCTTCCATCCTTTTCTTCTCTTGCTTCCCTTCAAAACCATATGACTCAGTAAACTCTTTACTCATCTTATCAATAAATGATATTATTTCTTCATATGATGATAATACATGGGAGACTATTTCTCTTATAAATTCTAGCTTAAGACCATGAAAGATATGATCCTTCCTTCTCTTTGGATCATGTGCATTTCTGGAGTTCTCATTCCTTCTACTGGGCGCCATTTCTAAACAATGGCATAAACTAGATCAGTTTATGAATCAAAATACATAATCCCATACTTATAAAACACCTAACATAAATTGAACTATTTATGGATATAATCCATAATCATAAGAATGTTTTCTTTGAGGATGTATATACTCATAATCCCTTCAAAATGATTTGTAAAGAAAATGAGAGTTATCCTAAGAATATCCCCCGGGAGTGTCGTAACCCAGAGTGCAGCAAGGCCTGTTGTCGTGCACCAGTTCCCGTTCGAGTCTAGCTCAAAGCGGTGTTTTCGGGTTTTACCCCTAGGTACATCTGTGCCAGAGCCACCTCTACCTGCTCGTATCCAGACATGGATGTATTGCTCGGAAAACTCACAAAATCTCTACGATACCAAAATTCTAGGAAGTTCTTCTATACTAATCCTCAAAGTTCATCTTAGGTCTACGTGCTCTAATCAGAGTTTATCTAAATCTAGTTTCCAAGGTTTGTACTAAACTTCCTCTGATACCAACTGTAAGGCCCCGACCCCAGCTACCCAGAGTCGGTGCATTATTACATAACATTGGCATGATCACAAGAAAGATCAAATCTCGAAAGACCGATTGGTTTAGTAGCCTTGAAAACACTAGATATATTCATAGGTTTTACATTACATCATAAAATGAAAAACTACTACAAAAACATAAAGTCTCCATAATCCACACTCATATCCCCACATAATATCCCTGCAGGTCATTCATAATTTACTTCTTCACTTCCTGGTAAAAATAAAACATATAAAAGGGGTGAGCTCAAATGCCCAGTAAGGATAACAAAATAGCGGAAACTTTCATAAATAAGAACAAACTTTTAAGGAAATGTATAACTAAAACAAAATCCTTTCAAACATGAACTTTCAACATGGTATGGCATAAATAAAATGAAATAATGCCATTTACTTATTCACATGGATATTCTACTAATAGAATAATCACATGAAAAAATCAATAACCACTTTCATAATGTTGGAATGCATAATGTTGAACTTTAATTTCTTTGTCAAGGCCTCATCCCAAGACCTTGGGGCTAACTGTAACCGGAACCCAACCCGGAGTGCCTCTAATAACCGGACACCAACCCGGAGTGCCTCTAATAACCGGACACCAACCCGGAGTGCCTCTAATAACCGGACACCAACCCGGAGTCCTTCTAATAACCGGAGACCAAACCGGAGGGCTTACTTTTACCAGTCCCTAACCTGGAGGGCTTACTTTTACCAGTTCCCAACCTGGAGGGCTTACTTTAACCAGTCCCCAACCTGGAACATACTTGTCCAACACATTCATATGAAGTAAAGGTTGAAATATAACATAAACATTATTATTGGAACTAGCATAGGAAATGTCAATACTTTACTCATAAACCATGAATGCTATATAAATGGCACATCCACAGTCAAACATATCACAAAACTTTATTACAATATGGAAGTTTTGTATCATAATAAATCAACTTCAAATAAGCGTAAAATCCATCAAAGGATGTTGACATAGATGAAATCAAAACACTTTTTAGAGAAATATCTCTTTCTATTTTTGAAACCATTTAAGAGCCATATAAAATAAAACATTTTCTTGAAAATGTTCTTATAAGCTTGTAAGGGAAGCTTTGACGATTTTATAACGGCGGAAAATAACCGCACCCGCCGTATAAGTTAAAAAAACATTCTTATCTTAATTCTGTCGAAAAGGTTAAAAGCACCTTGTTTGGAAAACGACGGAAAGATTCTCTAATAAACCTCTTATAAAATGTCAAACAAGGGTATAAATTACTTTGAACCATATTATTTTAAATATTATAAATGTTTTGAAATACATTTTGAAGGAACATGGACGTGGATGATAACAAGGTCCCAGTAGATAATTATGTATAAACAATCTCGGATAATGAAGAGATTGCGAAATAAATCCTTACCTTGTACTTTTCCTTTGTTGGGGTCGGTTAACCTCCTGTATAATGGTGAAATAATTGTTATTAAATTATACAAGAATCATATACATTAATATGATATCATATATGATCTTTTAACATTGCTTTATTAATAATATCTTAGTATTATCGTCGTTTCAGGTGATAATCGATTCGTTCTTCTTAAATGTTTGGTTACGTAAGACATGTTTGTAATGGATAGATTAAATCTTATTCATAATCAGAATGATATTAACATTATTTTGAACCCTAAAATGAGAATAAGACTTGAATGGATACGATGGAGGATGGATCTCACTGCGTTCGTGGAGACGGTAGTCCGTACGTACGCACGAACGCTACTTCCATTTAATTTTTATTTTAAAAGAATTGAATCCAAATGATACATAGGTATATTACTATTCCAGTATAATATAATATTTTATATATGTTACTTAAGTTCATTAACACCATCCTTTATACGTTCCATGTGTGGTATGAACGAGTCATATCATTTTAAGGGGGCGGTAGTCCGCACTTCCTCAAATGAAATTATCGTATGTATATAAAACATGAAACGAATAATGGTATGAAATAAAATGGAATTACAGAAGCTTATATATAAAACATATATCATTAATATCATATTTAATTACAGTTCCATCATAATGGCCACCATGAGAGGCGGTAAGATGTATTTGAACAATCATCGTTTCGTGAGGCGTTAGTTTTCCATCCACAGAAACATTATGTTCATCATCCATTAGATGGAGTTGTGTGTATGTGTAGTTTGAATCCTTCTTATAACAACATCCTAGTATATTGAGGATACTGGTGTTGTTACAAAATAAAGGAATAAAAAGATTTTGGGGGTTGGAGAAGAAAAATAAATGAAAATAATTTAAGAGAAATCGTTACCTTTAATTTAGGTAACTCACTTTGGTTGGAACCAAAGGACTTATTGAAATGCTTTCTGCCTAAGGGGAAGCATCAAGGAGGAGGATAGGGATGTGGGGAGCTTAGTTGGGCAGAGTTTGGACGAGCCAAGTGGCTTGAGAGGTGTGTGGAATGAGTAGAAGTGGTCTCCTTTTATAAGGGAGAAGAGGGGCTCTTTAGGAAAGAGTGAAAGTATTACTTTATAATATAATTATATTCGGTTTATAATGGTCCAAAAATCATTTAGGTCCAAGATAAGATGACTAATATTCTAAATAACATCAACCAATAAGAGTTGTACAGGTTTTAGATAATATTTTAATCATTATAATCTTATTTATTTAAATGATTTATTAATGAGGTAAACATTGCATCATTATTGTGTCATTAATAATTTAAATTATTTGATGTCTAAAAATTATAAATAAAATATCATTATGTAGGAAATATTTTTATCTTTCTAATGAATATTTATAATCGAAAATCCAACATGTATAACCCTATGTAAAAATTGTTCTTTTAAAATATGTAAGCTTATGCCATTTTTGTATTCATTTTAACTTAATTAAAATAAAGTGTCATTATCACTTACAAGTGGATCAATGGGGTCCCAAAATTGACCCAAAGATGCCCAGGGTCGACCATGTATCCACCAATAGGTTTAAGACACGTTTTAGGGTAATTTAGTATTATTATAATATTATTTTTTAACCCTTATTTACCGGATTTACCCTTAACCATGGTAAATAAAATATTTACCGCAGTAATTATTCAAAATGTCTAAAAATAAAAGTCACCTATTTACACAATTTGATCATCCTGATTCCAAATATGGAATCCATTTTTCTAAATTCAAAACACAGAAGTGGCAGAAATTAATTTAAAATTAATTCCCGCTGTCAAAACAAAAAGCGTGTTTTTAAGAGATAATAACTATCAAAAGATTGACACTTGTTTATGTTCGGTTTAATTGTAAAATTATGTCCAATGACCAACATTATATTAAATGGTAAAAATATATTCTAAATATACTTTAAAACCACTCAAATTCACAATTTATCACTATTAATTATTTTGATTAAAAAAGTTGTTTTTAATTAAAATTTAGTAATTTTCACTATTCATCAAAATATGAAAGTTATCCGAAAAGTACCAAAATTTCACCTTAGCCTAAATTTGATATTCCGAATCCAAAAATGAAGTCCATTTTAAAATATAAAATATATATAACTTCAAAAAGTAGGTATTACTATTCCTAACAGCTAGTTTGATTGGTTACGGTGTGTTAGAACTCGAAGTTGCGTACAACACACGCTACTGTTTTATTCAAAGGAAAGTGTACCGTGGAAGCTTGGGATGTTTCATTTTAAATTTTTGATGTCCCCATTTAGTCAAAAAGATTAAAATATTGTATTTAAAAAGGTTTCACTATTAGAAGTTGATAAAAGTGAAATACTGAAAATGAATCTGTTCTTGCAATATGACTAAGAAACTCATAATAGGGATTCTAAAATTATAAGGATTATATAAAGTTCAAAATGTAGTTAATACTATTCATGACCTCTTTTAATGGTGTGATTGAACTCGGTGTTGCGTGTAGTGAAAGTTATTGAATTATTTTTAAGAAATAACACACTCTGAAATCCTGGGGTGTTACATTACGATACATTTTTTCACAATTATATATGGATCTAAAAATGTGCATTTATGTTTAGTATATGTAGTCTTTCGATTTTGATAGGGATTATATGCCTATAAATGGGTACAATGTTGATTATTCATTAAGTACGAGAAGTCAGACTCAAGAATTTGAGGAGTCTAGTGATGAGTTTAAGATGAATAATTTCATGGTTGAAATCAAAATTGTTATCTAGGAGATTAAGAAGATGAATAGAATTATATCAGTGTTAATAGAGTTTACACTTTTTTGTCAGATTAGTTATTATAATTCTGAATATAGATAATTCCAGACCATTCGAGAATTCCATGAAGGTAAGAAGTTACCATACGATTGGATTATAGATATGTTTGTGAACATCTTTGTCAATAATCAAGTTGTTATGAATAAGAGCATGCATGAGAAATTACTGTGGGAATTTAATGACTCAATATGGGCAGTAAATCTAGGTGTAAAGAAAATATACCATGATCTACGTTGAGAAAATATACCATGATCTACGTTGAAGAAACATGATAAGTTATATTTCATGGTTCATGACATGATACTACACATGCCAATAAGTCAAGGATGAGAATCGATGAATTGGTGGTTTTCTATACCCTTTACCAATTTTTAGTGTGAGTGGGATGACATAAACATGGATTTTGTTATGGTTATAGTGGGGATTCCTTGGTTTAGTGATGCTATACGGGTGACTATGGATCTATTTAAGATGGTAGCACATTTAATTCATATACTTGAGACTTTATCAATAGTGAAGTTGTGATATATTTATGTATGGAAGAGAGTCTATTTGCATGGGGTGTCAAAGAATATTTTATAAAATGTGAATATACGTTTACTTTGAACCTCAATAAGGTCTTTTATATGGTTCTTGGGAAAACATTTTTATTTCAAACAAAATTCCCCCCATAGAAAAATGTGTAGTCGGAGTTTACTATACAATTGCTTGTTGATGTGTTGCATGCATTGGTTCTTGAATTTAGTGGGTATTCAGATATGTAGATGGATTTATTATATTTATCCTACTATAATGATTATAAGGATACTATATAGATGGCACAATAAATGGATATTTATTGTAGAATTGGAAACTCACCTTTATTTTGGATGCAGGTGGGTGAGAAATATTTTTTGGGATTGAGTCTCATGTAGGAGATCTCAGATCAGGTTACGTTGATTTGGAAGCCTATAGATAAGGCACAAAGTAGAAAAAAAAATTGACTCTGATAAACATAGATAACTACTCGTGTTTATAATGGGGTTTTTATTTCATTAGTTTTCTCCAATACTGGGTCACCATTGGATACTGAGTCATGGAATGTCGGGCCTCAGGTTTGATGGAATATTTGAGTTTATGGGAACACTTGGGTTGGTGACATACCAATTGAAAATACCACTGAAATAAAGTTACATGCATGACGTTTTCCATGATTCAAATAAACATAGATATAATCATAACCTTTATCATGTGACATTCATTGATTATATTAATCTTGAGTTAGATATGTCCTTTGAGGATCAGTTTTTACCCATGCATGATCACATTAAAAATGTTTTGTGGGGGTGGAATGTTTTGATAATTCATATATTTAAAAAACAAGTGAATGTGAATGAGTAAACAAGGTTAAGGGAATATGATATGAGGTATTAGTGTCCCAATATTTTTGACTCATATTCTTAGAGTGTCTTGGGAGTGAATCTCAATGATAAGATATTATAAAGTTGTGAGATTTTAATTTCATTTAATTTTTTATAGTTGAAACAAGGATGATTTTAGGTAATTCCTTTTCATTTTATGAGAATTATATTGTTGTGATTTACCATGGGGTGAATTTGGGTGATAATTGATAAAAATTTAAAGAAACATGTATGTTCATAGTTGGTACATGATATGAGAAAATCATGCATCATAGCCAAGATACCTATACAACATAGGACATTGGGGATTTCCATGGTCGGTGCATAGTTTTTTAAACCATTCACACACTTATTATAAACCGTGAACCGCCATAATAGGGAAATTGGTTAGACACATAGTTAAGTTAAATTGTATTCCCCTTCCCAGATAACCTTGTAAAACTTTTTTAATATATATAAAATTAGTTTTTTAATCACTCAAATGCCGATTTTAACACCTATTCGACCCCCATTCGACCCTATAAGATATTTTATGATTTTGTATCCTCTTGGAAGGATTCTATGCCTTAATAAAAACTATAAATCATGATTCTTTTCTTGATTTGAAAATTTTCACCCAACCCAATAAGTGGATCCTATCTCTTATTGCTTCAAATTCCTTTTTGTTGTATTCCCATACAAGAAAGGGTTCGCTTTTCCAATTTTTATTAGATCTACTTCTAGGATTGTATATCTAGATAAATATTGTATGGATATCAATTTATATGATAGTGATTTGGGGTTTTAGAATTGGATCTTGTTTATGTTTCTCTTTATTAAAAAAATATTATGATTTAACCATTGGAAATTGTTGTCAACAAATCTAGGTAGATCATCTATAATTCAAATCCAATAGTTATTATCTAAATTATATGTGTGTAATGGTATAATTTCTATTAAATGTATAGAAAATGATTTCATTATTTAATTAATTAACTTGGATGAATTAATTTATTGGGGAGATGTGAAGTTGTTGATTTTCGGAATTATTGATTATGATATTTGATTGTAGAATTATTTTTAAGATATTGCGATGTTTGATTTTAAATAATAAATTATATAAAAAACTATGATTAATTGAGGAGGTATATTTTGTATAATTAATTATTGAAATAATAATGATATACTTATATTTTTTAGTTATATATTTAATTATTTATTATAGATAATGTCATTTTAGTTAAATAATTTTTTAATTAATTATGGCATAATGAATAATTACTTTTTGAATTAATTAATTGAATTAAGGAGGATAAAATAATTTTTGAATTACTTAATTGAATGATATAAATGTTGAAATTATATATGAGTTTAATTAATTATTGAATTAATTGATGGTATTTGTGATACATGTAACATTGTTACATATGTGAAATTGTTATATGGTAATGAATTATAATATATATGTTGAATGGAATCATGGTAATTTATCCCTATATTAGCAATGATAACATGATTACTAAATTATGAAATTGTGTAAGCGAACATGGAAATTTACTTATTAATATAATATTTGTAACTTAGTCATTCAATTATGAAATTGTGAATGGTAACTTTGACATTCACTTTCAGTTAGGATAATAAAAATGGTAACATGGTCATTGAATTCTGACTTTTTTAATGGTAATATATACATTAAATTATGAAAATAATAATGTTTGAAATTTTCATGAATTATGAAATTGTGATTGGTAAAAGGTACATTCACTTATGAAAATAATAATGTAAATATAGTCATTTAGTTATTTAATGTTAAATGGTAACAGAGACATTAACATATGAAAATAATAACAATAACCTAATCATTTGATTTAATAATTGTAAATTGTAACATGGTCATTCACATAATAAATTATGAATTTTAACCTTGAGATTAAATTTTAAATTTTGATGTTGAATGGTAACATGGACATTCAGACATGTGATATACCTTGGGGATATTTTAGAATCAAACATGGGATGAAGTAGGTTTTTTTATACAGGTGTACATGTAAACCCTAAGGTTTGTGTGGTTAATTAATGTATAGTTAATTCGGTGATAAATATTTATTTATGCATCATTCATTATTATTTATAAAAATAAAATGACTATTATATGGCTGTATATAGGTTTAGAAGTCATTAGTGAGTTTTACTCACACCATTTTTGGGTTGGTTGATCATCACCCAAATAGATTTCATGGGTCCATTCTGTGTTAATGGTGAGGGTCTGTTGTTATACTGATGAGTCATGATGTGGCATGGTTGAGGGAATCAGACATGGACTAGGACCGTATTGTGAGTAGTCAATGTCTTTATTTGGAGTTTTCATTTGAAAAAGGACAAGTACTTTAATATGGCATGATTACTACATAGTTTTTATTTTGTACTTATAGTTTTGGTTATCTTGATAATTTGGTAATATTTATGTTTATATGTTATCATTTCATTGTAATTTATTTCTACTAGTTTATTACCCTGATAAATTATGGTATTGTCACCCCATGATCGATATATCAAACACTTGCTATTAGTTGGAAGCCTCTAGCATATAGGGAGGCACGAATGAAGACACGTAGTGATTCTACTTAGGGGACCAGTTCATGGAACATGGTATGAGATGTTAAATATATCCACATATTTCTCCATAAATTGGGAAATTAAATCAACATTACTACATATGGTGGAATAAATACCCATGAACTGATTTAATTTAGTTTCATTCATATCCACTTAAGGATGGATATAATTGTTTAATTAAGTATTATATATCATATGAATGAAATAATTATCAATATTAGATGATTATATGTTATTTCTTTTATTACCATTCAACTCAATAAAAAATAATAATGGTGTTCATCTGTATGTCTAGACTACCAACTCCACAAATCGATGTGATACCATTTTCATCACCACATCACATAGATAATGTATATATAATTATATTTAAATTAATAATTTTTTTATCATATTATGAATTTTTTTGAAATATAAAACATTATTTACAATTTTTTCATAATGATCATAAAAAATAGAATAATTACTCAACTATATGTACACTCTTGGATCTCTATGATTATAATATAGTTAAATATTCATAATAGTCATTAGTGATTTTTTTAAATATAAAATTAATTTTATAATATGATAAATATTTCATGATTTTTATTCATTATATAAGGATTTTATTACCTCTTTTACCAAATTCATCCAATAAAAGTCATTTTGTATAAATATGTCAAATGCTGCCAAAAAATATGATGTGAATATAAATTATTATATAATATTTAGTAAAATTACATGGGATAGACATAATGGAATAATATAAATGAAAAATGCTGTTATGAAATTCTGAAATTACAAGAAGATTGTTTTTTAGGAAAATAAATATTAATAAATTAAATTTTGACAAAAGGTATGATACACCATAACATAACCTCCATTTTCAATGTTAAAAATATTTATATTCAAAGTAATTATCATCCATGTACATGTCATTTTAAAAAATTAAAGGAAATTACTATTTATTATCAAATTTATGTGATAGGTCCTCTTAACCACATTTATATTTTTTACTGTTTTAGGGATTCATACCATGATTTTTTGTAAGATGCATTATTTAATAAAAAAAAGTAATTTTATGAAGTATTTTACAAAACATTTTCATACATATAGATTATAAAAAATTATTTATTAGTTATTATAATGGAAGTCAAAAAATTTTAGATAATTTTTTCTATGTCTATTTATTTCATTAAATTATTATTAATTAGAATATTTTAAGGGAATATTATGAAATTATTTATAATAGCTAAATGTAATGATGTATTATTTTATTTACATATAAAATAACATTTTTGACCCCTGTTACAATTATTTATTATCAAAGTTACATTTCTAGATTTCATGGTATATTTATAAGTATACACTCATACTAATATTTTTGGTATTTTAGTTTTAAAATTTTGATTTTTAAAAAACAATGTATTTTTATACCCAAAATTTTCTTCCATATATCATTGAGATACATTTTCAATGTTATTACAGTGAAAGATTAAATCAAAATATATTTCATTCACAATACGGTACATGACAATTATATATGAGAAATATTTGAGCTGAGCACAAAATCTATATTTGGTTTCCCCTAATTACAGCTCATGAATAAGATTGACTTTTCTTAAATGGTAGGTGAATGTAAATATTTCAAAAAGAAATTTTTTAATTTTCATTACCATAATAAGAAAGATGGATAGAGATAACAAATCGTTTCTATTTTTAAAATAACTAGTCTCTAATTATTTTTGTCATATTTTTAGAAAACTATATGAATGTGAAGCTCCATGTTTCTAAACAGGTATTTTTTATTTTTATTTTATTGGGTTTTAATAGTTTTATTTTAGAAAATATTATGTATTTTTTAAAAATTGGATATAATTTTTTTCATTCTATCAAATTAATTTCATATAGACAAAATATTTTCTATAGTTATAATTTTTTATAAGGACATATGGTTTTTTTTATTTTTATGTCCTTTAATGATCATTTTGTTCTCTTCCAAAAAATTAAATTTTTTGTAAAGTGTTTACTATTGGATAAGGGAAAGGAAGAATTCAAGTTCAATGTCAGAAATATTTTTTAGGGTAGGAAATATTGATTTATTTTAAACATTTTATATTATTGGAATATTGATACAAATTATAAGTATTATAGTTACCCAAGCATAAAAACATGAATATTACATATTTTTAGATGAAAACGAATAACATTTATAAAATTACATTTTTGAGAACATTAACGGTTTAGTTTATTTTTTATCTTGGAACACAATATTCTATCTTAGTGAAACATCATCAACATTTTCCACAACAATCCTACCAATTTAAAATCATACATAAACCCTTTTTTCAAAACCCATGTAAATGAAATAGATTAATTCATGGGGTAAAATAACTATTAAGTGTAAATAAATGCGACATGTATGATTAAAATAAGTATAAATGTATTCTAAAATGGGAATAACATTAAAAAAAATCATAAAATGGATATCAAAGAAAATAAAAAATATTTGAGGAATAAATATTGGCAGTTCATCACACATGAATCAAAAGATAATCATGAAATTAATTCATCAAATCCTAGCATTGAAAAAATACATAGAGTATTTTGAATAGAAGTAATATTATAAAATCATTCCCTATTTGTAATGGATCACTGAAAAAATTATCACGGAAAATCATGGGGGACACAACTACTAGGTGAGATGCACCACCATTCTCAATTGTATCCCTTTCAATATAAATTAATGGGTTCACTTTCCCAGACCATCATAATAGTCTAGGTTCTATAGAGACACTTCTTCTTACATTACTATTATATCATTATAAATATGAACAACATAATAGTATTACACCACGAGGATCTGGAGGCTTACTGTATTGGGAAAACTATGACCAAACATAACACTTACATCATCAATAATAAACACATATTTAATTCCTTCTTCTCTAGATTCTTATTCGAACATGACCTCTCATTAGTACATGTAGTCACCTAAGGATAAACATTAAAAAGTATGAGGAAAAATCCCATTAATATGATCGATAAAAAAAATATAGCATCAGTTGAACATAATTTTAACATCATCATCAAAATCATGAGTGGAAACATTAATAAAATAACTAAAATGTAGAAATACATAAAAATAAAACATCGTGTCTTAGTGGTCATCTACCACCCATATTTCTGAGGAAATATAGCATTTTGTTCATAAATAATTTCACATTAACTCATGATATTTAACATTTTACCAAATTCCTTGCATCACTATATAATTCTTAGTGCACACATCACATCAAAACATTCATTTTGCGCTATATAATTCTGGGTGCACCTGTCAAATTTGAACATTATCATTATCACGCTTCCCAGATATAACATATATCAAAAATGAACTTAATTGACACAAAGGAATTGGTTTCAAATCAAAATAACTCATTTATAAAAATTTTATTCCCAAAAGAATGTGGGAATATCATAGATCATACAAGAACCATCCACCACGAGTGAGAAATAAAAGGTGTGTTTTTTAAAGAAGAGTTCTCCTGAAAACATTTCTTGAAATAAACTCACTAGGAAAAAAATTTATATTCAAAAAAATTTAAGCTAATGATGAAAAAATTATTTTTATGGAGAATTCATACCGAACATTTAGTGAAATAGGGAGAACCTGAAGAAAGAAAGTTGGGTTCGATAATTTCCCCTTACCTTGTATCTGAAAACTATATTCACTTGATTGTCCCATATTACAACATTATATTCATATATTAACAATTAAAAAACCTATTTTAAATGAATATGTTTTACTATGGTTGCATTAAGTTATTTTATGGGCCTATGGATGAGTTATAATACTTACATTAATTGTTCGTGAATGTTCATCTCTATGGTTTTCTTGAGTGGTTCATGTGTATTTATAAATAGAAGTTCATGTAGAACGTGGATAAACATAAATAACTTATACTTCATGTTATTAATGATATTTCATGAGTTTAAATGATCATACATTGAATTATGTTATATACCATGTGGATAAATCATTAATTAAAATTTAATGATGATTATTTGGGTTAATTCAGGCCATTTTCTAACCATAATGAACAAGTTTTGTTTAAAAAATTAGTTTTTTCTGCAAAATTTAGATCTAGAACATTCTATAGTATATAATACATATAAATGAATCTAGTTCAATAATAATAATGGTTTTTTTTACTATATTAGAAGGCTGTAATGGAAAAAAGTAAAACATTTCTTTCTTGAATGTGATAAATTAACACCCCACGAACAACATTTTATTTTCTTAAATAAAAAGAACCGAAGAAGGGGATTCAGTGATATATATAATCCCATTTTTATAATAACATTATAGAATATTTATGATACTAGATTTACCATATCATTTGTATGAGGATTGGTGGGGATGGATTATGAAAAAAAACATGAAATAGAAAGGAAAAGAGAGAGAGAGAGAGAAATTACCTCTCGAATCCCCCAATTGAGATCCTACTTAAGGAGCCTATGTATGATATTTTGATGAGACCAGAAGATCTTAGACATGGGGGAGGGTCTTGGTAAGAATTTTGGGGAGATTGTAGACATGGCTTGACAATTTAGACATGGGGGGATATGAGGGTGTGAAGGGTGGTATTTATAGTGGATGAGAGAGGGGTTTTCTCTATATTATATTCATTAATTTTTTATTTACCCACAATGAAAAGGAAAAGTGAGAATTCCATGACTAAAAAAGTGATTTTATTATGTAATTCTGATCCATATGTGCTTACATCACCAGAACACCACCTTTGACTCTATAATTCTTGAATTTAACGTATTTTGTAATTTACCTTATTAAACTATTCATCAAAAATTCATGTATTTCAGAAAATCCCCAAAATTCACCCTAACCATTTTTCAATGTGTAGAATCCAAAAATGAAGTCCATTTTTCAGAAATAATTTTTTAAATATGAGGAAAATAATTTATAAATACAATAATATTTTAATTCAAAAATACCAATTTTAAAACATTTATTTTATTATTCCCATATATTGGTACATCATACATTCACTAAAATATTATATATATATATATATATATACTATTATATGTAATGTTACTATTTATTACGGTATGTCCCTATTCATAAGGGTAACATTACTATTCATAGCGGTATGTTAACGTTCCACAAAAATTATATTTGTTCTATTATCCAAAAAAATCACCCTAAACAAAATAGTGTATGTTATTTTTTCTAAATTCAAAACATAGAAATGAAAAATATATGATTAAAGGTAACATAGTATTTAGAATCATGATATGTAATTTTGATTCCCAATGTTATTATACTTGAATGAATAATTATTATAAATAAATTACATTGAAAAAAATTTGGGTCGTTACATTCTTTCCCCCTTTTGAATTTTCACCCTCGAAATATCATTTTACATAAACAGGTGAGGGTACTTCTCCTTCATCGCCTCACCTAGTTCCCATGTAGTATCTCCAAACTTATGGTTCCTCCAAGAAAATTAGACATGATGGGATTTGTTTTTGTGTAGATCATTATCTCTTCAGTCCGTAATCTTCACTGGCTGCTTCTCAAAAGAGAGTTCATCTTTTGGTTGTACCACCTCAAAGTTTAGTACATGTGAGGGATCTGGTATGTACTTCCTCTAGAGTGATATGTGAAACACATCATGAACTTGAGCCATATTCAATATAACTTCAAGACAATAGGCCACAACTCATATGCAGTCGGGGATCTTTAATGGACCAATGTACCTTGGGCATAGATTCCCTTTCCTTCTAAACCAAACTACTCTCTACTGTGGTGATATTAAAAGTAATACTTTATCTCCAACGTCGAACTCCATGTCATTTCGACGGTTGTCAGCATAGATCTTTTTACAAATATGCGAATCTTTGATGTGTTTCTATATGACTTGAACAATCTCTATAATCTCTTGGACAAGATCAGATCCATGTATATTTATTTCTTTTACTTTATCCCAATCGGTTGAGTTCTACATCTCTTTCCATACAAAGCTTAAGATGGAGCCATATTAATATTTGAGTGGAAGGTATTGTTGTATGAGAACTAAACCAGTGGAAGATAATGATCCCATCCAAATTATAATTCTAAATATTAGTCTCTTAACATGTATTCATGAATATGAATTTTCCTGTCAGATTGGACATATGATTGTCAGTGATAATCCATGCAGAGATTTAATTCAGTAATCAAATCATGTTGAAGGCTCCTCTATAATTTATATGTGAACCTTGGACCATGATCAGAGACAATTAATATTGTAACACCATGTAGTCTCCCCACTTCCTTCACATATATCATTGCATGTCTCTCAAGAGAGAGAGATCTTATTGAATAGAAATAAAATGGGTATTCTTGGTGATTCAGTTAACCACAACCAATATCTCATTATCTACCTTAGATTTAATTGGGAGACCCATGAAAAAGTCTATAGTGACATTCCCCTATTTCCACATGGGTATTGGAAAAGGATACATCATCCCTTTGGATTTTTTTCACTCTTATTAATCTTGCTGACATTGCAAGCACCATAAGATATATTCCACAACCTCTTTATTCATGTTATCCCACCAGAAGTATTCTCTAATATCTCGATACATCTTGGGGATACTAGTATGGATAGTGAATGTTGATCCATGTGCATTGTCAAATAGATCCTTTTTAATCCTATGTGATTAAGGTACACAAATCCATGTTCTAAACAGAATGACAACATAATCATCGATATGGAATTATTGTAGCTTCCCTTCCATTACTACATTCACCTTATTTTGTAACTCAAGATTATTCCTTTGTGCATCCTTAATAATCTCTTAGTTTGATGATTATGCTATAATTTTGGAAACATTGTATTTATCATCATCATTTGTGATTTACAGACCAATCCTTTTTATATCCCAGATGATAGGGTCTTTCTCAATCCATAACATGGATAGAGTATCATGTTATTTTCCTCTTAGAGCATTAAAAACCTTGTTTTCCTTTTCAAGATGATAGTGAATATATTAATTGTAATACTTTATTATATCTTACCACATCATTTGATGTAAGTTGAGATTAATTTTGGTGAATATATACTTTATGATCTTGTGATCGGTGTACATGTCACAATTCCCACCATAATGGTAGTGCCATCAGATCTTCAAGGAAACAATGATGGATTCATGCACTAGATCATGAGTTAGGTAGTTATTCACATGGATCATCAACTTCCATGGGGATTAGGCTATCAAATTATCATTTTGAATGAGTACACAGCCCAAGAATTTCATTAAAGCATCACTGTATTTCAGAAAACATTCTCCACTTTTTGGTGATGTGAGTACAGGTACATTGATCATCCTTCTATTTAGAGGCTTAAAGCTTCCCTCACATTCTATTATCTATATATACATTACCCATTTTCTTGTTATCATAGTTATGGGGATTTAAAATCATGACAAATTACTCAAAAAACATCAGTAGTTCCCAGCTAATCCATAAAAACTATGGATTTTTTTGAGACAAGAGGGTTTGGGGCATTCGTCGATTACCATTGTTTTTTATGGGTCCATATAAATTCCCCCTCCTATGATCACGTGTCCCAAAAACATGACTTTCTTCATCCAAAAGTCACACATTCCGAACATGGAGTACAAAATCATCTTTCTCATTGTCACCAATACAAGTCATTGATGTTATTCTTGTTCCTTGTTTCTCTTAGATTATATGTGAATATCATTAATAAAAACTAAATAATATTTTTAAAGTAATGTCTAAAGACTCTATTCATTAAATCCATGAAGATATCAGGGGAATTAATAAGTCCAAAGTGCATCACCATAAACTCATAATGCACATACCTTGTACTGAAGTCAGTCTTCTGAATATCTTCTTTCCTAAACATTAGCTGATAATATCCAGAATGAAGTTCCTCATTTGAGGGGTATTGTGCTCCTATTAACTAATCGAACATGTTGCTAGCATTTGGAAGAGTATACTTGTTAATTATGGCAATCTCACTGTGTTTCTGATAATATATAAAAATCCTAATTGTTCTATCCTTATTCTTCACAAAGAGAACTGGATTACCCCATGGTGATGCACTAGGGTGTATGAAAACTTTTTATCAAATGCTCTTTTAGCTGGTTATTTAACTCTTATAGACCGTTAGGAGCCACACAATAGAGAAACATTGATATAGGAGTAGCTCTGGGAATTAGTTCTATTGATAACACAACCTCATGATCTGGTGGAAGTCTAGGTAACTCCTCAGGGAAATTCATCAATATATTCCCCCATGGTTGTAATTTTTATAAGATTGTCCCTTTACTTTGACTTATCCTTTTGGGTGAGTGATACTTCTTCCTATGGAATCAACCCCCACAATGTTGAATGATTTTTCAAAGGATATTAATGGTCTTTGTTGAATTTTTAGTGGATCATGTGATGGTTTGGAATATGAAAAATATTTCCTTTTCTCGAAAGTTAATACGTGCTTATATAACAAGAGCCAATACATTTCCATTATAGCATACAATTCCACCAAAGAAAGTATTACGAGATTCACTGGAAGATTATTCCTACATACCCCAACAAGATAATAGTTATACACATGGGTTGTAATGATTTTACCACTTGATGTGTTTACATATATCTTTACATCAAGATTTCGGGGCTTCAATTCAATAAATCAAAAAAACATGAAACATATAAAGAAATTTGTAGAACCATAATAAAATAAGTCATTTTCCATTCATGAGTTAATAGTAATTGTACATTTTATGTCTTCATTATCATTCATCACTTCTTTGTTGGCTGCTGATGTTGATTACCCTCAGGGACTCAAGGTTTAGTGAACTGGCTTGCATAGTGCCCATACTCCCAACAGTTTCATCATTGAACCTTGGGTGGTTCTCTCCATTCATGCAGTACATTCTACTTCCTTATTATGTATTTTCAATAATCATGAGCATCGTGTCTTTCTTCCCCAATCATGAAGTATTCCCCCATACTTTGAGGTAGTTCCTATGATGAATCATCTAAAAGTTTTGGCATGTGGGTTATTGAATTTTCTTCCAACATTTATCATTAGACCCCCCAGATTGAAATTACATCTTTCTTTTCATATTATCATAGCCATGAGACCATTATCTAAACTACATATCCACATTGAGATAACATAAGAAAACTTCTTCATAACTCTCAATGTCTTGAACTGAGAAGCCTCTCAATGTTCTGCTTTTAATCCACTAAAGAATCTATAAATTTTTCTATCATTGTTTATAAATAAACTTGAAGAATTCTTTGAAAGCCTTGAGAAATTCCATTCATAGGTAGTTGCATATTTTCCTTCATTTTTCATCATTTCAATGAATTATCTCTCTATATATGAATGTAGATATTGTGGAAAATAATTGTGAAAAAACAAGAAATTAATGTAATCTGATTCCATCTCTACAATTTAGTCACTTGAATTGCGGTTATTAATGATAGTCCACTATTGATCAGCCTCTACATATATAATAAAAATGGGTAGTGTCACCATATCTATCTTATAACAGTGATTCACATAAGATATCTTCTTCATGGAGTTGACCCACTATTCCACAACTACTAGATCACTAGATCCACTAAATGTTTGTGGTCATTGCCACATAAAATAATCGATAGCCAATAACTCCTTCTTTAGTGAAGGATGATGTTGTCCATTATTATGTTTATTGTTCATAACCTGAGATAGTGGGGTTAGTATCCCCATGATGTTTTGATCGCCACCTCCCAATGAATTGTGGATTTTTTTTGGGCAATCAGTGCATTGGCCGTCACATGGGTTGTTGGCCTAGTTTCTCATAGTTCCCACCATTTTCAAAAATATAGTAGTTTAAGACAAAACATAAGTCCACAAGTCAAGAGTAACTAATTATTTTTTAATATTTAGACTAAAATTATAACATATAGGATCAAAATGTAATGCTTCTTGTGTGCATATCTACACATAGTCTCATGCAAGAGGTTTTCTCTAGGATTCCCTGATCCTAATTCCAAAATTAACCAAACCATTCTTCTGATACCAAATATGGTGACCCTTACTTTTATTACATTAATGTTACATCTTTAAAAAGATAAAAATTATAATAGTATTAAACTTTGAGGGTCTGATGTTTTAGTTTCGTGGTAAAACTAGGTCCAAATATAACTTTTACAACATCAAGCATAAACCATTATTTAATTTTTTCTTCTCTAACATGTTATTAGTCCTTGACATCTCTATAGATCATGTTGTCACATGAAAATATTCCTCAAAAAGCGGTGATATAAAATCATAGTATGAGGATAGATAGTAAAAATTTATCATAGGGTGAGAATAATCATAAAATCATCATCAATTTAATGATAGGAAAAAGTAATAAAAGACATAAAATGTGGCAATGTCTAAAAATGAAACATCATGTCTTGGAAGTCATCTAACACACATAGTTATGAGAAAAGATATCATCTTTTTCGCACATCATTTCAATTTAACTCATGAGTTTCCTCACTTTACCCAATGCATTGGATCAATGTATAATTCTAGGATCACCCGTCACATCATAACATATATTTTGTGCTATATAATTCTAGTGGCACCTGTCACATCCTAAAATTATCATTATCATGCATGCCACATAAAACATATATAAAAAATAAAACATAAATGACCCATTTTTTTAAAATGGGTTTCATCTAATAAGGACACATTAATAAACATTGGGTTCCCAAATAATGGGGGAATAACATACTTGATACAAGATCCATCCACCTTGAGTGAGAAGTAAAGGTTTCTTTTTGAAAGAAGAGTTCTTTCGGAAATAATTTTTTTGACATAAACTCCAGTAAAAAACATATATATAATAGAAAAGGTAAGATAATGTTGAAAAAATAATTTTAATGGAGAACCGATACCGAACAAGAAGTGAAAGAGGTAGAACCTGAAGAAAGAATGTTGGGTTTAAGAATTTACCCTTACATTGTATCCAAACACTTTCTTCAAATTAATTGCTTGTATAAAAACATTATATTCATTAATTGACAATTAAAGAACCTTTTTCTACATGAATGTTGTTTATTATGGTTTCAATATGTTATATTATGGGCAATTGGATGAATTATATAGGATAAATACATTGTTCACGAATGTTCATTTTTGTGGTTTCCTTGAGCGGTTCACGTGTATTCATAAATCGAAGTTCATGTAGAACATGGATAAACATACAGAACTGATATTTCATTTTATTAATGATAATACAAAATATTATAAATCTTAATATGAATTATTTTAGATACCATTTTATGGAATTGTTAGTTAAAATTTAATGATGATCGTTTAGGTTAATTAGAGCGGTTTTCTGACCACAACAAACATTTTTTGTTTAACCAGTTAGTAATATATTCAGAAGTTAGTTCCAAAACATTAAATAAGATGTAATATATATGAATAATATAGTTCAACTATAAAAATTGTTTCATGACATGATCTTAATGTGTTAAATGAAAATGAAAACAAGTTGTTCTTGTAGGTGATAATTTAACACCTCGCGAACAACATTTTTTTCTAGAATAAATAAATGGAGAAGGGGATTAGATGATATATATAATCCCATTATAATAATGAAATTCCAATATATGTATCATATGTGAGTTACCATACCATCTAGATGAGGTTAGGTGGGAATATATTAAGAAAATAACTTGAAATTGAATGGAATGGAGAGAGAGATAAATCATATCTTCAATCATCCTTTTCAAATCCTCATTAAGAAACAAAAGAATGGTATTTTGATGATAACGTATGATCTTCGACATGGAAGATGGGCTAGGGATGAGGTTTTGGCATATTTCATACAATTATTGATGTTTTATAGGTGTTAGGAAATGAGGTTGTGAAGGGTTGTATTTATAGTGGAGGGGAGAGGGGTTTTCTCAATATTATATTCATTAATTTGTTATTTCACCACTAGACAAATAATAATGAGTATTCCATGACTCAATACAATTATTGTATCATGTGAATCCTAACCATATGTGATTAAATCATAAGAAAATCACCTATGACTCTATAAATCAGGAATGTATCTTATTTTTTAATATATCATAGTTCACTATTCATGAAAAATTCATGTATTTCAAAAAATTCAAAAAAATCACCATAACCAAAATTTATCATGTAGAATCCAAAAATGAAGTCCAATATTCAAAAATAATTTTCTATATATGAGGAATTAAATTATTAAATATAATTTTATTTTATTCGAAAAATAACAATTTCAAAACATCTATTTTCTTATTCCAAGATATAAGTAAGTCATACTTTCACTAAAATCATATATATATGTATACTATTATAGGTAAAGTTTCTATTCATTATGTTATCTAACTATTCATAAGGGTAACAATACTATTCATAATGTTATGTTACTATTCACCAAAAAAATTAGTTTTGTTATAGTAGACTCCAAAAATCACCCTAAACGCAACTGTGTATGTCAATTTTATAAAATTCCAAACACAGAGGTGTCAAGTTTATGTTTAACGGTCGCATAATATTCACTATCATGATATCTAATTTTTAATCCCAAATTTATTAGAATACAGTGAATAATTATAATATGATAATTCCATTGATACAACTTTGGGTTGTTACAGGTTCACTCCTATGACTATTTTAGTAGTCAATGGTCACTCCCATTACCATATTACTAGTTTAGGTCCCCCTTAAAATTTACCATATTAGAAAAATATACATAAGGAATTGTGTCTACTCCCCATTATTTCAATATATTTATCATGAGAAATAAAACATTTTCCATTGTATTTGAGGTAGATATAGTCCCACAAGTCACATAATGAAATCATAAATATGTGTTTCGTATGATTATATAACATTCATAAAATCATAACAGCTAGAAAGAGATGGGTTTCTTAAAAATCATATGATAAGACACGAAATTAAAGGGGTATCATAAAAATATCTTTTTATAATATCCTCTGGAAAAGGGATAGGCTTCATATTCTTTTAAGCATAGAACAATCCATTAAAGGAAGGGGGTTTCAGAATAATTTCATCATGGTATTAACCATAGAAGAGAAACAAGATCCCTGAACAACTTTTCAATTTAAATATAATCCATAAAATAAAATAATAATTATTATTTCCTTTGCACATATCCCTTGTGATTCAAAAACAATACTGAAGATTTAATATTTGGTGGATAAGGATTTTCAAAAATCACTTGATTCATTTTACAAGGAAAATAATCATTTATTGAAAATAATTTTTGAACACCTATCATTTTAAAAATTATTTTCATTGAAATCCACTCTGAAATCATATGATGTATTCTTTACAAATAATTGAAAATAATTATTTATATAAAAATAGATTTTTATAGAAAAATATATGTTGAAAACACAAAACATTATAAAAAATTAAAAAAAAATTGAAAACATATAAAAGAAGAATGAAACGATTTTTAAATGCATTTTATTAAAAATTTCATTCAAGAAATATAACTAAATATTTATACAATTTTAAAAAAAAAATTCATTGAAAATACCTTTGAAAACATATAATTGAAGATTTGAAAAAAAATTAAAACCATTTAATTGAAAATAAATATTCAAAATTATAAATAAATATTCAAAAAAAATTAAATATCATAAAAAATACATTGAAAAAATATAATGAAAAATGGAATCTTTTTAAACATTTATCATTGAATAAACCTTTAAGTGTAATAAGGAAATAATGATATTATTTTTGAAAAATATTTCTTTGAATGCATCTTCAAATATAATAACAATAATTTTAAGAAAACATTTTCATTTAAATTTTTACATAAAAAATGATGAATCACGAAAATTACGACTATTTCATTAGGAAAATCCATACATGATAAAAATTCATTTTGAATGATAAAATATTTTGAATAATTTTTTGATTTGAAAATAAAAAGAATATTTCATTCAAAAACATTTTTAAAAATGAAAAAAATGGTTTAAATTGCATTTAAAAATAATATAATAAAAGAATACAATTATATAAATACAATTTTAGATAACATGGTTTTCATGGAAAAGTTATTTATGAGATAAGAGAGAAATAATGTTATATTTTCTTAAAAACATATTACTAATTATAATAATTAATAAATAATGAAAAAAGTATATTTTAATGATGATATTATGAATAACTAGAGGAATAAAAATTATTTAGATATCATGATAAATGGATAATAATATATCATCAATGGAATTATAATTATAAATAGTATCTATAAACATTGTGATTGTATTATATAAACTATTTCCATGTTTGTAAAATGTAATCATAATACCCATTAGAGAATAAATTTAGATTTAATGTAAAATATAATGAAAAAATAATATTCATGATAAAAAAGTTCAAATGAAATTATATAAACCTAATGAAATAACCTTGGTGCAAAACAAATCACGTGTCTCAATGAAGGATAATTGGGACACAATTACTTTATCAATTTGGTAACATTTGAACTATATACCCCATGAATGATTGGCCATAAAATAGATATATAAATAACAATAAATTTAAATATAATATTCATATAATACATTCAAGTATATTATTTAATCCATGAAAAAATAAGTGGTAAACATTGTTTAAGTCTCATATAATGATCTTTGAGACCAAAAAACCCTTACCTTAAGTCTTAAATTTATTGGTACAAATTAAAACTTATTTTATAATATATATTATATAATAATTAGTCTTAAATATAACCACATTATCATACATCATACAATTTATGATTTTTTACATTATATTACCTTTTTATTAAATATTTAATGTTAATGTTATGTTTTGGGTAATAAATATATATTTTAAAGGTATTTGGACATGTTATTCTTAATCCTCTACCATAAATTATTATGTAATAATATAAAATTTAAAAAAATTATAAATATAATATTTATTATTTAAATATGTATTTATAATAATCTATAAAATACATAAATAGAAAACTAAATACATTATTCAATGAGACGGTGGGTCATACATACACATGAATGATGTTTCCATTGTAATTGTATATTTAATAAGAGAAGGAAAATTAAATATACGTATATATATATGTGTTAATTACATTATAAATCATATTTCATATATATAATATATATAACACCATAATGATTTTATGGTATGTATCTTCTTAAAAAAATTAATTGATTCCAAAGCTTACCTAAACAAAGATATACTAATAAATACTAACATGAAAATTTGAATAGTAATGCTACAGTATAATCTCAATTATAGTAATAACCTCATCTATGAAATTCATAATAAAATTTATGTATATAATTATAAATAATATTATAATTGTTTCTAACATAATAAGTATAAAAATGTTCTCAAAATGTTAAATTAAGTGTTTGTGTTTTTTGAAATGAAAAATGTTTATTTACAATATCTTAATTAATATATTATTTAAAGAATTTTTATTTTCATAATATATATTTATAAATTTACACATTATTTTATTATATTTATAATATAGTTTTATGATACCATAATTAATTTTCCATAGAGTCATGAAATCAGTTATAATTTTAAAACATGTATTTTTTGAATAAATGGTGATTTTATTTAGAAATTATTTTGATATTATTTTAAAAAAAATCATAATTTTTTGTCCATTTTTTGAATATAAATATCAATAAATATTTAAAGACAATATCGTGGATTTTTTTTTCAAATCGATGAAGATGATTGAATTATAACATACAGTTGTTTATGTACATATAATTTTAAGCGAATCATAAGAAATTACGAGTCATTAACGATGTCAAAAACATTAATTTAGAACTCTCATTAAGTAGTCACTATTACATGTATCAATAATCAACAATATTTATAGTATTTAGAAAATATATAAAATTGAATAAATAACACAAAACAACCAACTCCTCCCACCATATGTACTACCCCTTCTCCTTAGACATTATAAAACTTTAAGCTTTTCTAAATAATGTCCAAGTCACATTAAAATCCTCTTACCATAATCATATACTCATTGTACTTAAAAAAGACCAAATGCATATGTCATAAGGTGGTTCCTGGGGAGATGACATTGAAGAGATCAAATACCTCCATATTTATCTATAAATTTCTTCACTTCTTATTGTCCTCTACTCACTTCCCCTACCCAATGTGGAATGGTAGCTCCGGAATGATATATATATAGTATAATATTATTTCTAAAATTTAATATCCATAATCAAATTTCTTCCCCTCAAATTTTAATTCTAAATATAAAAAAATCATCTCTGATGTGTCAATTATATGCCTTCGTGGACGAAGAGTTTTTGATTTTCATGACTGCATTCATGGAAATCCATAAAATCATTTTTTTGTAAAACCATACTAAAATATTTATATTAATTTTTTTAATATTCCATATGCACTATATAAGCATGATATAGAATTAAATGAAACAAGTTTGTGACTATTGTATAATCCACCAATGTAAACTAATCATTACTTATTAACATGTAATTTATCAATAATCCCCATGTAGTATAAAAATATTATATATGGTACTTTTTATTTAAATGGATGTATATTAATTATATTTGTTTTATAATTCATGGTTTTTCCAATTTAAAATAACTCTTATAATCAAAAACATTGGAACAAACCGTAAAACCATAAAATAAACGCTTTTGAAACAACAAAATTAATTATAATATCTTATTCTAATATAAAAAAATGAAATTAATAATGCTATAATTAATAAAATATAGTTCAAAGCGGGTTTAAATATAGTAATTAATAATCAATTTTAATTATCCAGGAATGTTAGTAGAAGTTAATAATGTTTTAAAACATAAGGTATGTGTTTTTTCATCTCTCTTTTTAATTCTATACGATACTCCTTCTTTACCACTCATTTATTTTTTCTATTTTATGTATACTCCCATATGATATATCCTATCATGAATTAAGTTTACTTCATGGTATTAAATGTATCATGTGATAATTATTAAATTTATCCAGAATACAGTTCGACTGATTACCACGTTGTAAAGGATTTATTAACTCAATTTTTTTTGACTGGGTTAAAATTATATTTCCTTAATTATGTCATAAAATGTTTATGTGTAAAATTATATTTGATTATATTTTTATTTATTTCATCTTTGTTTTATGGATTTGATGTTAATACACATAATAAAGAAATGTTATTAATAATATGATCCTTTTATGGGACATCATCTCAATTTGCTATCATTGAGGAATATGTTTTAATTTATGCCCCTATGTTCTTTTCTATGGTATATATAATTACTCTTTTATTTAGGATATTTAATCATTTAGGACTAAATTAAATATCCATTTTTTATCAAAAGTAACATTATTTCCAACACCATGTACCATTTTTAAATACATATTTTACATTGAAATTTATTTCACTGATTGGGAAATCATTGTATAATCCATATCATTTAAAAAATATAGAAATTTTTTGATAAGGAATGTTTATTTCAATAAATAAATAAATCATTTAAATATTTTTTAAATGTCATGAATGGGCATACAAGGGTGGGGGATATTTATTTATAGATCCTTGATGCAACAATAATATAAGTAGATAATCATTAATGACAAAGTAAATGGGTTTTTATAGAGAATGATTAATCGATATAATAAATGGTCTCTATAGTAGAAGTACTATGATTCCTAATATCAGAAATTCCAAATTATTAAACATTTCGGTCATTATTATTTTAGTCATTATTATCAATGAGATTCTCACAAAGATATTATCCATAGATTTAGATATTGTTCAAGTTATTGATTAAGTGAGATTTGTTTTCAATAATTTTGATTTAAATAATTATTACACCTTATTCTATCACGATTGAAATGTTTTTGATTAAATAGAATTCATTTTAGTTATATATACCTTGCTAAATTTATTATATTTCATTTATTATTTATTCATGAATTATTTTATTTTATTTATCGCATATTGAGCATTTGAGATCACACATTTACCTGTTGTATTTTTTCTAAGATTTTATGATGAGTTGTTTTCATGAGTTAATGGATGTAATTATATTCTTTTTTCATGATTTATATTTGATTACAAATATAATAGGTGTTAAATGTAAATATCAGTTCCCCCAGACTACAAAATTGGGAAGTCCTCGATCATTTGAATTTTGTATGTAACCTAATATAATAAATTATGGAACAATATAAGAGATAATGGGGTCTATGTCATTACAACTAGTATGTTGGATGGTTTAGTATAATCATTGGAAACTAGAATTTAAAATAAATATAACCAACATGAAAACTAGGATAATTCATTATATTTATTTATATATATGAATTTACCCATATAAGATTTTTTATTTTTTGTTTCAATTCTCATGAATATTATGGGGAGAACTCAGTGTGTTTAATTATACAGTTATGGCTTATAATTGAAGGAAGAGAATAAATAATCACATGGAATTTATGAATATCCCCATGAATCAAGTCAACACAGTTAGTGTTGGACCTGAGTGGACCATGATCCTTTAAAGAAAACATACACATTTTATGACAAATAACAATACAACTATATTTTTTCATTTAATATGATACAAGACCTCATCCTTTATGAGGGATACTAATCCATTTGTAGTTGACAAACATATCAGGTTTTATACGAAGACATTTCTGACATATGGGTGTGTTAAAAGTAAAACATTAGACTTATCATTGTATTTCCTCAAGGGTGATGATAATAAATGGTTGTTTTTAATAATTAATACTATGTAGGAACAAAAAATAGAGGACATGAAGTCAAGAATATTAAATTAATCTTTTTTCAAATGAGATTTTCCTTTGGAGGATTGAACTATAATGAAGAGAAAATTCATTAGTATAAATAATAATAATAATATAGTATCGTCGAGTATGAATCTACCATCACATGTATATCTATTAATTCTAAAAATTATATATGTGATTCTAAAAATATGATTTCTCATTTTATGTAATATCTTAATACCGGTCTCCAAAGGGAATTGGATTCTCACGAATATTCATAATATAATAAAATAGAACTACGTTCCATCAAAATAAAGAATGAATTTTATATAACCCAAATGATTAATGGAAATTATGAAATTATTATGGATTTTGAGACACAAGATAATGATAATGTAAAAAATAAGAAAAAGGTAATGAACTATTGTTAATCTTGTGAAATTTGTGGAAATAATCATTTAGGGAAACGTCACAGGTGAACTACATGTTGTATGAAGTGAAGAGACAAGGGGTGTTTATATAATTGTAATGGGAAACAAACTAATAATATACAATGATCTTAATAAAATAAAATGTGGCATTATTCAAACCGATGTTCCAAGAACCATTGTAATCTACCATATAAGAGGATAATGGGACTTTTCCAAGATTATTCAATCACTAAAACTGACGTAGATGTAAAAAATTATTTGGTAGATATTATGTTAATCAAATTATCAAATTTATCCAAAAAATTATTTGATTCTAGATCATATATCACTTATATATCTAACAAATTTTCCAAAAAAATTCTACACTTTCCATTTTATTTAATAATAAAGTTTATAGTAATAACTCCTAAGGGATGTATCAGTGCAACAAAGATGTGTCAATAAGACGCCCATTATGGAATACACAAGTTCTTTATTTCCTAACCATATCATCATACATTTGGTTAACATTTATATAATCCCTCGTATTCATAGTTTTTGAAAATATTATTCAAGAATTTATTATAAGAAGAATAAAATTAAATTTTTTGATGAAGTTTTAGAATTCCCTATCATTAGAGAAGAAACATTATCAATTGACTCTTATTTACCACCATACCAAGTAGATATTCTATATTAAATTCTTGGAGTAGAGGAGAATACAAACTCTAGTGATAAATAAAGTAATAATAAAATTGAGGATGTGGATATATAACAAGAATACATTGATGCATTTCTTATGGAATTATATGGACACCCTCATAGTGTGATGGTTCGTTTTCTATTGATTTAATCCATGATGAAAATCCACTATCAAATAATCCATAGAGAACAACCACTATTTAAAAATTAGAGTTGAACAAAAAACTATATTAGTTGAGTTATAAGAAATTTAGCCACAATATATTTTCTCCATATAGAACCCATGTTCTTCTTACTACGAAATTGTTGGATCCATGAGTTTATGCATAAATTATAAGGAAATAAATGCAATCACGATAAAGAATAGTTATTCACTACTTTGTTCTAATAATTTATCTTATATACTTAATGAATTTCAATTTTTAAGGATTGAAATTCAATAAGGATATAATTAATTGTTAGTAGATAAAAAATTCGTTCTCATTACATCATTACAGACAACGAATGTACCTTATATGTAAATAGTAATTCCGTTTGGATTCACTAATCTGCCAAGTATTTTTATTTATTTGATGAATATAATATTCAAAGAATATGTTGGTTATTTTTTGTTGTATTCATTGAAGATATTATTGTATATTCTGAAAACTATAAAATCAATGACAATCAAATTCATATCAATCTGGCTATTCACTTGAGAAGTGTGTTATGTGTTATATTTAGCATGTGAGAAATCTGGCTTCCAAAATAATTTTTTTCATATCCATATAGTCCTTAAATATTTATTCACTATTGATCCTACAATGATAAATATAGAAAAATAATTGAATAATATAAATAAAATTAATGATGTACATATATTTTTTCATTGAATATGTTATTATCAGTGTTTAATTTAGTATATTTTCTGATTGGCTAACCTATTAATAAAACCCACATGTATTGCATTTATCTCTATTAAAAATTAAATTTTTATAATTTTTTAATTAATTTAAGTCAATATTAGTCAATAATATGATTTTGACTCCACCATCTAAAAAATATGGGTTTTTAATACAATTATGAATCACAAAAATTACATGGTTTTGCCTTTATGAAAACAGATATATTTATTTTACCTGCATCATGGGATTTGATGATTCATGATCAACATTATCCAACTAATTTTACTGAGTTAGAAAACATAATATTTCCAATGATGATATACATACAGTATCTATATAGCGAACAATGTGAAATATATACAGAACACAAGAGTTTGAAATACATATTTAAATAGAATGACCTCAACACGATTCCAAGATGATGGATTGATTTACTCAAAAATTATGATTTATCAATTCATTATGGCCATGTAAATTAAAATAATGTATTTGGGAAATGGGTTGCAATGTTAATCGAGTTCTAACCCATATTTGGATTGATTATGATCCAATGTTGATGGAATTAGTAAATATGGATATAGGAATTGATAACGAAGTGGACACATCAATCCTTATTCAAATGATCTGCAATAATTTATTATAGATATGTCAAAAAGATCTCACACATATGATGAGATAGTTAAAATGAAATTTAATTCTGTTATGGATGGAAAATTGATAGAAATCATGTATTTAGATATAATTATAAAATTTCAATGGAGGTTATGTGTCCTTTAAATAACTAAAATAATAAGAGAAATACTAGTTGATACTTGTAGATAAAAATTTCTTATACACCCTGGTATATCCAAGATGATAATAGATATAAAGTAATATTTCTTGTGAGATAATATGAAGTTGGAAATTGCTGAATATATTTCATGAATCATAGTTTTCCAATAAGTGAAGGCTGAGAGACTACATCCCATAAGATTTTTCCAACCTCTAACAATAACTATATGTAAGTGGGATTGAAATATGATATACCTTTGTGAAAGACTAATAGGGAAACCTAGATGGAATGATGTGATATGGGTTATTGTTGAAATTCTAACAAAATTGGAAAATTTTATTTTTATAAAAGATGATTCTCATATTTATATCCACAAAAGACAATATGTTAAAGATAATGAAAGACTTCGTGGGGAAACTCTATCTATTTTGTGTCACTAAGATACGCATTTTACTTTAATTTTTTCTTAGACACTTAAGAAGGCTCAAGATAATGATACTAAATTTAGCACTTCTTATAATAATCAAATAGATGGGTAGTCTGAGAGGGATTTTAAAACACTGGATTACATTATGATATCATTCTTACATGAAATTATTTGTATGTTGGATCCATATTGCCATTTGGTAGAGATTTCCTATAACATTATTTTCCATTAATGTATTCAAATGGTGTTATATGAGGCATTATATATTAGAAGATTACATAATCTAACAGTTTGGAATGAAGATTGTTAATGGGAACTTATACTCCAATAATTTTCTCAAAAAAAAACATTTAAAATATAAAAGATAATATATGGTCATATTAATGTTGGTCTATGTGCACAATATAGTTATACAAAAAACATAAATAAGGAATTATAATTTTATGATAGGGACCAAGACTTTCTAAAATTATTTTTTTTGAGGGGTTTATAACATTTGGTAACAAATGGAAAATGGTCCCATAGTATACCAGACCATTAATAATTATTGATAGAATTTGAGAGGTATCTTAGAAATTAAAAATGAAATAGTGTCTCTCCAATGTTCATGATATTTTCAACATATCATTTTTAACTATGTACATAAATAACACAACACATATACTCGCATAAGAATAAATAGACACAGAACCTAATTTTTCATACTATGAAGAGCTAATCAAGAATCCTGATACTAGAGAGAATGTATTGAGAAATAAGACTACATTATTTGAAAATATTATTTATAATAACCATAAAATGGATGAAGAAGAATTGGAACAAATGAATGTTATGATGAAGTACCACCCTAGTCTTTTTAAAAAGTAATATTCACGAAACATTTGTAATGTGAAATTTTTAGAGGGAATAATATTACACCAAAATATTTAAGGTTATATATCTTCTAAAAAAATTCACTTTATTTGATAGCTTATAAGAACCATGATATATTATAAAATATTATATTTTTTCTTGTAATATTAATATAACTATTAAATCACCATTAGAAAATTAACCTCACCTATTAAATAATAAATAAAATTTAGTTAAGTAATAAAAAGATCTCATATATTAATATCAATGAATAAGTAATCCAATATTATAAACAAGATAAATTAATTGCTGGGACTTTTTTGAAAGGTAAATGTTTATTTTCAATTTTATGTCTACTATAATGATTTAAAAGAAAATTTATTTACATATAATAGAATAATATATAATATATATTTTTCTTATAATCATAATATAATATTTTGAGAACATTATCATTTTTCCAAATTATATTTAAATGAGTTATAATTTTAAAATGGGTATTTTAAAAATAAATGAATATTTTAATAAGAGAGTAAATATTTTTCATATAAAACTAATTTTACCAAAATTATATCCATTAATGAAATCAATATTTCAAATAAAATGGGGTTAAAATTTTGGATTTTCCTAAAACGGTATACTTTTTTCGTGAATAATGGAATACAATAATTTATGATATTTCACATTATAAGAAAATGAAATGAATATTTTATTAATAGATATTGTTGGAAACCATTAGACAGGACACATATTAATATTTTTCTGTTCATATTCTCAATAATCATTAATATTTATATCAATAGAACAAATAACGAAGGAATAAAATAATCAAAAACACCCCTCTTTTCCAACAAAAATTCCCAAACCTTATTAAACCTCATCCTCAAACAATATATTCCTTTAATATTGTATAAATTATACCAAAATCACTTTCCAATCCTATTCCCCATGTAGAGGACCTTATGATTTTAACAAAATACCAAATCTGTTTGTCTTTGGACGGTTCCCAAGGAAAATATATTCGAGAGATAAATTATTCATTATTTATCATTTAATCTCTTTTCTTCTAATACCCTATCCTAGAATCTATTATTCCAATTTACATGGTATCTCTAATATAATATTTGAACTCTAACATTATTATTTCAATGGAATATCCATCATCCAATTTCTTATTCTATTTTCTTTAATTCTACAAATGAAAAACTTTTCTGTGAGGTGTCTATTCATCACCCTCTAGGACGGAAAATGTTTATCTTTCAATAAATCTATTTGGGATGGTCATGAAACCGTTTTTAAGAACAAAAAATGATTTTAATGTTTTTATTAAAAATTATTAAATTTTCTAGAACCATTATATAAAAATTATATTTTATAAAATTATACTATTTTTTATGTTTTTAAAAACCGATGATGTAAACTAGTCATTGTTTATCACCATATTATCTAATGAATCATCCAAGATTCAAAAAAATATTATAAATGGGAAATTTAAATAAATCAACATTTAAATTAACACAATGTAATTATATATATTGTGTTTTTATTCCAGTTTAAAATAATTCCAATATCCATATGAAAGGGAACTAAAAAGAAATATCTTTAACGAACTCCCATGGAACAATGAAAATAATCCTTATAAATCATCTAAATGGAAAAAATGAACATTAAAAAATCATGTAAATAAAAATTATTTTTAATTTTTTCATAATTATTTAATTAATAATTGTATTTTATTATTACAAACATTAATACCAAGTTCACATTTCATTCAGATATAAGGTAATTTCTTTTCTCATCTCACATTTTATTTATGTGTGATATTCCTTATTTACCACTTGTTTCTTGTGTATGGTGTATGTATACTTCCATTTTAAATATCATATCATGATTTTAGTTATATTAATGCTATTAAATGATTAATTTTATCATTATTAAACTTAATGTGCATATAGTTTGATTGATTACAATGTCGTAAGGGATTTCCTTACTAAATTTTTATTCATTGGGATACAATTTGACGTCATTGATTATTTCATGAAAAAGTTATGTCTAAAATTAATTTTTTAGTAATATGTTTTTTACACTTTTATTATGTTTATTTATAATGAATTCCAATAATAAATTCATTTTATTGATGATATAATCATTTTAAGGGACATCATTTAAAATTTTTATATGGAGGAATATTTTTTATGTTTGAAACTTATTTCATTTTCTATGTTGTATATACATTCCACTTATTTATTATCATTATTAATTTATGGATTATTTAAATATTAATATTTCATGCATCATGGTTATGATTATTTCGTATTTTTTTTTACCATTTTTACATATATCATGTAAATTTAATGTATTTTGATTTACTGGGGAAATAATGTTATATATATATATATATATATTACTCTATATGGATTTTATGATACTTAATATTTATTAAACAATTATATCCATCAATTAGAAATTTTTGGAATGCTATGGACATGCATACATCAGTCATTCCATGAAATAGAAACCACCTAGATATAATAATATAATACAGAGATGAAAATGTTGGCCAAATTAAACAGTTTTTTACACATAATGATTAAAAAATATTATGAATGATTTCAATGGTAGACATACCAAAATGAATGAGAACATGGTTTCTATATTATTAGGAATCATAGTCATTAATATTTATATCATTTATATCTCTGATATTTTAACTATGATTTTATTCATTAAATCATACTGTGCTCATGTTATTGATTAAATAAAATTTTCCAAAATCATTTACATTTCAATAATGACTTTTAATTATACAATCATGATGTAAAGTTTTTTACTAAATACGATGTATTTAAAATATATTTACCTATTTATATTGATTATTTTTAATTTATTATTGAGGCATGAAAGCTTATATAGCATTTTACCCTTACCGATCATTCCAAAAAACAAATTAATTTGATATATTTTTTCATAGTACATGATGATTAAACGTTTGAATGTGTTTGAGGATTTAGTTATATTTATTTTTACTCTTTTCTTTTTATCCATAAATATAATAAGGTTACCCTATATGTATCTTGTCATTTAACACTACAAAACTAATCTGTCCTCTGAGATTTTATTCTTATATCCAATCCAATGTAATAAAGTAAGGAAGAAAAACTAGGATAAAATTTTCTAGTTTATTAAAATATATGGTTACTAATACCATTATTAATATAATCCATGAGATGTTTCTATAATAAAATCTCTTTAAGGAGGCAGTGGTCCACATGTCCACATATGATGTTATTATATTTTAAAAAAACTTTATGCATAAATGAATATGTTTCATAATAATCCCATAAGCATAAATAGAACATTAATATTATATATATCTCAAAAAAATATTATTTAAATCATTATTACAAATTTTCAAGGATTCAATGGTAGAACAAATAACATATGTTTGTGAGACGGTAGTCTTTTATACAAATGAATAATAATTACATATCCATTTGATGGATGTGTGTGTGAGTTTAGGTGTTTCCCATAACCTAAAAAATATCAGTATATTTCATATAATTAGGTTATCATATATTCATGAAAAATGAAAAATTGAATTTATTAAGATAGAGATAAAACAAAACTTCTTGTTGAAGTATGTTACTTCTTCTTTGGGTAACTCATTGTTATTTTCATCAAAGTGTCTCATTAAAAGTATTTATTCTTGAAGTGAGGATTATAGAATTATTTAATGGATTTTGGTATATTATTTTGGCAGGTGTTGTAAAATAATAAGGGTTTAATATTTTTTTATAAGGAAGGGGTTGATTGTTATTTTTATAGTGGAGGTGGAGTGGTATTTCTATAAATATAAAAAGGTAAACACTATTGAGAGTTATCCATTAAATTATTTTAATCTAATAATGCTATATTAATTTCACAAAATATATTATATATACAATTCATGGTCATAAAAGGTATTCTTGGAAGGTAAAGTTGTTATTTGGTCCTTTATGTTTATGTTTAACATCAATGTTTACTCATTTTTACATTAATAACTGTAATTAATTTTAATTTAATTTACTAATATTATTGGTCAAAAAATAATTTGACCATTATAGATATTATAAATAGTTGTTATTCAAAATATATAATCAATTTTTTCTAATTCCAAACACATTATATGTATAAATTAATTTTAAACTAATCCCAAAGAAGTGATGACAATGTGGGATTTTAATGAAAAGGATACAATGTTTGACATGTTTTTATATACAATATCAATTTTAAAACTATTACAATAAAATAAATTAGAACTATTTTTGTATGAATTAACTAAGTTGATTTAAATATTATTTAATCCATATTTTTACTATATAAATAAATTAGACCAAAAGTGGTATTCATTTAAAAATCAATGTTTTTCACAATTCATAAAAAATGAAACATCTCATAAAAATAACAAAAAATAAAAATATGAAAATTTTTATATTCAGTCATAAAAAATGTATTTTATTTTTTCTAATAAAAATTATGTATTTTTGAACAGAATATATAGAAAATTGGTATTCATTAATAATTTTTCAAGATTATATTTTTGAAAAATACATCATATTTTCATAAATATTGAATTATTCTTATCCTATAACAATCATTTTATATTTTATGAGTGTAAAAACAATTGATTGAATATATAATTAATATTTTAATTAAAAATATTCATAAATTTTTTTTCTATAATTTATTTTGATAACCTTGTGTTAGTTTATGGAAACATAGTTTTCATAGAAAATTATTTTATTTGTTTTCAAATTGTTTTAATACTAATTTATAACGAATTGATTTCTAGGGGATTCATTTTAAATAAACGTTGAAATAATATTTTCATAATTTATTTAATTTTATTCATAACTTCCATTCCAATAACTACATGGTAATAATTATAATATTTTATAAAATATATTAATAATATATTATATCTCGGTATAACCAGGCCTTGCCTGTAACAGAAGAAAATAAAAGAACTCAAAATTGTGTGTCACAAAAGACAAACATTGTGGTATGGGTACCACAAAATAAAATATTTTTTAGTGTAATATTAATATGGTGTTGTGTGTAACACAATCCAATCTTAGTGAATTAATATAAAAAAGCTATCTTTTGGGTTTCATGAAATGATAAATATGGAAATGATTATATTAAATAATAAAAGTTGTTTCAAAAAATCACAGGGTGTTACATTATACACCCCTTGAAAATGAATTTTTCAAATAAAATTATTCTGGATTATCATGTTTTTAATACACTAATGTTCCTTCCCTAGAAACTCATATCGTAAAAATGAATACATGAATTTCTTTGAAAATAAATATTTTGAACTATAATAGTTCTCCAAAGTAACACTTAAATTGGTTTCCATATAGGATAAAAAAGGATGGTGGTGAATATTAGACATGAGAGTAAGTATAAATAATTATATAGAGTTATAATGATCACTGATCTCCAGAAAGTGAATGATCAACAAAATATTAAGGGCTTCAAAACCAAAAATATATGAAGATTTAATAATATCAATTATATTGAAAAGAAGGTTTTCAAATAAATATATTTCCTTAAAAATTTCATATATTTGATAATTATTTTATTATATAAGATCATATAAAAATATAATTACTTGATTTTATTTCTATTCATATGGATGGTCACTGCTTTTGGATGTGCCTTGTTTGATTCCCACATCATCCTTAAGTACATAAAATAATGGTGGATTTCTCACACTTGGAGTAATAAAATTCGATGAGATAAAATGATAAGGCATTACATCAATTTTATGTTATGATCATAGAAACATTTTCATCACAATATAATCAATATTCATAAATATATATTTTTTGAGATAATACATAATCTCTAAAACCACATCTAATGTTTAATGTAAACCATTACATAAATGGTTAATAATTTAGAAATTATGAAAAAGGAATGTAAAAAACCAATAAAAAAATGTCACTAAATTTTTCAATATTAGATTAACATTGACCGCCCATTTATCTTAATGTTGGTATTATTTATCACATACCAAACCTTTGAATTCCATCATCATGTATTCTAGTAAAAAATCTAATAATCTAAATTACCATTAATCATTATTGAAAAATTTCATGTTTAATTAATCCAAACATCATTGTATGCATTCCTTAAATCCAAAAAATGATATAAACTCCATTCAAGCTAGCATAATCCACTAAGTAAATGAATCCATAATCAGTTCTATGGTAATTTTTACAATCCATTGAACATATTCATATTCAACATATCGTTATCAAAACATTAGTATCTAAAAATTGGTTACATATTAAGTGTTATCATTACCATTATCACATGGTTCCCATGAATATAAAATTTCCATTAAATAACTATTCTATTCCATCAAAACAATTGAGCTAAATATAATAAATCCTTAGTGAAAAACATAATGTAATGAATTTATATATATTTAAAAAGTTATAATTATCGAATCTAAATACATAAACACATAGGTTACTCTAATATCATCATTTATCCAGTAACTAGGCTTCTTCATCCCATTCTATAACACCTATTTAAGTTCACGTTTCACCTATAGTACTATCATCTTATGAAATATAACCATTAATAGAAAAACATTTCTATTTCTATTGTTGAGCATTCCACATAGGAAATCATTTTTAATATGTCCCATTATTTCCTTGTTTAAGGAATTTAACCTTAGATGATGTTATATGGAGGCCATTATTCTCATTTAACATGTTAAAGGAACTTTTAATTTTCTCTTGGTACGTACATTATTTGTTTCCATTTTTCTATATAAAAAATATTTTCTCATTTTTCTAATACATTAAAATGTAATTATACACATAATCATATATATCCAAGTGCAATAAAGAAAAAATATTTCCCAATGAATATGTATTTAGTAATGAAATTCCTTACAAATTTTTTACCCTTATTTCAAACAAAATTAGATGATGTCATTAAAATGAAGACTTAAAATAACATGAAAAACAAATTATTAAAGTTATTATAGATATATATGGAATTATATAATCCTTATAAAGAGTATACGTGCATAACAAAAAAATATTACTTAGTAAAATGAAATTACAATAAAATCCATTAACATATTCTTCCTTTGGTTAAAATTTATTTAATTTTTTGTATAGTAGATCTGAAATTATTTTTACATAAACCATAATGTTAATAATTTTTATAATATAATATATGATCCTTTTATTATATCTTGTCAATAATTATTTAATAAACTTTCATTATTTTCATTGTTTTGTTTGTCAATTCTATTATTTTATTGTGAGTGTTTCATAATGACATATATTGTTCTTTTAAATTTATATGTAGTTTTTTAACATATATACTAATTATTTAATATTTTTTTATTTTTTTATAAATTATACTTTTAATAATTATCATGGAAGATTTTATGAAAAATCTAGTACATTTTAATCATAGATAAGATAGTCAATATGTATACAAGAGTAACATTTCCATTTTTCAATGATAATTATGGAGAGATAAGAAATATATTTTATTTAAATAATTATATTAATATAATTTATAAAATATTACTTATTTAATTATAATAATAAATATAATATTTGTGTTTTTGGTGATGAAATGATCATCACATCGCTTTTGATGGCCATAGTCCACATGTACAGAAATGAAGTTATCTATTTTTATTAAGTGAAAATGAATGATATAAAATGATAAATATAATCATTACATAATAATAAATATTTCATTAATAACATAAATATGTCATGTATATCACTTAAAATTATCATCCATACACAAATTGCCTTCTATGTAATGTGTTTGTCAAATAATAATCCCATCACATGACGATGCAGTTTTTGATCATACACACGAGTGATATTTTCACATATCCTATGAAATAGAATGTAAAACCCGTATCTGTGATATAATGGCTCCGGATTTATAAGTTAAATATAAATATCATAAATATGCTTTATATTCATCATATAATCCGTCCTTGATAGTTGAAAAGTGATACATTGGTGAAGTGATTTTTTATATATATTTATTTTTATGTTATGAAATACAATTTAGGTGAGTATAAAAGTTTTTAAGGGTCATTTGGTTAAGTATTCAACATTACATTATTATTATATACATATATTTATCATGGTATATAATGATATTTAGTATATTTTTCATTGGGTTATGGTAAATTCAACCATTATTCTTAACTTTTGACTTAAAATGAAATATTATTTCAGATGAACGAAAAATAATTTTAAATGATTTTAGCTGATGGGTATAAATTTTGAGATTAAAACATTATTTAATTTTGGTTTTTTTGAGGAAGTTAATAATTGTGAAATTAATATTGTTTTTCATTTTATAATGTTTTATTTATTTAGATAATTATAAAATGTAACAAATTATATGTGTTGTTTATGTATAATAATTGCATGAATATATTGATATAATTTTGTAATATATTAGATTATAATTTATGATCTTCAATTGAAAAAAAAATTCATCTAGAATTGTTATAATTTAGATACAAAAGTTTTAATAAGGGTAAAACTAATTAAATATTTAACTTATACAATTAATGTATGTATATTATCTTATGTTCATAGTGAATATGTTAAAGTAATGCTTCAACTACCTGAAAATAAACTTATGATAGGAAATATTTGTTGATAAATATCATTTCTAATGAATTTAGTGTCTTCTAACCCCTCATTAATTCAGGGATTATTGTTTTTTACATTTTACTAACCATGATTTATAGAACCCTCTATTCATCCATGGGAATTATTTTCCTGTTCCATGACTATATATCAATATCCCACTACTTTTTTACTTATTTGGGTACTATATTTTAAATATCATTTTTTTCTTTATTTCTCTTTTTAGTGGAATATTTCCCCCATTTTATGATTATATTTTCATATTTGGGATTTTACAATTTTGAACCTTTTTTTGTGTGAGATAATTTACAATATAGAAATTTATATTGGGGGAGAATGTAACACCCTTCGGTTTTTGGAAATATATCTCTATAAATATATTTAATATTTTTATCTCTAGCATTACCCACAGTATCATGTTTTTAAAAACAATGATATACACTTTAAATTTTATATTTTTACACTTCCCAATGATCCATATGATTGGTGGGAATAAATATTACTAACATAATTACTAAATGCTTATGTTTTATACATGAATGGAACAAATTATTCTCATTCAAATCAATTTGAAATAAATATAAAATAATTTGAATCTAAAGTGATTTCTTCCTAGTGAACTGTTTTTAGACATAAACACTTTATAAAATAATAAATTAATTAACTAAATTTATTTATTTATTTTCTTGATATTTGTATAATAAAATTTTAATTAATCTTTTTAGCATTCATCTAATTATTTTTCTTAACATGGAATAATAATAAAACCTAATTAAATAAAAAAAAATATTATTAAAAAAATGCAGCTCTCATTGAATGTTGCATGATTATAATAAAATTAATTATATCCATTTATAGGTACTTAATTTGATAAAATATGATAAATAAATTGATAGTGGATTTCAAAATTTGTAAAAACAGGCCACATTTATTCGGTAAATCATTATTTTAACAATGATAAAATTTATCACCTTAGTATATGGAAAATCTCGGGAATATGGGTTAAATATAAGTGATAAGGTGATAATATTTCACCCAAATTCATATAATATGAATTTAATCAAATAATTATGACATAATTATCTTAGATTTTTTTAATGGAAACATGTAAATTAAAATTACCATTGTAATATTTAAATCAATGAATGTTACAAAATGTAACTCTATAAGATTTAAATATTTCTAATTCATCGACATAGGGAAAAATAAATAAATTAACGTATATAAGTATATATTTTGAGATTAATGATATTATTTTCTGAAAGAAATTTATTTTTAAAATATAATATTTATATAAAAACCTAATTTACTTATATAACATATCTTTACTATTTCTAAAAATAATAAAAATCTATAAAAGATTATAAAAATATTAAAATTAATTAAATTTGTGTGAGTTTATGTTTTGCATGATTTTTATAGATCTAAATGAAATATTATGTTTTTTTGAAGTATTATTTTTTAGATTCACATTTTTCTAGATGTACAAACAATCATATTTAATGAATAATGTCATAAATAACATTAATTATATGTAATTAATAATATTTTAATAAATGTTAGAAAATTCATAAAAAATATGTTATTTATACAATTTAATGAATTATTTTTATAATGATCATCCATTTCAATTGTTTTTGTTTTTATTAACATATAGTAACATTATTTTCCATTAAATTGTAGAAGACATAAATATTATTGGAATTAGAAAAAGGATTAATGAATGGTTGAAAATAAAAATAATGATAAAAATATCACCAAAACAAGTCGAAATTTTATTCTATATGATTATATTTTTTCATATATTTATATATATGTAAAATATTATTATTATCAATTTTGATCCCTTTTTAAAAAAAATTAAATTTATATTAGTTTTATAATTTAAGAAATCCAAATGTATTTTACACCTATATTATAAATTTTCACCATTCCATTATCATAATAATACAAATTTTTTACTTGTAACTAAATATTACCCAAATAAATACATTATAATAATTAATATATACATTATATTTTTTGGTCTTCAAAAAAAGACCATCTCATGGATCATTAAGAGGGGATCTAATGGATTTCTTACCAAATAGATGTAATTTCCTTACCCGACCACATTAATTTTTGATCTCTATATTCAACCAATAAGAAAATTATATTAATCAAGAAATAATAACTTATGTATCCAAAATATTGATAAATATTCAAACAATTATAAGACCAGCTTTATTCACCCAATTTTTATCATGTGGGAAGTAAAAGTATCACTTGTTTTTAGGTATGGCTTGTCATATCCACATTACAATACAACTAATTTCAAATCATCATCATTTATTTATTTGTATTTTGAAGGGTACAATTTTTATATATATCAATTATTAGACAATTATTATTTTAATTAATTATAATATCATATCTTCCATCTTAACTTCCAAATAGTTGGAAAATTATAACATCTATCACATGTACATGTGGACTACGCCCACTACAAAGCATTGCAACTCATTTTTAATTATTATTTTACATATATGCTATCAAAGATTTATTTCATTAATATAAATGTAATAATTTATTTAATAATTATTATGTAAATATGGGTTACTAATTACTTTTCTTTAAATGTATCGACCAAAAAAATTAAAAGAGTGTTTATTTGTACATATACCATATAGTATATACGAACATTGTAATCCTTTTTTGTTTCTTTTTTTAATTTAAAAAAGAACATATATAATGAATATTTATGATATTTAGATCATTAATATCATTCTTCAGATCATGTAAACATTTACATAATGCAATTACCAAGACTAGCAAACTAGAAAATTCTAGAAATACGATGCATATATTTCAAAAAACGCAGCTTTTATTAATTAAGAGTTAAAAAATTGGTTATAAAAGATTTTATTGCAATATTATAAATTATAATATATATAAGTATATATTTTAATATATTTATGATAAATATATATTTATTATATTTGAGTTTTCAATGTGTATGAAGGATTTCGAACATAATGTATGAGGTATTCTTCTAATATATTTTTTTCATGGGACACATTCGTTATAAAATGTTTTTTATTTATGTATTAAAAAATAATGGAATTAATGACCCTTATAATTTTGTTTATGGTATTGGATGATCCATCTATGATTATTTTATTCATGGTACTTTTGATTCAGAATTTACAAATTTGATAAGGATTTTACAGAACAATCTAATTGTTTAAAAAGATTGTTTATTAGTTTTTTTCCAATGATGTAATATTCTTATCTACCTCACAGGAAACACATGAATTTTATCAAATATTTTTATATATTAATAAAAAAAATTTATTTATTTTTTTCATCTTATATATTTAATATAGAAAAAATGTTTTTTCAAGGAAAACAAAATAAATTTCTTTCATTGGTTGAATAACCATTTTTGACCATTTACATGTTTCATAAAAACAAATTAACTAAAATTTATAAAATGAACCAATTATATTTCGTTGTAATTTTCATCCATCATTAAATTTTTATAAAACAATAAAATTGTAATCATATTTTTATTCTCAAAATGAGGCATTGTTTACTTTTTAAGGGAAATGTGATAGGTTTAGTATCGTTAAATTATACTTCATTACTGTAATCACTCACCAAAATTATTTCACAATGTTTTATTCATCCTTTAAATTTATTCATGGGTTTTTTTAAATATAAATATTAATGAATTTTTTTAAAATTTAATGTTATTTTAAAAATAGAAATGATATTCTCCTCAAGAAATATTTTCATCATCCATTAAAATAAATTTCATATATGATAACATACATTGACATTTATTGTGATTTACAGGAGAAATGATCTAATAATACCATTATTACAATAAACTATTTATAATTCTCATTTATATTTATTTTTTCAGATATAATGATTTTTTATGATCATGTAGGGCATATATTATTGGTTTTTATTATGTGAAATTGGTCACATTATTATTAAATATGATTGTGACATTATATCCAAGGATAAAGGATACATGATATCAAATGACAATGGTTTTGATATATCCATGGAGGACTATAACTTATATCTTCCTTAATTAACTGGGTAATGATTGATATATAATTAATAAAGGAAGATAGTAATGGTTAATGGACCCAATAATTTAAAGGACGTTGTCCTATATGGTAGAATTGGGAGTGAACCATTACTAAAATTATTGTTGGGGAAGCTGACCCTTTCCACTATGATAATCAATGAAATATGCCTTTGGTATTATGGAAATGATTTACTATTATTTTCTATGTGAAAAAACTTATTTGTTAGGAAATTGTTACTCTATTATAGATCATGTTAATTGATCCATTTGTGATTCATGTCTCTTGAACATACATGTTTTTTGCAGTAATTTTTATTTTTGATATATGATATGTAGTGTGTGATTTTAAAATGTTATGTCCATTTTCTCATAGCCTTCTTTTCACATTATAACAATGTGATCATTGATATTTCCATTGATTTTCTATACCAACCATTTAATGTACCTCTATATTATGGTTTTAGTCTCAATGTTATGAAATATTTTACTTTTAATTATATGTCAAGAAATTATTCTATTCATGAAGAACATAGTGTTAGATGATGAGGATATTTTATGAAACAGATGATTATGTGTCCACATGTCCAAATGCACCATACCTGTACAATTCTAGTGTATATTGTTTTGTTATGTGATGAATATTCATCTATTAGGACGTGACATCTATTCATGTAAATACTTGGTTAATTGACTAATACTATTCTTCCTACTCGGTCTGAGAATAATCAACTGTAATTAGAAAAATAAAACTTCTCTATTGACAACCTATATATCCAAAATCATGGTTTATATCTCCACATTCACCATCCAAGAATCATCAGACTCTTGAAAACAACAATTTATGATACTTGTCTCATTAAATCAAAAATTAAATTTCATTTTCCCATGGTATATGATATTTCAATGACATATTCCTAATGAAACATAATAAATATTTATTGTATCTTATTTTGGTCATGCTAACAGGCTATATAATGAATAATTCCATATTCAATAAAGACAACAATGAATTCAATTTTGACATAATTTTTACATAACATCAAAAAAAAATAAACTACTATTAATTGAAATTAATTTTTAGTATAATTATAATTAATTGGATTAGACATCAAATAATAATAATAGAACATGCCCTTATTCTACTAAAAAAATATGAAGTCCATATAGGATGCACAAAAATTTACCTCCCCACTAAATATTAAAATTCATGAACTACATAACAAATATTTATCCAGGTCATGTAGTAATATTCTAATAACACTTATCAATTAATTTAAAAATGTGGTCCTTCTAGATTTGATATGTTAATAAATCAACAATCCATGAGAAATCAGGTTATATCATCCAAAAATTTCCTATCATTCCTAGAAAAATAAGAACCTCTATGATGTTATTACACTCTAGAGAAGAAAAAACTACCTCTATAATTTATGAGTCCATATAAATATCATAATATGACTCCACATTCTTAGTGAAATGAAACTCACAATTCTAAAACTTACCTCTAGAAAATTTTTGTAGATATGGTGGGATCATAGGACACAAAACACTATAATAATGTGATTGACATGAAACTCTAATATAATTGAGTATATAATTATGTTATCATTGAAAAATAATATGAATTTGTCTATAAAGAAACCGAACATTAAATTAATGAATCCCATGAACACAGATGCTGCATTCATAATGCTGAATGGCATGACTACAAACATGAAGTGTGTATACCTGCACTAGAAGTTAATCTCCATGAAATCTTACTCCACCTTAAGCTATTGATATCTAAACCACATGTTGATCATGAAAAAAATTCAATAATTTTAACCAATAAGAAAGGTCTTTGATTAAAAAATAATGTTATAGATTTAAAACAATGACTAGATTCAGACATCGGTAATATATTAATATCTCAAAAAACAATCTGATTTCATAGAAAATAACATTATAGCACCACATGCTGTTACACATGGTTGTATGAAACCCTTAAATATGTTAACATCTATTTGAATACCAATATCAGGATCATAAATTGTATTGTCTAATAAAGAGACAATAAAATTTTAGATACAAAATATTATAAAACAATCCTCATATTGACTTCCTATGAAGAGGTTAAGCGAATATGTAGATTAAGGAAAACGTCTCAAAATTAGTTGCTGACCACTGGATCCTCCACTGTATAGACTATAACCAGATTCTATAAAACAATTACACAATGGAATGAATGGGATCCATACACCAACCACACATCTGAAAACCACAACATTTTCTGAAAGATTCACAATAACTATTGACCTCAAAGAAAATTACATTCTAATATAAATGGTTCATAACTGCACACATAGAATATTAAAAATCCCTGAGAATGAAGTAATCCTATGGGTGAATCCATTCAATGAAATAAACTAAAATTTACTAATGATTCCTTAAAATTTATTATTACTCTAGATACATATATTAATGTCCCAGAATTTCCATGTAATTGATTTTAAATATATGGGAATTTTAGGAGTCTGTGAAAATTAACGGAACGTGATTTCGATCCCCGATGTGCCCGAAATTAATTTCTGAAATTTTGTTTAGATACGTTCAGTAAACGTCCGAGACAGTTTTTCTATATCTTGAAATGGTGCTCAAAATTGAAATTTGAGGGCATTGTTGAACTCACAACATCAGTATTTGCTTAAGAAGACATTCACCTTCACGAGAGTTTCTCAATGGTGAATGTTATTTTTTGGTTTTCTTGTGGAAATAATAAAATAATATAAGTACACATTATATTTAATTTTTTGCCACCGCCCTTGTGGAAATTTCGTAGGTGGGGACCACATGAACTAAAACCTCCCATGAGAGGTTATGGGAGTGGGGACCACCGAGCCTCACCTCCCATGAGAGGTTATGTTGATGGGGACCACCCGAGGATTGAAAACTCTTGAACTCCCAATTAAGTGTGGAGAAACAACTTGATCTCCCCACTTAATTATGCCAACCATCCCCATAATTTTTTATTCCACCGATCATTTAATTAATTAATACATTTTGAAATTTTGACAAAATAATTTATTTTGAAAACATAACTTAAGAAGTTGGCTATATTTTTATTTTGGTGGAATTGGGGAAAAGGGCTGTCAAAGGGGGGAGCTTTGGAGAATTGGGGGAAAGCTCTCCAACGAAGAATTCTAATGCATGAAATTGACTTTCTTCCTCAAGACATCCTCCTGCTTGGGACGTCTTCAATCGACGATCGTCTTTCCATCCCAAATGACATCGTCTCCTCCTTTAGGATCTCTATCAATGAACAATACAATGTAGGGTTTTATTTGTGTATGAATACTTTTCTCATGCTCTTCACTTGACTTATTTTTCAGGATTGGGAACAAATTATTGTAGGAGGTTGTAAAGCTTGATGTTATTATTCAAGTTCTTGTTGAGACATATGTTACCACACTAATGTGGAGGGTACGGGCCAAACAAGCATGGCCTGACCACTATACAAATCTGGTGATGATTTGTATGTTGAAAATGATGAAGACAACGACGCTGCGCCACGATCACCACCGTTGTGCGACCTCCACACCCTAGAGGCGCACCAAGGTCGAGCCACTCTATGTACCCCATGGATGTCGCACCCAGCGGCTCTGCCACCTGATGCCCTACCGCGTGGCCCAAGCCCACCGTCGTCTACCGCGCCGCTACCATATTTCGCTGAGCCACCTCCCCACGGCTTGGACACTGCTTCCTGGAAAAACCACCCTGTGGTCGCACTGACGTCTGCAGCTAGACCCCGCAGCCGAGTCACGCCACCGCGGCCCTCTAAGCCACCCCGCAGCGCTTCACCGCTCCGCTCTGGCTGAGTGGTCCCACAGCCGGGCCACTCTAGCCGAGCTGCCCCCTTACAAGGCTACTCTGGTCGAGTCACCCCATGGATGAGCCGCTCCGACCAACACACCCCACGGCCGGGACACTCCGGTCAAGCTGCCCGCATCACTGAGCCGCTCCAGCCGAGCCGCGCCACTGCGGCCATCCGAGCAGCCTCGGGGCACTTCGTCGCGCCGCTCCGGCCGAGCCGCCCCATGGCCAGGCCTCTCTGGCCGAGTGACCCACATTCGGGCAACTCTGGAAGAGCTTCCCCGCGGCCCCAAGCCGCTCTGACCGAGCAGCCCTACGGCACTTAACTGCTTTGGCCGACCCGCCCCGTGGAACGGAGCCGCTACCGCAGAGCTGCCTTGATGCACCAATCCAATCCAGCCAAACCGCCTTGTAGACGGGCTGCACAATTCGAGCCACCTTGCGGCTCTGAGCCACTCCAATCAAGACTCCCCACGGCCTCCACCATCCTGGCCATTTCGCCCCAGCCGAGCCGCTCTGTTGCATCGTGTCTTCCGCGGTCAACCCCTGCGGCCCCTCGCAGCCTGCCGGAACGCCCATTGAGTTGGGCCTCCAAGCATGGGCTAGGCCAGACCCAGTTGATGGACCTAGCTGAATTGGTCGGGAGGCACTACGGTCCAGGTCGGTCTAAACCGATCGGACCGTACCTGAGCCCTCTACGACCCATTTACTTTAGGCCACAACTTTGGCGCAGGACATCCATTTGATGAACTGTCAGCAGTGATGGAACTCTTTGAGTGAGTCATCCCTTTTGAGTATACACCACTGGTGTTTTGTATTAATATGGGGAATGGAAAGGTTGGATCGAGCATGAATCCAACTTGTCCCTCAAGACAAAAAGGCTAATAACTCACAGACCGGGCGTCTGATTGACGCCTTATCTTTTGGATTAAGACCCCTATGATGTGACAGACCTTTGAGATACTACTTCATGGGACTTATTGGTAGTTGGCATATCAAATAGTAGCTCGTGGAGAGGATCCTCCTAGAGATGAGTGATAATTGTGCGAGAACCCATTAGCTGGCTGAGACATGATGACTGTTGGCCTTTTCGAATTGGAGTGACTTGACAGGACCAGTGGGGAGTGCCTCTATGTGACATGGAAGACCCACGGTACATGATAGAAGGATTACCTCATCAAGACATGGTGGGGAGCGCCTCTGTGTGACACTGCAGACCCACAATACTTGACATGAGGATTATCTCAGCAAGTCACGAGGGTGAGTGCCTCGATGTGACACAGTAGACCCATGGTGGGGAGAACCTATGTGTGACACTAAAGACCCACGGTACTCGATAGGACGAGTACCTCAGTAGTCCAATGTTTGTGGGTATTGCCTCTTTGTGACGCAGAAGGCCAACTATACTCAATAGAGAAGGTGTTCTCTAGAAACCAAGGTGTTAATAGATGTAACCAGATATGTTACTTGTTACTACCCCTAGAATAAATCCTGGTGTGAGCTGAGTCAGCATCTCTTTGATTTCCTCATGATTGAGATGAATTACTTGATAACTTAGGTATATGTATGGGCATAAACCTAGGTAGGTTTATTAGTTGATATCGTACTATGTGGTTTACCCTTGGTAGATTTTGTGATACCTTGAGGTTCTCAGGGTCCCTACTGAGTATCGTTATAATCACACCTTCACGGGCTATTCCCACACCATGTGGTGTTGGATACAGGAGACAGACATCGTAGACTGAGGTTGGGAGTACCAAGACTGGATGGTAACCGAAGGTGGACCATACGGCATGTCGGTACGCAGAGAAGATGGGTGGAAGTGGAGTGTTGAGGAGGAAATATGTACCTACCCTTTAAGAAGGAACATCAGAGGATGAGCTAGTAGCTATATTTTTCTCTTTATTTAGTTGTATTGTATTTTGGTTGTACTTGTACCTTTACTGTTGGGCTTGTATTACGACCCCCTTTTACTTTCAACACTCTTTTGGTTGTACAGTGTTCTTATGTTCGTATCATGATGTGTTCTTGTTTTTTGATTTTATAGGTTATAAAGGCAATGACTTACCAGTTTTATCGAAAATGACTTTCAGTTCTAATCTCCAGCCCCAAGCCTCTGGTAGGAGGGCATGGGGTAGTCACGGTATGGGCCCTGAGGGAAGGGTCATGAAAAATTGGTATCAAAGGAGTCTGATATACCCAAGAACTTGGACTCTGATCTTTTCTATGAAGCAATAGTGTTACGTGTAATGAGTGAGGTTTTTAGTTTAGGGAGTACAGTGTTGGTGCGGTGGCTGACATATCCATACACCAGGACCCTGACTTCTGATTTCCGACTCAGTGCACGAAAACACTGATTGTGTGTCTGTTTTCAAAAAAATTCTTTGTGACATCTTGGAGTCATCTCACTAGGTATAATATATTGAACATGGTGCACCTGTTTCTTTTTAGGATTACTCCATACAAAGAGCCAACTAAGGTTCTGATAGTCGTACGTACTGATATCCCCATGAGCGATGAGGCCTCAGTGCAGTGCCCATTTACAATAGAGGCATCAGCGGTACCATTACACGTTGGGACAACTATGCCACCAGCCCCAACAGTAGAAAGTGCACGCCTCTTGAGTTTATTTCATGAGTTCCATAACTAGAGGCCACCCAGGTTCAGGGGAGAGACATACCCACAGGCAGCGGAGGATTGGATAGGGCCTGTGTTGAGAGTCTTCCGACTCATAGGGACACCGAACAATTTCATGGTGATTCTTGCTACTATCCTTCTAAAGGAGGTAGTATGAAGATGGTGGAGATTGATGCTCTAGGTTCACGACAAGGTGATGCTTCTTTGGGTAGACTTCGAGAGCTAGTTTTGGGCAGAGTTTGTTCCAGTGACTCTTCGCGTGGTGTGCCAACAAGAGCCACTTCATCTGCATCACAACAAAATGACTTTAGGACAATACTCAGCAAGGTTCACTGACCTCTGATGCTACTCCATTGATATGGTGTGGGTCTAATTACTCAGGGCCCAGACATTTGATTAGGGGATTAAGCAAGAGATCAGGGCTTCAATGATCTCACTCAGCATCCCGACGCAGGCGGGGGGGGGGGGTTACAGAGAGGCCTCTTGGTGGGGAGTTTCCTTACCAAGCAGTCATCAGTAGTGAGACCCACTATCATTCGTCACGTAGAGTATTCTTCGATATCTAGCAGCAGACAGACGTAACAGAGGGCTAAGAGGACCAGACCTACAGGTGGACGACCGCATGAATCAGGATCAGTTGTGTGGGGCAGCCGAGGCGAAACCTATCATGAATGAATAATGTAGTACTACTCATTCAGAGGGCAGGGTCACATGGATCATGACTATTCGACTCATCGTCAATATGATCATAAGACGGTCGAAGGACAACCCAGTAAGCGACAAAGATTAAAATGAGGATGTCTGCAAGGAGCAGGTGGACATGGAAGAGTATCTGGTTGTGCAGCTATCAGTGGGTGACATTTCAAGATGTTACTACCAACACCACCAGTAGGTCCACCCACACAACAGAGAGTAGGTGGAATTGGGAGAGCTCAGCTCCAGGCAGCTGAGACTTATGATCATGGCGCTCCGGAGATGATACGAGGTGTGATCTGTGTCTACTCCACCTTATCAGCAGTACTTATAGACACAGGTGCCAGTCATTCTTTTATATCCACTTCCCTCATTCGGATATCTGAGATTCCGACGGAACTGTTGACTGGATCCTTAATTCTAAAGACTTCTACGGGAGTGGGTTCGACGATTACACACTAGTTCCAGTAGTGTGAGCTTACTATAGGTGGTGAGAGCTTCCGCTGGGATCTCTTAGTAGTGGTATTGAGGCCTTGCGATGTCATCTTGATTATACAGTGGTTATCTATAGTCCATGCCAGATAGATTGTATTTGGAAGAAACTACGATGTGTCCCCACGGATGGGACCAAGTTTACCTTCAAAGGCGATAAGGGAGCCTTTGCAGTGCAGGATTGACATGACTGGAGGATAGTGTAGCCGATCGATCATCAGTTTTCTAGGCTTACCCTCAGAGTTGTTGGTGTGGATTGTTTAAGCTATCCTATAGTGGTGGACCAGTACGTGGATGTTTTCCCTGATGATGTTTCGGGTCTTCCTCTTCATAGTAAGGTGGACTTTTACATTGACTTGAACCCCAGGGAGACACTGATATCTACCACATCATATTGTATGGCTCATGCTGAGCTTCGTGACCTGTAGGTACAGCTGGAGGAATTTCAGGCGAAGGGATTCATTCACCCTAGTGTTTCTCCAAGGGCAACCAAGATTTTGTTCTCCATGAAGGCAGATGGGAGATTGAGACTTTGTGTTGACTATCGGTGCCTGAAAAAGGTAACCGTTAAGAACAAGTACCCACTTCTGAGTATTAACGGCCTATTTGATCAGCTGAAGGGATCCCGATGGTTCTCAAATGTAGACCTCAGATCAGTCTATCATCAGCACGGAGTTCGAGATGAGGATGTGCATGAGATGGCCATCAAGTGTCTATACGACCATTACGAGTTCATGGTTATGCCATTTTCCTGGACCAACTCTCCAATAGTGTTCATGGTACTCATGAACATGATCTTTCAGCCATACCATGATCAATTTGTAGTAGTCTTCACAGATGACATTCTGATGAACTCGACTATTGAGGAGGATCATTCCTATCATTTGTAGGTAGTACTGGACACACTCGGATAGAACCATCTTTATGGTAAGCTCTCGTAGTGGTAGTTTTGGAATTCATAGGTTCACTTTCTAGGATATATCATATCAAATGCCAGAGTTAAGGTGGATCCAGTAATGATTGAGGCGGTTCTTGCTTGGGATCCACCCAGGAGTGTGATGAATGTACATAATTTCCTAGCTTTGGCTAGATACTACCGAGGATTTGTACTAGATTTTTTCAAAGATGGAGAACCACTATGAGACTTGATGAAGAAGGGGAAACTCATCTTGTGGTCAGTGGGATGCCATCAGAGTTTTCAGGAGCTGAGGTAGGGGATGACTAGTGCCCCCATCTTGAGGCTTCCAGAGGAGGGAGTAGGGTACATGGTCTACTACGATAAATCAGGGACCAGACTCAGATGTGTTCTGATGCAAGAGTGAGCAGTGATTGAATATGGTTCGCAACAGCTGAGAAAACATGAGTATAACTATGCTACCCATGACCTGTAGTTAGAAACAGTGGTCTTCTCCTTGAATATGTGGTGACACTATATGATGGACGAGCACATTAATGTGTACTCTGATCAAAAGAGTCTCAGGTATATCTTCTCTCAGAGGGGCCTGAACCTGAGACAACGACGTTGGGTTGAGTTCCTCTAGGACTATTATGTCAAGATAGTCTATACTCCTAGGAAGGGGAATGACTTTTCATATGCACTCAGAAGAGATCTGGTATACGGCTGCTAGGCGAGGTGGCAGAGCTGTTGGCTGCTTTGCAGATATCCTTTCTGAATAGAGATGGAACAGTTTTTTTAGTCTCTTACAGTTACTCCCCCACTCCTTCCGCGAGTCAGGGAGGCACAATGTGGGGATATATACTGCGAGACATGATGGGCTTAGATATCCATTGGACATGCACCAGATGGATTTTCTAAAGGTGGGGATCATGTCATCCCCTTTAGAGGAAGTACCATGGTACGACGGTCACTTTAGAATGATTTTTTGAGGGTGTTCCACACTTCCCCTCTAGAGGTACATCCAAGAGTGGTAAAAATGTACCAGGATCTCTGATGATAACACTAGTGACTGGGAATGAAGAATGAAATCGCAGATTTTGTTTCTTAGTGCCTCACTTTTCAGAAAGTGAATATGGAGCATCAGGTACCAGTAGGTTTGATTCAGCCTTTGGGGTTCCCTGGGTGGAAGTGTTATGGGTTATCCATGGACTTATTTAGAGTACAACCATTTACATCCAGGGGACATGATTCTATTAGGGTGATCGTCGATCGACTCCCCAAGGTGGCCCACTTCCTACCGATCAGAGATCAGGGTTCAGTAGAGAGTTTGAGATGTCTCTATGTGAAAGAGATTGTACAGTTACATGGAGTACACTTGATGATTATCTCCAATAGTGATGCACGTTTTACTTCTTGGGTATGGATGCGATTGTAGGGGCTTTCAAAACATATCTTCATTTGAGCACCGCCTTCCATCCTTAGATGGATGGCCCAAATGAGCAGACTATTCAGACCCTCGAGGATATGTGACATGTCAGTGTCCTAGACTTCAGTCATAGCAGGGAGGATCACGTTACTTTGGTGGAGTTTTCATACAACAACAACTATTACTCCACCAAAGGTATGATACCTTTTGAGGCATTGTACGAGCGACCTTGAAGATAACCTTTGTGATGGACTGACCAAGGGGAGTCAGCACTCATGGGGCTAGAGATGGTATGGGCTATCATAAAGAAGGTGAAGAACATCCGGGAGAAAATGAAGACTGCACAGAGTAGGCAGAAGTTGTATACCGACAGGATATAGAGACCTATGAAGTTTGAGGATGGTGACCACACCTTTCTACGTGTCTCACCCCGATGAGGTTTGTGGAGAATTGGATGAGGAAACAAGTTATCTCCGAAATTCATCGGTCCTTTTCAGGTCCTTAGTAGAGTGGGAAAGGTGGCATACTTCTTAGCTCTCCCACCTTATTTGCACCTGGTGAACAACAACTTCCATATATCCCAACTGAGGAGATACATGTACGACATTTCTCACATTATCAACCATAGTGAGATGGGCGTTGATGATGGGTAGACATTTACAGAGGTTCTAGTATATATTGAGGATCGATTGAAGTGGGTCCTTCATGGATGGTCAATACCTCTGCTGCACATTCGCTACCAGCACGGGAACCACCAGGAGAGCACATGGGAGCTGGAGGCTCAGATGCCTGCTATGTAACCCCACTTGTTCCATTAGTTTGAGTTGTGGATTACAGGGACATAAATCCTTGAGGTGGGGAGAATGTAATGACATAGAATTTCCATGTAATTGTTTTAAATATATGGGCATTTTACATGTCTGCGAAAATTAACGAAAAGTTATTTTGAGGCCTGGAGTACTCGGAATGAATTTCGGAACTTTTGATTTGGTACATATAGTAAACATGTGGGTGGGTTTTTCTAACTTTTGAATCAGTACCCAAAATTTAAATCTGAGGGAACAGTTGAACCTTCAATTCTGATATTCACTTAAGAAGACTTTCACCCCGATGGTAGTTAGTCGAGGGTGAAACTTAATTTTTGGGATTTTTGTGGAAGTAATAAAATAAAATAATCACACATTTTATTTTATTTGTTTTAAAAACCCATGATGATATTTCACAGGTGGGGACCACATGAACTAAAACCACCCATGAGATGTCATGAAGGTATGGACCACTGAGCATGACCACACATGAGAGGTTTTAGTGGTGGGGAAAACTGGGGTTTGAATCCTCTTGAAATCCTTATTAAGTGGGGTGAAACCTCTTGATCTCCCAACTTAATTATGCCAACCCCCCCCCCCCACCATAATTTATTATTCCACCCATCAATTAATTAATTAAACCATTTTAAAATTGTTCCATCATAACTTAATTTGAAAACATAAATTAAAATATTGGATATATTCCCATTTTGGTGGAATTGGGGAAATGGGTTGGAAAATGGGAGAGCTTTGGAAAATTGGGGGAAAGATCTCCAACGAAGAACGTCAATGCACGACATCAACTTTCTTCATTGGGATATCCTCCATCATGGGATGTCTACAATAGATGATCATCTTTCCATCCCCAATGACATCGTCTCCTCCCTTGTGATATCCATCAACAAACAGTCCATGGTACGAGTTTATTTGGGAATGAATACTTTACCAATGTTATTCCCTTGAATTCTTTTTTGGGATTAGGAATAAATCGTTGTGAGAGGTTGTAAATCTTGGAATTATTCTTCAAGTTATTGTTGAACCATATGATACCACCCCTAATATGGATGGTACATTCCAAACAAACATGGCTTGACCCCTCTACAAATATTTTGAGGTTTTGTTGTGTTGAACACGATGAAGGCGATGACCCAATGAAACTGCCTCGTGGCCACCGCCACCTCGGACCTCCGTGCCTTCGCAGAACCCCCATGGCCAAAGCCACTCCATGACAACCATGATCGATGCGCCCTGTGCCTCTCCCCCCATGGCCCCGCCTTGCAGCACATGGCCGTCGCCATCCACCGAGCTGATGTCTCCATTCCCTAAGTCGCTGCCCAACGGCCAGACCACCGCTCTGTGGCCAAACCGCCCCGTGGCCGAGCCGCCATCCACACCTGAACCTCGAGTCCAAGTCGTGCTGTCGTGTCCCTCCGAGCTACCCTGCAGCGCTTTCCCATGCCTCTATGGCCAAGCCGCCATGTGGTTCGGCCTCTCCGGATGAGTAGCTCTACTGTAGGGATTCTCTAGCCAAGCCACCCCGTGGTACCAAGCTGCTCTGGATGAGCTGCACCGCTACGGCCCTCCGAGATGCCTCGCAGCACTTCACCGCGCTACTCAGGCCGAGACTCCCTGCAGCTCCGAGCCGAGCCACCCCGTGACACCGAGCCGCTCCGGCCAAGCCGCACTGGCTGAGCCTCCCCATAGGCCCCGAATCACCCTACGACCTTCACTCTCCTTGCTGAGCCGCCCTATCTGATCCACCTTGCGGCCTCGCACTGTCTGCGACCGAACCCCCACGGCCCCTCGTAGCCTGCCAGACAGCTCAACAAACTAGGCCACCCTGCACGAGTCAGGTCGGGTCGGGCAGGATCGGGTCGGCTTGTGCTGGATCAGGCCGGTTCATGTCGGGTTGGTACGGGTCATTCCGGGTCGGTCCGGGTCGGTCTGACCGGGTAGGACTAGACGAGCCCAGTACGACCCATTTACTTCCTTTTGGCCATAACATTGGCACCAGACGTCTATTTTCTAAACCATTAGAGGTGCTAGAAATGTTGGAGTGAGAGGGTCCCTTTTATTGTACCCCACTGGAGTCTTGGATTAAGTTGGGTTACAAACATGATGGATCGAGCAAGAATTTAACTGGGCACCTGAGAATAAAAGGCTAATAACTCACAGACAGGGCCTCCAATTGATGCCCTGTCTGTTGAATTGAGACCCCTATGATGTGGCAGACCATTGAGATTATATTTCATTGGAATTTTTGGATGTTGGAGTATCTACAAAAAAATCTTGTGGAGTGGATCCTCCTAGAGATGAGAGATCATTGTGCGGGAACCCACTGGCTGGCTGAGACATGACGACTGCTAACCTTTTCGACTTGGATTGAATTGACAGGCCCAGTAAGGAGCACCTCTATGTAACATGGATGATCCATGGTGGGGAGAACCTCTTTGCGATGTAGAAAACCCATGGTACACGATAGGAGGAGTACCTCAGCCAGCCATGGTGGGGAGTGCCTCTGTGTGAAGCAAGAGTCCCATGGTACTCGACACAAGGATTACATCAGAAAGTCATGAGGGGGAGCACCTCTATGTGACATGGAAAACCAATGGTGGGTAGTGCCTCTGTTTAACTCTTCAGACCAATGGTACTAGATAGGAGGTGTACCTGAACAGTCCATGGTTTGTGGGAAGTGCCTCTGTGTGACGTGGTAGGACCACTATACTTGATATAGGGGGGGTTCTCTAGCAGCCAAGGTGTTCGAAGATGTGACTTGATATGTTACTTGTTACTACCCCTAGAATAAATCCTAATGTGAGCTAAGTCAGTATCTCTGTGATTTCCTCATGATTGAGATGGATTACTTGATAACTTATGTATATGTATAGTCATATACCTAGGTAGGGTTATGTGTTGATTTTATACTTTGTTAATTATCCTTAGTGGATTGTGTGAGACAATGAGGGTCTCAGGTTCCCTACTAAGTATCATTATACTCACCCTTTCACGGGCTGTGCTTGCCCCTTGTTGTGTTGGATGCAGTCGACGGACAGTACTGACTGAGGTTGAGAGTACCAGGACGGGAGGTTTCCTTGAGGTGGACCATATGGCATGTCAGTATGTAGAGGAGACGGGTGGATGTGGAGTGGTGAGGAGGTGATCTATAACTACCCTTTTGGTCGGAACCTTGGTGGACGATCCTGTAACTATCTTGTTCAATTTCTTGACTGGTATTGTATTTCAATTTTACATGTACCTTTACTTTGTGACTTATATTTCTTCCCCCTTTTACTTTCAGCACTATTTTTCATATAGTTTTTCTATGTTCGTATTTTGTTGTGTGCTTGGTTTCGTGAGTTTACAGGTTATAAAGGCAATGTTTTCCAGGTTTTTGGGAAAAAATCTTTCAGTGCTAGTCGCCAGCACCTGGCCTATTGAAGGTGTGCTTTGGGTAGTCACGGCACAGGCCTCAGGGGACGAGTCATGACACATATAAATGAATTTAGTCTAGAAACTATGTAGTGTAATTAAACTATTTTATTGGTAATCATCACTACATGTATTCAAAATGAATTAGTATAAAAAATTAATTTAAGACACATGAATCAAAAAGTCTCTAAAAAGTGAATACGACTTGAAGATTATTATTCTGATTTTATTTACATATTTTAGAATGGTTCCTCCATGGATATCAAATTTATATTCCTATATCTCATGCATCATGGTTAAAGAAAACATCTATGGACACAATTATTTTGGTTTCCCCAAAGCTGTTTATTTCCATGTGGTAGTCCCACTCATTATTTATCCCCTCTCAATTAACCTTAGGTCTACTTTGCATTATACCATAATCTCATCGTTGGTTCATTCCACGTAGGCTAACATAAAACAAGTCCACATCCACCATGTTGATGTCCATGAACCAGTAGGCATTTATACTAATGATAAACACAACCCCAATATAAATATTACATAGGTCCAAATCCACCATTAGAGGCACGTGATTCCCATTGTCCCAGAAGGTAAAAATGAATATGATGAGGTTTAAAACCTATAGTTTGAAACACATAAGGCCCTTGGGTTGGATATATTATTCAAAAATTTATTCTCCTCGAGGAACCATGCTAGATCCCCTCTCATGATAGATATCATCATGAGTGGATATTTTTTATCTTTAAAAATTATCATTTATGCCCCTAAACACATTGGAATCATAAAATAAATAAATTTATACAAGATATAAGGTTGTATTTCCTCTTCATTACATTGAAATTGATACTAAACCTCAGTAAAATTGTGGGGTTAAATAAAAAATAACAATAATCATGATCCTGATATATTGAACAGGTATAATCCATTTCGTAATAGAGAGAATATTCTTCCACTTCAATATCATAATATTAGATGATATCTACTCATCTAGAAAGTCTTTGTTATTTATTCCTCTGAAACATAATATTTCATCTAATACTTGAGGTATAATGTCCACCACTGATGTGATTCACCCCTCATCAATCAGACAACTAATAGGTTTTATATAGAATTCATTACACAAAAATTTGAATTTTGATTTTGAGACATGATATTCACCATCAATAACTCTGTGAAATGATATAAATTAATGTACAAAAATTTAATACCCAAATGATTGTGTAAAATAGAAAAAATCAAAGATCCTCCAAATAAATACCCAATAGAAATTGTAATGAAAAGACTCCATAATAGCTCAGATACCTGAGCTAGTAATGTCTATCATGGCCTCTCATGTCCTCTTGGAATCATGAATAATGGATTATATATACAGTGGTAATGATAGGTATACATTGTAATACCATAACATTGGTATCTCATTCCTAATTGAAAATATCATACTAATTTTCTTGTAGACAAACAATATAACAAAAACTCATTAATGTTGGTCAACTAACAAGTCCCATCCTCACCATGTAACCCTCATCAAATAAATCATCCACATATAATAACATAAAAATAATAATGTCTTTATTGGGTACCCCATGACACTTTTACATCCATTTCAAACTTTGATTTCCCAACATAGTATTTCATGGAACTATCATCCCTAAAATAGAATCATCCCCAAAGGCATTCCAATTAATACATCCAACCAAGCACCCTACATGAAAACATTAAATACACCTGCATCCTCTAATAACAACATTATTAACAATAATATTATGAAATCATGAAAAGAAGAGGCATTAAGAATGATCCTCCCTCTTACCATGTACGACCCCCCCCCCCAATGAATAGAATCATCAGTACCATCAAAAAATTGTTAGGAGAACTATTTCTACATTTCATAAAAATAACATTGTCTGATACTCAATTCGATGAATGGTCAGATTATAAGTGGAAGATATATGATTTTCTAAATCCTCGTGTATGTTAGAAAAACCCCAAAAAAATTTGGGTGTCAATAATAGTTCTTGATTTCAGTGTGGTGGGTAAATAAATCCCATTTAAAATACAGTTTACAATATCCAACTTTATACGCATCCAATTGGTAAATAATAACAGAACTCTCACAACTAAAAAAATTAAATACAATGTCTCAAAACATATAACTCTAGTGTTGCCTCACCGAAATGCATTACACAAAATAAGAAAGATACAACCAAAAACCATGTTACTTTTTAATTTTTTCTTTTTCTCCATATATAGATTACCTTCAAATTTATATCTAATTCCTTCATAAATCCTGACCACTTATAATTTAATGAAAACCACCTCATCAACATATTTATCTTTTAATATAGAGATCATTATCCATTCTAAACCATACCATTTCGATTTCATTATTAAAATTATATTTAATCTACAAAGAAAAATTACCATCATATAACTCTTATGAATCACACATATCCCATCATATTCACACTGATATGACCCAAATTCCTTCTCATATACATCACAACTGTCACACACTACATCCAACAAATAATAAATCCACTAAACACAATTTCACCCCACACCATAAAAAAAATATATAATAACCAGCACAAAAGAAATATTTTCATTTAAACCATTTATTTCATCATATTCAATTAAATATATTTAATAAGATTCTCACAAAAACCATACTCCCAATGAAAAATACATTAGTTAAAAAATAAAAGAATTGTCCAATTTAATATTCAGTTATATAATCATAAATATCAAAAAGGATGATCATCATCAATATGAAAAAACCTACAAAATCATAACATATTCCATTGATAGAATAAGTAGATATAATTATTAATAATATATTAAAAACATTATATAAAGTAAAACTTATCTGATTAAATTCTATTTCCTAAAATTTTAGTCAATCCAATTATTTATATATATTGAATTAGTGCATATTAACTAACTAATAGAATATAAGATCATGATAAGAACTAATTTGTCACTTATGGAGTATATTTATAGGATCCACAAATTAAAAAATATTTTAATTGAAGCACTAGGTTATAATAATATGTAGAAAACCACCACACATGATAATATAAGGACACACCTTGGTTGAACTACAACCCAAATTCACAAGTCATTATTGTGTAATAAAGAACATAAAGAAGTTATTATACAAATATTAGTCTTCTATAGTTGAAGAATGATAATAAAAAGGTATTAAAATATAAGAGAACATGCTTGGATATCCAAGCATTGATCTCACAAAGTTGGGTATAAATCTCAATGAAATGGGATGAATCACATCCTAGGGAAAAACCGGGGTCACCCATGAATATAATGTAATTATTGAAGAATGATGGGGTTCAAATGAATTCGTAAACTTATATTATTTATTAGAAAAAATTCACCACAACAAAACACACATTACTATGGTACAAAAAACCCTAAATAAGACAACACTGCGATTATGAAGAAGGGAAAAAATGTTGTGGGGTTGGTCAATGCCCTATTGAGAAACATTGTGAGTTTAATTCCATATTCCTAATAAAATATGAATGGTATAACAAATGAAATTACCATTACATAGATTCCAATAACTAGTAAACAATTTATTTCATATACCAATTCCACACAATAGATAATATAAAAAAGGACGCAAAAAAAAATTCTATCCAAATACTCCACATTATAGTTTTTCTCCCCATGATTCTAAAATATCAATAAAAGATGAATCATTGAAACATTACCTTGAAAATGTTAATCTACATCCAATATATCAACATTTCATGCACCCCCTAATGTGACATCACAATCCTCAAGGTTAGTACACTCTTACCAAGTCAAATATATTCTACAAATCCACCATCCACACCCCAAATTCCTTTAATCTCAATTAGGTCAAATCAATATATAGATTCCTCTAATAAAAATTAGTATAATGGTTTGAGTTGTTAAAATGACATTCATTTTTTAAAAATTCTATAATGAAGATCTATATATATATATCATTTTATTTATATATATCACCCATTTAATATAATGTTGGAATGTGTGAATTCAACATATTTACTGAAAGTCATATTCATTATTCAAAATAAAAAAATGGAGAATAAATTTTAATGTAGGTAATATGAATAGAATGCAATTTGAATGAATGTGTATAATTTCTGAACTTATATAAAATCCTAAAAAAACAATAAAATTTCCCTAGAGATAATATTGTTCATGGGCTTAAATTCTAACCCTAGTCTTTATAGGATTATTATAACCATTGAAAATAATATAAAAATAAAAAAGTGTGATTTTATCTCATACATTATATTACAACATTTTAATCATACTGAATTAATACCCCACCAAAATTAGTAAAAATAATTATAAAAAAATATGATGCTCATTGAACATACTAATGAAAAATATTATTATTTGGATATAGAACTCTATGATTTTAAAAATTTAATGTATCAGTGGAGTCTTACATATGTAGAGCATAAATGATAACTTTTTGATGATGGAATATTAATGGAATCCTAAAAAATATATAAAGGATATTATCGCATTAAAATGGGTTTCAACATCAACAATAATATGTTTCTCCAGGTACCTAACATAATAACATATTTATCGATCCTCTATTAGGTCCTATACATTACATGGATTTACATAAATAAAGACTATACAAAAACACAAATTGTATACCTATGGATCTAAAATTAAGGAATGTATATTTCCAAAAACAAATCATTCAACATTCAATTTAAAATATTTTCCATGAGATAAATCCATGTGAAGAGTAACACATAATCTTAGAGTGAATTTTTTATTTCCATTTTCAAAATATTTATACTGATTGTTCTCATCCACATACACTTATTTTCAATGGACTAATTTCTTTTAAAATTATATCCATGTCTATCCTTGTTAGTATAATAATAACTGTATTTCAAATAATAATACTGTTAAAAATTGCTCTAGTATATGAAATTATTATAATACATATTGATATATGTATATAGAAACATGCATGCATGATTACATATACAGATATAAAGATATATATATATATAATATGTGTTTCATGTTTGTCTATATATATTAAACACACATGAATAAATATAAATTTATATCCCTAATGATATTTTTCTTCTATAAAATTGAAACCACTTATATATACATGAGATATTTGAATATATGAATTATGTTTCAATAAATAAAATATTTTATATAATAATAATTTCATATTTCATTTTACTGTTTTCATATTTTATTTGGAAATTAACATAATTTTCAATGGAAAAATATATTATTTCAATTTCAATTAATAATTAAATTCAAATATGAAGTCGAATCATAATTTTTTTAATTGTTTATATATTTTTTAATTTAAATCTAGAGATATTTATTACACTCACACATGAATGTATACACAACCCATTTTTTTAATATATTAAAAATTTCAAATTTGTGTATATGAAATCATTTTAAAATTTAATATAGGTCAGTATATATGATAAATATATTATTTTTATAAAAAATAGAAAATTATATTAACATATAAATAAAATTTATTAAAAAATATAGATTTACAGTCAAAAAATAGAATTTTATATATGTGTGTATGTGTGTGTCCATCTAAAACCCAACAAATAGGCATAAATAAACATTAAAATTAATTATATTAAAATATTAATGTAATTTAAATATTATACAGAGTTACATATATATATATATATGTTTGTATTTTTTGTTTTTAAAATATTTATTTTATGTGTGTGTGTTAATGTGTCTTTGTGTGTGTGTGATTGAATAAAAGAACATATATATTTAAATAATAATTAAGCGTCTTTGAGTGGGTTTTGGTCTATACATATATATGTTTTTTTGTAATAATTTATATATTTTAAAGACATTCAGATCCTTCATCATTTTTGATATATATTTAGAACCCATTAATTAAATTACACATAATGATATATTATATTTCAATATATGAAAATACATTAAATTTAAATATTATTTAAATTTTGAACTTCAATTTACCTCTATTTTTATATTAAATACATTTTTTCAAATACATTTTTTAAATATAAATTCTATATCTAAAATTAAAATTATATTTTAATAATGACACAAACATATTATTACATACATGTAGACACACGCATGCACATTTTATTTATATTTAATGTTTTATTTTATATCGGAATACATATTCTATGTTTTCTACTATCGCTAATAGTTTATATATTTATACATAATATATATTTAAAAATAAAATATAAACAATTTTTAAAATTATATATATATTTAATATTTTTGCGTGTTATATATATAGTCAATTTTTAAATTTACATTTTACATTCAACATCATTTTGATAAATATATATATATATTAAAAAAATATTTTAATACATATATAAATATATAACACTTAAATATATAAATATATAATTAAATGTATAAACATATTCATATATACAAAAATAAAATATTTATTAATATTTAGAAATCAAAATTCCAACCCTCTATCTCAAAATAATCGACCCCATGATGTGTATACACATTTAGTGATGTTCAAAAACTATTCTCATAGTCTACTAAATATGATTAGATTTTAGGAAATCAAAACTTTTTAAACATCCAATTTATACATAAATTTGTTATATATTCATTTTATTGTACTAGATGACTTTCTCCATTTGGAAATAAAGACTAATGGCTGTTTAAAAATTATACATCACTATCTCTGGAATTTTATCAGATTTACATTCATTTTATATTTAACCATGTGTATACATGTTTAATAAATAATTTGCCTCACTTGAATTATCAACTTTACATTTATAATGTATTATGTGATACCCAATGTAAATCAAGAATCAAAAATAATATAAGGCTAAAATTCTTGAGAATTAAATGAGAGGAAAAAATGTCTATTTCTTCATTGTATTTCATTTTCTTAGATTCATAAAGTGTTTCATACAGTGAGGGATATAATATGCAATGAAGGGCAATATTTGATTTAAAATTAACATTGAGTAATTTAATGATTTCAAAAAACATAAATCTCTCATATATTAAATATTAGAAAATGATGAATGTAGAAACAATTCAAGACAATGATATATATTTTAAGCATTTAAAATTATGGTAATCTATTAAATGAAATGGCGTTCACTATAGAAAAAATGTGGTTGAATTAAATAACATGTTTCCCTAAAAAACTGAACTTTTTCTTTTACATGTTTATAATTTTTCTAATAGTAGTGTATTGTGGATATATATAAGATTAAGAAGAATATCTTTTGAATAACATTATGTTTTATATTATTAGAAACTACTACGGAAATCATAAAATATATTCAACACATGATCATATGGTTATTAATATTCATTTTCAGCAGAAAAAATTAATTATCCTTAGTATAATAAATAATATTTCGCTTCCACATGATGGATAATGTACACAACCAATTGAAAGTATCATTTTATGAATCTGATTTTTTAAAAAATTTATTATTAGAGGGAGACCTCCCTGCTATTAAAATAAATAATATTCAATAAAGAGATAACATTATACAAAAAATCAATTATGTTCATATACTATTGGAAGTTAATGAAAATACAGATAATAACTTAATATATATATATATATATATATATATTTAATAAGTAATAAACATAAATACATGTGTAGATATTATCATTATAATTATGAAAATTATCTGTTATGACTACATCATAGGATGTAATATTAATATTTTTTATTACAGAACATAATTAACATTAAATTCATATCAAAAATATTTTTTCACATACTATAAGGGGTGAAAAATAATATCATAACACTACAATATCCAAATCATGGTCTAAAATATGACTTTATCGTAGGACCATTAGAAATGGTATTTATAATATCCTTAACATGTTACCACTCATTAGTTATAGAACCATTGATTCTAAATGACCTCTTACACTCCTCGTTATATAAAAGTGCATGTCAACTTGCTACAAGGAACCACTTTGTTAATGTGGGGGAGTATACCCTCATATGATAGTGGAGTGTCAAACATAGAAACCAACAAATAATAATTCATCATATATAAACATAGTACGCTGAATAAATAACACATTGTATAATAACAATAATTTGGTCTTATAGATATAAGGTTTTACAAGCATACATTAGAAGGTCCTCTATTACTCGATCACATATACAAAGAAAAATATTTATTAAATTATTAAATATTTCTACTACCATCTCAACATGATTATCGAATACATATGTTGACACTATTAATGTCACCCAGTGGAACAAATTATACTAGGCCTCTTACCTACTTGAACAAATCAAAGGTGAATGTTTCTCGAGTACGTGAGTACCATTTCCACATGAGTATACTATGGGTATGGCATTGTTTTCTTTACCCAATGGTATATTTAATATTACTAGTGAAAACCATTTATGCACTTCACATAGGGTCTATTTAAAAAATAAATAACATAATAAACTAAAAATACATATCACCATGGACCGTGTTTTTCAACTATGTCATCGGAGTTTGATAATATGTAATTAAACTAGTGATAGATTGTCATTGAACATAGAATTCAAAACCCGTGAGGGGAATTATTCTTTACCTAAACCAAAATTGACATTAAACTCTATGGGGAAACACATCCTCCCCTATAATTTAATAGGAATATCTTTTGATAAGATTCATCCCATTTCTAAGAATCATATAAAAACATAAAACCTGAGGAAAAATAAACTAACCTGAAACCATATCACCAACACTTATAGGAAAAATAAATAAAATGGATTCATATATGATATCTCAAAATAGTGGTGACACATATCAAACAGATTCATAATATATTTTGTTTATAAAGGGCCACTTTGTCTTAGTATGATTTTTTATGAAATATTTACTCAAGGGAAACTCATCTACCCAAATGCATGTAATATTTTTCATTATATCACGCGCGCACACACACACACACACACACACACACACATATATACTATTAACCATATTTTTAGATCACCTATGAGGTCCAGATATTTCTCCATGAGATATCCCCATTCCTTATAAAATCTCATACGATCTTGGTTATACTATCAGTTGAATGACCATAACAACCCATTCATCAAAGATACGGATAGATTGAATAATATTTTTTTTACAATTCATAGGTGAAACATAATGTCAATGATATATTCCTCTGAAAAATATTAATCATTATCTTCAATATAAATCAGGTCCAGTAACCAAGTTTTATTAGGTCTTACCATATCCCATACACACTTATAGGCCTCAAAAAAATAATATTTTCTCTGTAGTAAGAACCCCTTAAAAAATAGGTAAATTATCCATCATTATTATCAAAATAATCACAAAACATGTAATTTTATTTGTATAGTCTATCATTGAATCACAAAAATGATATGTAACATCCCTTATCTCACTTACCAAATCATTCGAGGCCAGTCCTCATAACCAACCAATGATGACATATCCTTGTGACACCCATTATGGTCCTCAATGATATATGGGATTGGATCACTCGACTCACCTAATAAATAACAATCATAATTACATTAAGATATATAGAGGCTCTCACATGACCTCTACCTAGGCCAAAAACTCTAATCATCCACTGTCAATTTCCATGAAATAACATGGATCATATTTCAAGGACCACAATATCATATTTATATCATTTCAACTATAACTCAGACGGTACCATTTGACTAATAGATCAATTTCAATATCAAGAGTTAGATATTGAAAAATGAGACATCACACAATATCTAATGGTCCATGACTGGCCTTTACACTTCGATACGTTTATAAAATTTGTCAAAACAAATATTTTATTAATGGATGATAGTTTATAGTGGCTTGAACACAAGTCACATTGATATAAAATAATTTCTTAAATCATAAGGAATTCTCAGGGACCAGCTACACTACATAGAGTTATTCCCCTTTAACTACATATCCACCTAAACTTACTATTCATGTACAAGACTCATCCATTATAAAAAGCATATATTCTTTTTTATAATAATTCAATTTTTTATAAAAATATATTATAAAAATGGAAATATCTGATAAATAGTATTAAAAGAAAGGACACACAAAGAATCATATTCTTATAGACATGATTAGAATCCATGAATAGATAGAATATATCATATCCCCAACACTATGAAGTGATAAATAACTAACACATTTAATACAAAAAAATTATAATTTAATATATTAGATAAAAAATACAAAATTAAGTTTTATAGAAGACACATTTTATAGAAATCCTGAGGAATCATGTGATCATTATCAAGTGACATTACCATGAAAATCCATCCAATATACACATCATGGTAAGGTGATTACACCATGATCTAATTGATTCACCTATAAAACCCAAATTTGGGTATAAAAATTATTACTTAGATAGAAGGGATAAATAAAAAATAAATTAATATGGTGTGTTAGATTTACCTTAAGAAAATTACAATGTATATATTCACTAAAATATAAAAACATTTCAGGGTGAACCCCTCAAAATATTATAAAAAATAATAATTATGATAATTGTCATGTTTGATATATCAATGACCCAAAATTCCTTTCATTTTTCCATTTAATTATTTTTTAACTACAATTTATGATTAAATTCATGTAAACTCACATCCCCTTCTGGTGGATTTAGTTCCCTTTTATAGTAAAATTATTAAATATGATCATTTGATGATATAGTTAACTAACTTGTGGTGTTATAACATTAATATATCATACTAATAGAGAGTTAAATATTAGTTATCTTTTCCTTGAACCCCTTTACAATTATCAAAACAAACTAAAACTTATCCCATATTTTATAAATACTCAATACAAGTCAATATTTTTGGATGATCTACTCTCAAGCCATTCTATTTCATAATGTAACATCATAATTTTAATTTATTTCCTTTTTTAAATAGAATATCTAATTTATGTGTCACTGATATATAAAAATATTAATCCAAATAGAAAACAAATAAATTTATTTTCTCTATTTTAAAATCTCAGACTCAACTCCAACAGACTTCAATATCCTATGAATCAAAGCAGCATTCATTAGTTTTCCATACTTCAACAAACCTATCCATCCAATTATTTAACATTTAAACAGTCTAAATATATACAACCCATCAAATATTATTTAAAAATTATATTCTAGAAACCTATTATTTGGTTAAATAATTTATCACCCTCGATAAATTACTTCAACCAACAACCATATATAAATGATCTCTTAGGAGACACCAACCATAAAACGGATGGAAACTTTTAAGATGAACTAAAGGATTCAAATATAGAGAGAAATAAACACCATAATATTTTTTTCCTTATTTTATATATGTATCTAATAAAAATCCTAACAAATTTAATTTCTCTTAAAAAAATATAATTTAATCCTAGTATCTGGGAGAATTCGAAATATTAATGTCAATCATATCAAAATCACTCAACAACATCATAAACTAATAGTCAAATATTACCAATCACATTATCTTCATTAAATTATATTTCAAATACTTTTAGTAAAATAAACACTTCAATAGGGCCCCTTTACATAAGGTAATCTAATGATTGGTCCTAATCTCCTCATTTGAGAACTAGAGTAATCACCCAGGTAGAAGGCCATATCGTGAAAAAATTGTGTTTATTGCAACTAATACAATATTATTATGAACCATGGTTCTTATAATTATCCCCTAATTGATAAAATAGTACAACCTTTTCAAAATATAGAAATCCCATTATGATATAGATACATATGATTGATATACCAAAATAGTTACCATCCTTAATAAGGCATGATAGTTTTTCTAGCATCAATTCCATCATATACGAGTCATCAATAAATTATCTAATCTTTTTGTTCTTCCCCAAAACATTGAATGACCATCTGATGTGAAACTCTAAATGCAAAGAAGAGTACGAACCTTAAATTGATTTACCATATAAACTCCATTTTAAAATTATATAATAGAAGTTACCCAGACCTATCCATTATATGACAAAATATTTTCATCAAATATGCAATTAATAAAACTATATATATTCCCACTATTACACCACTCTCATAATGTCCAATTACATGTGATGAATTTCTACACAAAATAAATATATTTTCTAAATCAAAATACCATTTCTCAATCAACAAAATTTCTGTGTCAATCTCATGAAGCCAACTAATTCCATGTAATAATACAAATTGAGAATTCTCAGTCCGAAATTCCTGAAAACGACCAACAACATTGGATAATACACCATAACACTACATGGTCATAATAAATGAACTCATAGTGACAACATTAAATCCCCCAATAATCCATATTGCAGGAAATACATGATAAATGATTATTTTAAAATGATTTTATCTCTAAGTAACAATGGTGGAATTCATTTTTTCACCTAAATCATTGAATCATGAAAACTCTAGCTCACCCATGCAACATATCAAATTCACCTTGATAAAGATTTAAATACAAGGACTCCATCCACAACCATATCTAGATAGTGAATTTGGGGTTCTATAAGGGACTAAAAAAATAATATTTTATGGGCACAACTTTACCATGGTGTCATCTCAACCATCCAACAACCTATCTCATTTCACACATAACAGTACAAATACACATATCATATATGTATTGGAAAGATGAACCAAACCATAAGGGTTTCATTATTGTTACCTCATTAAATCCATCGATCAATATATATGTCCAAAAATCCATCAATTAAAATATATAATAATTGGTCCCAATGTTAATTTCCATCAATGAGAAGAAACAAATAATATAAATCACCACCTATCCTCATTACTCTTGGACTATATTACTCCACAACAACAACCCAATATTTAAGTATATATATTCTAAATGTTTTGATGAATACCAGGTTTTATATGAAACACAAAAAAATTGAAGAAATTATATATAAAATAATTGTTTATCTTAAAAATATAATCACTAATTAGTAGGTATATAAGCAAGTAACTATATTGTTAAATAAATGATCATATGATATTTATTTTGAATGGTTAGAGGATGTTTTTCATATGAATCTCATTTATCTAGAAATGTAATTGAGGATTCGATGATATAGTACATATTATAACAATCCAATGAAACAAATATAACAAATTCATTATTAAAAAAATATGATTCATGTGAAATTCAATGTCATTGTAATGTTTAGGAGATCTATGTAACATAAATGATAATCCTAAATTGATACTAGATAAAACATTTTTAACAACAAGAAATTATATATTTCTTTGTTGTGGGAATAGGAAAATGCCTCTAAGGGGTCAGAAATGGAGAATCCATAGTGGGGAACTCGTAATAAAGTTATTACATTCATTGGTGAGGAACACAAGGGTAAGGAACTCCATGGTGGAGGTACATGAGAATCCTTCCAAGCTAGGATGTTAGAAAAAAGTTTACTTTCATCCCATATATAGAGTATTTCCATATCATTGGAGATGATTGACTTCTGGTTAAAAATCAGATAGACAATATACCAAGAGGTCATTGAGATATATTTAAGAGGAATCATGGTAATTTTTGAGTTATCCTGCATTGTAGACAATATGATCTAATGGGAGTGTCACAAATAAAATACACTAAAAATGGCCTTAGCATGATCTTAAAATGAATTACCCTCCATATAACATTTACTGACGGACAACAGAACTGAACCCATATAGACGTAGCCCACTACCCTCAACCATTCATTAAACCATGCCTAAGTGATCCATTAGTTTTTAAAATGATACCATATGGAAAAGGATATCATCCCACTGTGTTTCTAAACTATTAATGTTTGGGTTCCCCGAATGGGAGTCATCTAACATTATGTTTTAAGATAGAGGGAGCCTCATATTGGTGATTGAATATATAAAGTCATATATACATTATGGATTAATTTTTTTTTACTATAACATTAAACCATCCATCAGGGATGTGTTGATTATCTCATAGAATAATGTTTCATGGAAATAAAAAATAATGTAATAAAACTGGACATAATGATCATAAAATATCATGAAATATGCTTAAACGAAATGTAAGAATTATCCAAATAGTATAAAATGTCATGAAGAAAGTCCTGATAGAATTTGAAGGGAATAATTGATTACATGATGTGAATATATAAAAAACACTATGTAATGTTCATAATTAAATTTCCACTAATATGATCAGGTTGAAAGAAGAATCACACCATTAATATGAGATACAAGTCATGAGATGAGTCAAAATTCCCAATATCAATGATTTAGGATGATATTCTGGTTAGAACCAAATCTAATAGAGAAAATATTGGATCATAATTACATGATTTTACATGTTTTCACATCCTATAAACTCTCATGTATTTACATATCATCTACAAAAAGTAGTGAAATAATAGACAGAATCATTTGATTTTCATTTTTTATCTTGTTATTTTTTATTCATATTTTTTCTATGTTCTCTGTCAACTCAAATGTCATCAGTTATGTTTTTTTAATATACATATTTTCTATGTTGATAAAAATCAAAGAGTTCCTTAACCATTTACATCACCAATTTTTTTTACAAATTTCTTATGTATAAATATATGTTAAATAATTAACACTTACTATGTTATATAATATTCTATATTTCAATTAAGTGATTGGTTGAACTTGTAATTCACTTAATTTTTATGTTTTTTCCAAGAATTCATGATTTGTAACTAAATAATATCAAATTTTTAGGGATGGTAAATATGTTGTCATATTGTTACAATATTTTGGTGATTTTTACCATGATTGACCAAATGTCTAGGGGTAGGGGACAAGAGTATGTGTGTCTAAATATAACTAATCATTAATTCTAAACAATATAATCCAACAGTTAGTAATAATGTTATAAAACCCTAGTTTACCCAATTCTATTTGGAAACCTTGACTTTGGGGATTTTGAATGAATGATCATATCCCAATTGGAAGATAGTAGGCTATGATCATTAGCATGAAATATTTTCTTCCATAAAAGATTTTATTAATTCATATAGGTTGTAAGATATCTCCATAGCAAGGAATAAATTTCTCTTGAATAGATCTAGTTTCTTTTACTATAGTCAAATATCAACCTTTTCTTACATCACAACATAATAATAAGGACCATATAATATTAGGATTGTGATTACCAATTTCCCTGATTCCCGTTGTTGAAATGTGTCCATTTTCATTTTCTTATATTAATCCAAAACTAAAAAATGTTATTTTACTAAAAAACATGAAATTTTTTTGAGGAATCATACACATAGGGTTTTGTGTCTTGATTCCTATTATTGAGTAAAATTTCCATGGGATAATCTCCACTATTTCACTAGAAAACACATTTTAGAAATTGCACATTGGAAACAATAATCTAATCTAATGTAAACCCACATGACATAAACGATATTTCTGGGTCCACCAACTTATTGAATATTTATAAGGGATATGAATTTTACTTATGCACAAAAACCTCTGACACAAACATTGGATTACCTCAACCATACACCATTTATATTTTCAATCTATCAACTAAATTTAGATACAAATAAATCCTTAATCTTATGGCCTACTCAATGAATTTGTTCCCCTTGACTCAATCAAGGAAACTCAATGGTAAAAAAATACATATATTAGATCTTGAAATAAAAGGGTACCTAATAGCATGTATAAATTCAACAATAGATTCTTCCAATAGTAATGTTGCCCCAAATAAAAAAACACATCAAAATTATGAAACCCGCAAGAAATATAGAAAAACCAGTTCAACCAGAAAGAACCATTATAGATTAAATAATACCTTCCATCAATGGTATTTGGTCAATTATTATATTCCGTCCTCTTCAGGAACAAAACAATGATATTATTCCTAAACTCATAGTAATGAAGCAGTACATGGGTAACATTCGTGGACTTTATTGTGAAGATAATCTTTAACGTATCTCTAACTTCGTATATGAGACCATTTTCAATGAGGGAGTTTAATATGTTTCTATATTTGAATGATTACTTCTCTTCCCCATGTGATACTGAGATGATGATTGGATAAAAATTCGTGTTCTTAAGTCCATAATGACATGGGATGGATTGAAAAATAAATTATTATAAAAGTACTTCCCACATATCTAGACATGGAAACTCTATAATTTCATAAAAAAATTGTTCAAACTAATGGAGTGTCATCATGGGAATCATAGATTACTTTAAGAGACTCACCAAGAAGTTTGAACATCACGTACTTTATTGGAGGGAAAATCCAAATGATCTATCACAGCCTCAAATAATATACTCTTATATCGGTTGATGTTGTTTCTGATGGATTGATGATTTTAAAAACACCCCAGGCTAGACGAGAAATATTGGACAAAATATCTCATAATGGATTTCTGTTGAAGAGTGATCATGGAAAAACCCATTGTTGGTCTCATCATGTTTATGAAAATACTCAAGTACATACACAAGTACAAGTCTTAACTATGAATCTGGAATCATATACATTATCAACTGCAACCCCACCATATCATACTCTTGTAAAGGAGATCCAATCCTATGAAATGTACAGTGGCCCATACCTATATTAATACTCCATGGTAGTTTTTTTGAATAATAAATCAATGAATTTAGTTATATTAATTTCAATAATCAATATCAACAATTTAAGAATCCACAATAGTCTTATCAACAGATTCATGTGAAACTACTGAGGAAAAATAATCAAGGGTAATTTAAGAAAATAAGTGTTTAATTAACATTTTGGAATCCTTTACCATTAGGATATAAACCCATTAATCATGTGACTAAACCACCACAATAAGTAACACAAAAAACTATCTATCCTACATTGAAATAAAAATTTTAACCCACTTTACTAAGACTTCCACAACAACTCATTCCTCTTCAAAAAAATATGGAGAATATACTTTCATCCTTTAATTAAAAGTAATATCTAATGGTGACCACCCATGATACAAAAATGATTAATTAATGATGAGGACATCATTATCATCTGAATCAAATGGTTCAGATCACAAAGACATGTCATAGAGATTAGCATGTACTATACCATGTAATACAGAGTCATAACCGAGGGAAGAGGGCAAAAAAGTAGTTTTGAGGACAGGGAAAGTTTTATTATTTATAAAACCATTTTTAGGAGAATAAAAACAATATTAGAAACCCAAAAGGCATAAAAAATAATAATAAATAAATGAAAAACATAATGAATGTGATCTAATGATTCTTCTTAAAGCACTGCCTTATATGAAGGCCCTCATAAAAGAGAAACTCGTTGGTGATATCTACATTTTTCGGAATCATTATAAACTAACTCACCCTTTTTTATAATAAATTATTAATAAATAATAAATGGGAAATATATGATGATTTTGGATATGTTCACAAAATATGGAATCAACATTCCATTTGTTGATTCAGTTTCCAAAATTCTTTCGAATGGACATTTTCTCAATGAACTATATTACAACAAAAGAAAAATTGAATAACAGTGAATTATATCACTAAATTAATTATGATATTATTTTGTTCAATAGAAAAATTAGAAAAATTCAAAGATCCTATAATTTTCACAATCATCGAATAATAATAGAATGTTACTTCAGAAGAGCCTTGTGCGATTTTTGATCTTGCTTTATCCCCTGTAAATGAGTGTATTTAAAAAACTAGGACTCAATGAACTCAATATGACTTGAGTTGAACTCTAATTAGATGATCAACCATAATTATATCCCTAAAGAAATCTTGAGGATGTCCTAGAAAAATATGGAAAGTTCATTTTTTCAATATACTTCATCTTTTTTGTAATAGTAGATGAAGGAGACGTTCCAATCATCAAAGTATGAACATTTATTTCCAAAAGAAATGCATTGATTGATGTGACTAAATTGATACTCTTACTCTATGTATGAGAATAAGAAGATGTTTTCTATGTAGTTGAGTTAAAAATATGAATCTTTTGATTACCAAAATATTTTTCTCAGAGATGAAATAGAATATTACATATACAAATTTAGATGAATGTGAAGAGATGAACCCTACTAAGGATGAAGGGTATTAATTTGAGGAATAAAACTACATAAAACTTATTATATGGGATTATATTCAATCATTTATGACATTTCTCATTCAATGATAAATACTGGAGAAGAATCCATTCCAAATAACCCTCAATTATTATTTTCTCGAGACTATTACCGCACTTCCATTTAACATTATGTAAGATCTAACATATCCAAAAGAGGAATAATTGATCATGATCATAAAAGGAAATAAATATTCAATATAATGGATATTTTCTGATAGAAATGAATTATTATCTCATTGTGCACTAATAAATAATTACAAAAAGAAAATGAAAAAAAATCCAATCCCCAAAGGTAACTACCCCACCAATGAGGGATGTTGTTAAGAATGATGTAATGAAACTCTTGAATGACAGAATAATTTCTTAAATTTCGTCTTGTGTGTGGATGACTTCTCCACAAGAGTTTCAAAATATAGGTGTTATCATAGTTGAAAAAATGATGAGGATGAAATTATCTGAAATTATAGCATCACTTGATGAAAAGTATGTTTGGCCTACAGAAACTAGAATGAGGCATCCCATAATGATCATTCCACTATCCGTCACGGTGAAATTTTTGAGATAATCATAGGACATAAATTACATTATTAACTTGATAGATATTAGGGATGAAATCATATTACATTAATACAAGGTTTTTATTGTAAACAAATTTTCACAATACCATTTGGTACCTTCACCTACAAACACTTGCCATTAATTTTGTGTAATTCACTGAAAACCATTCAAAGATGAGTGAAAAATAAATTCTACGATATTGAATATATATTATTATAAATTTAAATGGATGAAATTTATTTTTATGGAATATATTTTGATGTTTAACTATATAATTATGAGTTGGTCCTCTAACAATGAGAATAGTAGTTCATAGTTCTAAACAGAGAAAAATTAAATTTTATTTTCCAAGGAGGCTTAATCACTGGAAAAAAATCTCCAAGGATGGAAAACAAGTAGATCCATTAAAATTAATAGTGATAAATGATTTCCTTAATTCATAAAGTGAAAATGGAATGTAGAGGATTATGGGGAATTTAAAATTTCTACATCGCTTCTTAATGGATTATTGTAATGTTTCTGGTACTCCAACACACCTTTTATAAAAATATTCTCTATTGGAATTATATAATGTATGTTAGTGGTCATTCAAAAATTTGAATAAAATCCCCATAGCCACTCCAATTATCATTTCACTATATTGGGAAAATATTTTGAGTTGATGTGAAGCCCTAGAGACTTCATTGTTGTAACTATATTAAGACATTTAGTATGTCAAATATTTTTTGCATATAATATTTCATTCAAATATATAATGATTATTAGGTTAACGAAAAAACACTAAGTAGGGACCTCTTAGAATTTTTCTTTTCATTGGATAAATTTATCTCCTATGTAATTTTTAAATGTAGTTGTGGAAATTTACCATTATTTCTTATGTTTTTTTTTAATAAGAAGGATTCCAAACAAAGCATTCTATTGTTGACCGTAATACTATAATAATTAAACTTATTCATCAAGGATACTAATGTAATGAGAAATTTTTATATTTACCTTCCATCATGAATTCATCTACCCCTTAAAAGGATTAATAAGATGTAGACATAAATTGATACTTCCACAATGAATATCTTTTAAGAATAAATAAAAAGGTATGCCCATGGTTTTCAATCAATGAAATTATCAACTATAGGTCCATATAACCAGACCACACTTATCAACAATGGAAGAGATTTTTAGTTGAATTCTAATATGACTATGTTGACAAACCACTTCGCTTTAAGTGTTTTTCTGATGGATTAATATGAGACAACATCCCAAAGGAATATATAGAATGTGTCTTAGATTTTTTCCACATGTAACCAACTAGAAGAAATCATGGAATATAAGAAACCAAATCAATTATTATATAGTGTTCACTTCTCTTGTTCTCACACCACAATAAAGCAATAAAAGTTTTATTAGAGTTGTGATCAGTGGAAAAATGGCCACCATTGCGAATATCAATGAAATATAAGAAAACCAAATCATGGAAGTAAAAATATTCAATTATCAGGGAATATATTTTTGTGACTATTTGTTAATACACATGGAAGTTTTTGTATACTTATTGGAAATCACTATATTTCCAAATTGGTAGAATCTGATGTTACAGCTCGCAACATGGTGAAAGTGGTCACGATATTGTTAATGGAAAACACAACTTCAAGCATTGTATTTAATCAACTAATAATCATTTAAACAAGAACCATTTTTGTTGAATAATTATATTAATATATCACTAAAAAAATATAGAATTAGGTATAACACTGGAACCAACTACCACCCCCAAAAAAGTGGGCCAGTTGAATTATCAAATAGGAAAATAAACAAATCCTATAAAAGAATGTGAACAAGAGTCGGAATTACTAGATATAAAAACTATATGATACAATTTTGGTATAAAAAACAGCATACTAAACAACCATGAAAACCACACCCTTTTGATTAATATGTGTAAAGCCATGTCACATTTTAGTAGAACTAGATAATCGCGCATATTAAGAAATTATGAAACTCAATCAGCATTAAAAAAATGCTAGGGAATCTAGGATGTTTTATTTGGATGAATTGGAAGAGAAACAAATTGGTTCTTATAAAAATTCCAAAATCTATAAAGGGAAAATAAATAAATTTCATAATCATCGCATAACATGATGACTTTTCAGACTAGGGAATAAGTTTTTTTATTCAAAACCCATTTATAACTATTTGGAGGGAAACTCAAATTTAGATTGTTAGGACCATTTTGGTTAATTCATGTTTTACATTATAGAACCATTGATTTTTCTAAAGAAGGTGATCCATCATTGAAAAACCATGGTCAATGGTTCAAAATATTTCATAAACTTATATGTGAGGGGTGTGTTATCACATTGATATTCATAAGAAATATATAGAGTCAAAATATATATGTTAAACTAAGAAAAGACTAGGTGGAAACCCAATTTAGATCACCATATTCTCGATTATGATAGAATACACTATTGGATATATTGGGCCATTCAGGGGAAATATAACAGGTCAATGACTGAAAATTGAGGATAAAGAACCAGATACACATCATATAAAAAAATACATGTAGTGTGCTTTTTCAATAATTGAATTTATTAAATTCTATAAGTTCACATTTTTTAAATGTTTACTGGTTATTTAATTTCACAAACATTTTAAAAAATGATCATTGGGTTCATGATTCACACCCCCACCTAAATTCTCTCTCTTTATGTTCTCCACTCACAACAAAATCCCATAGGTTTCCTCACCCATGAATCACCTCATTTATCCTGACCTCTCTACAGCTGACCCTTCTTATGTGAGGTCATGATCGAAGACATTTTTCACTCCACATGTCGAACATAATTCTGGGTTGGATGAACCACCTCTAGAAAATCACTGAAGATGTTCCACACCTCATGAACCTCTTGAATATTCTCCCTCTACATCTACTCCAATATCTAGAGAAAAACATATCACTGAGGAATCATTTTCATTATCTAGTGAGTTGTATGATATGGTTATCATCAAGATAAACCCAACCAAAATTTTTCAGTACCTAGAAGCATGATCCTCTCAACTGTATATAGCATAACCAATGACTTTTTAACAAAACTCTTGACATGTTCATCCATACATTCCTACACCTCATCCAATATGTAGTAATATTCCTCGATCGATTGCATAAATCATCCATTATCGATGTGTGTGAGGAGACTTGCTTGGAGTAAACCTCAATTTCCATTACCATTTTATGCTATTATCAAAAGCCTCAATTTCCAACAAGAAGGACCAATTCATGAGATATTTTTTATATAGATAGACATTGGGATTAGAATTTATAATGATGAATTCTCCACATATATGGTATTAACCACCTTTCAACATAATCCATGAGAGATAAATTCAAAAGAGATAAAGTATATTATTTCTCAATATTGTCACACTAATCATGATCATTTTTATATAAAGACCGCGTAGATCTAGGTGAAGTATCCCACATTTATTGCAATGTATAGAAAATGCTGGTTTTCTCATGATGAGTCTGAAAACATTGTCATCCAGTTTAAAATCCACATCGTTGTTGCTGCCATGGGTGGCCCTTCAATCAACATGGAATCACGATTATCCTTACACTACAGAATGCATGCATAGTGGATGTGATGTATGATTATGGTGGATCATTAATCACCCATTTAGCTGTAATCTCATCATTTTGTTGTCACCCTTCCACTATCCTCCCTCACCCCTATAAAATTCATTGAATTCATCTTTCTTCACAATATACAGATGAAAACAAAGTATGGGAAATATTTCAAAAGGAATCAGGACTCCTTGAGGTGGATAATGATGAATCGAGAGATCTTTTAGCCAACCCTGCAATATCTCCTTCTATGATTACCCCTTACACCATCCATAATCCTTCATCTACCCCTAACAACTACCAACTGCTACAATCACACCATCACATCCATTATATATCTGAGACATGAATGATTTCATCTAAGAAAATTTTTATCATATTACTGAGAACCTGCACACCCCATTTACATATCTCTCCCACATAACAACCCCTTCACTAACATCATACTTTGTGGAATCTTATCCTTTATGATCCTATCCTAGATCATTATCAAACACTACTCCTTCCAAAAACATCACCCCTGATAAAATTCCATCAGAAAATAAAGACCTTACTGACCATCAGGTTGTTTTGGTAGTGTGTTCCAAGAGGGGTAAGGGTCCTACAACAACCACATCCTCTAATGATCCATTCATTTATCCAGCATGTAGATACATGCCTGGAATGTGGATCAGTACATAAAAACCACCCACCATTAAGATAGCTTATATCACCATAGTACCACCTTGAGGTATTGATATTTTATCCCCTTATTTCATTATAGACTTTGGAAAGGCAGGATAGTCACAACCACTCTATTTTCAGGAATAGACTTATTATGTGCTACATGATGACATTGATTAAACATAGTATACCTCAATCAACACCAATGTTTTTTACACGACCTATGTAATAATTGTTTTTGTATGGTTAATGTTTATAACTATATAATTTCAATATAAGAATATATATGGGATAATATATTTTTCCTTATTTAACGTAGCTTGTTTTTAAAATTCAATACACTGTTATATTAGCTATGACATACTCTTTTACTAATTATATGATCATAAATACACTTTTATCTTTATAAGTGACCCTTTTTCTATGGGTGAGTCAGCATCTGGATGATTTCTACTATAGGATGAGGATCGATCAATAAAGATATGTTCTCAATAGTCATCACTACTACCATGAGAATGAATTCATTTTCTTCCATTTCATAATCATGATCATTATGTTAATAAAGTGAGTAATCCAACCAAGAGATTACAAGTGCTTGATGAAACTACCAAAAGTTCTTTTTGATGACATTGAACATCAATGTAGATGGTCTAATTTTGATTTATTCGTCTGTCCATTCATATTTACAAAGATGTTATTATTAGTGATTTATGGTAGGCAAACCGTCTATCTTCAGTTTTCCATATTCTCAATCATGTGGTACACTTTTAAAATTTATTTAAGTATCATTTTTGTTCATCAAGAAATGGGGACTATATTGTACTCATAGTTCAGTATATATTTAATCCCCTTTTATTTACTATTTACCATGTTCGTCTATCTATATTGCTTCTTTCAATAATTTTAACCCTAATGGAATATTATTTTATCGAGTACATGATTTGTAATTATAACCAATTTTGATGGTAGAACAAATAAAATATATTAATTTACAATGTTTTTCCATTGAATGAATCTTTTTAACTATTAGCTCTCATTTCCTTATCATTACATTGAAAAATCTCAGTTTCAATTCTCTACACATTACATGTCATAACTCTCCAATGTTACCATCAAAGAAAGTGAAAAAAGATCTCATTTTTAATGTGGGGTCCTTTTTGAGTATTAAAATCTATAAACATGGATTATTTTTTATGCTCATTTATCTAGGAATCATTTTTCATTGTTAGAAATCTTTTTAATTGAAAAAGAACACACTAGTTTAAATACAATAAAACACTATGTTGGAAATTTTTGGAAATACAAGTTTTTCTTTTGATTGGATTTATGTAATGATTACTTGTTATAGTAATTAAATTCAAATTTAAAAATATTATATTTATATTGATTTAAATATTATATTATTTTATACCATTATTTATTTCCAGTTTAATCTATTTAATCCCATTCATAAGAGGATTTTAAGTCTTTGTTAACATATTTTATTTGGAGATTATTTTTTGAATGACAATTAGGTCATATAAACCTATCAGAAAATGATTTGACATACTATTAAGGCTATTACTGATATAATATAATTTAAATATGACTGACTCAATCATTTTTGAGCCACTAATTCCAGACACCCACCTTACATTTTTTTCATTCATTTAATCTATCGTTTACCTGAATTAACTTAGTAAGGTGCATCAATTCCAAAAAGAAAATCAGTTCTTACTATTATCTTTATTTTATGCATGAATTTACAAAGAACAAGTGTGGGGGAGTATTTTTAGACAATGAAAACATGATATTGTGATTCAGGATATGTATTATGGTGCTTAACAGACTAATTTTTTATGATCCATGAATAATTTTTGGCCCTTTTTTCATATCCTATTCCTTTGAAAAAAAGAAATAAAAAAGTATGATTTCTTTCTAGATTATGATATTCAAAATCAAAATTTATAGACCTATGAATCATATAAATGATCATATGTTGGTATGGGATGTGTTTCTAATCTTCCCAAGACATGAATTTCATAAAATAAATAATAGGAAAAGATAAATAATGTAATGTGGAAACTTCCAGACTGACATCTTGTATTCATGGATCCAACACGAGAGTTTAGAATCATGGAAATCATTTGTTATGGGAGGAGTTAGTGTATTACATTATTAATTAAATTAATTAATTATAAATCATATCACAACCTCTTTAATATATTTTTTTCAGTTTCTACCCACCTTGCCACAAGCATATAGTCATTTGGACCATTTTCAAAAGCAATTGTGATTAATTTTTTAATTTTTTTCTTCAAATTAAATATATTAGAACCATTGAATTCTTTTGGTTAGGAACATGTATTTATTGTATGAGAAAAACAATAAAACTTGTTTACCCATAGGAGTGATAAAATATTCATTGTAGGGTAAATTAAAAAATGTGTATATAATTTACGGAACCATTATGAAATATTAAATAAAGAATTATTAATTTTTATAATTAATCAATTATGAGGCATGAAATATTATCTATACATGACTGATGAAATCATATATAGATTATGGAATCATTTATTTTGACTATTCTATTTTTAATCAACAATGAACAATGTATGTGTTGATTATTTTAGGAAATATGTTTTCAGAATTCTAAAATTAAATATGCGGAAACTAGAAAAATTATCATTACAGGTCCTGAAATTCATTAACATGATTTTTCAGCATAATTATCAATGTATCTTATGTCATGAAGATATTAATGATGTAATTAAAAGAAATTAAATAATTAAATGGTATTAATCTCCAATACATATTGTGTAACATTTGAAATTCAATTCACACTTCAAAGATACAGCAGATGGAAGAATCACGTCAGTAGGACCAGTTTCATGTAATAAGAGTAGTTAAACATCAAAATCATGATGATTTGGGAATATATTCATACATTATCCACATAACATATAGAAATTCATGGATTATAATTTCACAACATGAAATCTTTACACGACATGTAATAACCCACGTATTTACAAATTAGCCACACACAATAGTGATAAAATACACCGAGACCTTGGTTTTTATTATTTTCCTTTTATTATTTCTTGTCTTCTATTATCCCTTATATCTCATCTCTAAATAAATCAATTAATTTTTATATTAATACAAATAATAATTTACTTTTGATCAACATGGATTAATTCTTGATTCATTAACATTTCCAATAACATTTAACATGTGTTTTTCATTTCCACTGATGTTCAATGATGAATAAATGATGTTTTATTTTGTATTTTGTGTTTATATAATGTTATATGTTAATGTATTTATTTATTCACATTTTATGTTCTTCATATTATTACATGATTCCTAACTTCATAATCACATTTTAATTTTTCATGTAAAAATTTATTTTTTTACCCTATTTTTATGATTTATTCCATGAGTGGCTAAACCACAAAGGGTGGGGTCGAGCGTTGCATGTATCTATAATTAATGAAACCTACATTATCATATTTTTTTCTTATGGTTAGTAAAAATGTAATACAATATTTTTTTTAAAATTCATTGAGGAAACACTTACCATGTGGAGTTTGATGACCGATACTGACCTTATTGGAATAGAATATGATATGATCCCAAGCCATTGGTATTTTCTTTCATAATATATAGGCTTAATGAATCTAGTTTTTTTATCTACATCTAGACCAATGAATAATTTCATATTGAATAGATCTGTTTCTTTTTTTCAAATTTAATTTAAGTCCATTGATTGTGTCACAGTGTAAACCACACGACCATACCATTTTAGGCTTAAAAATATCATTTTTCTTGAACCATGAAATTAATCATGTTCGCATTTAATTATTTAATCCAAATCCAATAAAAAATATAATTAATTTAATTCAAAACTAATCCATTTTTTTGAGGAATCGTAAACATACAGTTCAGAGGATTGGTTCGTGTCACCTACTTAAATCTATGTTGGATCAACACAACAATATCACTATAATACAGCATAGTATCTAGTGTTGTTTTGGAAAAATAATAAAATATATCCATTTTCCTCATGAATTAATAAAATAATAATCTCAATAATGAAACTAATGTTATTTTATAATAAATTATATTATATTAACTGTTTTAATATTAATAAAAATAATTTATTCAGAAAAGAAATTTTTAATTGGTAATAAATTTCAAAATTGGTCCATTAAGGTAATAATTATTATTTTATAATAAATATATTTACCCATCATACATAAAACCTATTTTTATCATTGTAATGTTTAATGTAGTTTTTCTTCACCTTACATGAACTTGTGATACAATAAATTTTCACCCCATATATGAATTTCATTTCATAAGTTTAATTTAATATAATAAATTATTGGTTACAAGCTACTTATTATTTATATAAGGCCCCAGCCTTAAACCTTACTTAATATTGAATTAAATGAAGAATTCACATTGAGGATCTTTTCAGGTTTAGAGTTTTAGAGAATTAGATCATAAATCATTAATTACATTCCACATTTAAACAAAGTGGTTACATAAAAGATAGTCCTCGTTTTTCGCCATCAACGGAAACATATTTAAAACAAAACATGGATTCTTTCTTGACACTTCCTTGACACTATCATCATATCATGTACCTTTCCCTTGACCTGTGAAAATCATTTCAAAAACTTGGGATGAGCATAAAAAGCTCAATAAGGGATATAAAAATATGGAAACGAAACATGAGTACATGTATACATAAGAATGAAATCATACTTTACCCATAAAACATATGCACTTTAACATAGCCCATAAAATCATGAATAAATCATAGAAATCATAAGCCATAAAGGTAACTTGAGGCATTCATAACATTCTTACGTAGGGAGTAACCCTCTTGGTTACATTTAGAATACCCATCACAGTATATTCCCTAAATATCTTCGGAGAAACCTTAACATTTGACCCCTTTGCATTACCCAAAGCATTGGAGAGAGATATTAGGCTCACCCACCCTTATTTTATCACGGAACCACATGTCTTCATAATAATTCCCACGAACCACAACATAATCGTATCACATAAAACATGCATAATAGAAACATTACATTTCCACCTTTCAATCACAAGATATCAATACAACACATTGATATAAAAACATTATGAAAACCATTTTCAATACCAAATTAAAAGAAATCTAAAACATGGTATTTATTTTTCTTTTAAAAAGATGTTATGGATTGTAGAGGAAGCTGAAACTCAAATAATGGTAACGACGGCGGAGAAGTCGTTGTCGCCGCATACGAACGACAAAAACATTTCCTTTTGTCATTTAGTAAAATGCTTCGTATAAAAAAGATTCCTTATGGATAAATGTAAAAGTTAAAGGGGTTTATACACCGTATAAAATAAGGTTGTGTATAAAACAAAATACGCCTCAATGAATGGAGATTGAGACGAAGTCCCTTACAAAGACGGTATCCTTGGATTAAGGATAAATCAATTACATAATTATGTGTGACAAAGTAATACAACAAATATAAGTGGATATTAACTGTAAAACAATCCGAGGCTATTCCCACATATTCATAGAACGATATATTCTAGGAGTACAAGCTTATCCCAAAGAATCAAAATTGGGTTAAGAAGTTCCCTTGCAAAAACTCGACAGCCTAACGGCGTCACTTCCAAATTCAGAAAAAGAGTTGATGAGAGATAAAAAGGGTATCTCATCACTTAGACATAAAATTTACATCAATAAGGACATATAAGAACATATACCAACATAATATTATGCGAATTAAAAGACATAACAAAATAAGTCTTTTAAAAAGAGGAGGGTGAAAGCTTCCCTTACCGACTTGGGTTACTTTCGAAACGTACACCCCATTGAAGAAGGGTCATAAAATGAATATGTAAATACCCATAAATGAAATTATATTACACAAAGTGTATAATAATGGGAATTACATACACCACTCAAAGGAAATGGTGGAAATGTATCATAAATCTCACGGGACTAAAAGTGAGATGAAAAATCCCTTACGAAAACTCGATAGCCTAACGGTGCCACTTAAAACTTCCAAAAATGGATTGATGAGATAAAATAGGGTCTCTCATAATATTACAATAAAATTTAAATAAATAGTAATATAAAATAACATCCCCCATCATAAAAAAGAGGAGCTTAAAATAAGTGACATAAAGGAGAGTACTTAAAATGAAAGAGAGAGGTTAAATCTCTTACGAATATTCGGCAGCCTAACAGCGCCACTCAAAACATACAAAATGGATTGATGAGAGAAAATAAGGTCTCTCATCATATGAACATAAACATTAAATTAGGAGTAATATAAAATAACATCCCAATCATAAGAAATATTAGCTTAGAAGGAATGACATAAAGGAGTGTACTTAAAAAGAAAGAGAGGAGTAGGATCCCTTACCTCAAGTCCGAATTGTCTTGTTCATTTCTTTATATTCCTGAATAATAAACTTTGGTCAATTTATAATTTCATAAGGACCTCCTTTAAATATTATTATTCAGTTCATATCACATATTATAATGTTTTAATAATTGTTTAATAATGTTAGTTCATATCAGACGTTTTCGTCGATGTTTGGTACATGAGTCAAAAATGAACTTGTTTGAAAATGATTGCCCATGTAGTTATAAGTAAATAATTTACAGAATAGTATTAATGATTAAAATATCATATATATGTAGTACATATTCATTTTATACTATTCCATATCATTTGGAGATAAAAAACGAAAAGCACCGTTCATGGAGACGGTAGGCCGTACGTACGCATGAACGCTACTTTCATTTTTTTGTCATATTAATGGAATTAAAAATAAATGATATATATATATATATTATAATTACAGTATAATATATATGTTATATAGGTCACATATGTTCATTAATTTCATTCTTTATACATTCCATATATTGCATGTACGATTCACATCACATGAGGGGCGGTAGTCCACACTTCCTCATATGAAATTATCGCATTTGCCCAACATGAAAAGAATAAAGCTATGTTTTAAATATAAAATAAAGAAGAATATAGTAAAAATTAATACCATATATATCATATATGAAATACAGTGACATCATAATGGCCACCTTTAAAGGTTCTTAAAGAATATTGAACAATCATCATTTCGTGAGGTAGAAAATCACCAACCACACAAACAGTATGTTCTTTAACCATTAGACGAAGGTGTGTGTAAGTGTAGCTCGAATCCTTAACATAACAGCATTCTATTATATTTAATATACTGGTGTGGTTACAAAATAAAAAAATAAAAAGAGTTTATGGGGTTGGAGAAACAAAATAAAACATAAGAACACAAGAGAAAACACTACCTTTAAATCGTGTAACTCTCTTTGATTTAAGATCAAAAGATTCCTTGGAAAGGATTCTGCCCAAACTGAGGCTTCAATGATGAAGATAGGGATGTGAAGAGATGAAATCGGCAGGGTTTGGATGGGCCAAAGACATTAGAGGTGTTTTTAAGGTGTTAGAGGTGGGGGCCTTTTATAAGAGGAGAGGAGGGGCACTCTTGGAAAGTAAAGAAATGTTACATTATTTTAAAATGAGTTTCGGATTAAAAAGGTCCCACATTGATATAATTCGAGGATAAGGTGATAATGGTTCTAAATATACCCATACAATATGTTTTTGACAAGTTCAGGTCTTATATTTTACATTATCTTTTCATTTTATTTAAATCATTAAATAATGATGTAATTGGTGCATCATCATGATGTCATAAATAATATAATTTATTTAATTTCTAAAAATTATAAAAAAAATTACTTTGACGTAGGAAATAGTTTTATCTTTCTAATTAATATTTATAGTAAAAAATATGACTTGTATAACCCCATGTAAAAATTTTTTTAGTAAAACATCTCATGTTCGTGACATTTTTAGTTTAACTTTAAATAAAAAGTTATTTATGTCATTTTCCAACCAAAGTGGCTACATGGGGTCCCCAAATTGACCCATGGATTGTCTTGGTCGTCCATGACACATCCAATGAGGGTAGGACATGTGTCAAGCTCATCTCATATTATTAAAACATTATTTTTACCTTAAACTACACTAATTACCTCTAATCGCGATTAAAAACTTAAAAGTTACTATTCACCAAAAAAATATTTTAATCCCATTGAAACACATTTTACTTCTTAATGACAACCATGTATGTCGGATTTTTGAAATTCAAAACACAGAGGTGGTAAAATTTCATTTAAACGAAAAATCAGTGTTTTAAGTACCACTTAGTGGTTTCACTATTCATCAAAAATTGTTGTTTTTCAGAAATATACCAAAACTTCACCCTAAGCTATATTTGATATTCAGAATTCAAAAATGATGTCTATTTTACAAAATTCAAAACATATAAGTTACATTAATTAATTTAATAATTAATTCCTATTTTCAGAGCAAATAGCGTGTTTTTATGAAACAATAAGTATCAAAAGATTGACACTAGTTGAAGTCCGATTTCAATGTGAAATTAATTCCAACGACCACTATTGGATTAAATGGTAAAAATATATTCTAATTTTACGTTAAAAACAATTCAAAAGATAATCTAATCATATAAATAAATTAGATTAAAAAGAGGTTTTGAATTAAAATACAACATTTTTCACTATTCATTAAAAAATTAACATTATCGGAAAGATACCAAAGATTTACAAAAAGTATATTTTGATGTACCTATTCTAAATAAGAATTTTATTTTTTCAAATATAACACATAAAATTGTCAAAAAGTGGATTTAAAAGAGGTTCTCAATCAAAAGGCTGTTAATCGACCTTTTAAAAAATATTAGAATGTTTACGCTTAAAATTGGATTCATTCTCATTTTTAATCCTCTAACATTTATTTTAACGAGTAAAAATATTTGACAAACATATATAATCATTTTGTAGTTAGGTCTATTCATTTCCTCCATTACAACGGCTAGAAATTAACTGCCATTTAAAATAATATTATTTTATTATTCGAGTGCAACGTAAGATTCCCAAGAAACTCGTTGTTGCGTATTGGGTACTCCATCGAGCATAGGGTCCCTATTAATGTAATATTAATATTTTATTCACAAATATGGATAAATATAAAATTTTCATATTCTTTATTTACCTGGGGTGTTACAATTTATCACTTTAATTTATTCATAAGGGACAAATTACCAAAGATATAAACTAATTGACATATCAAAAACCCAAAAAAATGTAATAGTTGGAGAAACAAAAATGTTGAGAAACAAAATGTATAATGAATGTTTTTTATTATATTCCGATCCTTTAGATACACCATAAAATCCATCCACGCTATTAAAAAAATTATTCTGGCCACATAATGTGTTATCATGCACCCAACAGTGAATATATTTGGGTATTTTGAAGAATGTCACTCCTACTCAACTATGAAAGGACACATAATCCCCTCACTTATTCACACCAATAAATAAATATGAATCATCGATGTCCAGGACAAATAACTAAAAAACATCACTACCCTCATAAAAGATTATTTATTCTAGTATAAATACAAGCATGAATGGTTATAGTTGAATCCCGAGGAAGGTATACAAAGAAGAGGTAATGATCCTCAATGGGAATCATTATTTTACTCTTTCTTGAACAAATTCAATAAATATTTGTTTTTCAGAGTAGATTAATCAAGAGGGTAGGGGTGAATTGAGTATCTATATAAATTTCTGTTAAAAATTCAGTTAAATGATTACCTAATATAAATGAATACATGCCAACTAATCATGGTTTTTAGATTGTAATACATTGATTGTTCAAGTAACTTTTCATATGATTGATTAATTCTCAGTAATATCAAGGTGAGTTATTGATACAACTTATCAATCTATTCTATTAACAAAAAATAGGTATATATTCTATACAATACTAACTATCAAACTAAAAGTTATTTTTCTGAAATATAATGTACAGAAAAGAAATACTAAATCAAAAGACACAATGGATAAAACAAGTGGTTCAATATCATGCAGAGACATAATCCACACCAATTGGTGATCACCTTCCACCTAGAAGTCTATATATATAAGAGATTCATCCACGCCCTGAATCAGGGTAAGAAAACATTACACATGAATATCTAGGTCACAATACCTCTTCCAATGTTCTTCATTGGTATAAACAACTAGGTCAACTAACGACCTCTTCCAAACTTATCAGTGGGAGAAAACAAATGTAAGAAGATGTGAGTAGAATGATATATTATATCATTTAATTTAATATAGGTGATATTTTTTCCTTTTAATACACACACACACACTGATTGAAATCTAAAGACAATAAAAAAGGAAAATATGATGAGAATGGGTCAGAAGTGATTTGAGTGTTATTTTATACAACTCTAGAGTTATAGGATGAAGAAAATTCATGTTTCAATTTATTTTGAGAAAATAATGTATAGAATGTTTGGGTCTCTAGTTTCCATTTATATGGAGTATGATATGTAGATCTTGTTTTTTATTGAGTTGGAAATGTGATGATGTTTTTTGATCTGATCTAAGGTAGTTCAGACTTTTGTAATCGAGAGTGCTTCGTGTGGTCTTTAGTTGTATCTTATTGCATATATCAGTTCACATTTCAAAACTCATTTTCCTACGTGTTGTTACATTTCCATGGTTTCATTTCTATTACATGCTGTATGTATTGAGGATGATAGGATGAATTTATTCTGCACCTTGTACCTTATACTGTCGGGCGACTTGTCTACAATGAAACGTTAATTATGTTAGTGCCTTTAAATGACTAAAATATGAATGTTATAAGTTAATTTCAAAATGAAAAAATATATTAAATAATTGTGTCACTGTTTTTATTGAAATGGTATCACCTGGAAACAGTGTCATCAGAAAATGGTGTCTTCTTCTTTCCCTTTGAGCGGTGATACAATCATGATATCACATTTTCATTGAGATCCGAAACTCGTAGAAAAAAATGATGTTTCAAGATCACAGTGTCGTGTACTTTTCCAAACATGGAACAATGTCTTGCTGATGGTAGAAAAGAACCAGTGTCACATAATTCCGGAGATATAATACCCATTACTGTGTCAGGGTCACAATGTTTGGGTCATGGTTTCTCGGTCACGGTGCATGGGTCAGGCTATCTCGGTCACGGGGTCTGGGTAACGATGTCAAGGTCTCGGTGTCTAAGGATTTTCCAAAATAAAGAACTGGTGGAAGACGTATAGTTTCTTAGACATATATAAATATATGTAAAGGTGTATTAGGAAATAATATTCATACAATTAATTAGACATAATCATTAATATAATAACACATTATATAAAAAATATAGATTATAATATTCTATCAGGATTAAAAAAATATTTATAGGAATCAAGATCTTTTGAATGTGTATTCCATGGTTTATAAAAATTAATGTATAGAGAAACAATCCATATCTACACATGATTTGAGATATATTGAACAAGATTTATAGTATTTTTCATCATTAAATCCTGATTAAAATATGAGGACTCAAAAAATCTCCCCCCTTTTGATGAACACAATTCATTAGAGTTAGATTTCTGTTCTTAGTGTTCTTTCTCCCCCTTTTGGTGTTTTCAAGATGATTATAAGAAAAAAATAGTCAACAATAGTACATATTTCTTTATATGGAAAGTTATTTTTCATTAAAATCATCAAGAAAAAGTACATAACATACATATCAAAATACATTTTTCACTTCTCTTCACCACTAGTATCCTTCTCTTTACACCTGGTAGAAATATTAGAAGGGTCCATAATAGAATAGTTAGAGGTTGAAGAAGGAATTGAGCAAACGGTTAGAGAAATATGAGGGAGCCCTTCAAAAAAAAGGAGCCATAGTGGGTTTAATTGAAGACCGATGAATGTTCTGGTCTAGGATAATAGGATTGATTCGCATAAGATCATATGATATAGATGTCGAAGCAGAAGAAAAATCAGTGGATGAGGAAGGAATAAAACCAGTTTACAATGTTTCAGTTTCAGGATCCAGAATGGAATTGATTGTCACATGAAGGTAAGGATTCGAAAATTGGATGAAATAATTAATGATCTCACAACCATATTACATTTACTTCTTGAAATCATATTTGACCTCTATGAAATTGTCTAATATATGAGTTAAATATTTAATCTTTTGGAATTGAATATTGAAGGCATGAGTGACATGAATAATTTTCAAATTCTCTACAATTTATTTAAAATTATTGGTCATATCATGCTTTAAAAAAATTCTATTAAAGTTAAAATCCACTTTCTTAGTAATTTCTTCATTAAAATCATTGGGAATATTTGAATTAACCCTAACTAATTCATGTACTCTATCATAATTCATAGAATCATTAGATAATATTTCCTTGTAAAAACCACCTAACAATGACTAAAGTTCCTCGTTAATGATATTTCTTAGTAGATCACTGTCAATGGGTAGAGATGAATGTCAGAGGCATTAGAATCTATAACAGATTAAGTTAGATAAATGATCTGATTTATAACTTTATGTAGACATACTTTGTACTCATCAGTCAGATTTTTAATACCAAAAAACCTCATGCATCTCATTGATTATCTTGATGTTTCTCTCTGCCAGTTTTTCATAAATTGATGTCATGTTAGGGTTTATCAAAGATGAAACAATCTATGAAATTTAATAAATAACATCCTCAATAGGATAATAAGTTGGATCATTTCTTTGACGAAACACTTTTTTGAATATATTCAACCATATATCTGAGAGACTTCACCTCCTCACTACACTGATTATTCATGATTATAACCTCCTATATTTCATGATGGATTTATAGTTGAATATTCTATATGATTTTATCCAATAGAAATGAAGAATATCTTTCACGATGATTTGTCATAAGCGCATGCTGGGAGTTCATGATCATTACAAATCCACTTAAACGAGTATCTCCAAAAGTATTCAAATCACTATGACTCAAAGAAGCAGAAGGTTCTTGTGTAGGATCTGGAACTGGAGATGAGACCGGTTCAGGCTCCATAACAGAGATTACTTCTCAAGAAGAAACTGGTTTCATTTAAAACATTGTGGAGAGTTTGATGCCTTTAACTAAGGCCTCCTGAGTATTATTCAAATCAATATAGCAAGAAAACTTATACTTGGTATACATAGTTCATTGATCATCGTGATTGTGAACATTAACATTCTCTAGAATGGGGTGTTCCACCTCCTCAATAAGTGTATTTCGTATAGGACTAAGAGATTCAGTCCCTTGATCTATTTCTAAATCTCTATCTCTAATAGCCACACCCATTTCTTGTCTAGAAAACTGAATGTATATTTTCATTCTTTTGACTGCATATATGAAAATTTCAGGATCATCTCATTCCACTAAATGTTCCTCCACAACAACATCTTCCTTAATAGAAAATTCATCATCTAGATGCACCACATGAACAACATTTTCATTTACAATAATAGCAGATTATTTTCTAGAAGAAGGTTCTTAATCCTAATCATGTGTTAATTTAGTAATTGGTAAAACCATCTCTACTACATTTCTTTGTAATAGTTAGATCATTGTCTTCATTGTCAAAGATATTTCCTTCGATAGGTGCAACAATTGCCTCTTCTTCTTCTTCTTCATCACAGTAATCTACAACATCATCTAGTTCCAAACTAGGATCTGATATTTTCTGATGTCTTGATGGATTCTGTGTAACACCCCAAGATTTTATGAGAAATATTATTTTTATTTTCATTAATGTCTTTTTTTGTACGTTACACAACGATTAGCTTTCACTGTATACAACCCCGTATTAGTTTGTAGTATACACAAACCTATTCTTGGCTTGTGATGCACACAATTTTATGTTCTTTCGAATAAAATTAATTTTACACAACACCAAGTATAGATTTTGATCAATGTATAACTGAAATATATTTTGAGTATGTTATACGCAACACCAATGGAATCTTCCCCTACACGCAACCCTGACTTTTCTTACATTACACGCAATCAAAACCTTCCTCGATAGCGTGTGTAGTACGCAATACCAAATTTCACTAAAAGAGATATTATTATAACATTATTATGAATTAGCTGTTATGAATAGTAATACCCACTTTTTGATATTTTATAAATTTTATCTTTCAAAATGGACTTCTAGGGTTAATTTTTGGTAATTTTCGGAAAACATTCAATTTTTTATGAATAGTGAAAACACTGGGTTACTATTTAAAAATCGACTTTTTATTGAAATAATTATTTATTTTATTTAAATTTATTTTAGGTAAATATTGATATATAATACCTATATAAGTTCAATGTAATTCATTGGAGTCATTTTATAATAATTTTAGATATATAAAAATTTTATTGAACTTTTCACCGTCTTTTACCCACCTCCTAGGAGAATTTAAAATTTTACATAAAACATAATTTTACCGCTTCTGTGAGTGGAATTTCGAAAATCTGAGAGACATGGTTAATATTAAGGAGTAAAATGTGGTTCAATAAGATAAAAATAATTTTCGGTGAATAGTAACTTTTTACTTTTATTTACCACGGTTAAAAGTAAATAGGGTAATTAAGGGTAAAAATGATATTATTATTACCATAACACATGTCTTAATTCTATTGGATAAGTTTAATTCGACCAAAAACAACCTTAGGATTAATATATGACCCTTTAGGTCCACTTGTATTAGATTAGAACACTTACTATTATTTTATTAAAAGAAGTGTTAAAATAGTTAAAATCAACGATTAATAACTAAAACATTTTTAATATAGGGTTATACATAAGATAAATTCGACTATAAATATTCATTATAAATGTAAAATTATTTCCCACATAAATGTATTTTATTTATTATTTTTTGACATTAAATAATTTAATTTATTTATGACACAATGATGATGCATTAATTACCTTATTAATGAAATATTAACATAATTGATATTAAAAATATCCAAATAAATGTAATTTGAGACTTTTTATGAATTACACTAATTTTATAGGTTAATATGACATGTTAGTATTTATTTAATTATCTTTTTTCGAACCAATCATGCTGTTATGAGTTTCACAAAAATCAATTACCAAATAGTGTCGAAATTGACATATAATAGTTTTTAAAGAAATACTATATTATTAATTGTTATTTTATTCATAAAAATCTAAGGATCGGCCAAATTACTTAGATAAGGATATATATATTAATAATGAACCACTTGGGGTTCGTTTGGCTTGTTATAGTATGTTTATTAACCATATAGTGTAAGAAAACAAGAAGACACGATAAAAGTTAAATTATTTAACTTAGAGTTAAATCTAAATGATAAGGTTAAAATAGAAACCTAAACATGTCTAAAACCTATTGGTTGAGAGGATTTAGACCCATACCCACTTTAGCTTCGAAATAAATCAATTTGGAGCTATTATAAACCGAATATGACTTTATTATAAAATAATATTTTAATTTTTTCCTAAGGTGCCCCTCTCCTCCCTTATTAAAGGGCACCTCCTACCTTTCCTCCTTACACCATTTTGAGCCTTGAAGCTCTGCAAAAATCTTCCCATTTCACTTCCCCACTTCCCTAGAAACCTTATATAGTTACTGGTATTCTCAAAAGACCAACTCTAGTGCCCTAAGAGGAAGTTCAAAGGAGGAACTTTGAGAGAGAGGTAATACCTTCTACCGATTTATTCAAGTTTCTTTCTTCTTCTACATACTCTTATTTAGTTGCATCATAATGAAGTAATAACATAATTATCCATCATATACTGATATGTTATTATAAATATGAAACAATCCTATTTCACCTTCTATCCATCCCATGTAAAATGAAATCACCGCGCGTGCGTACGTACGGAATACTATCTCCACGCCGTGGTGTAATCAGTTTTCCCACCACCACCTTACTTGGATGGGTATAATGGTGTAAAGAATAACTATATATGGTTATTATAACATCATACCGATTCTGATATATTATATCATCCACTCCAATTCAATTCAATAATTACGGGAACGATATCATCGCTCGTGCGTACGTACGGATTACCATCTCCACGACGCGACGAGATTCATTCTCCATGTTAACCATTGAAGAATGATTATAAACTATATATAAAGAATTATAATGAAATATATGACATGATAAACTACTTAATTTATATATATATATATATATATTTCATCTACTTACTTCCATTCATGTTAATAAAAAAATGAAAACAGCGTTCATGAGTACATACGGTCTACCGTCTCCATGAACGATGCATTTCGTTCCATTTATCGATCTATTATATATATTTATATTCTGAATATATATGATATATAAATATTGTTTTAAATTTTGGAAGTAAGTAATTAATGATATAAGTAATAAAAATATCAAGAACAATGAGTCTAAATGCGTATGCTAAATGAAACGATTTTTACCCAAAACAATGCTTTAACATGGAATTTACAAAATAATGGGTAATATAAAGTCATAAGTATACCATATAAGATATCATAAAAATGAATATGATTATTTAATAAGTAAATTAAATTATTTAAATCATTATAGAGGAGGTTTAGAAACATACGAAGCATATTGGACATAAGGTAAGAGATAACTTTTCCAATCTCGTTTTTATCCGAGATTGTTTATTTATAAGTATTTACTGGGGTTATTGTTATCATTCATGTCCATGTTTTCTGAAAGTGTTTTTATGTTTGTTTAAAGTCTTTTTACCCATTTTTACTTTTACCAAATGTTATGAAAGGAATATTTCTTTTTTTTACCATACGAGGATCTTTTTGACTTTTCAAACAAAAGTACGAGGAGAATGTTTTTTTAACTTATACGACATGAATGGATTTTTACTGTTTCATAACACTTTTTCATAATGAAGCAAAATCTACAAGATTTCATTACTATTTTCAACAAAATCCTATTCTTTTAAATTTCATGTCATTTTGTGAAAATAAAATGATTTTGAAGAAGAAAAGATATTTTCCTCAAGAATTCATTTCAAGTGTTTTATCAAAACCATTTTCCATATAAGATGGAATTATTTCATATGTGTATGTTTCAAGTATAATGTCTCTATGATTTACATGGTTTCAATTTTCTTATGATGATATGATATCCATTTGTTTTATATGGATTATGTTATGATGGGATGATGTTTATGAAACCCATTTTACTCTTTGGGTTATGATGAATGATTTATGTTTATGTTGTGGCACAAGTAAGAATTATTTCATTATGAGATGGGTGGGACCTATATCTCCCTCCAATGTATTGGGTAAAGATTTATATCTCATGACATAGACATGGCTGGAATGGTAATTTAATCTGGTTCAGTGTTACAGGACTGGAACGAGGAGTGAACTCTATTCAGAAAGCGACTTTTCCACTAAGATAGTCTTGGAAGCAATGCCTTGGCTACTATGGAAATCATATAATGTTCTTAATGGTCTTCCACAATTAAAAGTTTTATTCCCATGATATTTTTTTCATGATTGATGATCCATTATGATTTATGCCTTAAGTACTTCCATGTTTTATGTCATCGCCCATGATTTTGATGTTTAAACATTAAGTTCATGTGTTTTATGTTCAAATGTAAATGGTTTGTTTTATTTTATTCATGCTTACCCTTACTTAGAATTTGAGCTCCCCCTTTATATGTTTTCTTTTCCCCATGATATAAAGAAAGGTTTTAGTTAAGAAAAAAAGTGGGGAAGATCTTTATGGGAGATGTGGAAGATCTTTCACCAAGATTAGAAGATTATGTTCTGAGTTTCCAGAGACACTAAACTATTATGGTCCTTGTGTGTATGTTTTTGTTATGTATTAAGTATTCCTAAAATGTAATGTAATGTCCATGTACGTCAGGCTTTGGGCCTCTACAGTTGGTATCAGAGGAAAGGTTTAGTTAACCTTTGGAAACTCGGATGCGAAAACTTTAGTGATATCCCTAGATATATTTGTAAGGTATGTCTAAGGATGTCCCTAAGGTTTAGTATAACTATAGTTTAGAGTCCTAGAATTATGTTGACGATCATGAAAACCCTTGAGTGAACTGAAGGTGTCATGGATTAAATAATGTGTGATAATTTAGACATCCCATAAGTGACTTTTTATGATTATGTGGTTCCCCGTTATTTTAACTGTTTCTTACACCATAGATTTTGGTTTTAGTCAATGGAGGGAACCAGAAGGAATTGGGTCAACATTGAATACAATGGACAAATTGGTGACTATGATCAACGAAGTTGTGTAATTCCTAGAAAGAAGGATTTTTTGATTATGTCGAATCAGTCATCACGATATATGATTAACAAGTTGAACTTTTGTGGTATTCCTAATTCATCAAATAAGAGGAAGATGGACTTTTATGCATGTTCCCATGTAGAGGAGCATAAATAAAAGAGGATTGAGATTTCTAAAGAATGGAAGAAGAACCTTGAGGAATACCTCAAATGGAGGGGAAGATATTATCTGTGTGGAAAAAAGGGTCATAGAGTGATAGACTGTTGTGGAGTTCAATGTCTTATCTGTGGAGAACATGGGTATTACCCAACTCAATGCCCTAACCTAAGAGGTTACTTCTAAATCAAGGAAGGAATTTTTCAATTACAATCATTGATGTGGATGGGTTGAAGTTTTTATGTATTGGTATTCAAGAATAATGTTGTTGAGGTACTTTTATGGTATATTGGAATATCTATGTATTGGTCTATTGTGGTTTTCCATAAGAATATGGCATCGATAACCATGAAAAGTGATTGAAATATTTTTGAAAGTAGATGATATATGCATAATGAAGGGATAAAGAGAAAATAATATTTTTGATAGTATTCATGAGCTCATGATTAATATAAGAACAAAGTGATATCATGGTTTGAGTATAAAGAATTTTTGGGGTTTTGTTATTTGGAAAGAGATAACTTTTCACAACATTCATGTTTTCACTAAGGTTCTATGGTAATTCATGTTGCAAGAGAATACAAGATTAAGGTATTCACATGTTTGGAATGTGATCAACAAGATATATCTTGTGATATATGAGGGATAAATGATAATATTCACGTGCTTGTAATATGAACTTTTTAGTAATCATTTTATTTATACTATGAGTTTGGAAAGATGTATTCTGGATAAGACTAAAGATTGGAAGGGATTATGTTGAACATAAGTTATTATTGTTTAAGGCTAGAATTTTTTTTTGATATTATTGATAGAATGTTATAATAGTGTAGTTTAAGAAAAGGGACAACCTTCTGGATGGGCGAGAACCCGTCGCGTCGGACAAGGCTGTGAGAATCGATCCCACAACTGAAGTACGATAGGACTTTATCGCATACCAATGGCCTACAGGAAGTCCCTAGTTAGTATAAATTATTTTCAATTTATTATGTGGTATGATATACGATGTATATGTCCATTTTAGGAACCATAAACGATTAATATCACCATAGATAGAGTTATGTTTATAACTTTTGCTAACCTTATGTTTGAGACAGATGGAATGACATATCATTTTATCGCATGATCTGCTAACACTTCATGGAAGACAAATTCAACTTCATTTCTTTAAGAGATGAGGTGGAAATTGTTAAAGGCACAAACAATAGTAAGATTGTTCCAAAATCATGTAAGTATTTCTTTTAATTCTTCAACTTTAGGGAAATGATCTTGAAAACAAAAAATGTTGTCCGAGTGTCCTTATATCTGATGAGTCATATGGTACCTTAGATCATCACAAATCTATGGCTTTATGATTGTTGGATTTTTCATAACCATGTTCTCTACCACTCTACATCATAACATTATGGTTAGTTTTATCTTCCATATACATATTTTCACCTATGTTCTCTTATGTGGAAACCCAGTGATTATTTAATTTGGGTAACCATTATGTTTCAAACATTTTTTTTTAAAGTTAAGTTTTGGTATTCTTTTTTACGATGTGGGTTTCTATGAAAGAAAATCTCAAGTAATAAACCATTTATAACCCCGACGAATTTATAGGGAGGAATTCATTTTAAGGGGGGTAGAATGTAACCCCACAAGATTTTATGAGAAATATTATTTTTAATTTCTTTAATGTCTTTTGTTGTATGCTTATCCAAGATTATATTGCATTGTATGCAACACTGTATTAGCTTGTAGTATACGCGACACTATTCTTGGCTTGTGATGCACACAATTTTATGTTCTTTCGAATAAAATTAATTTTACACAACACCAAGTATAGATTTTGATCATGTATAATTGAAATATATTCTGAGTATGTTATATGCAACACCAAAGGAGTCTTTCCCTACACGCAACCCTGAATTGGCTTGCATTACACGCAATCAATACCTTCTTCGATAGCGTGTGTAGTACGCAATACCGAATTTCACTAAACGATATATTATTATAATATTATTATGAACTAGCCGTTATGAATACTAATACCCAATTTTTGAAATTTTATAAATTTTATCTTTCAAAATGGACTTCATTTTTGGATTTGGAATGTCAAAATTTTCTTAGGGTGAATTTTTGGTATTTTTCTGAAAACATTCAATTTTTTATGAATAGTGAAAACACTGGGTTACTATTTAAAAACCGACTTTTTATTTAAATAATTATTTATTTTATTTAAATTTATTTTAGGTAAAAATTGATACATAATACCTATATAAGTTCAATTTAATTCATTGGAGTCATTTTATAATAATTTTAGATATATAAAAATTTTATTGAACTTTTCACCGTCTTTTACCCACCTCCTAGGAGAATTTGAAAATTTACAGAAAACATAATTTTACCTCTTCTTTGAGTGGAATTTCAAAACTCCGAGAGACACAGTTAATATCAAGGAGTAAAATATGGTTCAATAAGATAAAAATAATTTTTGGTGAATAGTAACTTTTTACTTTTATTTACCACGGTTAAAAGTAAATAGGGTAATTAAGGGTAAAAATGATATTATTATTACCATAAAACATGTCCTAATTCTATTAGATAAGTTTAATTAAACCAAAAAACAACCTTAGGATTAAAATATTACCCTTTAGGTCCACTTGGATTAGATTAGGACACTTATTATTATTTTATTAAAAGAAGTGTTAAAATAGTTAAAATCAATGATTAATTACTAAAACATTTTTAATATATGATTATACATCAGATAAATAAGACTATAAATATTCATTATAAAGGTAAAACGATTTCCCTCATTATGGTATTTTATTTATAATTTTTAGACATAATATAATTTAATTTATTTATGACACAATGATGATGCATTAAATACCTTATTAATGAAATATTAACATAATTGATATTAAAAATCCCCAAATAAATGTAATTTGAGACTTTTTATGAATTCCACTAATTTCGTAGGTTATTATGACATGTTATTATTGATTTAATTAACTTTTTTCGAACCAATCATGCTGTTATGAGTTTTAGAAAAATCAATTACCCAATAGTGTCAAAATTGACATAAAATCGTTTTTAAAACAAATATTATATTATTAATTGTTATTTTATTCCTAAAAATCTAGGGTTCTACCAAATGAATTAGATAAGGATATATATATTAATAATTAACCACTTTGGGTTTGTTTGTCTTGTTATAGTAAGTTTATTAACCATATAGTTTAAGAAAACAAGAGGACACGATAAAAGTTAAATTATTCAACTTAGAGTTAAATATAAATGATAAGGTTAATATAGTTACCTAAACTTGTCTAAAACCTATTGGTTTGGATGATTTAAACCCATCCCCACTTTAGATTTGAAATAAATCAATTTGGAGCTATTATAAACCGAATATGACTTTATTATAAAATAATTTTTTAATTTTTTCCTAAGGTGCCCCCCTCCTCCCTTATAAAAGGGCACCTCCTCCCTCTCCTCCTCACACCATTTTGAACCATGAAACTCGGCCAAACTCTGACCATTTAACTTCCCTACTTCCCTATAAACCATATAGAGGTACTGGTCTTCTCAAAAGGCCAACTCTAGTGCCCTATGAAGAAGTTCAAAGGAGGCACTTTCAAAAAGAGGTAATACCTTCTACCGATTGCTTCATGTTTATTTCTTCTTCTACTTCATCTTATTTTGTTTTTTAATTATGAAGTAATAACATCAGTATGCCTCATATACTGATGTGTTATTATAAATATGAAACAATCCTATTTCACCTTCTATCCATCCTACAGAAAATGAAATCACTGTGTGTGCGTACGTACGGAATACCGTCTCCACGCCGTGGTGTAATCAGTTTTCCCACCACCACCATACTTGGATGGGTATAATGGTGTAAAGAATTACTATATAAGGTTATTATAACATAAAACTTATTTTTATATATTATATCATCTACTCCAATTCAATTCAATAATTACGATAATGAGGTCATCACTCGTGCGTATATACGGATTACCGTCTCCACGACGCGATGAGATTCATTCACCATGTTAACCATTCAAGAATGATTATAAAGTATATATAACGAATAATAATGAAATATATGAAATGATAAAGATACAGGATATATATATATATATGTGTGTGTGTGTGTGTGTGTCATCTACTTACTTCCAATCATGTCAATAAGAAAACGAAAACAACGTTTATGCATATGTATGGTCTATAGTCTCTATGAATGATGTATTTCGTTCCATTTATCGATCTATTATATATATTTATATTCTCAATATATATGATATATAAATATTTTTTAAAATTTTGGAAGTAAGTAATTAAGGATATATGTAATAATAATACCAAGAACAACAAGTCTAAACACGTATGATAAATGAAATGATTTTTACCCAAAATGCTGCTTTAACATGGAATTTACAAAATAATGGGTAATATAAAGTCATAACAATACCATATATGATATCATAAAAAATAATATGATTCTGTAATAAGTCAATGACATTATTTAAATTATTATACAGGATATTCGGAAACAAACGACGCATATCATAAATAAGGTAAGGGATAACTTTTCTAATCTCGTTTTTATCCGAGATTGTTTATTTATAAGTATTTACTGGGGTTAATGTTATCTTCTATGTCCATGTTTTCTAAAAGTGTTTTTATGTATGTTTAAAGTAATTTTTACCCATTTTTGACTTTTACCACATGATATGAAAGAAATATTTCTTTTGATTACCATATGAGGAACTTTTTGACTTTTCGGACAAAAGTACGAGGAGAATGTTTTTTTAACTTGTACAGCATGAATGGATTTTTACTGTTTCATAACGATTTTTCATAATGAATCTTACTATACAAGATTTCATTACTATTTTCAACAAAATCCATTTCTTTTAAATTTCATGGCATTTTGTGAAAATAAAATGATTTTGAAGAAGAAAGGATATTTTCCTCAAGAATTAATTTCAAGTGTTTTATCAAAACCATTTTCCATATAAGATAAAATTATTTCATATGTGTATGTTTCAAGTATAATGTCTCTATGATTTACATGTTATCACTTTTCTTATGATGAAATGATATCCATTTTTTTATTTGGATTATATTATGATGGGATGATGTTTATGAAACTCATTTTACTATTTAGGTTATGATGAATGATTTATGTTTGTGTTGTGGAACAAGTAAGAATGATTTAATTTTGAGATTGGCAGGACCTATATCTCCCTCCAATTCATTGGGTAAAGATTTATATATCATGATATAGACATGGCTGGAATGGTAAGTTAATCCGGTTTAGTGTTACAGGAATGGAACGAGGAGTGAACTCGATTCAAAAAGGGACTTTGTCCACTAAGATGGTCTTGGAAGTAATGCCTTGGATACTATGGAAATCATATCGTGTTCTTAATGGTTTTCCACAATTAAATGTTTTATTCCCATGATATGTTTTTCATGAATGATGATCCATTATGATCTATGCCTTAAGTACTTCCATGTTTTATGTCATTGCACAGGATTTTGATGTTTAAACATTAAGTTCATGTTTTTTTTGTTCAAATGTAAATGGTTTGTTTTATTTTATCCATGATTACCCTTACTGAGCATTTGAGCACTCCCTTTATATGTTTTCTTTTCCCCATGATATAAAGAAAGGTTTTAGGTAAGAAAAAAAGGGGGAAGATCTTTATGGGAGATGTAGAAGATCTTTCAGCAAGATTAGAAGATTATGTTCTGAGTTTCCAAAGACAATAAACTATTACGGTCCTTGTGTGTCTGTTTTTATTACGAATTAAGTATTATAGAAAAGTAATGTAATGTCCATGTACGCCATGCTTTGGGCATCTACATTCTGAACTAGATTAAACTATTCATAAAACCTTTCATTGTCCTCGTCCTAATATTTTTTCAAATGATTTCAACTTATTTTCATCCTTATGGTTGTATCTTCTGACATATAGAACACATAATCATTGATGACATATTCATTCAGTCCAACCACTCCATTAAAAGAAATAATTTCATAGATTAATCTTGAATATAAAAAATGGTAGACTTTGAAATCTTCTTTATCAATTCACAAATGTGAAATATAATATTCATAAATAGATTAATCTTGTGCCCATTTTTCATAAAATGTATCAATAATACATCTTTATACATGAGAGAAGAAAAATCATATTTCCAAGGAAAAATAAGATTCATGATAAGATTATACAGAAACCTCGTTTCACCAACAAACTCAAAAGTAATTTTTATTCTTTATTTCATATTTCTATTCAAACATCCAATGGCTTCTTCTAAGATAAAAAAATAACTAGTTGGAGGAGTACCTCTTTGGTTGTCCTCAAGTAATCCATCATGAGGTATCCTGATGCATCTAACCCATAACCTCAGCGAAAAGTAGATCATTCACCATTAATAAAACTTTTTACAGGAAAACCATCTTCAGTATTGAATGATAAATGAATATACTGATAAAATACAAAAACATGTTTTGGATAAATCGACCTTGTCTCTTTTGTGAAATAGTTTATCTAACCCTACTCTTCTAGTACTTTTAAAACTAATTACATACTTTTCAGTAACAACATAGGATAGATTTCCTTTTTTCGTATTACTATTCTATCCACATCATTCGGGTTCAACAATCCTTTGGGCACTGCATTTAGTTACCTTTTCACTTTCATATGTGATTTTCACTTATCAAGAGTTGATGAAGTTATGAACATCATTATGTGAATTCTAAGAGGGTTTAGAAGAGATGAGGGGATGAAAGAGGACTTGCAGTTGGAATGATAGGGGTTTCAGTTTTGAGATAAGAGAGCTCATGGGATTAAAAGATTGAATAATATTTGGTTTTTAACATTTAGCGATGTCAAGTGTCGCAAATTCAAAAATTAAAGATAAAAACAATAATTTAATAAACACAGTGATATGGGAAATAAAGCAAAAATAAAATGAAAACTAAGTCATTACTGTGAGACCGGAACAGATTGTCACAATGAGAATCGAAGAGATTGTCACGATGTCATCCTTATAATGTAACTCTAAACAATTTGATGATGTCATTTCAGATAGTATGTTCAAGAAGGTAACTGAGAGACAGTAATTCTGAGACCGTAAACATGAAACAGTAACAAAAATATAGTTATGTATAAATCTATGAAAGTGAGATAGTAAATCTAAGACAGTGACTTGTGAAACCAGAAATCTGGAAACCGTAAACTGTGAAATATTAGGCTGTGAAATAGTATTTTATTTGAAATATTACACTTTATTCTCGGGATTTATCATTTCTAATTATTGTATGATGTAATTTATGCATTCATAATTTAATTAATTAGTGAATATATCAACGAAATGACATTCAGTTCTAATGAATTCCAAAGTGGTATAACCTTTTTAATAATGCTCTCTCAAAACGTGATGTCTTACATCAATATGTGTAGTCCTAGAGTGTGAAACTTGATTTTTCGAAATTTAAATAGAACATGTATTGTAAAAATTTATAGGTACATGCATAAATTGATATCCATAATCTTGTAATGCGTGTTTAATCCACTAAATATTTTTCACAAAAACTACTAGAAACTATATATTCAACTTTTTCAGTAGATAGTGCATATAATTTTTGTTTCTTACTATACAGTGATACTAGGGACTTGCCTAAAATGTGACATCATCCGAAGGTGATTTTTCAATCTCACTTACACCCAAGAAAATCAGCATTATAATAGCTAACTAGCTCAAATGATTGTCATATAGGATGGAATAGTCCACGATTGTGTGTATATTTGAGTTATTTGAATACAATTTTAATAGTATTTAAATGAGACTCCTTTAGATGTTCTTGAAAGAGATCACACATACATACACGAAACATAATATTAGTTTGGCTAGCAGTTAAGTAGAGTAAGCATCTAATCATACCTTTTTAAGTTGTTTGATCAATAGATTTTCCATCCTTATCAATATACAACATACATGTAGTACTCATTTGAGAGTCACTAATTTTAGTATTTTCTATGCCAAAATGTTCTAGATGATATTTATTATATTTATGTTTATTAAAAATAATACCATTATTATTTTGAAAGTTTTGAAAATGATGAAAATATTTTTGTTCTCCCATTAAACTCAATTAAATTTAATTTAAATCATTTCAGAAACCACAATACATAAATACTTTTTTTAGATCCAAAAATAATGTCCTCTATATAAATTTGAACTAACAAAACCACATTGGAAATTTGTTTTATTAAAAGAGTACGACCAGCTATATCTTTTTCAAAACCTTTGGAAATATGAAAATTACATAATCTATCATACCATGATGTTGGAACTTTTTTTAAACCATAAAAATATTTTTATATTTTAAAAACATGATTTTTAATGTGAGGATTTGTGAAACCTAGAAGTTGTTGAACAAAAACATCCTCATCTATATACTCATTTAGTAATTCACTCTTTACATCTATTTGATATTGATTTAAATTCATATGGTCCGTATAATAAAGAAGGATTCTGATGGATTCACATCTACAGCTGGTTCAAAGGTCTCTTCATAGTCAATTCGTCCATCATGACTATATCCTTGTGCTACCAATTTTATATTGTTTCTAACGACGTTAACAGCTTTATCTACTTTTTTTAAACACACGCATAGTTCTGTGGGTAGAAATGTATTGGGGACTATTAAAAAGTATCCAAACTTTTTCTCTCTTAAAATGATTAAGTTATTCTTTAATATCCATCACCCAGTATTCTCATTGATAGCATCATTGATGTTTTTAGGATCACGTTGTGACAAGAAAACTTGATGTTAAACCTGATTTTTATGAGAATCTATAGTTTTTGTTCCATTATCTTAATCTCATACAATAGAATCTAAAGAATAGTTCTTAAATGTTATAACAGATCTCAAAAAATAGGTCCTAATGATTTCTTGTTCTTCAATAGTTTTGGGTTCAATATGGCTTGAATCTAAAGAATTTCAAGAATAGTTAGTTTTTACAGTTTCTTTTATAGGATAGTTAGAGGATTTAACATTGATGTCTATATTTAAAATTTCATCCTAAAGATTCTCTTGAGAGGTCTTAGGCTCATGAGGATCTGTCTAATGGAACATGACATGGAAATATTCCTCTACACATTTAGTTATTTTTTAAAAAACAATATATGTTTTACTAGAAATTAAATATCCTAGAAAGATTCCATCATCACTCTTAGATGAAAAATTTTCAAGATTGCCTTTATTATTAATGATATAAACATTAAAACAATGATATTAAAGTAGCTTACATTGGGTTTTCTATTGTTCCATAACTCATATGAGATTCTTATAAGAATAGGTAAAATAAAAAATTTATTAATAATGGAGTATGATGTATTTACATCTTCAGCCCAAAAATAAAAAGCTATGAAAATATTCACTAAGCACGGTCCTAGAAATTTCATGCAAGGTCCTATTTATTAAATCTAAAATTTCATTTTTTTGAGGTGTTCTAGGAGCATATAAATAATGATTTTTTTATTTTATGAGAAAAATGATTCAAACGCATTACTTTTAAATTGAAAGACATGGTCACTTCTTAGAGATTAAATTCTATGTCCACTATGGATTTATATTGATTTATAATATTTGGTGAAATGAGAGTAGGATTCACTTTTGTGAGTCCACACGAAGGACCATGTATACCAAGAAAATCCATCTACAAGAACATAAAAATAGTGCTTCCCAGTTTTCTATAAACTCTATATGGTCTAGAAAAATTCATATAAACAAATTCAAGAGGTTGATACATTGAAAAGTTTTTCATGGTTTTGATGGAAATTTTTTGTTTCTTTCCCTTTTGACAAGGATAACACACTTTATCATCTGGAAACTCTAGTTTGGGTAGATCACTGACTATACATTTTCTAGATAGCTTTATAAGGGAGTGAATATTGTAGTGTCTTAGTATTAAATAAAAAATCAAAGAATCATTATAAAATACACATAAACAAGAATCTTTTTGATAAGATAAAGAATCTATGTTAGCAAAATATAGATTTTCATTTCTTAATACAAAAAATACAGATTCATTTTTATAATAAGAAACATTTTAATGTATCATTTTCAAATTCCACATGAAATAGATCATTGAATAGTTTTGAAATACTAAGAGGATTATATTTTAGTCCATAAACTAAGTGTAATTTTATAATTAAAAATGAGTTAGAGATAATGATTTGGAAAAGGCCAATTATTTTTCCTTTTGCATTGTCGCCATAATTGAAATTTCATCACCAGTATTTATGAATCTCTTTAAATATGAATTGCCTCCTATCATGTGTCTTGAACACCCACTTTCCAAGTACAATAATCTTTTACATGAGATCATCCAACAATTTTCCAATAGAATATTAAAATAAAAATAGACATTGGTATCCTTTTTTTGTCCAGTAATATTAGTAATTAGTGCTTTAGGAACCCACATCAGCCTCATTAGGTTCCTATAACCATAATGTAAATTATTTGATAAATAAACATTATTGGGTCCAGAAAAACTCAAAACAATAGAATATTTATCATAGTTTGAACTAGAAGATTGTTTTCCAAAACTAAGAGTAAATATGTATGCTCAAGATTTAGAAACAAAATGGTTTTTTACAAAATTTCTTTTACCAGGAAGATTACCTATACAAGTAAGGTATTTTGGGGAAATATATTTACCAATAATTTGTACCAATGTATCTTTAAAAATTGTAAACCTTTCAAGTTCCTTTTTCAAATACTCATTAGAGAGCATTAATTATTTGTTTTTGTTGAGTAATTTAACATTTTTCTCTCTTTTTACAGCATGTCCAGATTTAAAAGTTGAGGTAAGAGCATATTATTTATTTAAAAAATTTTATTTATCTTTTAGTTCATTAAATCTATATTCAAGAATATTTAAATACTCAAACATTTATTCATTAGACATATTTTCAAAATCACATTCATTTCCAGAAAAAAAAACAATTTTTTTCATGATATTTCAAGGTTACCTCAAATGTGTTTTTATGAAACTCATATTGGATTTATTATCCTATTAATCATGCATAGAATTTGAGTCAATTGAACTATCTTCAAAATCAGTTCAATTTTCACTCATTTCCTTTTTATACATTCTCTCTTTGTCCTTATATTTCTATTTATATTATATCTTGGGACAATCAGCCTTTACATGTCCTTTTCTCTTACATTCATAACAAACTATCTCATCTTACTTGTAATTTTGTTTCCAATCCTTCTTCTAGCTCCACTTTTGGTCATACCATCCATTAATATTAGGCTTTCTAAAAAATTCCACCTTTTATAAAATTTATTAAACCTTATTAGATAATTGATCCATATCCTCACCACTGTCGGGTGATGGTGGTTCACTACTAGAACATTCTACAAGGACTTGCAGTTTCTCTTTTTCATTGTGTTTAGAGGTAGTGGGTTTAAATGCCACATATTTTCCATTTAGTTCATCACCCTCTTCTTATTTTTACTTTAAAATAGTTTTCATACATCATTGGTTTCTCAAATGAGTTTTTTTATAGGTAATTTGTTGATTTCACATGACTCTCTAATAAAGACATAATTTTCTCTCTCTCTATCATGTAGGAATATGATAATCTTAATAATTTGTTATTTGGTTGTAACCTATCTTTTGAGAGAGATAATTATGTCAAAAATTTCATTGAACATGAGATAAATGTCAGAAATATGAAAATCAAACATCATTTTAAATTTATCGTACCGAATAGTACAATTATTAAGTCTCATTTCTTTAATAGTAGAAGTTCATTCATGTGAAATATACAAAGTATCCCAAATTTCAAGGGTTGTTTTACATGTATAAATAATGTAAAATTATTCATCTCTTAAAGATAAATATAATGAATTCATGGAATTGAAATTATTATAGTGAGCAGCCTTGGATGGGAAATCCCATGAAGTTCTATCAGTATCAGGAATCTTATACTCATTTACATTTCAGTACAAAATTTCAAAACCCATACATTCTAAATTCATTTTCATTTTAATATTACATTGGCCATAATTATTTCCATTAAAAAATAAAGATATGTTTGTTTTAGCACCAGTGACTCTATTATCTATAATAAATAAATACTTTAAAAGATCTAGATATTTAGAACTAATAGAAATTTACAAGTCATTAACGTACAACCACCATTACTTTTGAAATGATTATAAAACATAGTCTGAACTAGAATAAACTCTGGTAATACCAAATGATTGTATGATTATATTACATAAGGGGGGTGAATTGAGTATCTATAAAAATCTCTGTCAAAAAATTTCAACTTAAAAGATTCCCTAATAAAAATTAATATAGCCTAGTTAAACAATGTAACAGGGTTCTAATATTTTTACTGTTCAAATAACATCCCAAAAGATTGATTAATTCTCAGTAATATAAATGTGAGTTATTTATATAACTTTTGATGCTATTCTATTATGTCAAAATTGATATAACTTTTATCCAATACTAACTATAAATGTAAAATTCAGTTTTTTGAAGTATAAAGTTAAGAATAAAATGACTAGAAAAAAATCCCATTAGATAAAACATGTGGTTTAGTCTCAAGACACGACATAATCCACTCAACCTGGTGATAAGTTCCCACCAAGAAGCCTATAAAGATAACATATTGGTCCACATACTAGATCTAGGTAAAAAAAACATTACACACGTCTACTCAGGTCACCTGACCTCTTCCACTATTATTAATGGGTATAAACAACAAGGTCACACAAGGATATATTCCACACTTATCCATGGAAGTAAACATATGTATGAATATTTGAGAGGATAAATATCTTGTATGATTTATTTTAATATAGGATACAATGTGGGTTTTAAAATAGATAAACATTCATACTGCAAGAAAGATAAAAATAGTACACAATATATCAAAGATGATGAGAAAGGGTTAGAAGTGCTATGATGGTTATTATATGCAACTCTAGACTTGTAGGATGAAATAGATGCATGTGTTGAGTTCTTTTGTGAAAAATAGTGTATCACATGTCTGGTTCTCTGGTTTCCCATTTGATGGTATAGGCAATGTAGCTCGTGTTCTTCATTGATTTTGTATTGGGAAGAAGTTTTGGGATCTGATATATGATAGTTCATCCTTTAAGAATCATGATCGCTTTGGGGGTTCTTCAGTTCTATCTTTTTGATTGTATCTGTTCTCTTTTCAAAACTCATTTTCCGTCACATTATTCTAGTGCCACACTGTTCTTTTTGTTATAGGGTTCATGTTTTGGAACTGAAAGGATTCATTTATTATGTACCTTGTACCTTGTACTGTCATGTGAAATGTCTAAAAAGAAACTATAATTATGTTCTTGCATTGAAATTACTCACATATTAACATTAGAAATTAAATTGAAAAAAATCTATTAAAGAAAGGTGTCACATTTTGTCTTGAAATGGTATCTTTTGGAAATGGTGTCAACAGTAAATGGTGTCTTCTTCTTTTCCTTTGATCGGGGAGATAGTCATGATACCACAATTGTATTGAGATCATGAATTGGTAGCAAAGATGAAGCATTAGATTCACAAGGGCTAGCCCTTTTCCAAACTATTAATTGTGTCTTGGTGATGGTATCATGTAATCGGTGTCACATAAATCATGACATCTAATACTGGTTATGGTGTTAGGGTCGCGATGTTTGGGTCACGGTGTCTGGGTCACTTTATCTGGGTCACAGTGACTGGTTCATGGTGTAAGGGTCATGGTGTCTAGGTCATGGTTTCAAGGTCATGGTTTCAGGGGATTTTCCAAAATCTAGAACAGGCGGTCGACTTATGGTTTCTCAGACAAAGACATGTATCTATAATGAAATATTAGGAAATAATATTCCATGAATGAATTTGACTTACGTAATAATATAATAATATGTTATAGAAAAAAATAATTTTAATAATATTCAATCATGATTCAAAGATAATTTATAGGACTTAGTATCTTCTAAAAGTTTATACCATGAGTTTTAATCATTAATTAATATGGAAAAACCATCTTTATACATGATTTGAGATAGATTGAACAAGTTTAATAGGAATTGTAATCATTAAAATATGATTAAAACTTGGGGAGTCAAACAAAATTAATCAAATATTATATAATAACATAATTATATTTAATATTATTATTATTTGTATAATGTTTAGATGTTCTATATCACTCTAAACATCCATAATATGGGTTACAAAATCATTATTCATGTCTACGATGTTTAACTACCTCTAGTACTGATGCCGTTTATTTTTTAATTACCACCAATGAATGATTGTTTTAATTATATATATAAATTATATAAAATATATTTTAAAAATTAATATACATATAGAATAATTATATAATATATTCTATATCAATTTCCATTCTTTAGGTTAAAAAATTACACTCTTCTTGTGTACGGTGGACTACCACATCGCGAAGTGATTTGAATCTTATCATAAATAAAACATTAAATGGAAAGTGATAAGAGTATGTTAAATGAGTACAGCTGATATAAATAACATATTTAAGATATTAATCACATATTCATCATTATTTAAAGATAAAATATATCATTTTATTTCTTACATTTTCAATAAATGAAATTTGACAAAGACGTTCTTGTATCTGTGGACTACCATTGTCACACAATTATGTGACAATATTTTAATACCCAAAACACATAGATGATATAAAGATGTTTATTTAAGGAAATAAAATTATATATATGGTATTATGTTCATTATGATATTTTATTTTGTTACGTTTATCCTTTCAATAATTATCATTGAAAAAAGATAACATTTCTAATCTATACCTATGGCAAATCGTCTCCTTGATCATAACACACATCATTTTTTATAACCATATTTCATGATTGGGGTTTAAAGAAAAATTTAGTTGAAAATAATAAATTATGTAATGAATATTGTTATAGTGAAATGATTTTATATAATATGAATAAAAACATATCATTAATGAAACATCACACATGATATGACACTAAAATTAAAACCCCAAAAAAGTAGAAATAATGAATTATTATTAACAAATAGCTTGTAATATATTATAAAGAGATCATATATGATATTATTATTATTAAAATTATTCTATTATGAGTTAATAATATTAATCAAATAACTATACTTATGGTTAACACATGTTTTACCGAAAATGATGCATAGCGTAGGGGATTTCATCTCAATTTCATTTCATTTAGGAAAATTGTATAATTATGGACATATATTAAATAAATTATGTCTATACTACCCAATTGAATGTAATATCATTAAAATTTCAGTATTCATGATATTATAATTATCAATTTATTTATATAATCAAATGGTATTTGAATTTATTGATACCATGTGGAAAAGAATTTCGAATCTCAATTTCATTTTATTAGGTGATATCACACCTTCCATTACTTCGGTATTATAATATTATTTATGTAATTAATTGTGAGAATCTATTTTCCCATTTAGACTTGCCTTATATAGATTTATAGTTGATTGAAATAGTAGATTAATTTGTCAATTTTCACATCATCATTATATTATTTGGAATTGTTAATCTAACAATATTATTTTAATATAGATTGTTTTACATTAATTTACATTCATTGAAATTATTTGATCATTGTTTAATATAGCCAATAATATTCTTATCATCTGGTTATTCATGATATTTTACAGATAATATCACCCTTTTTAAATATTTTGTATTTCTAATTTATTAGTAGTAATTTTAATGAAAATGTTAATTCATTTACCAATTCTATTAGAAATATATTTTATTCCAAAATAATGATTGAATAATGAAATAAAAAAATATTTTAACAATTAAAAAATGATTTATTAATGAAATTTTATAAAATAAAATATTTTTTCAATATTATTAAAAATTAATTTTCTTATCATTTTCTATAAAAGACACATTTATAATGAAAATTACCACGGAAATGAATGTTTGATATGGTATATACAGAAATAACCACAAATATGACCATCATTTATTAAAAAACATTTAAATGATTCATAGATATATTAAATGAAATTAGTTTCTTAATATTATAGAAATTCATAGGTATCAAAATTGACATTCAAAGAAAAGGATTTCTAAAATGTTTTATATTTTAAAATGTCATTTTCAAAATGAAATAGATTATTTAGTCATAAACTGATTTAATGATATTTTTATGGTGTTTCTAATAATTAATGAATGAAACCATTTATTCTTACTCAAATTGGTATATTTCGATAAAATATTTAATATTCTTTTTGATAGATTATAATTTTTACCTAGGAGGTATTCATATTCAATTTCATAATTCATTTTTGTAGTCATTAAATTACATCAGAATTATTCTCTTTCTAATGATCCTAAAATATTAAATATCCCTTAATTATACATATAATTTTTCATGGATATATTTATTTTGTAAAAAATATATAATCCATTAATATGATTTCTATATTGAGAATTTTATATAGGGAACATTGATAAGTCTGTATTCCTAATTCATTACATATATTTGATTATAAGGATATTTTTTTATGAATAAGAAAAATTATTCAATATATGAGGAATTATTTAGAAATTAAATCAAAAGGTTGTCTATCATTTAATTAGAACACATCGATTCATTGGTAGTCTCATGAGTCAAATATATTTTTGAAATCAGACAGGTATCTAAACAACATTTTAAATTGTTTTGATGATATATATTTATAGTAACTATCTTGAGGATAATTAATCACAGTTTGGATGTCTAACATTACACATTCTACCATTATTGATATTCCATGTGATTAATGTATTAGTTTGTATATCCATGTTCAGGATTTAAGATAATGTGAATATTTATATGTTATTCATTGATCATATTTTAACAGTAATATATTATAAAAATGATATTTATTAAATGTAATGTGTTTCAGTTATTAACCATTATGTATTGATTATGAATTATATTATATTCGTATTGAAGTAATTTAAATTGATTGTCTATTCTGTTATCAAAATTTTAAAATTGATTATTTTGTATCTAATCAATGTATTCATTTATTTTAAATGGAATTATTTTTTATATATTTACCTATCCATATTTATTATTTTTATTGATTCAATATTATTTATAATATCCTTTACCCATAATGATAATTTTATCTCTCCGTTTTTTATTCATTTACCATTGATTCCATCAATTTTATAACGACTAATATATAAGGATATTCTATATAGAATAATGTTAACCTTAAATAAAATAATTATACTAATTTTGTATTCAAATGTAATATTAGACTCACATGTGCATCTTGTTTCACAAGTCTACTCAACTATTTCTTCTTTTGGGTAGTCATTCCTTGTACCTAATGCCAATGTAATGGTAGAAGGAACCAGTTCTAGCTATATTAGGATCCACTTTTCTGTAGTGGGTATCAGAATATATGTAGTAGAAACCCTGGGAACATGATTTAGGAAAAAATAAATTATGTTACATAAAATTTACAAATATTCTGACGATAAATATTGTAAAAAATCATAATGTTTTTTAAGGTATTTATTATATCATTATTCTAAGAAGTACAACACTATATGGATACTAAATGTTTATATGGTTCTATCATATAGGAATATAGTGTCAATAACACATAAAAGGATTATTGGGATGGACACAAGTGTTAGCTGGTTCATGAAAGAAGGCCTTACATCACAACTACATTAGCATTCCTAGAAAGATATGATTTGGATAATTCAAATTTTATATTGATACAATTATGAATTATTTAAGTAGATGATGATAAATAATTATCTATGTTAAACCAATACCAAATAATGAAATTTTTTGAAATTAAATTGATGAATTATTTAGTTGATTAGAGTCTATTGAGATTAATGAAATTTTAATGTAAACTTTAGAAATTATATGTTTAATTGGAAGTTATTTATGAGGAGTAAGACCATTAAATTTTATTGAAATATGATTAATGGTATTGATACTATTTTGATTTAATAAATTAAATAATATCATTGTAATAATAGAAAAATTATATTATTATAATTTAAAAAAATGTTTTATTAATAACCATTGTAAAAATATTATTTTAATATTAATATAATTTTAACGTTTCCCATCATATTTATTTTGATAATTACATAAATATAGTTAAATAAAAAGGATAGTTTTTTGCCCGAGTGACAATATATTGTGTTCGAAAGGACTGTGAGGTTTGGACCCATGATTGAAGTATGATAATTGTTTCGTGCATACAACTGGCCTATGTGATGTCTTCAATAATAAGAACAAAATTAGATGATTTGAAAAAAAAATTATACTATGAATTAGTGGTTTTAATTTTTGGGTTTAGTGATTAATTTATTAGATTGGATAACATGTTCTAACACTATTTGATTTATATAATAGTTAGATATATACGGAAAGATATGTTAGTCTTGTAAGGATGTTTAAATCCATTAAAATTAAATTGAAATATATTTTAAGAAACAAATTCATTTTTCGATATTCATTTATTAGAGTGAATGATGAATTAAAAAATTATAAAACACTCCCAAATGATGAAATTGTTCATAACATATAGAAGCATGTAAAGTATGTATATATTTATATACTCCTAGAATGTAAAAAAATTGCATAACTTTTTTAATAGGTTCCTAAAAAATCTATTATCAAATTACATCTAGATACAATAAATATGATTTTATTTTTATTAATCACATATTTATGGTTTCAAGTCCCATAACATTACATTGATCACTTAAAATCATATGATAAATGAATTCAATTAATCTCAATTTGCGATCCAATTAATTTTTTTATGGTATCCTTAAAACATCATTTTTTTAGATCAGGTTTTGTTTTTTTCATTACTTCGAGTTACAGTTTTTTAGTGTTTTTAAAATTATACCCTATTGATCATTTGGAAAATGGTTTTCCTAAAACAAGTGTCCTATTAGAGAAAATAATAAATCCCATGTTTTTAGGATTTTTCATGGTTGGTATATGGTTAGTAAAGTCGTGATCTCAATTATTAGAAATTGTTTAACCTTTTTAAAACAAACTCATGGCTAATATGCAATATTTTCTATAACCATCTTGGTCCTCCTAGGTGGACATGTGTATGAGATTTCATGATATTTTTTTATTAAAAATTCATAAACTATTTTTTCACATCCTTAATAGACATCCTTTGACCCAAACATGTTTTTAACTTCCACATAGATCCCATAATTGGTTTAAGTCCCTTTTGATCCAAAACAAATTTGATGTGAAGCTATATAAATCCCTTCAACCATCTCATAGTATGATACCTTATCCTGGTATCATTCTCTTAGGTTATCACTCTCTATTTATGGTTTCATTGATCCCCACATTGATTTGGGACTATAATGCCCTCTTTTTTTAATATTAATCAATATTTTGATTCATGTTTTTGTGATCTTTGTTCTTCATGAAAAAATACTGATTAGGGATTAGAATTGCATGATTCATTTTTTATGGTTGGTGGTTTCATTATGATGACCAATATATATTTACCCTAACTGTTTTTTTAAATTTATTTTTTTTGAATTTAATTGAATTGTCTGGTCTTAATTAAATGTATTTCATTTTTTTGGGAAAACCAAATTCTAATGAATATGGTTTTTTATGAAATATGTGTTTTTGACCTGATATTGAAAAAAATCACTTAAATTTATTTTAGGGGAAGTGTTTATTAAATTTTTTTGTATTTAAAAATTCTAATCAAAATTTTAGATATTATAGAACATTATTAAATTATGTTATGAAATTTAATTTTATAAATTTTGTGATGTAAAATTTCTAAATACCAAAATTATAGTGAATTGTGGGTTTGTACTAAACATGATGGAATTGTGTGAATATTAAATTGATGGATTTTATTAGGAAATAGATTATGTAATTTTATCAATTGGATTCAAATACTTATTTTTAAAAAATGGATTAAATTTATTTGTTGGAAACCATTGTGTTTAGTCATTTGGAAAATAATTGTTTTTTATTAAAACATTTTATCATTTTTAAAGATAAAAGATGAATATTTTAAATTGAAATTGGGATTAAATCGTATTATTAGCAGTCTTAAAAGGAAATTACCACCATTTTTGTAATAAAGAATATCCAATACATATGTTGGTAGTGAGTTATCATGTGTGTCATGTTACGATATAAAATGTTCCAAAACATCATATAAGAACGTCATCATTCATTAGGTGATGGTGAGGAGTCCTATCACAAACTGAATCAGGTCACCATCAAAACAAGCACTAAGCCTAACTAATGGAAAGGCCTGATGGGAATTCCCTATCCCCACATGCTGGAACAATTTCCCGGGTGTCTTGAATATTGGTTTTAGAATGATTAAACCAAGATTAGAATCATTTAGCAACCAAGGATAGTCAATAAACTAAATATGAAAATTACACACCAAACAATCCTTAAAAATATTCATAACTACATATATAGTATTATAAATTACACAAAAGGTCAAACGATATATAAAACAAGCATCAAAATAGCCCAAGGTACACCACACGACAAGGGGCCATCACCAATGATCCATCTCTACAACACCCAACCAAGGAAGGAAACTAACTATCGGCATCTCCATCCCCCAGAGCCTTACCTTTACCTTTGTCCAACATGATCAAGTCCAATTCCACCCAAAGGTGTAGGTAGGGTGTGAGAATATTTATAAGAGTATACCACCCAATTATTCCATATATTAATTAATACAATATAAAAATAATGCATGTTTTAATAAACAAGAAATTATGGCAATAATTTCTAAAGAAGGAAACATTTAAATGTGAATTGTTTTCAAAGGGAAATTTCAATGAGTGAAGAAATTTAAATAAAACATGTACTCTACTGAATTTTCTAGCAAAAAACACCATAATACAATGATAAATACCAATTTGTAAATGAACACTAATATAGGGAAGACCCCTTGGAATTAGTTAGTTTTTGGACCCATTTACCTCATTTCTCGGTGTAAAGTAACCATAACCATATAAGTTATCATGAATGATCGACTAGTAGAGAACATACCAATAACCTAGTGGTCCCAAATACTCATCAATATAGTTTCTTTAGTGTTCTAAATGTACAAATTTTTATGTGTAATAGGGAAAACCTACTCTGGGTGACTAGTTTACTAGTGCAGGTCCACCCACCTAGATACCAAGGATCCCCCTTTTATTCTAAATAAGATTAAATATGTTATGAAAATCCATTTTCACTTACAACAGTCAGTTCAGGTCACACACATTCAATACTATATCTATACAAGCTTTCCACCATTTATATAACTCGTTAAAAAACATCAAATTTCCATAAAACAATTTCAAGGAATGTAACAAAACTTTTCACATTAAATTAATCTAAAATTACTATTTGATTACATAGTGACCACCAATATAACCACAAAATTTAACTATAATCATTGAAAAATTTCAACAAAACCCATCCATGAATGTTAAAACAACCCAAATTGGTATAACAACGAACACACATTTCAAACACCAATTTTCACACAAAAATGTAATTTAAAAAATCAATTGTTTAACAAATTCCATAGAAAATAATTTTGGAAGCCCGAAAAATGACGGAGTAGTATGCTAAAAATATAAATCCAGAAATGCTACCTCATAAAATAAATCTTACACGTTGAATCACCTACCACACGTGTCAAAAACACCAAAACCTTATGCGAAAGATAAACTGCACTACGACTGAAACAAATTGGTGTTAAATTAAATCTAAAACTTCAATATTAGACAAATAAACCAATGATAAAACCATATTTTTGATGCCCTACACTATGGAAATTAAGAACTTCAAGTAAAATGGATGAAATATAGAGAGAATGGGAGGACAAAAGAAGGAAACCCACTTAATTGCGAGATCTTATAGAAATATCCCTAAATACACTAATAGGTGAATCTCTAAGAAGCCAAAACTGATATAAATGATCCAATGAGGCTAAGGAGGTCAATTGGGAACTAAAACGAGATAATTAGAGTAAAAATGAAGGATTATGAAAGAACCAAATTACAATTTTAAATATGGCTAATTTGAGAAAGACTGAAAAATATTTACTTAATTCACAATGAAGTTGATATCCAAATATTGAGAAACAAAATTTGGGGTGTAGAAAGTGTCAGTGGGATTGAGTGAGGGGTGGAATAACTATGAAATATTAAAAAATTATTTTGAGTAAAAGAAAAAAAGTTATTTATTAAAAACAAGACATGGGCTCAGAGACTGGACCAATACCTTGATAAATAACCCAAATTCACCAAGATTATGGATTCCAAAGGGGTCCGAATGGATATTGTAGTTTTAATAGGTTATGGGAGGATACTTGGGAAGTGGAATAGGTGACTAATGATTTAAAATTGAAGAGTTATAAAAGAAACAACATTTATCAATAAATCTATAAATATAGCCATGGTTTGGACCAAATCTAAAAAAACCACCCTTTTCACCAAAAATAAACGAGAAACCACCACAACAATGAAAGAATGGAAATTATATGAAAAATAATTTTAAAATAAGTTATTTATGTGACAATTATACCCACCATGAATGGATTTCTACCCCATAATGCCAACCTGAATCTTAATCAGAAAACAAGAATGGGTACTCTTTCTATAACACCCCGAGCTTCTACGATACGCTTCTCATTCAATAATGCAATAGCTTTCATTGTACGCATCTTCGAGTTCTAACACACACCACAACCAATAAAAGTATCCGTTATGAATAGTAATAACTACTTTTTGAAATTTTAAAAATTTTATCTTTCCAAATGGACTTCGTTTTTGTGTTCGGAATATCAAAATTATCCTATGTTGAATTATTTGTAATTTTGGGAGAACTTCCAATTTTTTATGAATAGTGAAAAATACTTAAAAACAACTTTTTTAATCAAAATAATTTATAGTGATAAATTATACTATTGAGTGGTTTTAAAGTATATTTATAATTTATTTTTACCATTTTATCCAATGGTGTTCATTAGAATTGAATTCACTTTGAAATTGGATATAAATGATTGTCAATCTTTAGATATATATTGTTTCTTAAAAACACGCTATTTGTTGTGATAACGGGAATTAATTATAAAATTAATTGATACAACTTATATTTTTAGAATTTTGTAAAATATATATCATTTTTGAATTCAGAATATCAATTATTGCTTAGGGTGAAATTTTGGAATTGTTCTGAAAAACATCAATTTTTGATGAATATTGAAACAACTAAGTGGTAGTTAAAAAAACTGATTTTTCGTTTAAATGAAATATTACCACTTCTGTGATTTGATTTTCAAAAATCCAACATACATGGTTGTCATTAGGAAGTAAAATATGGTTCAATGGGATTAAAATAATTTTTTTTGAATAGTAACTTTTAAGTTTAATTAATCGCGGTTAAAGGTAATTAGTGTAATTTAAGGTAAAGATAATGTTATAATAATATGAAATGACCTTTACACTTTTCATACCCCTATTGGATGAGTCATGTCCAAAAAATACAATCCATGGGTCAACTTGGGGACCCCATAGAGCCACTTTGGTAGGAAAATGACATAAATAACGTTTATTTAAAGTTAAAATAAAAATGTCACAAACATAAGTTGTTTTACTAAAAAAAATTAAATGGGGTTATACAAGTCATATGTTTTACTATAAATATTAATTAGAAATATAAAAAGATTTTCTACATCATGATAATTTTTTTAGAATTTTTAGACATTAAATAAATTAAATTATTTATGACACCATGATGATGTCGTGATTACCTCATTAATTAAAGATTTAAATAAAATGAAAGGATAATGAATAATCTAAGGCTTAAAATTGTCAAAAACCTATTTTATGAGGATATTTCGAACCCTTATCACCTTATCCTAGAAATATATTATTGTGGGACCTTTATAATCTGAAAATCATTTCTGAATAAAGTAACATTTCATGACATTCCAAGAGTACCCCTCCTCTCCACTTATAAAAGGACCCTACCACTACCACCTTACTCACATTTTCAAAGCCTTTTGGCTCTACCAACCTCTGCCCAAATACTCTCCCAACTTCCCTCCCTTACTCATAGAAGCCTCACTTTGGTCAGAATTCTTCCCAAGGAAGCCTTTGGCTCAAATAAAAAGAGTTACCCGATTTTAAGGTAATGTCTTCTCTTATGTTATTTTGTTTTATATTGCGTCTCCAACCCCCTAAACTCTTTTTATCCATTTCTTTTTTAACAACAAAAGTATACTCAATATTCTATGATGTTGTTATAAGATTTATTTTAGCTACATGTACACACACCTACATCTAATGGTTAAAGAACATACTGTTTCTGTGGATGGCGAATTTCTGCCTCACGAAATGATGATTGTTCAACACTCATATAACACCTTCAAAAGTGTCCATTAAGATGTCACTATATTTATATATGATATATATAATATGTTTATGTTTTACTTAAGATTATGTATTTTTCATTTATGGCATACCTTTATGGTTTCCATTATGGGTAAACGCGATATTTTCATTTTAGGAAGTGCGGACTACCGCCCCCTCAAAGTGATTTGAATCGTTAATTCCATATGTGGGATGTATAAAGGATGTAGTAAATGGTATTATACATTATATTATAATGGAATTATATTATATCATTATATAATTATAACTTCATTCCACTAAATACGAAATAGAAATGAAAGTAGCGTTCTTGCGTACGTACGGCTTACCGTCTCCATGAACGGTGCATTTCATTTCTTACCTCTAAACGTTATGGAATATTATAAATGCATGTATATACTGGATATATATGAGACATATGATATATAGATCATGAATATAATTCTGGATATAATGGATATTTCACCACTTTAACAACTTGTAATTATAAGAATTTTATTTTTGACTCAAGCACCAAAGATCGACAAAACTACCGTTATTAACTTAAATAATTACATAATGTTCATAACATGGTAACAAGTGATATAAAAGGAATAAATAAACTTGAAAAATTTTCTTAAGCAATTATAAATTAACTCTAGTTTTTTATTCAGGAGGTTAAAGAATGGTCGAGTCAAGATAGGACGCAAGGTAAGGGAATTTCTTAACCCAATTTCCATTCTTTGGGTTAATCTCCTACTTTCAAATTATGTCATGATATTATTATGTCATATCTTGTATGTGTAATTTCTTTATGTGTACTTATATTGAATACACATAATAGATCTATTTTATTTTAAAAATGATCTTTGTAAGGACTTCGTCTCAATCTCCTTTCACTGAGGCATATTTTGTTTTATACACAAATTTCTTTTATACGGTGTATAGACCCCTTTGACCTTAAAGTTTATTCAAAAGAAATATTTTTATATGAAGTGTTTTACTAAACGGAAAAAGGAATGTTTTTCTTGCCATATGTATGCAGAAACAATGACTTCTCCGCCACCGTGACCATTATTTGAGTTTCGGCTTCCTCTACAAGCCTTAACTTTTTAAAAAAAATGAAAAATAAATATCAAGTTTTAATTTTCTTTTATTTTGGTATTGAAAATGGTTTTGAAAGTGTTTTTATTATATCAATGTGTTGTATTGATATCTTGTGATTGAAATATGGAAATGTTATGTTTTTCTTATGCTTATTTTATGTGATATAATTATGTTATGGTTTATGATATGTTTGAGCATATTCATATGAGGAATGCATTGGACTTAATAAGTGACGAGTGGAGCCCGCTATAGCTCCTCGATGCATCGGTAGGTCTCATGAGACAAACTAGTGTCTTGGAATGAGGCCTTGACAAAATCTTATTGTAGACTTGGCATGAGGCCTTGGCTACGTGGTTATGATAGTCTGGCATTATGCATTCCATCATTATGAATGTTGTTATAGATATTGCATGTGATTATTCGACTAGTAGAATATCCATGTGAGTAAGTAAATGGAAATATTTAATTTTATTTTTGCCATATTATGTTGAAGTTCAAGTTTAAAAAGGATTTGGTTTTAGTTATACATTGCCTTAAATGTTACTGGTTATTTATGAAAGCATCCGCAATATTGTTATCCTTACTGAGCATCTGAGCTCACCCCTTTCAATGTTTTAATATTTTCTAGGATGTGAAGAAGTATTTTATGAATGACCTGCAGGGATAGTCAGAAGAGGATATGAGTGTGGACTATGAAGTCTTTGTTATTAGTTTTTCACTTTATGATGTAATGTAATATTTATGAATGTATCTAGTGTTTCCAGGCTACTAAACTAATCGTTCTTTCGAGACTTGATCTTTTGTGATCATGCCAATGCTACGCAATAATGCACCGACTCTGGGTAACTGGGGTCGGGGTGTTACAGTTGGTATCAGAGGCAGCTTAGTACTAACCTTGGAAGATAGATTTAGATAACTCTGATTAAAGCACATAGCCTAAATATAGACTATAAGGATTAGTATAGAAGAACTTCCTAGAATTTTGGTATTATAGAGATTTTGTGAGTTTTCCGAGAAATACATCCCTCTCTGGATACGAGCAGGTAGAGGCAGCTCAGGCACATATATACCTAGGTGAAAAACCCAAAAACACCGCTTTGAGAAAGACTCAAATGGGAACTGGTGCACGACAATGGGACTTGCTGCAATCTTGGTTCTGACCCTCCTGGGGGATATGCTTAGGATAATTCTCATTTTATTTACAAACCACTATGAAGGGTTATGAGTATATACTTCCTCAATGAAAACTTTTTTATGATTATGGATTATATCTATAAATATTTCAATTAGTGTTAAGTGTTTTACAAGTATGGAATTGTGTATTTTGATTCATAAACTAATCTAGTTTATGCCATTGTTTAGAAGTGGCGCCTAGTGGAAGGAATGGAAACCGTATTAATGCACGCACTCTGTGTAGGGATTTCCCTCCTGCTCAAGATAATTATTGTGGAGCTGGAGATACAACTGGTGCTGACCAACTTCTTACCATACTGGGACAACTCACTCAGGTTATGAATAATAACCTTACTCGTATGGATCACCCTGATCCGCAACGTGGAGGATCAATGTTAGACTGCTTCATGAGGCAACAAACACCAACATTTAATGGGGGTACAAATCCATTAGTAGCTGATCAATGGATAAACTCCTTAGAGAAAATATTCCACGCCTTGGGGAGTAGCGAAAGGGAGAAGGTTATCATGGCAGTTTACCGCCTCACTGGAGTTGCCGATCAATGGTGGTCATTGATTCAAAATTCAAAGGAAGATGAAGAAGTATCAAGTATGGAATAGAGAGAGTTCAAAGATCTTTTCTTAGAAAAATAATTTCCACATGACCATTGAGCAGATATGGAAAGGCAATTTTTGAGTCTGAGACAAAAGGAGGATGAGAATGTTGCAAAGTATGAGGATAACTTTACAAGGTTAGCGAGGCATGCAGTAGATTATATACGTAACCCAAGAATTAAGTTTGATCATTTCTTTAATGGGTTAAAACCATTTCTCCGTCGAGCATTAGTCTCACAAACCTTCTCGTCGTATGATGACATTGTCTCATGTGCTATCAAGAAGGAAAATGAATTCTCTAAATCTTATGACAATAAAGTAAAGCAAGAGAAGAAGAGAATGGTGGATCAAGAGACAGATAATGGGAAAAAGGGAAAGAAGGATTTTCCATTATGTCATAATTGTTGGAAGAATCACCCTGGTACTTTCCTAAAAGGAATGGGAGTTTGTTATAAATGTGGAGAAAAAGGTCACCAGGTGTGTGATTGCAAGGGAAAGAAAGAGGCTATCAATGTTGAATGCTACAATTGTAGAGAAAAGGGTCATTGTGTAAATGAATGTCCTAAGCGTCAGGGAAACATACCTCAGAAAAGGCCAAAGGATCAAGGCCAATCTTATGATGTGACTATAGTTGAAGCGGAATAATTAATGTATTGGTGCTTTTGTACTCATGGATTATATTCTGGTTATTAGAATAATGTGATATATATAAGGATTTTACTGCAGTAGTTGTTGATTTCATTAAGGTTTTAATATGATGAAGGTCATCATATTTTAGTATGTGACAATAAGAGGAACTTTGCTTTGCTTGAGGAATCTGATGATACAATTTATTTTAGAATTCAGAAACCATTTAGAGAAATTCTGGACATAGGTATTTTGGATAACTAGAACAGTTAGAATGAATTAAGTTGAACTTTGGATAGTATTGTTTATGGTTAAAACATTTCTAAAGTTTATTTTTGGAATATTATAATAATATAGTTTTAGGAAAAGGACAACCTGCAAGGTGGGGCATAACCGGTCGCGTCAGACAAAGATGCAGGAATCGAACCCATAACCATAGTGCGACATGCCTTTATTACCTACCACTAGCCTATAGGAAGTCTCTGGTTTTACAAAATAGTTTTCCTAATCTATGTGGTATGTGGTAATATTTATAACCTTATACATTTAAGATAAATAGAATATTTTTGAGTTCTATTACCTTTTGGAGTGAATGATGGGTTTGTGGTAAAAATTTATTAAAGAATGAAAGTCTAAATGACAAATAAATATATCTCCTTACATTCTTAGTAAATCTCTTAAATAAATTCCTAAACTATATGAAAGGTAACTTAAAACAAAAACATTTTCGGTTAACTTTTCCAACTGGGGATTCAATGATCGTTTAACCAATCACAAGTTTGTGATTTTCTTATTGTTAACTTTCTCCTAATCTTGTTTTCTACAACTCTCAATCAGACCTTACTGGTTTGTTTATCTTCCATATCCATATTTTCATAGAATCCTAGTATGGGCTATCTCGGGTGACCTTTGTACCTCTCTTTCTTTCTTTTAATGTTATATTTTTATTAACCTTATTTCTGATGTGGGTTTTCCACAAAGGTATTTTCTATTTTCAACCTTTTATTTTCAAAGAAAAATTTCAAATTGCAAGGATGAAATTTATTGAAGGAGGAAATAATGTAACACCCCGAGCTTCTACGACACGCTTCTCATTCAATAATGCAATAGCTTGCATTGTTCGCAACTTCGAGTTCTAACACACACCACAACCCATCAAAGTAGCCGTTATGAATAGTAATAACTAATTTTTGAAATTTTATAAATTTTATCTTTCCAAATGGACTTCGTTTTTGTATTTGGAATATCGAAATTATCCTATGTTGAATTTTTTTAAATTTTTGGAGAACTTCCAATTTTTTATGAATAGTGAGAAATACTTAAAAACAAATTTTTTAATCAAAATAATTTATAGTGATAATTTATAATATTGAGTGGTTTTAAAGTATAATTATAATATATTTTTATCATTATATACAATGGTGTTCATTATAATTAAATTCACTTTGAAATTGGACATAAACGATTGTCAATCTTTTGATATATATTGTTTCTTAAAAACACGCTATTTGTTGTGACAGCGGGAATTAATTATAAAATTAATTAATACAACTTATATGTTTGGAATTTTTTAAAATAGAAATCATTTTTGAATTCAGAATATCAATTATAGCTTAGGGTGAAATTTTGGAATTGTTCTGAAAAACTTCAATTTTTGATGAATGGTGAAACCACTAAGTGGTAGTTAAAAAAAACTGATTTTTCATTTAAATGAAATATTACCACTTCTGTGATTTGATTTTCAAGAATCTGACATACATGGTTGTCATTAGGAAGTAAAATTTGGTTCAATAGGATTAAAATAATATTTTGGTGAATAGTAACTTTTAAGTTTAATTAATCGTGATTAAAGGTAATTAGTGTAATTTAAGGTAAAGATAATGTTATAATAATATGAAATGACCTTTACACTTGTCCTAATACTATTGGATGAGTCATTTCTGACCAATACAATCCATGGGTCAACTTGGGGACCCCATGGAGCCACTTCGGTAGGAAAATGACATAAATAACTTTTATTTAAAGTTAAAATAAAAATGTTACAAACAAAAGTTGTTTTACTAAAACAATTTTTAAATGGTGTTATACAAGTCATATTTTTGACTATAAATATTAATTAGAAAGATAAAAAAGATTTCCAACATCATGATAATTTTTCTATAATTTTTAGAAATTAAATAAATTAAATTATTTATGACACAATGATGATGTCATGATTACCTCATTAATTAACGATTTAAATAAAATGAAAGGATAATGTAAAATATAAGGCTTAAACTTGTCAAAAACATGTTTGATGAAGCTATTTCGAACCCTTATCACCTTATCCTCTAAATAATCATTTTGGGACCTTTAGAATTTGAAAATGATTTCTTAATAAAGTAACATTTCATGACATTCCATGAGTGCCCCTACTCCCCACTTATAAAAGGCCCCCACCACGACCACCTTACTCACACTTTAAAAGCCATTTGGCTCATACAACCTCTTCCCAAATACTCTCCCAACTTCCCTCCCTTACTCCTAGAAGCCTCACTTTGGGCAGAATTCTTCCCAAGGAAGCCTTTGGCTCAAATCAAAAGAGTTACCCGATTTTAAGGTAATGTCTTCTCTTATGTTATTTTGTTTTATTTTGCTTATCCAACCCCCTAAACTCTTGTTATCAATTTCTTTTGTAACAACACCAGTATCCTAAATATACTAAGATGTATTTATAAGAAGTATTCGAGATACACTTACACACACCTACATCTAATGGTTAAAGTATATACTGTTTTTGTGGATGGAGAATTTCTGCCTCACGAAACAATGATAGTTCAACAATCATATAACACCTTCAAAGGTGTCCATTAAGATATCACTATATTTATATATGAGATATATAATATTTTTATATTTTACTTAAGCTTATTTATTTTTCATTTATAGTATACCTTTATGGTTTCCATTATGGGTAAACGCGATATTTTCATTTTAGGAAGTGCGGACTACCGCCCCCTCAAAGTGATTTGAATCGTTAATGCCATATGTGGGATGTATAAAGGATGTAGTAAATGGTATTATACATTATATTATACTGTAATTATATTATACCATTATATAATTATAACTTCATTCCACTAAATAAGAAATAGAAATGAAAGTAGCATTCATGCGTACGTACGGCATACCGTCTCCAGGAACGGTGCATTTCATTTCTTACCTCTAAACGTTATGGAATATTATAAATGCATGTATATACTAGATATATATTAGATATATGATATCTATATCATGAATATAATTCTGGATATAATTGAAATTTCACCACATGAAAAACTTGGAATTATAAGAATTTTATTTTTGACTCAAGTACCAAAGATCGACAAAACTACTGTTATTAACTTAAATAATTACATAATGTTCATAACATGGTAATAAGTGATATAAAAGGAATAAAAAAACTTGAAAAAGGTTCTTAAGCAATTATAAATTAACTCTAGTTTATTATTCATGAGGTTAAAGAACGGTCGAGTCAAGACATGACGCAAGGTAAGGGAATTTCTTAACCCAATTTCCATTCTTTCGGTTAATCTCCGACTTTCAAATTATGTCATGATATTATTATGTACTATCTTGTATGTGTACTTATAGTCAATACACATAATAGATCTATTTTATTTTAAAAATGATCTTTGTAAGGACTTTGTCTCAATCTCCTTTCATTGAGACATATTTTGTTTTATACACAAATTTCTTTTATACGGTGTATAAACCCCTCTGACTTTTACGTTTATTCAAAAGGAATCTTTTTATATGAAGTATTTTACAAAACGACAAAAAGGAATGTTTTTCTTGTCATACGTATGCGGTGACACTGACATCTCCGCCATCGTGACCATTATTTGAGTTTCGGCTTCCTCTACAAGCCTTAATGTTTTTTTAAAAAATGAAAAATAAATATCAAGTTTTAATTTTCTTTTATTTTGGTATTGAAAATGGTATTAAAAGTGTTTTTATTATATCAATGTGTTGTATTGATATCTTTTGATTGAAATGTGGCAATTTTATGTTTACTTTATGCATATTTTATGTGATATAATTATGTTATGGTTTATGATATGTTTAAACCTATTCTTATTAAGAATGCATTGGACTTAATAAGTGATGGGTGGAGCCCGCTATAGCTCCTCGATGCATCGGTAGGTCTCATGAGACAAACTAGTGTCTTGGAACGAGGCCTTGAAACAATCTTATTGTAGACTTGGCACGAGGCCTTGGCTACGTGGTTATGATAGTCTGGCATTATGCATTCCATCATTATGAAAGTGGTTATTGATATTGCATGTGATTATTCGACTAGTAGAATATCCATGTGAGTAAGTAAATGGCATTATTTAATTTTATTTTTGCCATATTATGGTTAAGTTCATGTTTAAAAAGGCTTTTGTTTTAGTTATACATTGCCTTAAATGTTAATGTTTATTTATGAATGCTTCCGTAATATTGTTATCCTTACTGAGCATCTAAGCTCACCCCTTTCAATGTTTTAATATTTTCCAGGATGTGAAGAAGTATTTTATGAATGACCTGCAGGGATAGTCAGAAGAGGATATAAATGTGGACTATGAAGACTTTGTTATTAGTTTTTCACTTTATGATGTAATGTGACATTTATGAATGTATCTAGTGTTTCCAAGGCTATTAAACTAATCGGTCATTCGAGACATGATCTTTTGTGATCATGCCAATGCTACGCAATAATGCACCGACTCTGGGTAACTGGGGTTGGGGCGTTACACCTTCTCACCGCACAACTTCCTATCCCATGTTTTGTGGACATAGTTCTCATTTTTTATAAGGAAATGAAAAGTGGAATTGAGTTTTAATGAAGAACATTATCTTTTGAAACCAATTTTCACACCATCCACTCAAAAATATTCATATGGGTCTCTAAATCCAACTCCTATATATTTAACACAAGGGACCAAATGATGATGGCCTAGAAAAGGGGCCACATTCAGGAATACCCAATTACCCAAAAAAACACTTGGTCTCAATGCCTCTGGTCTACATAAAAATTATGGGCACTATGAGATGTCAATAAAAATTGCATTATCATCTTGACCTTCTCAGATGTATCTTGAACAAGGATCAACCCCAATAGTGATGTCTCACCTATCTCATCTCAACACATGGGGGACCGAAAATCCTGAACATAGAGAGCCTCAAAAAGATCCATTTGATTATGAGGATTGGTAACTATTATTGTAGGAAAATTAAATCACGCTCCAATGAATATCCCAAGAGACCTCGAATTCCAAAAAAATAATGGGGAATTACATCCAATATATGATTCTCCTTCTCTATCTCACCATCCGTTTGAGGATGGTATGTCATCATCTTCTTTATCTGTGACCCTAATCCCTTCTAAAGGCCATACCAAAACCAAGAAGTGAAACTTGGGTCTCTATCTAAGACAAATACAAATGGAACACCATTAATCCTTACCACCTCATGAAGATAAAAATTTACAAACACATCCACTATTGTTGTATCTTTAATTAGAATGAAGTGGGATGAATTGGTCAAACAATCAATGACTACCCATATGGAATTATTTCCCGGAGGTGAATGAGGAATTCCAATAATGACGTCCATTGTGACATTTTCCCAAATCCTTGTAGGAATGGGTAATGGTTGGAGAAAATGAGATGGTCATTGGTTCCCCACATTCACCTTTGCACATATATAGCATCCTGATAGGATGTCATCTATGTCTCATCTCATACATGCCCTCCAGAACTACCTAAGCACATCATAATAGGTCTTAATGGCTCTAGGATAGATAGAAAAATGATGATGGTGGCTATCTGGCCTCACCACCTTCTTCAAAGATAAAGGATCTACAATTCATAACTTGAAGAAAAATATTCCATCATGAGATGAGGTCCAATCAGAAAGTGTCTCCCCACAACAAAAATTCTTCCTCAGATGTTGAAAATCGTTTTACTGGGCTGTTATTGATAAATCCACTCTATGAGAGATGGATTCCAATGAATTCTCACTATGAACACAATGCTACTATGTTACTTGGTCTTCAAATTCATATGAGGAAAGAGCCCCATTAGAGTCCACTCATTACTAGACATCCTAAAGGCCTTCAGAAGATCATTTCTACTCAAAGCATCTTCCACAACATTTCCCATTACTGGGGTATAGACAATGTCAAAGATGAACCCATACAGTTACTCGATCCAACAGTTCTTCCTCAGGTTGATATCCATCTAAGAGAAGATGTAGGACAATCATTTGTGATCATAGTATACCAAAATCATCATAGAAAAAAGGTAGTTAAAACAATCTTCAAGGCATGAATCATGAATTATAATTGATGACATGGGCCATATTATTTTTTTCAAGTGGTTGGAGATGATAATAACCATACACCACCACATGATCACTCTATATAATCACACAACTGAGACCGATACCTAAATCAACACAATACTACACATTCCCCATTATATAATTTTGAAAAATTCTCATGGAGGAATAATTAAAATGTTACTTAATCACCATGAAGGATACCTGACATTCTATGGCTAGTAAAAACATCACCCCATTCTAGCTGAGCACTGACATGGGTGAATAAAGGCGAGAGAAATTTCGAACAAACTACTTTTAGTAACCATCCAGACCAAGGAAACTCTTAATCTCCAACACATTTTTTGGATAATCACATGAAATAACCTCACTGATCTTGTCGGGGTGCACTGAAACCATTATATATGATATCAAATGCCTTAAAAATTCCACCTCCTTGACACAGAAAGTTATCGTTGACTACATCGCATAGAGGTGATGGTCTCACAATATAGCCAAAATGATCCTCAAATGATGTTCATGTTCCTCCTCATATCTAGAATAAACAAGGATGTCGTCTATGAATACCACGAAAAGAGAGTCAAGATACTAGTGGAACACCATTCCAATGAGTTCCATAAAGGCAACTGGATCCTTGGTAAATTTGAAGGGAATTACATGGTACTAAAAGTGGTTGTACCTACATTGGAATGTAATATTTAGAATATCTTATTTTTTCACCCTGAGAAGGTGGTAACTTGAATTCAAGTCTATTTTGGAAAACCACATTTCCCCCTTATACTAGTCAAATAGTTCATCTATTATTGGAAAACGTTTTTTATTCTTTATGGTTACCTTGTTCAGCTTCTTATAATCAATACGCAATCAATGGAATCCATCATCCCTCTTCTACAAAAGAATAGGATTGGCCCCAAAAATACACGAAGGAGAATGAATCATTTAGAGTCTAAATCATCTATTTGTATCATTAATTCCTTCATCTCAGTGGAGACCATACGATACAAGGGATGAAATAGTTTTTTTGTTCCCAACACCAAATCAATCATGAACTCCACTTCCCACTCTAGAGGTAAGCTTAAAAAAGAATATGGTAATACCTTTGGAAACTCATCCATTACACATGGTATTCCACCATCAAAAGAACAAAAATAATCCTCTAGTGCGAGTGATAATAACTAGAAGATAATATACCCCAACTCTGTAAGTGGAGGTCAAGCATGACCCGAATGAGGATGCTAATTCCCTTGGAAAACCTGAAGACTCCCATCTGATGATGTGAAACTGACGCATCGCCTATAGAAATAGATGTTAACATGAAGGTGTACCATCAAAACCATTCTACTTTTCATTTCAAATAGATCCACATCTAATATCACGAGGTCCCACTGAATCTCATCCCTTTTCACAGAAAGTGCACATGACGGTCACATAAGGCCCTGCTTGTCCATATTTCTCAGTGGCATCACCAATTCCATCGCAAAATGAAAAGGCTAGATTAGACATGTGTTTTCACAAAATAGGTAGAGGTGAATGAAACTGAGGAACAAATATCAAGAATATTAGTATCCATAAAATATGAAATCCCAACGGTACCTCGCATAGTTGGCAGTCCCTCCTCTAATCCTGCTGGTTCCTAATAAACTACATGAATATTCCTAATCAATACCTGACAGCAACCACTCACATATGGAAATAACATGAATTGAAACTTCCTAGAAGATGAGACCACCCTTCCACCACTGGCACTGAACCAATATCCCATCATTCTAGATGGATCTGACTTAACTACCACCCCTCTGGAATCCACACATCCTTCCCCACTCTAGATTGGATGTGCCATCCCTCAAATGCACTTCAACTGTCCCATACCTCCACATAGATAACAGGACTTCGTAGGATATGTGCATTCAGGTCGGATGTTCCATTTCCTCCCAAACTAGGGGCACACAACGGACTGTGCATCATAAGCCACCAAAGAAAACTACCTTGAAGGTTGGATTGAGTTTCCACCTTCCTTCTTCCCTTGATTCACTATCTTCCATTTCTTCTTAGATGAACTTCCACTGCCTATTCAGTATACAATCATAGAGAAACCAATTCACCCATTTTTTCAATCTAAAACATACACACTCTATCAATCACTTCAGCAAAGGTTTTCATCATGAATTGGAAGAACTTGTAATATATCATTTGACATGAACCCCATTAAAAATTCTAGGATATCATCTTCTCATCAAACACCATTTTTGGAGCATATATGACCAATGTAGAAAATCATTGGGAATACTCCATTAATAAAAGATCCCCATAAACATGTTCCATATATAATTGAGATCAAGCTTGTGTCAAAAAATTTGGGAAGTACTCGTCGTTGAAGATAACCTCAATGTCCTTCAGGATCATTATCTCATACTCTCTAGATTGAAGTAGTAATTCCCTCCACCTTCTCCTAGGCCTCTATAATAGTAATGAGGAAAATATTAGCCCGAAATCCACAAGTGTGTCTTGGAAATCAATCATGTGCTCAATCATTTAGAGATACTCCTCCAATTTATGGGGATCTATGCTACCTCAGAAAGTAGGATGCTTGTTGTTCAGAAATTATTGGGCTTTGCCTTCCTAGGACAAGTATTATCTTATCTTATAGAAGCTAGAATAGTAGAAGTTCCCTATCCTATATCTTGGAAAGCCTGAACCACAACCTCTACAAGTCTCTGATCATGTGGTGAGGGAGAACTATCTCTGTCATACTTCCATTTGTGTATGGGATTATTCAGGGTTGGCATGTTTCTACAAAAGGAAGAAATCACAAGAGAATAAATTAGTACAACTGTTCTAAAAAATTTCATCAATAAAATCATATATAAATATTCCAAGCACATTATAATAATAAATTAAACAACTACTTCACCCCCACCTGATGTCCACATCCAGTCTGTATCCCACATGTCTCATCTATTAGTGATGTCAAACAGAAAATTCCAACTTCCCATAGTGACTCAAGGGCTTTCATGAGAGGTGAAGGCCTAGAACCCTACTTTTTACCAAAACTATGATCCACAATAGTCCATGATCATTTTTAGCCAAAATCAACCCAAAATAATAGTATAATACAAAATAATTAACTTGTATGTAATATGATTTTGTCACAAACCAAATATGGTCTCCATCCAAACTAAAACAAAACCTAGCCCATGGAAAGGCCATAAGGGTGTTTCTGATCCCCATGGGATGAAAAAATTGTCTGGTTATCTTAAATGTTGGCTTCATAATTATTTACCCATGTTTTGGAATCATTTAACAACCAATGTCAATCATTAAACAAAATCTATAAAGTACCAACCAAACAAGCCTCAAATAAAGTTAACAATTGAATACATGGTCTTAAACATGAAAGAAGAGGTATTAATATATATATATAATTAGTAGGAAAATAGCACATAGAACATCACATGACAAGGTATCATCATCGACGAGCTGTCTCCACAACACCGTAACATATAAGGAAACTAACAATCCGAAGAACGATCACAAAAGGCATTGCCTTCACCTATGTCAAACATGATCAAGTCTACTTACACCAAAAGGTGTATCTAGGGTGTGATCTAAATCCCAATAGGATACCACCCAAGTGTTATATATTTTATTCCATATAATAAATATATATGAATGTTTTAATAAATATAAAATGGTTCCAATAATTTCTAAAGAATGAAACATTTAAAAGAAAACAGTTTTCAAAGGTATAATATCAAAGAGTGAAAAAATATCAATAAAACATGTATTATTCATAATTTTCCCTAAAAAATAAATAAATGATAAATACTAAATAGTCAGTGAGCAATAATATTGAGAAAAAACCTAGTTGAAAGTTAGTTTTAGTCCCCTTGTACCTCGTATCTCTATGTAACGTAACCATAACAATATCTGTTCTCATGCATGAGTCACTAGTAGAGAATGTAAGCATAACCTAGTGGTCCATAATCATCATCATCATAGTTTGGTTACTGTTTTCTAGGTCTAACATGCTTTGTGAAACGAGGACAAACCCACTCCATATCACTATCTTACTTGTACATGTCTTCCCACCTAGATACATGGGCATCCCCCTTTAATCTCAAACAATTTATACATGTTACCAAATTCCATTTGCACATAAAAACATTAGTTATGGTCACAGAAATTCAAAATAGTAGCTACACATACTGTTCACCATTCATATAAAAAAATAAACCATATAGAATTTCAATAAAACCATTCTGAGGAATGTAACCAATCCATTTACATAAAATTCACTTAAAATCCCAATTTGATGACACAATTAGCACCCATATAACCCCAACCTAGAATTTTAAGCTGCAAGGTTTTTTAATAAAATTCTTCAAAAAAATATAAAACATCCTCAAGTGGTATATCATTGAAGACACATGTAAGAACCTCATTATTACACAAATATGGAATTTAAAAATCAATTATTTAACAAATTTCAGAAAAATTATTTTTTAGAGAAAAAAATGAGGAGTATGATAAAAATAGAAACCAGGATAGGATAACTCATCAAGATGTTATTATTCATGGAATCACCTTCAAAAAGTGTCAAAAACACCAAATCCTAGTGTGAAAGTTCAAATAAAACACAGCCACACCGGAAGGGTGATAAATCAATCCTAAAACCACAAGATCAGTCCATGAGACCAATGATCAAACACTAGGTTCTATGACCAAATTCATTGACATTACGAACATCATGAAAAATGAAAGAAAACTTAAGCAAGTGGGAGAAGGAAGAAATGAAACCCACTTACATGAGATATCTACAATAAATCACCCAAATACATAAATAAGTTAATCTACAAGCCATAAAATCTAACATGTGGTTCAAATAAGCCTGAGTAGGTCAAATGGGCAGTGAAATTGATGGAATAGAGTAAACAATGAATGAGTAATGAAACAAAATAATTATCTTCTCACATCTAGAAGATTTGAGAATGACTACGGAATTTTTCTCTATTCCGAAATGAAGATGTGATCCAAAGAAGATGAAACGAACATGGGTGTGATGATACATTTAGTGGGCTCGCATGTGTTGTGTAAAAACCAAAAAATTTTACAAATTAATGTTATATAAAATAAAAAATATTATTTTTAAAAAACAGGAAATGGTCTCACGGGCTAGACCAATACCTTAATAAATAATCCAACTTTTCCATGATTATAGATTAATAATGGATCCAAATTGATATGGTGGTTTTAATAATTCAGGGTAGTCAATGTTGGAAGTGGAATAGGTGAATGAATTTTATAAATGGAGGATTTATAAAATCTAAAAAGCCTATTTTTAAATCGTGAAATGGGATCACGGTTTGGCCCAAATCATAAAAACCTACCTTTTACTCCTAAAACTCAATGAAAACCCTTGAAACAATTAAATAATGGGAATCACATGAAAAATAACATTACAATTAGTCATTTTTTGTGACAATTCACCTTTTTTATTTCCCAAATATAGAATATGTACAAACATTTCATTTTATTGTTTGGGGTCCCTAATTCTATGAACAATATTTCAAATATTTCACATTACCTTGCTTATCATATTTTGTTCTCTTAAATGTATATATTATGTTAATGTAAAATGTTTTACATGCCTTGATAATTTATATAAAAATATTTTATACAAATTTGTTCATTTTAGTGATTTTTTAAAGTGATTATTTTTTTGTAAAGAACCCTATATAAAGGTGAATTCCATATTTGAAATATAGTTTCTTCATATGAAATGTGAGACAAGAATTTACTAATGTATATACATATTTTAAATTTTAATTCATGATTTTTAATTAATTTTTTGATATTATAAACCTGTTTAGTTAAATAATGATAGATAATTATTGGTTAATTTTGATATTAGAATGTGGTTGTGGAACATGTGGATGAAATACTACTAGTATATTCCTCACACTCTACTAGTTCCTTAGAGTGTTTGTAGATTATCATATTCCTGGTTTTATCAAAGGAAAATGATATCTTAGAGGTTGATCTACCTTTTTATCATTGGACTTGGTGAGTTGTGTCCTTATGGACGAGGGATTTTTACTTATTTGGGTATATTGGTTGTAGTACATTACCCATTATTTCCTAATTTACATGTAGTAATTTAATCCTAATGGAGTTTATTTTAATATTCATACTATATTTTTTTCTTTTACATTCATCATGTTAGTGGAGATATGGTTCCTGATTTTATTTTTTATTATACTACATACTTGTAACTGACCCATGGGAATTCAGAATGTCATTTGGGCTATGTCAGGACTAGTTCAGATATCAGGTTAATAGGGTACCTGACGCACTCTTGTCATAGGGCGTGGCAAAACAATTATTTCCTAAGTTAAAATGTAGTTAAGTGGTTGACCTAGGATGTCTCCTGAAGAGGAGTGCACACAAAATGGGTTGTCACTTTAAAACGAGGGTAAAAATGTTGTGAAAGGAAATTTGAAATTCAAATGATTAAAAAAACTATGAAATTTAAAGGGTGACTAGGTCAGGGTAGGTTTCCTAATTATAATGCTATCCTTGTTCAATTTAATTCAAACCTCTTCTTCTTAGTTGATTAAAGTGAGTTTCCACAATCGTTTCCTCTCACTTCCTTGATGAAATTATTATTGTGAGAGAAAACCTTAGCAAGATCTTGGTTTGTTCAACTCTCCTTCCATGTGTAAAATAGTTGTATTGAATATCCTTAATTTAAATGGGCAATACCCGATCGGGTTTTGTTTATCCTAAACAATCAAGAACATTCCCTACACCTTTTACACGTACTGACGATCGTCGAGTACTTCACCACTAATTCCTGGTTTATTCCATCATATATAAACCAGAAATTAGTGGAGGGAGATATTGATTATTTTACCAAGGAAAAAATAAATAATGGAATTAATATTCAAGAACGATCGCACTTGATTATAAAATCCGCTATAATAAATTGAAAACAACTTTGAAGAAGAAAGAAATTTATTCAATTGCATCCAAGAACTCAAGCATTACAATGTAGAAAACCAACCCTTCCCCAATCACTCCAAAAGTTTACCCCACCATGGTAAGGGTAATCGAGTTGAATGGGGAAGAATAAGGCATTAACAAACTATTAAAAAGAAAATAAATAAAATAGAAAGCTGAAAAGTTCTCCTTTTTGGTGTCCCAGAAGGAGTGGGGTGGAGAATGGATGCTTTGAGAGGGTGGAGCTCTCCACCTTTTATAGCCAGAATGCTTCCCCCGAATGTCTACGCGTTGTATCCCTATTAAATGACATCTTCACGCGTTGATCCCTTCTAGAATGTTGTTCATAATTCCCTCGGCCGTGTCCCCTCAAACGTTCAGTGGATTGGGACATGTATTCCGAGATTTATGGCCGTTTTACCATGAGAATATATTCTGTCCAGTCAGCCTCTCCAAAACGAAATCCTCCGGATTAGGGTGCTTTAATGGAACCATAAACGGCCAATTCACTCGGTTCTTCCATCATAAAAGGTGCTCAAAACTTTTTTCGCGTCCACCCATCGAATTTTACAAGCTTTGGGCCCACAGTGGATGAGTTATGGATCCCACATCAAAACTAGGCAGAACTGAAAACAGTTTTCTTGAGCTAACTTGTGAGCTTCTTTTGAGCTTCCATATGGCCGATTCAGATTTTAGTCCAAATAAATTAAATGAAGCCCTGGATGTGTAGAATCTGGAAAAGAAAGAATTATAAAATTTTGATCAGTGTAAATAATGTTATGCCCAAACTACCGAAATAATTTAAAACTGTTAAAAATCCAAAATGGCCAATTTTTACTATTCATCTCAAAATAACACCATTATCAAAAAAAATGAAACAATTCTTCTTAGAGGAACAATTTTGTGGGTTTAAAACAATGATATTCAATATAAATTAATTGAAAATATTTTCTCTATCAATTCCCCCACACTTAGCACTTGGACTCCTGGACAAGTAAAAATCAAATCAAATCAAATCCAAAACACATCTCAATGAGATCAATCAAATCAATTTCAAGAAACAAAAAGATATCATGCCTCATAAAAAACTATTATTTCAAGTACTCTATTTAAGATTTTAATATATTTCCACTTCATTTCTTATCCCATGCACACAAAACACCTACCTCACATGAATTTTCTCTCATCTCACAAATGTAAAGGCTGAACAAGGCTTTTCTCATCCAAACTCACACAAGAGTCGCCATAGGTTTGATAAAATCCTACTTCTCCACCCGATGTGAGTCAAGAACATGTGTTTCTCATGATGAATTTTCAGGGTTATTCTGTGGCTTCCAGTTGGTAGGATTTAGATGTTAAAAGTTATGAGGCAGAAAAAGGAAGGCTTGGATCTTATTGAAGCAAAATTGCAAGATTCTCGTTTTCACTCAAATATGGTCTCCTTCACTTCCCCTTTGTTGAAAAAAAAACTCCATCGTCATTCAGTCAGCTCAGCAGCAAACATTTCAATCTTTTCAAACATAATTTTTTTAAAGCTCCAAATAGGGACAACTTTTTTTTTATATTGGAAGCTCCAGAAAGGCACAACTTCTCTTTTCATAAAAGCTCCAGAAAAGGCACAGCTTTGAACAGAATAATTTTTCATCATCACACACATCTATGCCACAATTTATTTTCCACCCAAAGTATAACCAAATGAGGTAGTACACCATAAGACATCTTCCCCCACACTTAAGTTCAACTAGATCATGCAATTTTACTTCAAGAGTAGGTATGATAGGGAAAATTGGCTTGTAATGTGGCTAACATAATAGGAAATTCATGGCTACTAGGGGCTACAATGAAGGAAAAATGTAAAGGTGGGCTATAATGAAAAGGATTATTTTGAAAAGGGGGCTTCAAACAAAATAAATGCCTCAATCATTTAAAACACACCTATCCCAACCCTCAAGTTTTGAAAGGAATAAATCAAATTATGGTTAAAGAAAGCATGGTCTGGTTCTCTCATGAAATGAGGTGAATGAAAAGAATATGACAAAAATGCTTCAGAAGACTCACAGGAAAGTTATTTCAAAGATATAGACAGTGAAATATGGCATGAGATTCAAAAATCAGTGTACTTTTCATGAATTTACAAAACATTTGAACTGGAAACAAAGTTATTTCAGCATTAATTTAAGATTAGTTTCATGAAATAGACTGGTTCACTCATTGACATGGGTTTCAAAAATGGTAATGATAATCACTTCAGCTCAAAAGTTTCATAAACACACCAAAAATTGAACAATAAACACACAAAAATTTTGAAAACACACATTTTTTTTTATTTTTGAAAACAAACATCAAATAAAAATCCTATACTACAAAGGTTCCCTCCCCCACACATAAATGATGCAGTGTCCTCGATGCATTTAAGTGGATTTAACATGTATGAAGATTTCTGATTGAATCACAACAGTAAGAAAATGTGAAGGAGAGGTACAACCTGATGGATCTTATTGATAAATAGGTTGGAAGAGCGTGATCTCCTCCAATGGCTCTGATGGTAGGGTCCCAAGGAATTTCTTCAACCTTTGTCCATTCACAGTGAATGGATCCTACTGTCCATCCGTCACAACCTGCACAGCACCAAAAGGATATACATGAGTAACAATAAATTGACCTTCCCATCTGGAACGATGTTTACCTGGCATCAACTTGAGTCTTGAGTTGAATAATAACACTTTGTCTCCAGGAGAGAAGTCTTTTGGTTGGATTAGCTTGTCCTGGGCCACTCTTGTTCGTTCTTTGTAAATCCTTGAATTTTCAAATGCTTCCCTTCTTATTTCATCCAGCTCTTGCAACTACAATCTTCTCTCCTTCCCAGCACTTTCAAGGTCCAAATTCATTTTCCTCACAGCCCAATACGCCTTATGCTCTAATTCCACAGGTAGGTGGCATCTTTTCCCATAAATCAGCCTATATGGACTCATTCCAATCGGGGTTTTGTAGGTTGTCCTGTAAGCCCATAAGGTATCATCTAACCTTTGGCTCCAATCCTTCCTGTTTGGATTAACAGTTTTTTCCAAAATTCCCTTGATTTCCCTGTTTGAAACTTCATCTTGCCCATTAGTCTGTGGATGATAGGGAGTTGATGTTTTATGATGCACCCCATACTTCTTCAGCAATGTCTCCATTCTAAAATTGCAGAAGTGAGTCCCTTGATCACTGATGATTTCTCTGGGCACTCCAAACCTACAAAATATGTTAGACCTGACAAAATCACAAACAGCATTAGCATCATCAGTTCTGGTTGCCTTTGCTTCCACCCATTTGGAAACATAATCAACTGCAAGCAAGATATAAGAATTTCCAAATTACATCGGGAAAGGTCCCATAAAATCTATCCCCCAAACTTAAAAAATGTCACAAAAATTCAATGGCATTTGGGGCATTTCTTGTCTCTTTGAAATATTTCCTGAAAACTGACATTTTTCACATATATTGCAAAATTCAGGAGCATCTTTAAAAATGGTGGGCCAATAAATTCCAGATTCTAAAACCTTCCTTGCTATTCTCTGAGGTCCAAAGTGGCCTCCACAAGCTAAAGTGTGACAATAATCAAAGACAGATTTAACTTCACTTTCATGTAAAGATCTTCTTATTACTTGATCATTGCAGATCTTCCAAAGGAATGGATCATCCCAAATGTAATATCTAGATTCAGCTTTTGGTTTTTGAATTTGGTGATAATTGAAATGAGATGGGACCTGAGATGTTACCAAAAAATTGACTATGTCAGCATACCAAGGCACTTCTCCTTCAATCAAGTACAACTGCTCTCCTGGAATTTGATCATTCAGTAGGTCTCTTTCTGGAAATTCAATTTCAGCAGTGTTTGGCAGTCTACTTAAGTGATCATCCACTTGGTTCTCAGATCCCTTCTTATCCTTGATTTCTATATTGAATTCCTGCAGTAGTATCATCCATCTCACTAACCTTGGTTTAGAATCATCTTCCTTCATCAAGTACCTCAAAGCTGCATGATCAGAAAACACAGTGATTTTAGTTCCAAGAAGATATGATCTAAATCTTTCTAAAGCAAAAAAAAACTGCCAAGGACTCTTTTTCCATGGTTGTATAATTGAATTGGGCTGCATCTAAAGTTCTCGAGGCATATGAAATGACTTTTGGTCTGCCCTCAATTCGTTGAGAAAGGATTACTCCAACTGCTAGGTTAGACGCATCACAAAGTAGTTCAAATGTTTCTTCCCAATTTGGAGGCTGCATCACGGGTGGTGAAATCAATCTCTTCTTCAACTCATCAAAGGATTCCCTACATGCACCATTGAAATCAAAATCAGCATCTTTCAAAATTAATCTAGAGAGAGGGAGAGAAATCTTACTGAAATCTTTGATAAACCTCCTGTAGAATCCTGAATGTCCTAAAAATGATCTAACATGTTTCACACAAGTAGGGTAAGGTAATGAATTTATCACTTCAATTTTTGATTTATCCACTTCAATTCCATTTTGGGAAATGACATGACCAAGCACAATTCCTATTTGAACCGTGAAATTACATTTTTCAAAATTTAAAACAAGATTTTTTTCAATACAGGTTTTCAAAACTTTTTCCAGATTTTTCATACAATGATCAAAAGAATCTCCAAAAACTGTGAAATCATCTAAGAAAACTTCCAAGAAATTTTCAATGTGATCATAACATATACTCACCATGCACCTCTGAAATGTACCTAGAGCATTACATAACCCAAATGGCATTCTTTTATATGAAAAAGTACCAAAGGGCATGTAAATGTCGTCTTATCTTGATCCTCGGGAGCAATGGGTACCTGGAAGTAACCTGAAAATCCATCCAAAAAGCAATAATGAGTTCTCCCTGCCAATCTTTCTAACATCTGGTCAATGAAAGGGATGTGGAAATGATCTTTTCGAGTGACCTGGTTCAATTTCCTAAAATCAATTCACACTCTCCAGCTGTTTTGAATTCTCATAGGGATTAACTCATTCTTTTCATTTCTCACAGTGGTCAGGACAGTTTTTTTTTGGAACGACATGAATAGGGCTGACCCACTGTGAATCTAAAATGGGATAGATGATCCTAGCTTCCAAGAGCTTCTCGATCTCCTTCTTCACAACCTCCATCAAGGTGGGATTCAGTCTCCTTTGGGGCTGTCTAATAGGTTTTGAATCTCCCTCAACAAAAATTCTATGTGAGCATATTTTTAGGTTAATTCCTGGGATATCACCTAAGCTCCATCCTATTGCCTTGTCATTCTCTCTCAAAAGCTCAATCAATGATTTTTATTGGGTTTTAGAAATCTTATTAGCAATTATCACTGGTAGTTTCTCTCCCTCCCTATGGTATACATATTTCAAATTAGTTGGTAGTGGTTTGAGTTCCAGGTTAGGGGGATTCTCAAGGGATGAGACTAAATTGATGTTTTCTTCTTCCAAAGTTTGGACCTCCTGCACACAAGAAACCATATGATCTTCCTCATTATTTAACAAATCATTAAAGAAATAATATTTTACCTCTTCCTCCCAAATGAAGTCAGAATCTCCAACATATTCAACATCCACATGTTCAATGATATTTTCAATGGAAGAAGTCTCTCTTATGTCTAAGAATTCATAGAGCATACCTGATTCTTCACTTGGTTCTTCTCCAACTTCATGGGAAAGAGAAAAGAGGGAGTGATCATCTGATGGATTCCTCATGGATTCAAAAATATTTAAGTGGGCCATGCTCTCTCCAAACTCCATGGTGAGTGTCCCCTCGTGGACATTGATGATGGCTTTGGCTGCCTTCAAGAAAGGTCTCCCCAAAAGGATGGGTGAATGAGATGGGCTCCTATCTTCTTCCATATTGGGCACATAGAAGTCATATAGGAATAAGATATCTTTAACTTTCACAAGGACATCCTCCAAAACTCCTGCAGGAAAAACTGTGGATCTGTTTGCAAGCTGGACCACCACTCTTGTGGTCTTCAATTCTCTCATCTGCAAAGAAGTGTATACCGAGTGAGGAAATACATTAATTGAAGCACCTAAATCAAACAAATAATTAGTGAAATATAATGAACCAGTGGTGTATGGAATGGAAAACATCCCTGGATCTTGACATTTGGTTGGAATCTGTGGCGTGATAAGGGCTGAGACACTTCTTCCCAAGTTGATTCTTTCATTCCCATGAAGCCTTCTCTTTTTGGTGCAAAGATCTTTCAAAAAAATTTGCATACCTTGGAATTTGTTTAACAGTGTCAAGTAGGGGTATATTGATTTCCACTTTCTGGAAGGGGTCCATAATTTCTTTTTGAAGTGCTTCTTCATGCAATTTCTTTGATTCGATCGCCCTTGTTGAAAATGGTGGGGGTAATTCTTTCTTCTCCCTTTGTTTTATTTGCCTTGGTGTTTCTTTTTTCTTATTCTGTGGCCTATCCTTCTCCTCCTTATCTTCCTTTTCATCTTCTTGGTGGATTCTCACAAGACTTTTTGAATCATTATCCCTCAGAATAGGTGGTATTATTTCAGGTTCAGGGTTAGATGGAGGTGGGATTTCTTTTCCACTTCTTGTTATGATTGCACTGACATTCTCTTTAGGATTTGGCACTGTTTGGGATGGAAGCTTCCCTGGATTCTTGGAAATTATTACAACAAGACTTCCCACTGTGTTTTCTAGCTTGTCAACCTTATCTGCTATGCCCTCATACTTGGATTGTAGTTGTTCCACAGAAGGTTGTGTGCTGGTGGATGGTTGTTCATATGTCTTTCTTTGGAATGGTGGAGGATGAAAAGATTGTTGGTGTTGGAAGGGCTGTTTATAAGATTGTTGGAAGGGAGGGGGGTTCTGGTATTGCTGCTGGTGGTAAGGAGGTTGACTGGGGTGCTGGTTAAATGGTCTCATCTGGTTTTGTTGGTTCCCATATCCTTGTAGGGATTGCAGTTGATTTTGTTGGAATTGTCTTGGTTAAAAGGCCGCAACACAGTATTTTTTCCCCTGTGTCTCAGGGAACTGGTCATTATAATGAGTGGAAGAATAACATAAACCAGATACCTGAGCTGAATCTTGTTTTCCATTTTCCGGTGTTACAGCCATTTGACAGACTAATCTTGCAAGGTCATCAACTTTGGTTTCAATCAATGTAGATGAATCAGATGTTTTTACCTCATGTATCCCCCTGGTTCCCATTCCTCTTAGTCCAAATTGTTGTGAGTTTTGAGCAATCATCTCAATTAGTATTCTGATATCTGCAGCAGACTTTTCAATCTGGGACCCCCTGATGAGGCATCTAGAAAATTTCGATCATTATCCATTAGTCCTTGGAAGAAGAACACAAGGAATTTGTGTTCCTCCATTTCTTGATGTGGGCAGCTGGAACATAGCTTCTTGAAGCGCTCCCAGTACTCGAAGAGGGTTTCTACAGTTGATTGTCGTATGATGTAAATCTCCTTCTTGATGGTAGTGCTCCTCGATGTGGGAAATAATATTTGCATGAAACTTCTTTATAGGTCTTCCCAATCACTGATCTCCCATGGTTGTAGGTTTTACAACCATTCTTTAGCTATTCTTTCAAGTGAAAATGGGAATGCCCTCCACTGAAATTGGTCTTCGGGTGCTCCTCTTGGCCTGAAGCTTGAGCAAGTGTATCTGAATTCTTGCATGTGCCGATTTCGATCTTCTCCTGCAAGACTATGAAACTTTGGAAGAACAGGAATCATATTTACACGTTATTCAAAATCATTTGGTTCAGTGGGTGAAATTAGTTGGTTATTTTGAATGGCAAATTGTGGTGCACATAGATCATGCAGGGTTTGGTTGGGATTTCTAGCCATGATTTCAGGTTCAGAGTGAACACTAAGAGTTTCACTTGAATATGAGAGATCTATTTCTTCAAAGATTTCTGGTAGATTTCTTTTTCTTAGTTGGGTTAATGTTCTTTCAATTTCTGGATCAAATTCAATTAATGGTTCTTTTGAGGTGCGGGTCATTCAATTTTGTTTTTTTTTGTTGCACTGCCTCCCCAGAAACGGCGCCAAGTTTGACGCACGCCTATCATAGTTCGTGACAAAACAATTATTTCCTAAGTTAAAATGTAGTTAAGTGGTTGACCTAGGATGTCTCTTGAAGAGGAGTGCACACAAAATGGGTTGTCACTTTAAAACGGGGGTAGAAATGTTGTGAAAGGAAATTTGAAATTCAAATGATTAAAAAAACTATGAAATTAAAAGGGTGACTAGGTCGGGGTAGGTTTCCAAATTATAATTCTATACTTGTTCAATTTAATTCAAACCTCTTCTTTTTAGTTGATTAAAGTGAGTTTCCACAATCGTTTCCTCTCACTTCCTTGGTGAAATTATTATTGTGAGAGAAAACCTTACCAAGATCTTGGTTTGGTCTACTCTCCTTCCATGTGTAAAATAGTTATATTGAATATCCTTCATTTAAATAGGCAATACCCGATCGGGTTTTTTTATCCCAAACAATCAAGAACATTCACTACACCTTTTACACGTACTGACGATCATTGAGTAATTCACCACTAATTCCTGGTTTATTCCATCGTATATAAACCAGAAATTAGTGGAGGGAGATATTGATTATTTTACCAAGGAAAAAATAAATAACAGAATTAATATTCAAGAACTATCGTACTTGATTATAAAATCCGCTATAATAAATTGAAAACAACTTTGAAGAAGAAAAAATTTATTCAATTGCGTCCAATAACTCAAGCATTACAATGTAGAAAACCAACCCTTCCCCAATCACTCCAAAAGTTTACCCCACCATGGTAAGGGTAATCGAGTTGAATGGGGAAGAATAAGGCATTAAAAAACTATGAAAATGAAAATAAATAAAAGAGAAAGCTGAAAAGTTCTCCTTCGTGGTGTCCCGGAAGGAATGGGGTGGAGAATGGATGCTTTGAGAGGGTGGAGCTCCCCTCCTTTTATAGCCAGAATGCTTCCCCCGACTTTAGACGCGTTGTAGCCCTATTAAATTACATCTTCACGCGTTGAGACCTTCTATAATGTTGTTCATAATTTTCTCGGCCGTGTCCCCTAAATATTCCAGCGGATTTGGACAAGTATTCTGAGAGTTATGGCCGTTTTACTATGAGAATTAATTCTGTCCATTCAGACTCTCCAAAACGAAAGCCTCCGGATTAGGGTGATTTAATGGCACCATAAACGGCCAATTCACTCAGTGATTCCTTCATAAAAGATGTTTCAAAACTCCTTGCACGTCCACCCACCGACTTTTACAAGCTTTGGGCCCACGGTTGATGAGTTATGGATCCCACATCAAAACTAGGCAGAACTGAAAACAGTTTTCTTGAGCCAACATGTGAGCTTCTTTTGAGATACCATATGGCCGATTTAGATTTTAGTCCAAATATATTAAATGAAGCCCTGGATGTGTAGAATCTGGAAAAGAAACAATTTTAAAATTTTGATCAGTGTAGATAATGTTATGGCCAAACTACCGAAATAATTTAAAGTTGTTAAAAATTCAAAATGGCCAATTTTTACTATTCAGCTCAAAATAACACTATTATCAAAAAAAATGAAACAATTCATCTTAGAGAAACAATTTTGTGGGTTTAAAACAATGATATTAAATATAAATTAATTGAAAATATTTTCTCTATCTGTACCCATGATGGATCTTGAGAAAGTGGTATCAAAGGTCAGGGATATGATTTTTTCAGGAATTCAGTTTTCATTTGTTAAATGATATTTGGACATAAGAGTTAGCTGCTATTGATGGTTAATCCATCTCTCACCAAAATAAACCTTAGGATTCATGGGTTGGTAGAGGAAAGACTTAACGTTGATTATTTCTATTATTTTTCCTTTTTTGATATATATAGAGTGAAATACAAATCATTTTTATTCAATATTTGGGTATTAATTTTCCTTATTTATTTGTTTTATTTTATCCTAATTATATCCTTGTAGATGTATGATTTTGTGTAGAATTATGTTTAAAATAAGACAAATGAATCAAATCCAATAGGATTATACGGTTGAACCTCAAAAATAAATTCTTTTTTGTAGATCCAAAAATGGTAGAAGTGATTGTGTGAACTGCCCATGATCTGGGATATGAACCACCACCATTTCATGTTTCATCTCAATTTGAGGGACCACATAGGGATTTTCTCAAGATAGATTTTCATGATTTCAGTCCTCAAAATCTTACACTGTTAAAATTAAAAAATGATTCTCAAGAGTAAGATGTTTGTTTTAAACACATTGGCCTTATTTTTTGGGATCTAGAAACACCCAATAAAATCAATGTGATGTGTTCCACCATCATGTGAGATGGACAAAGTAAAAGACCTTGGGACACTGTGGTGACATTGAATAAACATGATGTATTATATTGGAAGGTCTTCAAGGTTTTTTTCACAGATAATTTCTATCTAGAATAGTTGTGATTATCCGAACCTAAATTAATTTTCATGATTGACCAGGATAAAAATAATATTATATAGCATGAAAAGAATTTTTCTAGATCATTCACATTGCAACCAGGATTGTATCCAATGACAAAAAGATGTCTCAAAGGTTTCAGTTGGGACTTATTTAGGATATTGGTTCTCAGTTTTTATTATAGATAATTCTTTCAAATACTTATGTGTTGTATAGAGTGATTATGGTTTAAATGCACTTCACTTGTATGTTTGAGTTATCAGGAGTTTTATTCTGTCCGAGTGGTTATGTGAGTTGCTTCAAGGGAAACAAACGCATGATAGTTCTCATAGTTGTTCTCTATATTATGGTCATTCTAGACCTCATACTGATAATGGAATAGGTCCATTGGTTTTCTACTATTGTGAAAATATAGGAAATTAAAATATGGTTTTCCCAAAGGAACCAATGAACAATTGCTTCTAAAGACACTGTGGAACTTACATAGATTCATCCATGATTATTCTACTCCACATAGTTATACTAGATCAATATATTATCTTAAAATAGTAGGGAAATCAAATGTTTCATTGGGAAAGATGTTCCAGCAATAGGTATCTTGAAAGAAGCTTCTTCAAATATTGTAAGAGTATCTAGAGGAAGAAGATACATGTCCAACGACCATGAGAGGTGTCATTAATATTGCTTCATCATTTTTTAACTGCTCTATTTCATACTGGTGAATCTAACTATTTTAATTCAACCTGTATTTAAAATCATCTGAATCATCCAATGGAACATTTATCATTAGAAATGGATGTTAATACACCCTTATTAAGATTAGAGAGAGAGATCTCTATAGGCTCTCTTGTTTCTTCTCTCTATCAGATGTTGAGATTGCGTGGATTTTTTTTCTCAATATGAAATCGTTATATTTTATAGTAATGATTTATTGTATCATTTTATATAGTGAACATATTTGTTTTTACCTCTAACAAGTCTCATATACTATACATAGTGTCATGTCTCTTGTTTTTCATGGAGAATAGGACCCAAGGTCAATAGTTTCAAACCTTCTTATCCATAGTTTGGGAAATTAATATCAGTTTTTTCTTTTGATCTGGCATAGGAACCATTGAATTTTGATATCCTTCTAAATTTTATCTTGTTTCCCAAAATGATTCCATATATCTTATCAATTTTTCCTTTAGTAATCGAGGTTGAGTTTTCCATTGGTTTAATTCCTAGTACTCATCCAATTTCAATTTACTCGTATCAGATAAAAGTAGCTAAATTGAAAGAGAAAAAGTCTCAGTTAGATGACATGACTGCGAGAGGCGTTATATGGATGAGTGTATCACCTAGGATATCACTGATTCTATTCACTATGAAATTTTTATCGTTTTCTTCACCTATTAGTTGATTAATGATACCTCAATCGAGTGATGTTAAAAAAAATTATTAGTTTCCATGGGTTGGTGATCATTTTGATATATTGGGAGTGGCGAGGTGGATGTTTATAAATAATCATTGATCTATTTACCATCAAATTATGATAAAATAATATAGAATTAATAAATTCACATTTTTAGAAGGTATGGTAATTTTGAATACCTTGTAATTCTCATTGTCCTAACCAATTCTCATGGAGTCTTTTTGTATTTAATGAACTATATTTTCCCAGAGTATCTACATAACGTTGATGTAGTTTTATATAAGACATCATCATTTACTCTATGTCTGATAAGGATAGTGTGCATCCTATGATAATATTTCTATTTTTTTGGGAAATCGGCAACTTTATTCCCCGATTTCACTCTAAAACTTAATGAATTAATAATTGAAATTCCAAATACACATGGAGTTGGAATATGTTATTTAATTATTCCATGAGATGGTGATAGTTGTTATTATAAGGGGATAACTATTGAATGTTTTTTAGTTGTATAGATTCTTGGGTTTAGATTGTTACTATATTCGATTAATTAGGGACATCTCATTGTTGGATTCTCCTTTGAATTCCCTAACGTGGAATGGAGTAAAGTTATATTGGAATTAAAATGAAAGAGTTATTTTATTGAAGATAAATGTATTCTGACTACTATACTAGAGTGGATGATTCCACAGGTCAGGCATGAAAATGGGTTATTTTCTGATTAATCAGGATTAGGCATGGGTTATGTTCAAATTCAAGTTAACCATTTGGTTTCTTAGGGATATCGATATCTTAGTCCACAAAATAAGAATTATCTGAACCATGACCTTTAAAATGAAACTATAATTAATGAACATAAGAGTTAGTGGCATTTCCATTATGGATAAAGGTTAAACATGTTTTCAAACAAAAATAACTATGTTTATATATTCTCTAAAAATATATGAATCTCCACCAATGGATTTTTGTGGAATTACTACAATGTTTCAATTTCATCATCACTGATACCCTTGGAATATGAAATTTCATTTTACATACTTTATGAAGGAAACATCTGAACCATAATATGAATGAATATTCAGAAGAGAGGAACATTATGTTTTTTACATAGTTTTATATTAGAGATTAGGAGAAATGGGTTGAGGATTTTTAGCACATTGTATAGTTGAAATACTCTCTTCTCGATTTGAATATTCAGTACTAGCAGCTTTATAATTAATTATATATCGTTAGAGACTCTCTTAATAGGGGGATATGATTTATAAGTGGTAATTCCCCAAATGGGTAATTATATACTATCGGAATCATTTCCCAGTATGTTTTTTAGAACATAAAGGTGTGGTAGTGGATTTTTATAGTTAAAAGTGGGTATTTCACTTATGAAACATGATGATTTTCTATTATATAGGTCAATAATTATTGGGGCTGACTATGATATAGGACATAGGTGAGTTCTATGATGTTGTTATACGTGTCAAAATGTTAAGGTCACAGACTAAAAAACATCTATTTTTCATCATATACATCTAGTCTCTACATGAATGTGGGATGAGATATATATAGACTTTGTTGTTGGGATTCCATATACAATGATATTGAATATTGTGATATTGTTTTTGATTGACTGGATGACAAAACATGGTAATGTTATACCCAATTGAGAAACAAAAAATATTGTGGGGTTCAGAAATATCAATTTGAAAGAGATTGTTCTTTTTTATAGAGTTTCATGAAACATAATCTATGATAGGGAAAAATGGTTCACTATTCTCTTTTGTAGAGGCCTTCATAAGAAAATGTGATCACATAACTATTTGAGTGAGGCATACCATCCATAATCAGATGGCCTGAAAGAAAGTGCTATGATTCTTTAGGATATAGTTCACACTTGGGTTCTAGACATTGTTGGGGATTGGGATAACCATTTGGGAATATGTGAGTTTTATTATAAAAAATTTACTAGTTAATGATCATAATGTATCGTATTGAGTCCTTGTATGGCCTCTCTTTTAGATATATGTTATTTTTGTCAGAGGTTGAATAAATATCCTTGGTTAGAACAAGCTTGGTTAAAAATATGATATAAAATATTCATTTGACTCATGAGATAATTTTAATAACATGGCCCCAATATAATTTTAATGATGATTATCATCATCAACTTTTTTATATCACCTTTAGTGGATAGGTATTCTTGAATGACTCACCTTGGATTAGACATTGATGGTTGACAGAAGCATGGGAAGCATGCTCCTCGTTTTCTTGGTTCTTTTGAGATTTTTTAGCTGGTGGGTAAATATTATTATCATTTATATCTTTCAACATAGCTTATAATTACACATCATGTGTTTCATGTATCATAGATGATAAATTATTTGTCTGATCCATCTCATGTTTCAATTTGTGTGATCTAGAAGAAGAGCATGGTTTATCAATTTCTGAACCCTAATGCAGGGTATTCTATTCTAAAACCAATGTTCGTCGTTCAAATAAAATATATTTTTTCATGTTCATTGGTAGAATAGTTCTAATAATAAGGAGACGTAGGAGATTGAGGTAGTTATTTGAGAGATGGGTCCATATCCTTCTATCATGGATGCTTTGTCATATAATTTCTTAGGACATAATGTATTTAAGGTGGGGTGGTTGTAAGACCTTGTTTAATTTTAGGGTATTACTAATACACTATTTTTAATGATCAATGGTTTGGTTTTTTTGGAGTTACATAGGGATAAAATTTTCTAATTTTTGATAATCCTTTGCTGGTGATGGGATGGCATACGGTTATCCAAAACCATGAACTCTGTCTAATAAAATATTGTAAGCAAGGGTAGTGGGACCTTTCAAAATTGAAAAAAGGTTATTCAAGACAAGAACACTCTTTGCAGAAATTGTGTGCTCCATTTTATATGGTTGGACAACCATGATAGAGGTTTTGTACTAACCCTTCAGTTCTTCCCAGGAAACCATATGTATATGATGTTAAGAAATTTGATTTTTTTTAAATCCCTAGAGCCTTATTATTGGTCCCCAATGATCCTCCTTCAATAACCCTTTTCTCCTTTCCTTCAAAAAACTATGGATAACTCATTTCCCCTTGGATCCCTCCAAATGAGATAAAAAATTATAGGAATTCCCTTCTATCTTATCGCAATATGTTTCCTAATCTAGATCTTTATCTTCTATGTTTCCTATTATTCTCTTTATTATTTTGTGGATCCCTATATTGATTTATGTATCTAGTAACAGATATTTTTGAATCATTCAACAAGTTTTGATTCTCTTTTAGTCTGATCACCATTGTTCATGGAAAAATCGTGATTAGGGTTTTGAATTGTGAGATTGGTTGTTTTTTAGTAGGTGGTTTCGTTACAATACCCAATTTATGTTGATCTTAATTTCAATTTTTATTTTATATTGTTGGAATTAAATGATTTTTTTATTTTGATTGAATATCATTCATTTTTTTTGTAAAAACCCAATGACATTGAATTGGGACTTTTATGAAATATGGGGTTTTGCCTTTTAATTTGAAAACAACCAATTCTTCTGAATTTAGGGTGTGTGACAAGCGAATTATTGGTATTAATTTTTTTTATAAATTTTTTATTATATGTTACTTGATACAATTAAATGGATAAATGTAATTTTGAAAATTTTTTGATTGAAAATTATGAAAAATACAAATTTATGTTAATTAGGGTTTTGTGATGAACTTGGTGAAATGTATAGAAATTAAATTAATTTATTAAATTGTCAAATGATTTTTAAATATCATGAATTTTTTTGAAATAATTATTTTTGAAAATGGATTAAAAATGTATTTATGTGATTATTTGGGATTCGTCATTATGCAAATGAATGTTTTGGATTTAAAATATATAATGGGTTTTATTGAGAAAATTGAAATATCTGAAATGGAGAATGCTAATAAACTGTATTTTAGTAATTCTTAAAATACATTTAACTTCATTATTTATACTAGATCACAAGAAATATTTATGTAGTTATTTATTTATCATGGGTGGAACTATACAATTTACAATGTTCTAGAACATCATATCATCACATCATTATTCCTTTTGTGATGGTGATTA